>BQMB01001574.1:0-675027 GCA_027943415.1 Closterium sp. NIES-67 | reverse complement strand
CTCGCTGCGCCTGCCATTGCCCCCCTTCAGACCCTGCACCTGGACGTTTGGGCCCGGCCCCCGTCCCCGGACAGCGAGGTGAGCGCTACTTTCTTGTGCTCGTCGACGACTACACGCGCTACACTACGGTGTTTCCCCTGGAGCGGAAGACCGACGTGCCCGACGTTCTTCTCCCGTGGGTTGTGGCTGCGTGTCTTCACCGCGGTCTCCCCATGTTGTGTCTCCACTCTGACCGTGGCGGCGAGTTCGCCTCTGGTCGGCTTGGACAGTTCTGTCGTACGGAGGGCATCACCCAGTCGTACACCTTGCCAGACTCGTCACAACAGAATGGGGTTGCTGAGCGCCGCATGGGCTTGGTCATGGAGGTCGCCCGTACCTCCATGATTCATGCCGATGCCCCCATTTTCTGTGGCCGTTCGCTGTTCGCTACGCTGCTCACCAGCTTAACTTGTGGCCACGCTCCCAGCGGCCGCTGGTTTTGCCGACCCTCCTTTGGACCGGGTCCCCGGGTGACGCGTCTGCGTTCCACGTCTGGGGCTGCCTTGCTCACGTTCATGCCTCCGGCACGGACAAGCTTATTGCCCGCACTGTCCCCCGTGTCTTCCTCGGTTTCCCCCTGGACTCGTCTGATTGGCTTTTCTACCACCCGCCGTCTCACCGCTTCCTCCACTCTCGTGACGTCACCTTTGACGAGTCTGTCTCCTTCTACCGCCGCTTCCCTCACCTCGGTCTCCCGATTGCCCCGCCCCTGTTCCTTGCTCCCTCTCCCCCGGTAGCCCCTGCTCCTCTCCCGCCTCGCCCTGCCCCGTCTGGTGTCTCTCACATCACTCCCCGTTGAGGAGTCCGCTGACTCTGGTGGTACCCCCGGCCCATCCTTGCCGTCTCCCCCTTCCCCGGTGTCTTCGCCTCCACTGTCGCAGTCGCCGCCTCTGCCGCAGCCGCCGCCGCCGTCGCCGCCGCTGCCGTCGCCGCCGCTCTTGGCCCCTGGGGGTGCTGGTGTGGAGGAGGGTGTTCGTCCTGCGGCTTCTGGGGGTGCCGCCGGTGTTGGAGGGGGTTCTCGCTCTGGGGGTGTTGGTTCTGGGGGTGCTGCTGTTGAGGGTTCTGCCGACGGTCGTCCTGCCTCTGCCGGCCTGAGGGTTCCGGCCCAGCCGTCGCAGCAGCCACAGCAGCCGTTGCCGCCGGTCTCCGCTCTCCGCCTGCTTGGCCTTCCCTCCCCGGACCGCTCGCCGGTGTCTCCCCCACCGCCTGCTGACCTTCCTGTCTACGGTCCAGTGTTCCCGCCGCCGGACTCGTCTTCGGCCCGTCTTCCTCCTCGTTCCCCTTCTGTGTCCCCTCCGCTGTCCCCAGACCCTACAACTTCATCCCACGTTTGGTCTCGCCGTCCCTCCCGTGCTCGTCCCGTCTCTCCTGTCCTGCGCTCCCACCCTATGTTGCTCCGTTCCCGCTCGTCTCGTCCTCCCCTCCTCCCGTCCCCTCCTCCCTCGTCCCTTGCTGTTGCACCTCCTCCGTTCTCTGACTACCTCCGTGCCGCTCGTCCCCTTGTCCCCTGGGTCCTTGCCTCTCTTGTTACCGACCCTTCTGTTCCTGTCTCGCGCCTTGACGCGCTTGTCGCTGCTGTCGCTGACTTCGCCTCTACCCGCCGCCTTGACTACGCTACCGCTCAGGTCTCTGACCCTGCCCGTCCTCCGTCCGTCGGGGGTGTTCCTTCCCTTGGCATTGACGTCCTAGAGGACAGGCAGTACGAGCTTGCGTTCCTTTCCGAGGCTGCTCCCCATCTCTGCTCCATACTGTTAGTCCTTGAGGGTGACCCAGACGCCTTCGACATCCCGACCCCTCGCACCTACGCTGAGGCCACTTCGGGACCTTGGGCCTCTCAGTGGATAGCTGTCATGGAGCAGGAGATGGCATCTTGGAGGTCCACCGGCACTTACATCGACGCAGTTCCCCTGCCTTGGGTGAACGTAGTCGATGGTCGGTGACTCTTCAAGGTGAAGCGCCCCCCTTGAGAGCCGCCTGTCTTCAAGGCCCGCTACGTGGCCAGAGGCTTCACTCAGCGCGACGGGGTTGACTTCTTCCAGACCTTCGCCCCGATCCCGAAGATGACCACTCTTCGGGCGCTGCTACACATAGCAGCACAGCGCGAGTACGAGCTGTACCCCCTCGACTTCTCTACTGCCTTTCTTCAGGGCAGCCTACACGAGCAGGTCTACGTGCGCCGACCACAGGGCTTCACTGGTACCTTCCCCTCTGGGACCCAGTGGCTTCTCAGGCGCCCGGTCTACGGCTCCCCGCGAGTGGCACGACACGCTGCATGCCACGTTAGCAGACCTGCAGTTCTTTCCCTCCTCTGCTGACCCCTCGCTGTTTGTGCGTTCCGGCCAGACTCCGTTCTACATCCTTGTCTACGTAGACGACCTGGTCTTCGCTACTGCTGACAGGGACGCACTGGCCTCTGTGAAGGACGAGCTGCTGAAAAGACACACCTGCACTGACCTTGGAGAGTTGCGTCGCTATCTTGGCCTCCAGATCTCTAGGGACAGAGCAGTACGCACCATCACTCTAACACAGTCACATTTGGTGCGTCAGGTCCTTCAGAGGTTCGGTCTTCAGTTCTCCTCCGCACAGCCCACACCTCTACCTGTAGACCATGGGCTCTCCGCTCCCATTCTTGAGGAGCCAGTAGAGCCCAGTGGCCCCTACGCAGACCTGGTGGGTTGCCTCATGTACCTGATGACTTGCACTCGCCCAGATCTCGCATACCCTCTAAGCATCCTGGCTCACTTTGTGGCTAAGGCAGACACCGACCACAACACTGGTCTGCCGCTACGAGGGTTTTGCGTTATCTTGCTAGTACATCGGGCATGTGGTTAGTGCTAGGAGGACGCAGGCCAGTGGTCGTTACTGGGCACACAGACGCTTCTTGGGCAGACGACTCTGAGACGCTCAGGTCATCGCAGGGCTACTGTTTTAGCCTTGGTTCGGGTGCTATCTCTTGGAGATCCACTCGCTCGTCATCTGTGGCTCAGTCCAGCTGTGAGGCTGAGATCTACGCTGATGCCATGGCGGCACAGGAGCTCTGCTGGCTGACCTCCTTGCTCACAGACTTAGGTGGGCGTCCTAGCTCTGCCCCGGTCCTGTACGCTGAAAACAGGGCCATGATACTCCTGTGTCAGGAGCCTCGGCTTGAGGGCAGAGCGAAGCATATCCAGCTGCGGTACTTCCTCCTGCGCGAGCTACAGCAGCGTCGACAGGCCCGCGTAGTTCACTTGGCCTCAGGTGCCAACACAGCTGAGATCTTTACTAAGGTGCTTGCGCCTAAAGATCATCAGCGGCACTGTGTACAGCTTGGTCTTGTTCCTGTAGCTACTCACCTGTTAGGATCCTGATTGTGTACTCTCTATTATATATACCTGTCAGACTGACCTTGTGGCCTTACCTCCAGTGGCTGGACTAGTCGTGCCGCCCTGACTTGCTTAAGTCCTGTTTGTACTCTTGCTGACTGGTCTCAAGACCCCTGCCTCAGTGGTTGGACTAGTAGTGCCACCCTGAGCTGTGTGCTTCTTGCTTAGCTTCACCCATTGTCTAGCCTAGGGGGTGTGTCAACTTATACGTATTAGCTATGTAGAAGTTATAGGCTAGACTGGGGTATGCTTCTAGTGAGTACAACCAACTAGTATTTGTTCTAGGTTTCTCCTTCTGGTTAATCATTATTCAGTTCTTACTTTAACACAACCATGTTAAATTATATAAGTTATTATAGGTGTTAGGCTAGGTAGATGTTATTGAACATTACTGTAGAGGGTACAACACCTCTCCTTGTATCCCTCTCTTCTTTCCTAGTGCTCTTTTCTCTCAACTTTCTTAGCACCTAAAACCTCTCGCCATTTCCATGGCTCCTCCTAGCTCCTAGTTAAACCTCATGCCATTTTATGGTTTCCTAGCTAAGCTAGTCTTGTGACATGGTTTCAGAGCAGGACGCCCTTCCGGAGCATGCTCTCCACGCTTCCGCCGCGTACTCGTCCTTACCTTGCCGCCGGCGCGGCCTTCTGTCCGTTTGCCGCCGTCGCGGCCTTCCTACTGCCTGCCGCCGTGGCACCTTTTCCAAGATGTCGCAGCGGCCTTTGTGTGCTGTCGTCCCAGCGTCGACGGGCAGTCGCGGCTCCGACGCCACGCTGTGGTGGCGTCGTCGTGGTGCCGTGGCTGTGTCGTCGGCCTGTTGCCGTCGCGCACCACCTGCGTCGCTGCTGGATTTGCAGCCCGCCCGCTCGCCAGTAAGCGCCGCGCCAGCAATGGCGCCGCGCTGAAGATCCAAAGCCCTGCCCATTCCCCCTTTCCTCTGTCCCCTCCTCTTCGCCACAGCCACTGTCTGACTCTAGCCGGTCGTTCCCCTGGTGCGGAGTCTGGACACGCCGCCGGAAGGGCGGAGGCCGCTGCCGTCTCCGCCGTCGTAAGCCGAAGCCGTCGCCGTCGCCGCTATCGTCGCCGCAGGCCTGTTGCCGCCGCACGCCCATCGTCGCCGTTGCTGTCGCCGCTGCCGGTACTGCCGCCGTCGCCATCTCCAAGGCCTTGGGGTTGGCTCTGTTGGAGTCGTCGTGGCTGATGGGAATGGGGGTGCTAGGTTAGGGGGTGTGGGGGTGTGTGGGTCCTTCTACTACCAAGCCTAGGGGGTGTGTTAAATTATATAAGTTATAGTTGGAAATACCTCGAAGACTTAAGCATTTCTAAAGTGTAACACTACACTCGAGGAAAGTCGTATCGGGTACGCGAGTCAACGGAGGTTACACAAGGAGGTTACGAAAGGGCGAAGGGACTCGAAGGATCGCAACCGGAGGTTGCGTTTGACTGTTGCGACTGCAAGAGTTGTAACCGAACAGACAATCGAGGCGCTATGCGACTCGATAACTGTTCCTTCAACTGTATTCTACAACTGCTTCATTTCTTATTTTCTATATATTGCTGTATGCTTGTTTCTTTTAATCAATCACTTGCTCTCACATACTAGTGCAAGGGTTCAACTACTCAACACTTCCGCTGCTCTACTCAAGCGCTTTGTACAAGTGGGACTTAGTCTCTGAAAAGGTCCCAAGGCTTTTTCTCAACCCAACATGGTATGAGAGCTGGTCAGAGACCAAACTCCCATCGACAACATCCTATCTACAGTCAGCATATCAAAAGCTTCATCGATTACAAGACATGGACAACAAGGGCAAAAAGTATTCTACGGGCTCACCCAGCGCCCAAGCCACTCAACCCGGCACCTCTGGACTACAAACCGAGACCGGCGCTACTCAAGAAACAACAGGAAGAGTACCAGTAATGGTGACCCCTTCACCCTCTTCAGGTGTGGACCCGAACCTTATGGAAAGGTTCTTCAGCTTCATGTCGCACTTCGAGCAGCAGCAACAGACAGGGACACATGCGCATTCAACACAGAGTAACGGAGGAAGTACGGGGTTAGCACCGATGAGCCTCGACAACTCATCATTTGGGAGGCACAACCAGGCGCCTACCTTTGCGCCTTATCACTCTTCACCAAGGACGTTTGAGTTCATGCCGCCCCCTGCTCAACCGACAGCAGCTGCATCACAACACACACCAAACGAAATATGAAGTCTCCAGGCGCAGTTTTCACATGTGATCAAACTGCAGACATCTTCACCGTTCAACGGGCACGACTTCTTTACCTGGAGCTTTGAGTTCGAGCTGCTGATGGAGGCGGCGCACCTCTTGGGATACTTCAACGGGTCCCTTGCATTTCCAAGTAATGGCACTGCAAAAGAGCAGGAAATCTTCACCTATCAGTCGCTGCTGGCATACACAGTTCTCTTGCGAAACCTGTCACCACAAGAGCAACAGGGCATCAGAATGTATCGGAGCTACGGAAACTCCGCGGAGCTCGCCGGGCATCATCTGAAATGTCTCGATCAAGCAAACGACAGTGTGACACAAAGCAAACTCATGCGGCAGTTGACAACAATACAAATGAAGACCGGGGAAAAGGCGATGCAGTATATCAGACGCTGCTAGACACTTCGCGACCGCCTGCTTCAGTGCGGAGGCACAATCACTGAAGAAAGCTTTATGACACTTGTTCTTGCCGGGCTCGGACCACAATGGAGAACCACCCGCTCGCTTCTTTGCGCCCACAGACGAATTTTCGAGATGCACCTCTGCGCCGAGCTTCATGCTGAACAACATGAGATGGACCTGTTTGAAGAACGACAACCACGAAGCAAGCAGCAACCATTAGTCTTCTACACTCAAAGAAGAAACAACAACAATCGACACAACACCAGAGGCCTCACCATCGTGCCGCCGTTCTGCCACAACTGTCAGACATCCGGGCACTCCAAGGTCAACTGCACACGCCCTCGAGTTTCTCGTCCAGCACACCCGCAAGCCGCCTCCACTCAAGCAAATCCGCCTGGTCGTTCCTCTACACCTGCACAAGGCGCACCAAATATCATTAACTGCATGGTACGAATCGACAGCTGCACACCCGGGTCACCACCCACTTACGCTCCAGACGAAGAAGAGCTGCCACCGCCGCGCTCACAAGGCCTTCAGGTCAACCCCACGTATGCTGCAGTCGCCAACGACGAACCCACCGGGCGAAACACCTGGTTCTTGGACAGCTGTTGCGGTCAGCACATGTGTTCCTCGGGGCGCTTCGTGCAACAAGAGCGATGCCTCAACCGCGACGTCGTCATCACCGTCGCCAACAATGAGAACTTGAAAACAAACAGACAAGGAGTCATTCAACTTCAGTCAATGGAGACAAACGTCATACTGCAACTCAACAAAGTTCTCATCGTCGACAATTTGGGATACAATTTATTAAGTGTCAGCCAGTTAATGGCAAAAGGAATTCACCTCGAATGCGACTCGGACGCCAACGAGTTTCGCCTTTATCACGAGAAGGACGGCCTCGTCATCAGTCGTGCTCTCCTGAAGTCAGGCGTCTTCATGCTGGACTTCGTCCCCGACCGCGGTACTGCCGACAGCGACGCCATCGTGTCGTTCGCCGCCTGGACGCACCCGCCCGATCTTGACCTCGACTTTAGTCCAGGCGGGTTCTGGTACTCCAACACCATCCGTGTAGCAGAGAGAACACGTGCATTAGCAGTCATTCAACAAGAACGACAAGTACCAGCAAGTATCCCTTCCCCGACATCACTTGTAGTAGCAACAGCAGGACCCAGCCGTGCGCCATGACCAGCAATCCGAGGACCACCAACCGAAGCAGATCAGCTCATGCCCATCACCCGAGGAGTCTGCCGCAGTCCCGCTACGGTCGTCGCTTTCTTCTCCAACGCCGACCTGTTCCGGCGTTCACCCGGCCATCGCGCTCCCGACATCTGGCATCAACGCATCGGACACCCTGCAAACAGCACAATTCTTCAAACCATATAAGCCGGAGTATAAGAAAAAGACGCTCTCCTCACACCGAGCGGCTAGGAGCTTTGACGACCCTACACACGATGCTTCACGTGCCCTGAAGCTGATCTTCCCCATCAACCTTTCCCGTCGCACCACAATCCAAGCGCACCTGCATACGCACCGATGGAAAAGGTTTACAGTGATAGTTTGAATATGCCTCAAGATGACAGTGAAGCAGAGTACAACTACGTTATCACGTTCATCGACGCAGCAACATGATATGTCTAGCACTTCAACCTCAAGACTCGTGACCAAGCGTTCGAAGCTTTCACGACTTGGCTCCCCATTGCTGAACGAGAATCGGGCTCCCAACTCAAGAGTTTCCAGTTAGACGGGGCACTCGAGTATCAGTCACAAAGGTTCAGGAGCTACTTGGCAGAAAGAGGCATCAAACTTTTGGTGTCCCTGCCCTACGCTCACCAGCAGCAGGGGGTCACAAAGAGGATGAATTGCACCTTGCAGACACGACGATGCGGAAGCTGCTCCTGGGGATGGGACTGCCCAACACCCTTTGTCCTGACGCGATGACGCATGCAGTCCATCTCCACAACTTGCTGTCCTCGTCAACACTTCCCAACAGCTCATCACCGCACCTGCTATGGATAGGAAAATAGGGCAGCACAAAATTACTTCGAGTTTTCGGCTGCATGGTACAGTACAGACCCCACACAGCTCGAGCAGGACGATTTTCTCAACGAGCACAGTGGGGACTACACCTCGGCATCGCAAAACATTTTCACGCATGGAAACTTCTCGACATCCAGGACAAAAACACCGTGGCCTCACGTGATGTGATTTTCTACGAGAGACTGAAGCTGCAGCATTACCTGGACAACGTTGCCAACACCGCAGACCCCACCGACGGCTTCGTGGGCCATCGGTCCTTCGCCGATCATGCTGCCAAAGCTGACGCAGCAGAAGAAGACGTAACTAAAGCCTCGGAAGCCGCCGGACCACTCCCTTACTGCTCCGTGCCCGTTCCACTCGACGACGGCAACCCTCTCGATAGTAACAACATCGACACCTACTACCACTTTGCTGACCAGGGCTACACTACACCTCAAACGGTTAACACAAATGTCTTTGAACGCATCGGACTGAATTTCTTACCTGACCTCGAAGATGGTGACGATGCAGCTTATCCCGAGAATGAAAATTCCCCTCGACACACACCCACGGGCCTGCAGATACTTGGACTATGGGTCGTCGTCCAGAGCCCGCCACCGCCGTCGCCGCGCGAGCCAATGACTCTATCGCAGGCTCTAGGGGAGGGAACACAAGGCGAAATGGAAGGAAGCAATGGAAAAAGAACTGAAGGCCCTGCAAGACCGAAACGCGTGGAAACTAGTAGCTGCAACAAAGACCAACAGGAAGAATGTGCTCTCGGGGAAGTGGGTGTACCGAATCAAGACTAATGCGGATGGCTCCATCGATCGCTTCAAGGCTCGCTGGGTCGTACGTGGATTTGATCAGCGATACGGAACCGACTACACGGAGACATTCGCCCCAGTCTCCCGACATACCTCCCTGCACATTCTGCTCACCGTCGCGGCCAGGAAAAAGTTACCACTGCGGCAGATCGACGTCGCCAACGCTTCTTGTGGACGCTGAGATCTTCGTCGAGCAGCCCCACGGCTTCATCGACGATCCTACAAAAGTGTGCCAACTGATAAAATCTCTCTACGGAATCAAACAAGCCCCGCGGCTTTGGCAGCAGCACCTTCACGGCCGCCTCGTCAGGATCGGCTTCCTGCAGCTACCGCATGACCAAGGGATGTACCAACTGCAGAAGGGGGGCGACTTTGTCCTACTCATCATCTATGTCGATGACCTGCTCTATGTCGGCTCCACTACCGACGTCGTCACCTGGTTCGAAGGGGAGCTGAAGAGTGATTTAACACTCACGGTGTCAGACACCGTCACCCAGTACCTAGGCCTGAACGTTGTCGAAGACGATTCGGCGTTCAACCTACACGCCGGTAAGTACACAGGCGTCGTCGCGAAGAAATTTGGACTAACGCCGGTCAGTCGCGACTCCCTATCGCTACAGGAACGACAACAGCGACACCTCCGCAAAGCTCCCCACTAAGCAGATCCAGGAATACCAACAGAAGCTCGGTTGTCTCCTGTTGCAGCCGTAACCTGCCGACCGGATCTGTCGTACAGCGCTAGTCAACTGGCGATACACCTGAAGCAACCGGAGCAAGAGCACCTCGAGGAGCTGAATCGGGCAGTGCTCTACTTCGTCTCTACGCCGACGATCAGACTCACCTACAGCAATGTGACACCGTCGTCTGTACAACTACTCGGCTATGTTGACGCTGACCACGCGGGAGACAAGGGGAATCGGCGTTCCAGAACGGGCTACATCTACCGAGTAGAGCCTATCGGGACTATTTCATGGCAGTCGAGCAAGCAGGAACTAATCACACTATCTTCGGCTGAAGCGGAATACATCGCTCTCTACACTGCGACCAACGAGGGACTTTACCTGCGAGAGCTGCTCGAGGAAGCGAAAATTGCGACCATGCCCGCCTTCTCGCTATTCTGCGACAATTAATCCGCGATCAAAATCGCGAACAAAAACGAGTTCGCCAATCGAACCAAGCACATCGCCCTGCGGTATTTCTTCCTCAAGGATGAGATCGCAAAGGGGAGACTTCAACTCAGTTACTTCCCCACGACAGAAATGGCTGCAGATTACCTAAGAAAGAAACTGGCAAAGGCAAAGTTCGATTACTGCATGCTGTTGACCGGGCAGATAAACGTCACCGAATCGGAGCACGTCAGCACTCCAGAAACAAAGGGGAGTGTTGGAAATACCTCGAAGACTTTCTAAAGTGTAACACTACACTCGAGGAATGTCGTATCGGGTACGCGAGTCAACGGAGGTTACACGAGGAGGTTGGACGAAAGAATACGAAAGGGCGAAGGGACTCAAAGGGTCGCAACCGGAGGTTGCGATCGACCATTGCGACTACAAGAGTGGTAACCGAACAGACAATCGAGGCGCAGTGCGACTCGATAACTGGTCCTTTAACTGTATTCTACAACTGCTTCATTTCTTATTTTCTATATATTGCTGTATGCTTGTTTCTTTTAGTCAATCAGTTGCTCTCACATACTAGTGCAAGGGTTCAACTACTCAATACTTCCGCTGCACTACTCAAGCACTTTGTACAAGTGGGACTTGGTCTCTGAAAAGGGCCAATGGCTTTTTCTCAGCCCAACAGTTATTATATATGTGTAGGCTTGGTAGATGTTACTGAACATTACTGTAAAGGGTACAACACCCCTCCTTGTATCCCTGTCTCTTCTTTCCTAGTGCTCTTTGTCAACTTATACATATGCTGTATGTAGAAGTTATAGGCTAGCCTAGGTGTGTGCTTCTAGTGAGTACAACCCCAACAGGTATATGTTCTAGGTTTCTCACACTAGTCCATTATTCTCGCATTCTAACATGGTATCACGAGTAGGTTAGGTCCACCCCCCCCCCCCCCCTCCGGCTTCCACCCGCGCCCTAGCCTCTCGCCCCCTACCTAGCCCTTAAGCGCCCGCCCGGCCCATCGCGCCAGCCCGGCCCTTAGCGCCCGCTCGGCCTGTAGTGCCCGCCCGCCCCTTTGTGCCCGTCCGGCCCGTAGCGCTTGCCCGGCCCCTAGCACCCGCCCGGCTCACAGCGCCCGCCAGCTCGTACCACCCGCCCATCGCGCCCACCCGGCCCATCGCACTAGCCTGGCCCCGTCGCGCCCGCCTTGCCCCCTTCTCACCTGCCTAGCCCTATCGCGCCCACCTGGCCCCTTTGTGCCCGCCTGGCCCCTTAGCGCCCGCGTGGTCCGTCGCGCCCGCCTGGCCCCTCCTCGCCACCCTGGCCCCTAGCGCCCCCCTGGCCCCTCCGCGCCCGCGCGGCCCGTTGCGCCCGCCCGGCCCCTCCTAGCGCCCGCCCGGCCCCTCCTAGCGCCCGCCCGGCCCCTCCTAGCGCCCGCCCGGCCCCTCCTAGCATCGCCGGGCCCCTCCTAGCGCCTGCCCAGCCCCTCCTAGCGCCCGCCCGGCCCCTCCTAGGGCCCGTCCGGCCCCTCCCAGCGCTCGACGGGCCCCGCCTAGCGCTCGCCCGGCCCCTCCTAGCGCCGTCCGGCCCCTCCTAGCGCCCGCCCGGCCCCTCCTAGCGCCCGCCCGGCCCCTCCTCGCGCCCGACCGGCCCCTCCTACGCCGCCCGGCCCCTCCTCGCCCTTGCCCGGCCCCTCCTAGCGCCCGCTCGGCCCCTCCTAGCGCCCGCTCGGCCCCTCCTAGCGCCAGCCCGGCTCCTGCGGCCCCGTGTCTTCTGCTTGGCACGGTTGCTTACCCGCGCTGGAGCGTCTTGCAGCCGTCCTCCTGGAGCTGTGCTGCTGTGTCCCTGTGCCGCTGTGTCATGTAGAGCTGTGCAACTGTGTCCCTGTGTCGCTGACCCTGCACGATGGCTGACTTCGTACTCTGTCTGGACGCTGAGGGCCACGCGGTTGACTTCGCCGCCTGGCTGTCCGATCTCTGCCGTCAACTCACAGGTCAGCGCCAGGATGGGCACTCCTTAGTTGTCCATGCTGATGGCTTGCTCCCCCGCCCCCCTGCGCCTACTCCCCTCCATGCTGACCCCACCTCTGCTGAGCGTGAGGCTTTCTCTGCTGCTGCCCTTGCCTGTGCCGTCTGGGACTCTCGCGATGCAGTTGCTCAGGTCGCTATCAGTCACGCCCTCACTGTGTCTGAGCGTTCGCGTTTCGCTACAGTTGATAGAGCCAGGGCTTACTTAGATGCTGTTGTTGCTCGCTATTCCACGCCTGCCTCCGCTACTGCAGGCCGCCTGCTCTTCCTTATGCTTTTCCCAGACCTTGCTTCCTTCCCTACTGTTGCTGACCTTACCACTCACCTGCGCGTCCTAGAGTCTCGCTACCGCACTGCTAGCACTGTTGCCCAGCTCACTGCGCTCTCCCCCCCCCTTCTGCACGACCCTCTACTTTATCGCTATGCGCCTGCGTGACCGCCTTGTGAGTGCACGCGACCACATCCTTAGCCAGCACCCGGGTGATCTCACCCTGCCAGCCTTTGTCATTGCCCTGACCGAGATCGAGACTTCACAGCGCACTATCGCTCAGTCGAGCAGTGCGCCGGCAATCTCTATCTTTCACGGCTGTGCCCCCTCCCAGTGCACGTTTACTGGCATTTTGGCTGCGGTCGTCACTGCGACTCCTCTGACCGAGACTGCAGCTGCGGTCCACCCGCAGCAGCGCCCGCGCCGCGCCGGTCGTGGCCGCCAGGGAGGGCGTGGTGGTGGAGCTGGTGGTAGTGGTGGCGGTGCCGGGGACAATGGTTCTACTGAGGGGACTACCGTAGCTAGTCAGGAGCAGCAGCCGTCGCCCCAGCAGCAGGAGCAACCGCCGCAGCAGACGCAGTCGTCGCAGCAGCTGTCCCAGCCCATACCGTGGGCTCGTCTCCCGCCGGGTTGGCCTGGCACCTCCGTAGGTGGTGGCCGTGGTAGCGGTCCGCGCAGCCTGGCGTCTACCGGCAGCTCCGTTGGTGTGACCTGCTAGTACCAGCTTCAGACCGGGCAACTCCGCGGCACTCTGTGCCGCCGCCCGCACCGACCACCCACTGTTTCCGCCGCCTCGACGATCTCTTTCGTCGTCGCTTTAGCCCGGCCCCGGACCTCCCCGACTGGCACAGCCTGCTTCGCCAGGGCGTGCCGATCTTTGAATTAGATATGGATCAGATAGGTTCTGCCTTGCATGCCTTGTATGCTGACGCTTCTAGTGTTGCTCGATCTTATTACCCTGTGTACTCTAGTTTAGGTGTAGCACCCTTGTGTAGCTTAGCCTCCCCTGCTGCGCTAGGCGTAGGACTGCCTAGTTCGCCTAGCCTAGTTTCTACACCGGCTCCGTTCCTGGCCTCCACTACTGCCTCGCTCTCAACTCCGTTGCTTCTGCCTGTTTCTTCCGCAACCGCTCCACTCTCACGCCGCTTGCTGCGCCTGCAGTTGTCGCTCTCGCTGACCCCTCTGCGGGTCCTGTCGTCGCTCGCAGCTCCACTTCCCTTCCCTATCCAGCCGTTCCCTCAAGCTCTCTTACAAGCCTCCACGTTCCCTCGTTCTCCAGGAACCTGGTTCGTGTCGGCTGTCTTCAGGACCTCGGCGTCACCATTACGTTCTCTGCGCACGAGCGGTTCGCTGTCTGTACCGAGGCTATCTCAGGTTCCCCCTTTGCGACGTTCCCCCGGGACCTAGTGTCCGGTCTGTTTACCCTCGATACCGCTTTCCCCCCAGTTAGTGCGTCCTCCCAGGTCGCTGCCGCTTGCTCGTGTCGGTCCCTCACTCACCCCTTTCTTTTGTGGCACCACCGCTTAGGTCACCCTGCTCTCCCGCATCTCCGTCACATACCTCGGCATGGTCTTGTCTTAGGCCTCCCCGAGTTGCTCCCCGCCCTCCCCCCCTTGACTGCGCCACCGTGCACGCCTTGCGTCGAGGGCCAGCTCCGCTGTGCCCCTACTGCCCCCCTTCAGACCCTGCACCTGCTACTGCCCCCCTTCAGACCCTGCACCTGCTACTGCCCCCCTTCAAACCCTGCACCTGGACGTTTGGGGCCCAGCCCTCGTCCCCGGACCGCGCGGTGAGCGCTACTTTCTTGTGCTCGTCGACGACTACACGCACTACACCACGGTGTTTCCCCTGAAGCGGAAGGCCGACGTTCCCGACGTTCTTCTCCCGCGGGTTGTGGCTGCGCGTCTTCACTCTGGCCGTGGCGGCGAGTTCGCCTCTGGTCGGCTTGGACAGTTCTGTCGTGCGGAGGGCATCACCCAGTCGTACACCTTGCCGGACTCGCCACAGCAGAATGGGGTTGCTGAGCGCCGCATCGGTTTGGTCATGGAGGTTGCTCGTACCTCCATGATTCATGCCGATGCCCCCCATTTTCTGTGGCCGTTCGCTGTTTGCTACGCTGCTCACCAGCTTAACTTGTGGCCACGCTCCCAACGGCTGCAGGTTTCACCGACCCTCCTTTGGACCGGGTCCCCCGTTGACGCGTGTGCGTTCCACGTCTGGGGTTGCCTTGCTCACGTTCGTGCCTCTGGCACGGACAAGCTCAGTGCCCGCACTGTCCCCTGTGTCTTCCTTAATTTCCCCCTGGACTCGTCTGACTGGCTCTTCTACCACCCGCAGTCTCACCGCTTCCTTCACTCTCGTGACGTCACCTTTGACGAGTCTGTCTCCTTCTACCGTCGCTTCCCTCACCGAGGTCTCCCGGTTTCCCCCCCCCTGTTCCTTGCTCCCTCTCCCCCAGTAGGCCCTGCTCCCCTCTCGCCTCGTCCTTCCCCGTCTGGTGTCTCTCATGTCACTCCCCTCCCGTTGGTTGTCCCCGTTGAGGAGTCTGCTGACTCAGGTGGTCACCCCGGCCCGTCCTTGCCGTGTCCCCCTTCCCCGGTGTCTCAGCCTCCGCTGTCGCAGTCGCCGCCGCCGCCGCAACCGTCGCCGCCGCCGCCACCGCCGCCGCCGCCACCGCCGCTACCACTCTTAACCTATGGGGGTGCTGGCGTTGAGGAGGGTGTTCGTCCTACGGCTCCTGGCGTGGTCTCTCCCTGCAAGCCTGGGGGTGCCGCTGGTGCTGGAGGGGGTTCTCGCTCTCGGGCTGTTGGTTCTGGGGGTGCTGCCGTTGAGTGTCCTCTCGGCGGTCGTTGTGCCCCAGCCGGTCCGAGGGTCGAGCACCAGCCGCCGCAGCAGCCGCCACAGCCGTCGCTGCCAGTCTCCGCTCTTCGCCTGCTCGGCCTTCCCTCCCCTGACTGCTCACCGGTGTCTCCCCCACCACCTCCTCACCTTCCTGTCTTCGGCCCTGAGTTCCCGCCGCCGGACTCGTCTTCGGCCCGTCTTCCTCCTCGTTCCCCTTTTGTTTCCCCTCCGCTGTCTCCTGACCCTACCCCTCCGTCCCACGTTTGGTCTCGCCGTCCCTCCCGTGCTCATCCCGTCTCTCCTGTCCTGCGCTCCCACCCCATGTTTCTCCGTTCCCACTCGTCTCGTCCTCCCCTCCTCCCGTCGCCTCCTCCCTCCTCGCTTGTTGTTGCACCTCCCCCACTGTCTGACTACCTCCGTGCCGCTCGTCCCCTTCTCCCTCCGGTACTTGCCTCTCTTGTTACAGACCCATATGTTCTTGTCTCGCGCCTTGACGCGCTTGTCGCTGCTGTCGTTGACTTCGCCTCTACCCGCCGCCTTGACTACGCTACCGCTCTGGTCTCTGACCATGCCCGTCCTCCGTCCATCAGGGGTGCATCTGCCCTTGGCAGTGACGTTCTAGAGGACAGGCAGTACGAGATTGCTTTCCTTTCCGAGGCCGCTCCCCATCTCTGCTCCATGCTCCTAGTCCCAGAGGGTGACCCAGACGCCTTCGACATCCCGACCCCTCGCACCTACGCTGAGGCTACCTCGGGACCCTGGGCCTCTCAGTAGATAGCTGCCATGGAGCAGGAGATGGCATCTTGGAGGTCCACCGGCACTTACGTCGACGCAGTTCGCCCTCTTGGGGTGAACGTAGTCGATGGTCGGTGGCTCTTCAAGGTGAAGCGCCCCCCTGGAGAGCAGCCTGTCTTCAAGGCGCGCTATGTGGCTAGAGGCTTCAGCCTGCGCGAGGGGGTGGACTTCTTCCAGACCTTCGCCCCGACCCCGAAGATGACTACTCTTCGGGCACTGCTACACATAGCAGCAAAGCGCGACTACGAGCTTCACTCCCTCGACTTCTCTACTGCCTTTCTTCAGGGCAGCCTACACGAGCAAGTCTTCCTGCGCCGACCATAGGGCTTCAGTGGTACCTTCCCCCCTGGGACCCAGTGGCTTCTCAGGCGCCCGGTCTACGGCGTGCGCCAGGCTCCCCGCGAGTGGCACAACATACTGCGTGCCACGATAGCAGACCTGCAGTTCTTTCCGTCCTCTGCTGACCCCTCGCTATTTGTGCGTTATGGCCAGACTCCGTTCTACATCCTTGTTTACGTAGACAACCTGGTCTTCGCTACTGCTGACAAAGACGCACTGGCCTCTGTGAAGGCCGAGCTGCTGAAGAGACACACCTGCACTGACCTTGGAGAGCTGCGTCGCTATCTTCGCCTACAGTTCTCCAGGGACAGAGCAGCACGCACCATCACTCTGACACAGTCACACTTGGTGCGTCAGGTCCTTCAGAGGTTCGGTCTTCACTTCTCCTCCGCACAGCCCACACCTCTACCTGTAGACCATGGGCTCTCTGCTCCCGTTCCTGAGGAGCCAGTAGAGCCTAGCGGCCCCTACGCAGAGCTGGTGGGTTGCCTCATGTACTTGATAACTTGCACTCGCCCAGATCTCGCATACCCTCTCAGCATCCTGGCTCGCTTTGTGGCTACAGGCAGACACCGACCACAGCACTGGTCGGCCACTAAGAGGGTTTTGCGATATCTAGCTTGTACATCGGGCATGGGGTTAGTGCTTGGAGGACGCAGGCCAGTGGTCCTCACTGGGCACACAGATACTTCTTGGGCAGACGACTCTGAGAGTCTCAGATCGTCCCAGGGCTACTATTTTAGCCTTGGTTCAGGTGCTATCTCTTGGAGATCCACTTGCTCATCGTCTGTTGCTCAGTCCAGCTGTGAGGCTGAGATCTACGCCGATGCCATGGCGGCACAGGAGCTCCGCTGGCTGAGCTTCTTGCTCACAGACTTAGGTGAGCGGCCTAACTCTGCCTCGGTCCTGTACGCTGACAACAGGGCCATGATTCTCCTGTGCCTGGAGCCTCGACTTGAGGGCAGAGCAAAGCACATCCAGCTGCGGTACTTCCTCCTGCGCGAGCTACAGCAGCGTCGACAGGCCCGCGTTGTTCACTTGGCCTCCAGTGCCAACACAGCTGATATCTTTACTAAGGCGCTTGCGCCTAAAGATCATCAGCGGCATTGTGTACAACTTGGTCTTGTTCCTGTAGCTACTCACTTGTTAGGACCCTGATTGTGTACTCTCTACTATATATACCTGTCTGACTGGCCTTGTGGCCTTACCTCCAGTGGCTGGACTAGTAGTGCCGCCCTGGCTTGCTTTAGTCTTGTTTGTACTCTTGATGACCGGTCTCCGGACCCCTGCCTCAGTGGTTGGACTAGTAGTGCCACCCTGAGCTGTGTGCTTCTTGCTTAGCACCACCCCTTGTCTAGTCCAGGGGGTGTGTCAACTTATACATATGCTATATGTAGAAATTATAGGCTAGCCTAGGTGTGTGCTTCTAGTGAGTACTCTTAGAAACTTAGGAGAATTGGTTCCTAAACTTAGGACACTAGCTTAGCTAGGATACTAGGAATGCCGCCATGGAATGGCGCGAGGAAAGTAGATCTAGGAGCGGGCAGAAGAGAATGTCGAGAAAGAAGAGAATCGATTAGGAAGAGAGAGGAGTACAAGGAGGGGTTTGTACCCTCTACAAAAAGGTTCAGTAACAACCTACCAAGCCTATATTAAATTATAACTTATATAATTTTAACACACCCCCTAGGCTTGGTAGTGTCAAGCCCACGCACACACCCACACCCACATCCACACCCACACCACCTAGCCCAGCACCCCCATTCCCAGCAGGAGCCGCAACGACTCCGGAAGAGGGCAGCTCCCACGGCGTGTGAGATGGCAATGGCGGCAGCGGCGACAGTGACGACAGCGGCGGCGTGCGGCGGCACCAGGCCCGCGGCAACAGCGGCGGCGGCGGCGGCTTGAACGTCAAAGGCTGGTGCAGCGGCCCCCGCCCTCTCGGGCCGTCGCTTCCGCCGCGCATTCCATGACGCCACAGCAGCGCGTCGAGACGGCCGCGGCACGACACGAGCGCCATGGCAGCGCGAGAAGCGTGAGTAGGCGGTCCAGCAGGGAGGACCTCTCGCTCTGATACCATCTTAGAAACTTAGGAGACTAGGTTCCTAAACGTAGGACACTAGCTTAGCTAGGATACTAGGAATGCCGCCATGGAATGGCGTGAGGAAAGTAGATCTAGGAGGGGGTAGGAGAGAATGTCGAGAAAGAAGAGAATCGATTAGGAAGAGAGAGGAGTACAAGGAGGGGTTTGTACCCTCTACAGAAAGGTTCAGTAACAACCTACCAAGCAGGGCCTCAGATTTCAGGCAAATTTCCCTGATTCAGGGTTTTTTCAGAGGTTTTTTTGGTACCAACCCTGATGCGCTAGGATTTTTCTTAGACACAACCCTGAAATTTCAGGGCTTTTTTTTTTAGTGAACTCTGTTTGTACAACGTTGCTTTTGTAGAGGTCCCTGTATCATCTGCCTAACGGGCAGCTACCCCGAATCTTGTAACAGCGTGATTTGGGGCCCTGCCATAATGACCATATGTTTCCCTTGCTCGATGTGTGCTGGGGGGTTGTGTGAGGGCACTTGGCCCTTAGCCAATTTTACGGCTAGCGTGTGCTGGGGGATTTGGGAGGGGAATTTTTTACCCTTCGCCACATTCAGGGCCCTATGTGTGCCTTGCGGCTTTGTGAGGGCGAGATTTTCTCCCGCCCCTGCAATTTTGCTCAGCTATCTGATTGGATCGATCGGCAAAATATGATTGGCTGAGGCTTCCTGAAAGTGTAACCGCAAAATTTGATGGGCTCGGCATCATCATGATTCCCGCGGGAATCCTCCCTCCCTCCTTCCCCACCCCCCATTCCGTCCCGTCTGTGCCCTCCCCGAATGTCGTTCCGCCCATCTCCCAATTTTGTCAAATCAGCGTGAATTTTTTAAGAAACCCTGATTACTCAGCAGATTTTTTTTGTGGAGCCCTGAAAAGTCAGGGTAAACATGGGGGGGGACCCTGAGCAATTAGGGTACCTCAAAACCAATCTGAGGCCCTGCTACTAAGCCTATATTAAATTATAACTTATATAATTTTAACAAGTACAACCCCAACAGGTATATGTTCTTCTGGGTTTCTCAAACTAGTCCATTATTCTCGCATTCTAACACTCTTTTCTCTCCTCAACTTTCCTAGCACCTAAAACCTCTCGCCATTTCCATGGCTCCTCCTAGCTCCTAGCTAAACCTCATGCCATTTTATGGCTTCTTAGCTAAGCTAGTCTTGTGACAAACCATGCCAGCTGCTGTGCGCTTACTGTGTGTAACAAGTCACAGTAACAAACAACTCATCTGTGTACCGAACCCAACTTGCTAGCTGGCTTAGATTTGCCCATGTAGTTGCTAACATGACCCCACTTTGGATCTGTAGGAATGGACTCTGTTCATCTCTAAAATTGCCTAACTTGAACAGGATATCAACATGCAGCGTTTATGGACTACTCTACTACACATTTGTCTTGTGGGCAGAAGGTGAATGCAACATGTTACTGTCTAAATGCTAGCTTAACTAGGAAGAAAGGCCGCCATGAAATGGCGGCCAGAGGTTTAGTTAGGGGAGGAAAGTGTCGAGAGAAAAGAGGGGCAATTAGAAAGAGAGAGGGGTACAAGGAGGGGATTGTACCCTCTACAGCAAGGTTCAGTAACAACTATCAAGCCTATCAATTATATATAACTTATATAATCTTAACACACCCCCTAGGCTTGGTAGTCACACACCCACCCAACACATACACACACCCCCTAACCCCGGACTCCCTCATTCTCGTGAGCAGCCGGGTATCGACCCCTCGTGCTAGGCGATGACACCCCCGGACGAAAGGCTGGCCGCATCTGGGCGGCCTCAATGGCGACAGCGGCGGAGCTCGTGCTCAAGGCGGCTGTGTCGATGAGGACAGGCGGCGACTGCGGCGGCTGAGGGCTCTCGGCGGTGTGGCACGGGCTGGCGACGACCGAGCCGAAGACAGCAGCTACGGCAGGAGCAGGAGGAGGTGCAGGGGAGGGAGAGGTGGTGGGGCTGCTGTGGTGGGGCTGCAGGACTTCAGCGCGGCGCCATAGGCGCGGCGCTTACTGGCGGGCGGACGCACTGCGCGTCCAGCAGCTGCGGAGGTGAAACTCGGCGGCTGCCGTTCGACGACACCGCCGCGGCACCAAAATGACACCACAGCAGCGTGGCGTCGGAGCCGCAGCTGCTCGTCGAGCTCGGGACGGCAGCATCAAGGGGCCGCCGCGACATCTTGGTGCCACGACGGCAAGCAGGCAGAAAGCCGCGAAGGCGGCAAACGCAGCAGGAGTGCGCAGCGGAAACGTAGTGAGCAGGCCCGGGACGGACGGCCTGCTCTGAAACCATGTCTAAATGCTAGCTTAACTAGGAAGAAAGGCCGCCATGAAATGGCGGCCAGAGGTTTAGTTAGGGGAGGAAAGTGTCGAGAGAAAAGAGGGGCGATTAGAAAGAGAGAGGGGTACAAGGAGGGGATTGTACCCTCTACAGCAAGGTTCAGTAACAACTATCAAGCCTATCAATTATATATAACTTATATAATCTTAACAGTTACATGATCTGCTGGACATGTTCCATAAACTTATGATAACGCATCTGCTCGTTGTACAGCAGTGTACTACCATACTGGGTCAACATTGTCTAGGACATAGGTAGTACACTTGCACTCCACAGTCCAGAGGCATTCAGGTTTTTCAACTTAGTTTCACCATAACAGCCAACTGCACCTTTCCAACCTCAAGCTTCCGTGTAGCATAGCACTTTGCTGTCCATCTAGGCTGCAGCTCACATTCTTCTTTCAACCAACTCTGTCTGTCCATTGACATTGTTCTTTCCTCCCCCACACGTCCTCACCTCAACCTTCTCCCAACTCTTCCCCAACCTCCATCCTACTAGTCATTGTTGGAGTATACTTCAACAGTCATCTCTATCTACCCCACCCTCTCCTTCCTTTCCCTCTTCTCCTAATCTTCCCGAGACCTCTTCTTCACCCCTCTCCTCACCATCTTTTCCATGCTAGAACTGGAGCCCACTCGTATCCCTCTTGACCTCAAACCCGACCGGATTTTCCAGCGCCAGCACTTTCGTGCTGCCCCAGCTCTCCTGCTTCACGGGCAGCGCCAAAATCTTTGCAACAGGGCCCTCCAGGTCCTCCTCAGGCACCCGCCCAAAAACCGTGTGCGCGTGGCCCCACTCGGTGTGATCGGCAAGAGAGATGAAGAAGTCCGGGCCCTCCCCTACGAGGCACACATCGCCCCTGTGCACGATGGGCGCGGATTCCCGGGGAATGGGCTTGAAGGGAAGGCCGTCTGTGAGGAGAATCCCCTGCAGTAGGGCATAGGGCGGACCGGGGGGCTGGGGAGAAGGAGGCGGGTCGGACGGGGAAAGGGGAAGGAAGCGGGGAAGGGGAAGCGGAAGGGGGAGGCGGGTAGGTGAGGGGAAATGACGGGAGATGGGGGGTGGGGGGGAGGATGGTGAAGGGGAAGGAAACAGGGGAAGTTGAGAAAGTGAGGGAAATGAATGAAGGGCAGGCCGTCTGTGAGGAGGATTCCCTGCACCAGAGCGTAGGGAGAGGGGGAAAATGGTCAAGGGTAATGTGTTGGAGCAGGCTCTGCTATTTACTATGGCCTTATACAATTTCTAGGCATAATATAGAAAAGGTCACATCTTGATTTCAGTTTAGGTTCATTTCTAAACAGAACTTTCCTCGTAACTTGACTCTCGAAATTTCTCCTAGTCAATAATTTCTCGCCAAACTGCCTAGTCTCCTAGTTTGCTTCTGGACCTATACTAACAGAAGGGGAAGCGGAGCAGAAGAAGTGAGGGTAGTGAAAGAAGATGCAGAGACAGATAGCTGACTGGGAAAAGGAAAGGAAAAGAGAACGAAAAACTGTGGAAGAGCAGAGCAGCAGAGAGGAGACAGAGAAAGGTGTGGCGCTGACCTTGCTGGTCCTGCTGCCGTCCTTGCTCCACCCCTCCCCCAGCCCCTCTGCCCGGTACAGCTGGCAGCCCGTGCAGTACTTGAGGTGCAGTATCTCCCGGATGTACCCCACTGTCTTGGGCGCCCACGAGGGTAGAAGCTGAGAGAGATGGACAGCGAGGGGACGGGGGGGAGGGAGGGGCGGGGAGGGGCGGGGAGGGGCGGGGAGGGGCGGGGAGGGGCGGGGAGGGGCGGGAAGGGCGGAAGAAGCAGGAGTGAAGGGACAGGTGAGTTGACTGGTGCAGCTGGTGCAGTACTTAAGGTGAAGTATCGCAGCTCCCAGATGCACCCCACTGTCTAGGGTGGCCAGGAGGGCAGAAGGTGCGCGGGAGAGAGAATCAAGCAGCGGAGGGAGAGAGAATCAAGCAGCGGAGGGAGAGAGAATCAAGCAGCGGAGGGAGAGAGAATCAAGCAGCGGAGGGAGAGAGAATCAAGCAGCCGAGGGAGAGAGAATCAAGCAGCGGAGGGAGAGAGGGGAAAAAGTGAGTAGAAGGATGGGATGGGCGACTCTTGATTCGAATTGTGCAGCCGGTGCAGTCCTCGCCGTTCATGGGTTGAAGGAAGAGCAGCAATGCAGAGAGAATTGCCCTTGCAATGCGCAAGAAGGAACGAAAGAGGAAACTGCCCTTGCAAAAAGAGAGTCGAACGATCCAACTGTTTCACTCAGACAAGCCACGTCGCTGTTGCTCATGGTTGGAAGGGCAGCATGCTAAGAAAGGAGGACGAACGGGAGGGTATGGGAGGAGGGAGCGAGGAAGGGAGGGGGGGGGAGGGAAAGAGGCAGTGGGGCCAATGGAGAGGTGCACCCAGTAAGGTCATGAGCCCAGTAAGGTCATGAGCCCAGTAAGGTCATGAGCCCAGTAAGGTCATGAGCCTGGTTCGGAACGTTCAGAGGAAGAACAAGTTGGCATGGGACGAACGAGAAAGAGGTTGGCATGGGAAATGGGGGGGTGGCATGGGGGATCATTGCATTGGGATGGGGGGGGGGGGCAGGGGATGCATGCATGCATGATGGTACCTTGATTCGGATGTCACCGTGCTCTGTATGAAGCGCAATGATGCCCTGCACGCAACGACCATTGCACATGAAGCGATTCATACCCATTGGTCCATAGCCACGTGGCGAGACGGGGTGGGGGGCGGAGGAAGGAACAGCGATGTATAGGTAGGAAGCTGTCCCAAGAAAGCAGAGATGCACATGCTGATTTTTTAGTCGACTAAAAAAACACATGCTGAACTACACAAAGCTGAGAGATCCAGGCAAGGCTCAACTCAGCTGAAAAAAGGGAAGGCTTTTAGGCAGCCCAGAAACAGCGTAGGGAGAGGGAGGGAGGAGGAGACACAAAGGCAGCGATCCCCTTGTCAGTTATCATCACTCCATCACTCCATATGTTCATCCGGCTGTGCAGGCAGCTGCTCATACATACCCATCCATAGTCACACATGCCTCACATCACATCCCTTCCCCACGACACCCCATCTCATCTCCCTCCCTTCCTCTCCCGTCTCCTCCCCCATTCCCCTACTTCCGAGTCCCCTTCTTCCCCTTCCCCCTATCCCCTTCCCCTCCCCCTTCCCCTCCCCCGCCCCTCCTCTCCCGCCCCTCCTCCCCCGCCCCTCCTCCCCCGTCCCTCCTCTCCCGCCCCCTCACCTTGCCTGCCCCATGCACGAGGCCTGAAGTCCATGGGATGTCAGGGTTGTTGCCATACACCTCCGGCTTCAACACATCCTCCTGCCGCTTCAACCAACACTGGACAGGGGGGAGCAAAACGAGGAGAAAGGGGAGAGTGGTCGGGGAAGTCAGGGTTGGGAGGGAGAGTGGTTGGGGAAGCGAAGGTGAGATGTCAAGGTTGTTGTTGCCATACACCTCGGGTTTCAACACATCCTCCTGGCGCTTCAACCAACACTATGGGGGGGGGGGAAGGGGAGGAGGGAGAGGAGGGAAGAGAGTGGCAGGGGGAGGGAAGGGGAGAGAGATTGGTTGGTGTAGAAGTTGTGAGATGTCAGGGTTGTTGCTGTTACCTACCATATACCTCCGGATTCAATACATCCCACTGGTACTTCAACCAATAATGGCCGGAAGGGGGACGAGGTTAACGGAGTGAGGGGGGCGATCAGGGGGTGGACGGTGGTTAGGGCAGACGATGGGGTGTTTGAAGAAGTTTCTTGAAGCTTCTAAAGGTTTCTTGAAGTTTCTTGAAGTTTCTTGAAGTTTCTTTAAGTTTCTTGAACTTTCTTGAAGTTTCTTTAAGTTTCTTTAAGTTTCTTTAAGTTTCTTTAAGTTTCTTTAGTTTCTTGAAGTTGTTGATGCCATACACATCCTTGCGTTGCGTCCTCACGGCGCTCCAAACACCACTGAGAGATGATGGGATGGGATATCGAGAAAGAACGGGAACACAGACCACGCAGAATGCCTACCCCCCCCGCCCCCCCAGGCGTCGTGAATTTCATGCAACATCATGCAAGCAGCACACTTTTAACCAGGGTCTAGGATTTCCCGAAGGCTCCACACGTGAGACACGTGAGACATGTGATGTGAGTGAGACACTTGAGAGACGTGTTCTATTGAGATTGGCCTGACAGGAGCCAAATTTGATGAAGGGTGTGACAAGGGTTGCGAGCGACACGAAACGGGTTAGGAATTTTAGCAGCCAGGAACCGAACCGTAGCTGGAACCACACATGACTCCCACGCACACCTACATAGCCATTTGCCATTGTCAGGGTGTGGGACACGAAAGCCTAGTGTTCTGTGTCAATTTTTTGCATTTTACGGGGCCAAAAGGGTGGGCAGCCCAACGCGGCTCTTGCGAATCGTTGTTGGCCAATCACTGCGTTCTCCAAGACCAACCCACAACTTCGCCCTCACAAATGAAGTAACCCGCTTTCACATGTTTTGCAGTTGAGCCCAAATGTGGAAATACTTCTGAGTCGACTCAAAAGCAAGCCCAAATGTGGAAATACTTCACCCTGATCTTAACTCATCTGCTCTGTCCCATCCCCGCCCCTTCCTAACCCTAATCCCCCCTTCCCCTCCCCTCTCCACCCCCCCCCCCCCATGGCGCACCTGCCTGAAGTTGTCTTTGCAGAGCTCGTTGCTCCCACAGCACACCCACGCGTAGCACTGGCACACAGCGCCATGCCTCACTCCGTACACGTACACGTACTAGTCTAGGCGCCATGCATCACATGCATCACATCCATCACATCCATCACATCACATGCATCACATGCATCACATCCATCACATGCATGCTTCTCCACCAGCCACACGTACCAAGTCCCAATTCTTCAAATCCCTCACTTCCCCCCAACCGTTTCCCCCCTACATCCCCCCCAAACCACCCCCCCCCCCCCATCGCGCACCTGCCTGAAGTTGTCTTTGCAGAGCTCCTTGCTCCCACAGTACACCCACGCGTTGCACTGGCATACAGCGCCACTGCACATGTCCCTGCATTGCGCAGGGAGGGAGATGAAGGAACCGGAGGGGAGAAGGAGAGAGGAAGAGGGAGGCAGAGAAACGAGGCGGCGGTCGAGGGGGGTGTTGTTGAGTGGATGCCACATTTTAGAATTCTAAAGAATGACTCCTCCGTAGCAGGAGAAAACAGGCGGTGGTCAAGGGAGGTGTTGAGTTGAGTGCATGCCATAGAGGAGGAAGGAGGCAGGAAGGTAGGCAAACGGAGAAACAAAAACGAAAAGGAGGAGACGTATGGAGGGAGGAGCATGAGCGGATAAACAATTCAAGGTACGAGGACGAAAAGGAGGACAGAAGGTGGGGGGGGGAACGAAAGGAGCAGACGACTGCAGGAGGCAATTGGGACAGAGGGAGGAAAGGGATGACGGAACGGGGGAAAGGAACAGGGAGGGTTGACTCTATTCAACAGCAGCAAAGATTGGATCATGAGCGCCTCGTTCAGATAACGGATCTCTCGGTAGTGTTACCTGGTAACAGTTACCCCTCCAACTGGACCCATTCCCTTCAGTGTCCCAGTTTTGCAACCTCTCTCCCTACAACTGCCTCCAGAATGCCATCCAGCAGCCTCTGACCGCTTTTGAGTCGACTCAAATCCATCAGCCTCTGACCGCTGGCAGCAGCAGAGCAGTTCCCCCAGTCCCCAGTCCCCAATCCCCCAGTCCCCCAGTCCCCCAGTCCCCCAGTCCCCCAGTCCCCCCAGTACCTCCACTCCCCATGTCCCCCTGTTCCCCTGTTTCCCCACCCCCCCGCCCCCCTCCCCCTTCCCCCCCTCCCCCCCGCTCACTTGCACTGCTGGCAGCAGGCGGCAGCAGTGTCGGTGGGGTTGTTGCTGCCCCACTTCACCGCATCCCCCCATAGCTCCAGGTGCTCCTCCCCCAGGCAGAAATCCCGCGTCTCCTCGCTACCTCCGCCCCCTGACGAGCCCTCCCCCGCTCCCCCGCCTTCCCCCACGCCCCTGCTGCTAGCCCCCCCCTGCGCGCCCGCGCCTGTGGCTGCTGCTGCTTCAGAGGCGGATGGGGAAGCAGCCTGGGGGAAAGGGGAAGCGGAAGGGGAAGAGGGAGGGGAAGGGGAAGAGGGAAGGGGAGGGGAAGAGGGAGCGGGAGGGGAAGTAGGAGAGGAAGGGAAGGGGGAGGGGGAGGAGAAGAGGGGGGGGCGGGGGGGGAGGGGGAGGGGAAGGAGGTGGAGGTGAGATCGAGGGAAAAGGCGTGGAAGGGGGAGGAGGGATGTGGAGTGGAGGAGTGGGGGGGGAGGATAGTCATCAACCGACCACCAGCAAACCCAACACCTTCTTGGCCACGGCCACCCCCCTCTCCCTCCCGAATTCCGACTTTCGACTTTCGACTTCCGCAAATCGCTTCCCTCTAGTCTGGACCAATGCTTGAGCTACTTCTACGAATTAAGGCTGCCCCAAAAATTTCCCACCCCAGTTATCAAGCTGCCCGAAAAAAAACATTACAGGTCGAGATCGTCGTCAACGAGGATGGAGGGCGGCGGGGAGAGAGCCCGTGTGAAGATAATCTAGGCTTGCGACGTCTCGGAACTATATTACTATCACCAAGAGTGTTTTGAGTCGACTCAAGAGTCAAAACACACCTCGAGGTCGAGATCGTCGTCGACGAGGATGGAGGGCGGCGGGGAGAGAGCGGAGAGCACGCTGTACGTGGCAGCGAAGCCGACTATAGCGAGGAGGATTAGGATGAAGAGCGTGCCCATCGCCGTCTCCCCGCGCGCTGCTGCGCCTGCGCCGGACGGGCGCTTCTGGCCTCCCCGCATGGCGGAAGCAGATGGGGGTGGTTAGCGAAAAGGAGCGACGGTTGGCGAAAAGCAGCGACTGGTTGGCGAAAAGGAGCGGGTGGTTGGCGACAAGATGCGACTGGTTGGCGAATTGTAGCAGGCCTACGGACCAGTCTGCGTGTCGCCGCCGAAGGTGCCGAAGAACTTGACGAGACTCTTAACACGTGGAGCAGGACTAGGTATATTGGGGAATTCCTACGAAATCAGCTCATTAAAGCCGAACCGTACACTCCCGGAAGGCTGCTGGTCGATTGCACCAAGCCCAAGTAACGAAGAAGTTTCAGCCGCGAATGAAATTCACGCGGTAAACGCGCTTTCCGAAGTCTAGAGAGGACTATGAGAAGCAGTATTCAAAAAGGCGTTTGCAGACACCGTGGCCGTAACCAGGACGGTATTAAGGTTAAAGCCGGGATGCGGGATGTCCTTTAATAAATTCCTGGTCGACTCAAGCGCACGCTATTTGAAGGGAAACCAGAATTCCGTTCGTTGACCCGGATCGAATGATCGAATTATCGAATCATCGAGTCGTCCAGGTCCGTCCAGTCCAGCGATCTCAGAACGCAAGGGCCACGATTCCGCAACCGCCGCTACCGCACACAACAGCCACAGCAATAACCGCTGCGAGTGCCGCACCGACCTTCAAGGGCCACGATTCCAACCTCAAATCCGACGCAACGGCCAGATCGCTGGATGCGCTACGCGATGTTCTGTGGTGTTCTGGCTCTCGGCTCGGGCACAGGACTCCACTCCGGCTCGCTCCTCCTGCGGTGGTCTGGATTGGCTCTCTTCAATTTCCTGTCAAGTATGTTGTGTGCAGTACCAGCCAGTACAGTAATCGGAAACTGACTGGCGGTGCTGGCTGGGTGCTGGATGGCAGTGAGTGAGATTCGTGGATCAGCACCCAGCAGGCACAGGGGAAAGGCGAAGAGGAAGGGGACACCAGCAGCAGATCAGACTTCCAGTATGATATGATTCGTTTGGACTTTAAAAAACGGATGCGAAACATGCGAATTCTAATTCTTTACATACATTTGAAGATAGTGTACTCGTTGCATCTGAAATGCAAAACATTACAAGAATAAAAATCTTAATTTCCATCTAAAAATACTATTTTCCTTGTTTTTTCATCTTATTTCTCTGGTCATACTAACCCCCTTTCTATGCAGGTGACGCTCTAGCTTGTGTTTGGAACAGTATCGTAGTACCATACAATGCGCCGTGCATAGCGCGTTCAAATTCGTCCCATCTGTTTTCCCCAGAATGTTGTGGTGCGCCGCGCTGCTACTAACGCTTCGGTAAGCCCACTATCAACTTGCATTGATATTCAACGTGCGCTCAGTCGCTTGCTATCATAAGCGGTAAACAGTGTATTCTAGATGATCGAAGACAAATGCTTGCTGCAATTATGGATTTCCCGCAGCGGGTGGACGCCGAGAGCGTGCGGGAGCTGCTGCGCCTTCTCCGCGCGTGCGGGGGGCGCACGTGCGCCGCATTGCTGGCGGAAGCTCTGCGCGCAAAGTTCGGCCTTTGCGCGGATGCGGGAAACGTGGGCGGGGCGCGGGAAGGGGGAGGAGAAAGACGAGAGCGGATAGAGGAGAGGGGTGGAAAAGGGGACGACGATAGGAGGGGGAACGGGGATTGGACTGGGGAAGGGGATTGGGGGGAGGACGGGGAGGAGAGGGAGGGGAAGAGGCGGAAGAGGCGGAAGAGAGAGGCGGAGAAGGGAGGGAGCGGAGAGGGAGTGGGGAATGGGATAGTGGAGGAGAGAGACGAGGGGAAAGCAGAGGCTAATCTTGATGCTGCTAGAGATGGTGATGGTCCTGCCGATGCTATTACTGATGCTGGTGCTGATGCTGGTGCTGATGCTGATGCTGGTGCTGGTGCTGGTGCTGATGCTGGTGCTGATGCTGGTGCTGATGCTGGTGCTGATGCTGGTGCTGGTGCTGGTGCTGGTGCTGATGCTGGTGCTGATGCGGACTCCGATGGTGATGGCAATGGCGGCTCCCATGCTGACATGTCACTGTAGGCTGTGCATGAGGTGGCATGGGAGCACATCCACGGGGCCCCGTGGAAGGACGTCCACGTGGCATGGCGCGACGCCTACGCGCTCACATGCCTTGCCATGGCCACCAACGCCGCTTCTGCTGCCTCTCCTCCTCCTCCTCCTCCTACCACTGCTGCTGCCGCCAACCCCCCCACAGTAGCTCCCCTTTCGTCCGCTACCCCCCATACACTCACTCCCACAACTAGCACCCGCCTGACGGTATGTCTGCGCCTGCTGGACGTGGGTCTCATGCTGGGCGGCAACATGTTCCGCGGAGCTATCAATGCGGCTGTGCGGGAGATCGAGGCGCGGGTGAGGGGGGACGGGGGAGACGGGGAGGGGGAGAGGGGGCACGACAGGGGGGAGCGGGGGGAGGGGAAGAGTGGGGAGGAGCAACGGCAGCAGGAGCAGCAAGAGCAGGAGCAGCAAGAGCAAGAGCAGCAGGAGCAGGAGCAGCAGGAGCAGGAGCAGCAGGAGCAGGAGCAGCAGGAGCAAGAACAAGAGCGCACAGAGGGAGAGAAATCACCAGCTGACACACCACCCCGCCCCCCTCCCCCACACTCCTACCCACATGCCCCACACTCCTACCCACATGCCCAACACTCCTACCCACATGCCCCACACTCCTACCCACATGTCCCACACTCCTACCCACATGCCCCACACTCCTACCCACATGCCCCACACTCCTACCCACATGCTCCACACTCCTACCCACATGCCCCAATCTCCTACCCACATGCCCCACACTCCTACCCACATGCCCCACACTCCTACCCACATGCCCCACACTCCTACCCACATGCCCCACACTCCTACCCACATGCTCCACACTCCTACCCACATGCCCCACTCTCCTACCCACATGCCCCACACTCCTACCCACATGCCCCACGCTCCTACCCACATGCCCCACGCTCCTACCCACATGCCCCACACTCCTATCCACATGCCCCACACTCCTACCCACATGTTCCACACTCCTACCCACATGCCCCACTCTCCTACCCACATGCCCCACACTCCTACCCACATGCCCCACACTCCTACCCACATGCCCCACACTCCTACCCACATGCCCCACACTCCTACCCACATGCTCCACACTCCTACCCACATGCCCCACACTCCTACCCACATGCCCCACACCACACTCCTACCCACATGCCCCACACTCCTACCCACATGTTCCACACTCCTACCCACATGCCCCACTCTCCTACCCACATGCCCCACACTCCTACCCACATGCCCCACACTCCTACCCACATGCCCCACACTCCTACCCACATGCCCCACACTCCTACCCACATGCCCCACACTCCTACCCACATGCTCCACACTCCTACCCACATGCCCCACACTCCTATCCACATGCCCCACACTCCTACCTACATGCCCCACACTCCTACCCACATGCCCCACACTCCTACCCACATGCCCCACACTCCTATCCACATGCCCCACACTCCTACCCACATGCCCCACACCACACTCCTACCCACATGCCCCACACTCCTACCCACATGTTCCACACTCCTACCCACATGCCCCACTCTCCTACCCACATGCCCCACACTCCTACCCACATGCCCCACACTCCTACCCACATGCCCCACACTCCTACCCACATGCCCCACACTCCTACCCACATGCTCCACACTCCTACCCACATGCCCCACACTCCTACCCACATGCTCCACGCTCCTACCCCCATGCCCGACACTCCTACCCACATGCCCCACACTCCTACCCACATGCCCCACACTCCTACCCACATGCCCCACACTCCTATCCACATGCTCCACACTCCTACCCACATGCCCCACACTCCTACCCACATGCCCCACACTCCTATCCACATGCCCCACACTCCTACCCACATGCCCCACACTCCTACCCACATGCCCCACACTCCTACCCACATGCCCCACACTCCTACCCACATGCCCCACACTCCTACCCACATGCCCCACACTCCTATCCACATGCTCCACACTCCTACCCACATGCCCCACACTCCTACCCACATGCCCCACACTCCTATCCACATGCCCCACACTCCTACCCACATGCCCCACACTCCTACCCACATGCCCCACACTCCTACCCACATGCCCCACACTCCTACCCACATGCCCCACACTCCTACCCACATGCTCCACGCTCCTACCCCCATGCCCGACACTCCTACCCACATGCCCCACACTCCTACCCACATGCCCCACACTCCTACCTACATGCCCCACACTCCTACCCACATGCCCCACACTCCTACCCACATGCCCCACACTCCTACCCACATGCTCCACGCTCCTACCCCCATGCCCGACACTCCTACCCACATGCCCCACACTCCTACCCACATGCCCCACACTCCTACCCACATGCCCCACACTCCTACCCACATGCTCCACGCTCCTACCCCCATGCCCGACACTCCTACCCACATGCCCCACACTCCTACCCACATGCCCCACACTCCTACCTACATGCCCCACACTCCTACCCACATGCCCCACACTCCTACCCACATGCCCCACACTCCTACCCACATGCCCCACACTCCTACCCACATGCCCCACACTCCTACCCACATGCCCCACACTCCTACCCACATGCCCCACACTCCTACCCACATGCTCCACGCTCCTACCCCCATGCCCGACACTCCTACCCACATGCCCCACACTCCTACCCACATGCCCCACACTCCTACCCACATGCCCCACACTCCTACCCACATGCCCCACACTCCTACCCCCATGCCCCACACTCCTACCCACATGCCCCACGCTCCTACCCCCATGCCCGACACTCCTACCCACATGCCCCACACTCCTACCCACATGCCCCACACTCCTACCCACATGCCCCACACTCCTACCCACATGCCCCACACTCCTACCCACATGCCCCACGCTCCTACCCACATGCCCCACGCTCCTACCCCCATGCCCGACACTCCTACCCACATGCCCCACACTCCTACCCACATGCCCCACGCTCCTACCCCCATGCCCGACACTCCTACCCACATGCTCCACACTCCTACCCACATGCCCCACACTCCTACCCACATGCCCCACACTCCTATCCACATGCCCCACACTCCTACCCACATGCCCCACACTCCTACCCACATGCCCCACACTCCTACCCACATGCCCCACACTCCTACCCACATGCCCCACACTCCTACCCACATGCCCCACACTCCTACCCACATGCCCCACACTCCTATCCACATGCTCCACACTCCTACCCACATGCCCCACACTCCTACCCACATGCCCCACACTCCTATCCACATGCCCCACACTCCTACCCACATGCCCCACACTCCTACCCACATGCCCCACACTCCTACCCACATGCCCCACACTCCTACCCACATGCCCCACACTCCTACCCACATGCTCCACGCTCCTACCCCCATGCCCGACACTCCTACCCACATGCCCCACACTCCTACCCACATGCCCCACACTCCTACCTACATGCCCCACACTCCTACCCACATGCCCCACACTCCTACCCACATGCCCCACACTCCTACCCACATGCTCCACGCTCCTACCCCCATGCCCGACACTCCTACCCACATGCCCCACACTCCTACCCACATGCCCCACACTCCTACCCACATGCCCCACACTCCTACCCACATGCTCCACGCTCCTACCCCCATGCCCGACACTCCTACCCACATGCCCCACACTCCTACCCACATGCCCCACACTCCTACCTACATGCCCCACACTCCTACCCACATGCCCCACACTCCTACCCACATGCCCCACACTCCTACCCACATGCCCCACACTCCTACCCACATGCCCCACACTCCTACCCACATGCCCCACACTCCTACCCACATGCCCCACACTCCTACCCACATGCTCCACGCTCCTACCCCCATGCCCGACACTCCTACCCACATGCCCCACACTCCTACCCACATGCCCCACACTCCTACCCACATGCCCCACACTCCTACCCACATGCCCCACACTCCTACCCCCATGCCCCACACTCCTACCCACATGCCCCACACTCCTACCCACATGCCCCACACTCCTACCCACATGCCCCACACTCCTACCCACATGCCCCACACTCCTACCCACATGCCCCACACTCCTATCCACATGCTCCACACTCCTACCCACATGCCCCACACTCCTACCCACATGCCCCACACTCCTATCCACATGCCCCACACTCCTACCCACATGCCCCACACTCCTACCCACATGCCCCACACTCCTACCCACATGCCCCACACTCCTACCCACATGCCCCACACTCCTACCCACATGCTCCACGCTCCTACCCCCATGCCCGACACTCCTACCCACATGCCCCACACTCCTACCCACATGCCCCACACTCCTACCTACATGCCCCACACTCCTACCCACATGCCCCACACTCCTACCCACATGCCCCACACTCCTACCCACATGCTCCACGCTCCTACCCCCATGCCCGACACTCCTACCCACATGCCCCACACTCCTACCCACATGCCCCACACTCCTACCCACATGCCCCACACTCCTACCCACATGCTCCACGCTCCTACCCCCATGCCCGACACTCCTACCCACATGTCCCACACTCCTACCCACATGCCCCACACTCCTACCTACATGCCCCACACTCCTACCCACATGCCCCACACTCCTACCCACATGCCCCACACTCCTACCCACATGCCCCACACTCCTACCCACATGCCCCACACTCCTACCCACATGCCCCACACTCCTACCCACATGCCCCACACTCCTACCCACATGCTCCACGCTCCTACCCCCATGCCCGACACTCCTACCCACATGCCCCACACTCCTACCCACATGCCCCACACTCCTACCCACATGCCCCACACTCCTACCCACATGCCCCACACTCCTACCCCCATGCCCCACACTCCTACCCACATGCCCCACGCTCCTACCCCCATGCCCGACACTCCTACCCACATGCCCCACACTCCTACCCACATGCCCCACACTCCTACCCACATGCCCCACACTCCTACCCACATGCCCCACACTCCTACCCACATGCCCCACGCTCCTACCCACATGCCCCACGCTCCTACCCCCATGCCCGACACTCCTACCCACATGCCCCACACTCCTACCCACATGCCCCACACTCCTACCCACATGCCCCACGCTCCTACCCCCATGCCCCACACTCCTACCCCCACACGTGCGTGGGAAAGGAGGATGCGTCCTATCATCCCAGTTCTTCCTTCCAGTTTGCTGAAAGGCCTTCTGACCCCTCTTCCTCTACTATCAATCCTTTCATCCATCCGTGCATCCATCCCAACCGCTCTCAACCTCAAACCGCTCGTACAGACCCACTCAGATGGGCAGCAGAGCAGCTACCTGGCGGAACGGTGGAGGCAGGAGGAGCGCGTGTGCCAAGCGAGGTAAAGCCGCGTACACTCTCCCCCATCTCCCACCCCACCCCACCGCACGGCACCGCATCGCACCCCACCGCACCCACTCAGATGGGCAGTAGCTACCTGAAGGAGGGATGGACGCAGGAGCTGATGAGTCTGGGCGACTTCATTGACCGCCAAGTGCTCCAGACGCCCCGGGGCAGACAGAAGGGCGTGCTGAGGCAGGCATGGGGCGGAAGAGCAGACCCGCATGCGCTCAAGAAACGCGAGGGGGAGGGGCTGGGGGAGAGGCAGGGGGGAGGTGAGGGGGAGAGGCAGGCGGAGAGGCAAGGGGAGGGGCAAGGGGAGGGGCAAGGGGAGGGGCAAGGGGGAGGGGCAAGGGGGAGGGGCAAGGGGGAGGGGCAAGGGGGAGGGGCAAGGGGGAGGGGCAAGACGCAGCCAAGCTTCCTTTTGCTCTGCTCCGCCCTTCTCAACACAGCCCCTTTTCTCTCCCCCTCTCGTCCATCCCCAGATCCCCATTCTGCATGCCGACATCGACATCCCCCCCTACTGCTGGCTCAGGGCGCCTGCCCCCCATCTCAGCCCGATGGCGACTCACACACTCAGTCCCTTGGGGGCGATAGAGGCGATACTGAAGGCAGCAGGACGAAAGAGGAAGAAGAGGACATCGATAACAGGGAGGGGGGAGTGGAGGAGGAGGCGAAGGAGGGGGACGGCGAGGAGGGGGAGGGGGAGGAGGGGAGGAGGAGGAGGAGGAGGAGGAGGAGGAGGAGGAGGAGGAGGAGGAGGAGGAGGAGGAGGAGGAGGAGGAGGAGGAGGAGGAGGAGGAGGAGGAGGAGGAGGAGGAGGAGGAGGAGAAGGAGGGGGAGGGGGGGGAGGAGGAGGAGGAGGAGGAGGAGGAGGAGGAGGAGGAGGAGGAGGGAGGAGGAGGAGGAGGAGGAGGAGGAGGAGGAGGAGGAGGAGGAGGAGGAGGAGGGAGGAGGAGGAGGAGAAGGAGGGGGAGGGGGGGGAGGAGGAGGAGGAGAAGGAGGGGGAGGAGGGGGAGGAGGAGGAGGAGAAGGAGGGGAGGAGGGGGAGGAGGAGGAGGAGAAGGAGGGGGAGGAGGAGGAGGAGAAGGAGGGGAGGAGGGGAGGAGGAGGAGGAGAAGGAGGGGAGGAGGGAGGAGGAGGAGGAGAAGGAGGGGAGGAGTGGGAGGAGGAGGAGGAGAAGGAGGGGGAGGAGGGGGAGGAGGAGGAGGAGAAGGAGGGGGAGGAGGGGAGGAGGAGGAGGAGAAGGAGGGGGGAGGAGGGGGGGGGGGAGGAGGAGGAGGAGAAGGAGGGGGAGGAGGGGGAGGAGGAGGAGGAGAAGGAGGGGGAGGAGGGGGAGGAGGAGGAGGAGAAGGAGGGGGAGGAGGGGGAGGAGGGGGAGGATCCGGTGGTGAATGCGTGGTTTGGGCCAGCAGGCACGGTGACGCCGCTGCACCATGATACGTGCCACAACCTCTTCACTCAGGTGAATTTCTCATGACTTTTCAGTCCCAAAAAGTTCTCTGGTGCACCACAATTCATTGCGCCATGATCCGTCCGTGCCACAACCTCTTTGCTCAGGTGGCCCACCTCCCTCGGGTTCCGGTGGTGAATGCGTGGTTCTGACCGGCAGGAACAGTGACGCCGCTGCACCATGATCCGTGCCAAAACCTCTTCGCTCAGGGGAACTCCTCATGATGCGCCATCGGTCCGTCGGTATTCCTCTCGCATTTTATCACCGGTATTCTTCGTGCTAGTACCACTCTATCTGGGCAGATTTCTGAGCATTTTCAGAAGCTCCTGCGTGATAGCTACTGCAGAGCCACTGCCTGCCTTCAGGCACGACGTACCTGTGACGTGTCCTCGCGTCGTTTCTCTTTCTCTCGTTTCTCCTTATGCCGTTCTCTTGTTGCCTGTGTCGTATTGTATCCCGGCAGTGGGCAGGCAGGCAGGCAGTATGTGTGAGTGCACAGCAGCAAAGCCTCTCGAGTTGGCTCAAATCTAATCCCATCTTCGTTCTCCCCCATCTTTGCTCTCCCCCGTTCTGCCTGTGCCATCGCCACGTGGAGGCAGACTCAGGGGTCACCTCTTATTCCCCTTCCTCTGCATGTGCCATGTCCCCAGGTGGTGTTAGCCATGAGGCGCCTCAAAACTAGACTCTTATTCCCCCTCCTCTGCATGTGCCATGTCCTCAGGTGGTGTTAGCCATGAGGCGCCTCAAAACTAGACTCTTATTCCCCCTCCTCTGCATGTGCCATGTCCCCAGGTGGTGTTAGCCATGAGGCGCCTCAAAACTAGACTCTTATTCCCCCTCCTCTGCATGTGCCATGTCCCCAGGTGGTGTTAGCCATGAGGCGCCTCAAAACTAGACTCTTATTCCCCCTCCTCTGCATGTGCCATGTCCCCAGGTGGTGTTAGCCATGAGGCGCCTCAAAACGAGACTCTTATTCCCCCTCCTCTGCATGTGCCATGTCCGCAGGTGGTGTTAGCCATGAGGCGCCTCAAAACTAGACTCTTATTCCCCCTCCTCTGCATGTGCCATGTCCCCAGGTGGTGTTAGCCATGAGGCGCCTCAAAACTGGACTCTTATTCCCCCTCCTCTGCATGTGCCATGTCCCCAGGTGGTGTTAGCCATGAGGCGCCTCAAAACTAGACTCTTATTCCCCCTCCTCTGCATGTGCCATGTCCCCAGGTGGTGTTAGCCATGAGGCGCCTCAAAACTAGACTCTTATTCCCCCTCCTCTGCATGTGCCATGTCCCCAGGTGGTGTTAGCCATGAGGCGCCTCAAAACTGGACTCTTATTCCCCCTCCTCTGCATGTGCCATGTCCCCAGGTGGTGTTAGCCATGAGGCGCCTCAAAACTCGACTCTTATTCCCCCTCCTCTGCATGTGCCATGTCCCCAGGTGGTGTTAGCCATGAGGCGCCTCAAAACTAGACTCTTATTCCCCCTCCTCTGCATGTGCCATGTCCCCAGGTGGTGTTAGCCATGAGGCGCCTCAAAACTAGACTCTTATTCCCCCTCCTCTGCATGTGCCATGTCCCCAGGTGGTGTTAGCCATGAGGCGCCTCAAAACTAAACTCTTATTCCCCCTCCTCTGCATGTGCCATGTCCCCAGGTGGTGTTAGCCATGAGGCGCCTCAAAACTAGACTCTTATTCCCCCTCCTCTGCATGTGCCATGTCCCCAGGTGGTGTTAGCCATGAGGCGCCTCAAAACTGGACTCTTATTCCCCCTCCTCTGCATGTGCCATGTCCCCAGGTGGTGTTAGCCATGAGGCGCCTCAAAACTCGACTCTTATTCCCCCTCCTCTGCATGTGCCATGTCCCCAGGTGGTGTTAGCCATGAGGCGCCTCAAAACTAGACTCTTATTCCCCCTCCTCTGCATGTGCCATGTCCCCAGGTGGTGTTAGCCATGAGGCGCCTCAAAACTAGACTCTTATTCCCCCTCCTCTGCATGTGCCATGTCCCCAGGTGGTGTTAGCCATGAGGCGCCTCAAAACTAAACTCTTATTCCCCCTCCTCTGCATGTGCCATGTCCCCAGGTGGTGTTAGCCATGAGGCGCCTCTAAACTAGACTCTTATTCCCCCTCCTCTGCATGTGCCATGTCCCCAGGTGGTGTTAGCCATGAGGCGCCTCAAAACTAGACTCTTATTCCCCCTCCTCTGCATGTGCCATGTCCCCAGGTGGTGTTAGCCATGAGGCGCCTCAAAACTAGACTCTTATTCCCCCTCCTCTGCATGTGCCATGTCCCCAGGTGGTGTTAGCCATGAGGCGCCTCAAAACTAGACTCTTATTCCCCCTCCTCTGCATGTGCCATGTCCCCAGGTGGTGTTAGCCATGAGGCGCCTCAAAACTAGACTCTTATTCCCCCTCCTCTGCATGTGCCATGTCCCCAGGTGGTGTTAGCCATGAGGTGCCTCAAAACTAGACTCGTATTCCCCCTCCTCTGCATGTGCCATGTCCCCAGGTGGTGTTAGTCATGAGGCGCCTCAAAACTAGACTCTTATTTGTTGGTGCAACCCTATGGCTTGCACTCGGCTTGTCGTCCTTGTTTGTGTGTGTGCATGCATGGCATGGAATGAATTGTGAGTCTATGTCATTGCTATCCAGTGCTTGTGTGTGTGTTTGAATGGTGTATCACAATGTGGTTTGTGTCGGTCAAGACATTAGCGAGTTTTTACAACTCGCATGTCAAGTCGTCGTTTGTGTGTCGCATGTGTTTTTTCTATTTTGTCGAGTGTGAAGTGTCCATCGTGTCGCAGGTGTGTGCAGCAAGCCCCCATCAACTCAAGAAAAATTTATCTTGCAGATCCAAGAACAAGAGCTCAAGATTTCAAGCCCAAGGGACGCGGATAAATATTAAATAGTGAAAATAGTAACGTTACTTCGTGTAGTGTTACATTTCACTTGGTGTAGCCCCTTGGAGGGTTGGTTTCGAGACTCTTCATGGTTGGGGACTCTGTGGTGGTGTACCACCAACCTGGACCTCGGCTCTTGGGGTATGTAGAGGTTGGGAACCATCTCCCTCTCGAACTCTTCTTGCTAAGTTTGTTGCTAAGACTATAGTGGCTGCTATACCTCCTGCCAGTCAAACCGTCATAGCGTCGTCAAATCTTCATGAAATTTCATCATTCAACTTGCTGCTGATAGACGACAGCAACGCGCTCCAGATCCAACTTACAGATCACCGTTTGATTAAGTGACCAGATCGTTATCAATATTTGAAGCCGTCTGACGGAAATCCGACTGTGCTCTCTATCTCTCATTATAGCAGGGCCTCAGATATCAGGATGTTTTATCCTGAATTCCTGATTTTCAGGATGCCTGTTAGGTGCCAAACCTGAAAAATCCGTTTAAGCTCATTTTTCACCCTGTGAATTCAGTTTTAAATCGTAGTGCAACCCTGAGGATTCAGTAAAGTGTTCGTGTACCAGCCCTGAGATGTCAGTATGCCTTCGGGGACAACCCTGATTCTTCGAATCTTGAATGCACGTGCGCCACTAGGGTAGCCCTTGCCTCGAATTTTACATTTCGGCTAAGTCCTCAAACGTCGCAACAGCCCTCCGAAAACCCCCGAAAATTGGCTAAGTCCTGAAAGTTAGAGACAATCCTCGGAAACCCCCCCGCTGCTCTAAAATTTCGGCGAAGTCCTAAATGTTAGAGACAATCCTCCCCCCGCCCCACCCCCTACTCACTAAAACTTTTCGGCTAAGTTCTCCCTGCCATAGACATACTTCTACAACTTCTATGCAGCCCTAAAATTCTGGCCTAGTCCTCATAGAATTCGTGATGCCCAGGTTACGTCGATTCAAAATCTCGTCAAGTACTGCAACTCAGGGATTATTCGTCACGTTTGGCAGAATACTTCGTGGCTAACTTTATTAGTTTTTCCACGGTCAAGATTACCAGAAACAAATTCAGATGATCCTGCACATTGAATTGGGAAACAGAATGACTTGCCATAGAGTGTGCCACATGCGAGGAATGCGCCCTCACCATCCAGCCTCGTCAAACGCCGTCATAACCGCTTGATGGAAATCGAACTGCAGTTTTTTTCATGCAACTTTTCGTTTCTTGTCGTTGACTTCATCAGAGTTTTCAGGGGCTTCATTCGCTTTAAGCTGAACGCCCATCCGGTCTCAGCAAAATTCTGTCTGACAGTCAAACGAAGAAAATTTTCCTGGTCTGATTACCTCGTGCGCTACAGTTGACGCAAACTCGGCCACTCGTGCCTCAACCCATCACAACGCGTGAAGCCAAGTGTGCTGCTGCTGCTGTTTAGAGTGACTTCTGAGATGTCAAGCGTTTGAGAATTTACCCTGAGGCCAAAGTATAGAGCGGAGAACCACCCTGAGGAATCAGTCTGAACATAAGCTACCAACCCTGACTGCTACACGTTTTTTTGGGGGCCCGCCCTGATTGATCAGTATGCCTAAAATCCTATCTAAGGCCCTGCATTATAGGCACATTTAAGCCTATTGTGGTTATAACAGTGGTATCAGAGCCCTTTGGAGCCGTCTCGACAATGCCTAGACCTGAGGAAGGGGGTGGCAGAGGTGTTGGAGGCAGTGAAGACGCCCAAGCACAAGGTCAACACCAAGATCCACCCGTTGCTCCGGTGCAACCTAGCCTTGGACCCTGTAGGGATGAGCCTAGAGTGTTTGGCCTTGACAAGTTCAACGGTGACAACTTTGCTGAGTGGTCCTTCAAGATGGAGAACATCTTTGACCACTATGATCTGCTGGAGGTGATGGAAGGAACGGAGAAGCGCCCCGAGAACGACCCGGAGAAAAGCCCGTGGGTGCGGAAGAGCGCACAAGGCTACCTTCTACTTGGGCAAGCGTTGGGGAGCAGCCAAATCCGTCACATCAAGCCTTTTCAGCGTGAACCAGCAAAGGGACTAAAGGCATGGGCTGCTCTCAAGGGTGTACACGCTCCTGCAACAGCGGCGGTGGCTGTGGTTTTGGAGCGGCAAATGGCGGCACTTCGAATTGACGAAGGCGAACCGGTGGAGGAAGGAGTGCAGAAATTCTTCGACTTGTTGACACGGCTCGAAGGAGCTGACTAGAACTAATAGCGGCGCCACCAATAGCATGACACCTCGTGCGGACTTGCTCACCGAACTCGAACCGTCGCCGGTCAAGCATGTTACATCGGCTTTGGGGCAGCGAGCAGAGGTGAAAGGCATGGGCAAGGCCATGTTCAAGGGTGCTGATGGGAAGATGGTGGGCCTCAAGAACGTGCTTTGGGTGCCCAACCTAGCAGCCAACCTGATCTGTGTTCGGCGTTTGCAAAAGGCCGGCATGGACACATCTTCCAAGGGTTCCAAAACCTATACCGCGAGGCTTGGTGAGCGGAAGCTTTGGGACCTTCATGAGGACAGGGACATCTACAATGAGATGTGGCAAATCCCAGTGGTCCCCATGCCTAAGGAGAGGCAAGTGGCAGCAAGCGTCAGCACCAAGAGTGAAGCGGTTGGTGGCGGTGATCACGGAAAACAAAGTAACACCAAGAGTGACTCGAAAGAGTGCAACCTTGGAGAGACCAGCAAGGCGTGTGAACCCAAGGAAAATGGTGCAGGAGCCAAAGGTGGTGAAAATGAGGAGGTGAAGCCTAAGATCAGCAAAGCAGCAGCGGCAAATGAGAAAGGAGAGAGCTTGTGGGGCACGATTGCGAGTGCCGCTTTCTCCAACCCGACTTCCGCTACGGGAGAGTGTGATTGGCTGACCTTGCATCGGCGAATGGGGCATGTGGCATTGCCCATTTTGCAGTAGATAGTTAAGCAAGAGATGGTCAGTGGAATACGTGTCAAGGGGGGGCCCAATGAGGTGCTTGGCTGTCCAACATGCATGCAAGCCAAGTTCACCCGCTACCCGTTTCATAGCTCGGAGACAACGGCGAAGGCACCACTTGATGAGGTGGTGATGGATGTGGTGGGCCCCTTGAAGCTTGGAGCTGCTGAAGCTGAGGACTTTCTCACCATTGTGGACGTCTACACTCGCATGACTTGGGTGTATGTGCTGCCCAAGAAGAGTGACGTAGCTGAAACGGTGAAGACCGATTGGTTGCCGATGGTGGAGCGGCAACAAGACCGACTTGTGAAGGCGATTCGCATTGACCGTGGTGGAGAGTTGCTGAGCAAGGATTTCTTAACTTGGCTGAAGAAGCAGGGCATAAGGCACTCTCTTACCATGCCCTACTCTCCTGCAATGAACGGCATCGCCGAGCGTGCGAATCGGACACTCACGGAGACGGCTCAGGGACTTCTCATTGAAGCCGGTCTTCCCAATTACTTTTGGCCGGATGCGGTGCGACATGCTTGTGTAGCCAAGAACAGAGCCTTGACTCATGTGGGAGAAGACAAATGGGTGCCCTAAGTGGAGTGGATTGGAAGGAAGCCGAAGGTGGATATGCTCTGGGTGTTCGGGTGCATGTGCATGGCACTTGTGCCTAAGAAACTTCGGCACAACAAGCTTGATGCCAAGACAACATGAGCCGTGCACCTGGGCATGGCTCAAAACAGCAAGGGATGGCTTCTTTGGGACCCATTTACCAAGAAGTTCTTGGTGAGCAGAGATTGCAAGTTCATGGAGAACTTACCGTACAAGGAGTGGAAGGCGGAGAACCAAGCGAAGATTGGTGTGCGGCTTGGAGAGGTGAAGAGTACCGGCTTGGAGCATGTGGAGCTGCCCTTGGAGCTGAGTAGCAGCAGCACAATCACAAGGCAATCTCCTCAGATGAATGGGGGAGAAGAGTAGGAGGAGGTGCAGCAAGGTGATGAGCGTGCACTGTCACTTCCGCTTCGTGCTACAAGTGCTCGCGGGAACCGACCAGATTTGCAGCAACACCATGAGAGCATCCAAGTCCCTGTAGCAGAGGAGGAAGAAAAGGGGAGAAGGAAGACTCAGCCCCCCAAAAGGTTGAGCTATGAATGGCTTGGAGGACCAGCCAACTCAACCTTGACCGGTTCGGCTCTCATGCTAGGCGATGATGCGGAAGATGAAAGCGAGGAGTGCGGTTTTGCCTTCTTCTCTCCGGTGGAGATACCGGGGGAGCCTACAAATCCCAAAGAGGCTTGGGAGGGCCCCAATGGGAAGGAGTGGAAGAAGGCCTCAGATGAAGAAATGGGGAGCATCATCGAGAACGACACGTTTGACTTGGTGAACCTACCTCCAGGGCGTAAGGCGATCTCTTCCAAGTGGCTCTTCAAGCGCAAGACCGACGCCGACGGCAACATCGAGCGCTACAAGAGCAGACTTGTAGCCAAGGGGTATCAGCAGCAAGAGAAGAAGGACTACAATGAAGTGTATGCCCCTGTGGTGAAGGGTACAACCCTTCGAACCCTCTTCGCCGCGGCGGCCATCAAAGGATGGGTGGTGAAGCAAATGGATATAGTAACGGCCTTCCTCAACGGCGTTTTGGAGGAAGAGACCTACATGGAGCAGCCAAAGGGGTACAATGATGGGAGTGGCAGAGTGTGGAAGCTGAAGAAAGCACTCTATGGCCTCAAGCAAGCCCCTAGGCAATGGTACATCAAGCTGCGGGAAGTCTTGGAGGCGATCGGCTTCACTCCCTCAACGGCCGATCAATCCTTGTTCATGCTTGGCGAGGGGGAGCAGAGGAGCTTCATGGTGGTTTATGTGGATGACATCCTCATATTCTAACCCTCCTCTGACCTTGTGAAGGAGGTGATGCTGAAGCTTCAAGACAAGTTCAAGTGCAAGACCCTTGGTGACGTCAACTACTACCTTCGGCTTCAAATTGAGCGAGATGTGGAGAAGCGGTGGATGCGAGTGCATCAAAAGAAGTACTTGGAGGCCTTGGCTGCAAACTTTGGGAAGATTGAAGGTCATGTGGCTACTCCTCTTCCCTCAGGGTTCAAGTGTGTGAAAGGACCAGCAGAGGAAAGTGTTGGTGAAGAGGAGAGGCGGCGTTTTCACTCCTTGTTGGGCAGCCTTATGTATGCGGCCGTTCACACAAGGACGGATGCAGCCTTTGCTACCGGGCAGCTGGCTAGGGCTGTCCAATGCCCTAATGAAGAGCAGGTAGCTGCTGGAGAGAGGGTGGCCAAGTACCTTGGCCAAACAGCAACTGTTGGACTGCAATACTCCGCGGCGGCACAAAGGCGTCAAAAGGGTGCGGATGGAGTTGAACCCGGGAGGCTCTTTCTCACCGCCTTCTCTGATGCATCTTGGGCATCAGAACCAGAGGACATGACAAGTGTGGGAGGCTTCATCTGCTGTGTTGGTGGAGGCCCAACAGCTTGGGAGAGCAAGAAGCAAGTGGACCAAGCATTGAGCTCGGTGGAGTCCGAGTACATGGCACTCTTCCGTGCAATAAGAGAGGTTGTGTGGCAGCGGCGTTTGCTAGCTGAATTGGGGGAGGAGCAGCAAGGACCTACCCCACTCGACTGTGATAGCCAGGGTGCTATTGCATTGGCTAAGAACCCGGTTCTTCATGGCCTTACCAAGCACATGAAGGTGAAGTGGCATTGGGTGAGGAGCATGGTAACCGCGGGTGAAGTGGAGTTGCACTACGTGAAGACGACGGCGCAGCCAGCTGATATGATGACCAAGAGGCTGGTTGAGCAGCAGCATTGGAAGTGTTGCAAGCTTGCTGGGATGGCTCTGAACTAAGGGGAGCAGATTCTAAGGCCAACAATCCGAGGGGGAGTTTGTTGGTGCAACCCTATGGCTTGCACTCGGCTTGTCGTCCTTGTTTGTGTGTGTGCATGCATGGCATGGAATGAATTGTGAGTCTATGTCATTGCTATCCAGTGCTTGTGTGTGTGTTTGAATGATGTATCACAATGTGGTTTGTGTCGGTCAAGACATTAGCGAGTTTTTACAACTAGCATGTCAAGTCGTCGTTTGTGTGTCGCATGTGTTTTTTCTATTTTGTCGAGTGTGAAGTGTCCATCGCGTCGCAGGTGTGTGCAGCAAGCCCCCATCAACTCAAGAAAAATTTATCTTGCAGATCCAAGAACAAGAGCTCAAGATTTCAAGCCCAAGGGACGCGGATAAATATTAAATAGTGAAAATAGTAACGTTACTTCGTGTAGTGTTACATTTCACTTGGTGTAGCCCCTTGGAGGGTTGGTTTCGAGACTCTTCATGGTTGGGGACTCTGTGGTGGTGTACCAACAACCAGGACCTCGGCTCTTGGGGTATGTAGAGGCTGGGAACCATCTCCCTCTCGAACTCTTCTTGCTAAGTTTGTTGCTAAGACTATAGTGGCTGCTATACCTCCTGCCAGTCAAACCACCATAGCGTCGTCAAATTTTCATGAAATTTCATGATTCAACTTGCTGCTGATAGATGACAGCAACGCGCTCTAGATCCAACTTACAGATCACCGTTTGATTCGGTGACCAGATCGTTATCAATATTTGAAGCCGTCTGACGGAAATCCGACTGTGCTCTCTATCTCTCATTATAGGCACATTTAAGCCTATTGCGGTTATAACATTATTCCCCCTCCTCTGCATGTGCCATGTCCCCAGGTGGTGTTAGCCATGAGGCGCCTCAAAACTAGACTCTTATTCCCCCTCCTCTGCATGTGCCATGTCCCCAGGTGGTGTTAGCCATGAGGCGCCTCTAAACTAGACTCTTATTCCCCCTCCTCTGCATGTGCCATGTCCCCAGGTGGTGTTAGCCATGAGGTGCCTCAAAACTAGACTCTTATTCCCCCTCCTCTGCATGTGCCATGTCCCCAGGTGGTGTTAGCCATGAGGCGCCTCAAAACTAGACTCTTATTCCCCCTCCTCTGCATGTGCCATGTCCCCAGGTGGTGTTAGCCATGAGGCGCCTCAAAACTAGACTCTTAAAGGCCTCCCACCCCTCAAACTAGCTGCTGGTGGAAACCCTCAAAGGCCTCCCAGCCTTGTGTCAAGACTTCAAGCTAGCTTCTGTGGTATGGACGGACCTACCAGTACCAGTGTGTTTCTCCATGGTTCTGCTGCTGTTGGCTTGTGCAAATGTGCACTCGTACACTCCTCACAGGCTCACCTCACACACTTGCCCCTCCTTCACCCCACACTCACCTCACACTCTTACCTCACACGCTCACTTCACACGCACATGGTTCAAAGTGGTTCAGTCCGGCACGGTGCAAGTCAGACTCGAGGTGAGTCACAGTGTGGATGGGTACTGGTGATTCAGAATGCGAGCAGCCCTCTTCTTACGGTATACCGAATATAATCCATGCATCACAAAAAGGGTACAAGCAAGATTAGCCCAACAACACTACCGAAGCATTGAAGCAATTGATGAGGCTTTGATGCACCTCCCGACAAGGCGCTCTGCTCCATGGCTTGAGGTGCATCAAAGCTAAACCATTTGTGTCAACACCCCACCCCATCCCACACCACAGCACGCCACACCACAGCACAGCACAGCACAGCACCACTCCTTTCCACACCACGTCACTCCACACTCACTGCACTACTGCTAGCATACCCAGCAGCCCTTAGTGCTCCTAAAAATATCATGTTACAGCCCCCAGCCACTACAGCCCCAGCCACTACAGCCCCAGTCGCTACAGCCCCAGCCACTACAGCCCCAGTTGCTACAGCCCCAGCCACTAAAGCCCCAGCCACTGCAGCCCCAGCCACTGCAGCCTCCAGTCGCTACAGCCCCCTGTCACTGCAGCCTCCAGCCGCTACAGCCCCCAGCCACTGCAGCCTCCAGCCGCTACAGCCCCCAACCACTGCAGCCTCCAGCAGGCGTTCAGTTCTTGCCACCGAATAAGCCTCCAAGGAAACTCCCCAGGCCGCCTAATCCCCCCATGCCTCCGCCTCCTCCCCCCATGCCTCCGCCCCCTCCGCCCATCCCTCCCGCATTGGAGCCACCTCCATTGCCACCACCCCCTCCCATCCCTCCTCCGCCCATGTCCCCTCCGCCCATACCCCCTCCGCCCATGCCCCCACCGCCCATGCCCCCTCCGCCCATGCCCCCTCCGCCCATGCCTCTCCCTGAACCGCCACCACCGCCCATGCTTCCTCCATTGGAACCTCCTCCATTACCACCCCCCACTCCCATTCCCCCTCCACCCATGCTTCCTCCGCCCATGCCGCCTCCACCCATACCCCCTCCGCCCATGCCCCCTCCGCCCATTCCCCCTCCGCCCATGCCCCCTCCGCCCATGCCCCCTCCGCCCATGCCCCCTCCGCCCATGCCTCCCCCATTGGAGCCTCCTCCATTACCACCACCCCCTCCCTTTCCCCCGCCATAATCACCACCCGCACCACTCCCATAGTCAGCACCATAATCACCACCGGTGTTTCCTGCACTGTAGTCACCGCCAGAGTTGCCCCCGCTATAATCCCCACCAGGGTTGCCACCTCCGCCTCCATTCCCTCCGTTGTAGTCACCGCCACTGCTCCCCCCGTTGTAGTCACCGCCACCTCCATTGTAATCCCCACTCCCACCGCCATAATCGCTGCCATTTCCCCCGCTGTTGTAGTCACCACCATTGCCATTGCCAGGGCCCCCCTGCCCGCCCCCAGCTCCCCCCTGCCCATTCCCAGGGCCCCCCTGTCCGCCCCCACATCCGCCCTGTCCGCCCCCAGCCCCCATCAGTCCCGCCCCAGACCCCCCTTGTCCGCCTCCAACTCCCCCCTGCCGGCCTCCTGGTCCGCCCTGTCCGCCCCCACGTCCGTCCTGTCCACCCCCTCCCCCGTGCCCATGCCCGTGCCCGCCTCCACAGTCCCCACCACCACCATCCCCTCCTCTCCCTCCTCCTCCTCCTCCTCCTCCTCCTCCTCCTCCTCCTCCTCCTCCTCCTCCTCCTCCTCCTCCTCCTCCTCCTCCTCCTCCTCCTCCTCCTCCTCCTCCCCCTCTTCCACCACCACCATTCCCACCACCAGCGCCGCCACCACCATTGCCGCCGCCCGTGCCGCCGCCTGTGCCGCCACCACTGCCGCCACCCCCTCCCCCTCCGGACGAGGCAGAGGAGCAAGAGAAGTCAACCTGAAGTGAACCGCTGGAGAGGAGAGGGAGAGGAGGAGAGGGGGTGGGAGGGAGGTTGCAAGGGCTTTAGGGTTGCAGTAAAGAACAACTAGAACACAAGTAGAATGAACAGCTTGTAGTGAAAGACATCTACCGAGCACTGTCTCATACGGACAGCCCTCTGCTTACTCAAAGTGGGCGTGGAGTATCTCTATGCTCACTCGTAGTCGCCGTGGAATCCAAGGGATGGCGAGCCGTCGCTAGAGTGCGCCCACACGAGCGTGTTGCTGCCCTGCATGTTGACCGGCACCGAGCCGTCGCCCGCCGAGCGGGAGAACCTGCACCCAGGAGAGCAGGGAGCAAGGGGAGAGGGAGGGGGGGGGGGGGGGGGGGAGAGATTGGAGGAGAGAGGGTGAGTAGGCTATTCACACAGCAGCAGGCTTCACTGAGGACCAAAGTAGCAGGGATAGGAAGGCATCAAACCCAAGCGCCAACATGAACTCCAAAACCACCCTGTGATGATTCGTACGCTCTTATGGGGGGTGGATTCAGACCATAACCACGAACCCCGAACCATGAATCCCGAAACGTGAAGCTGAACCACGAAGCACCCAGCCTTACTTGATGATGGTGGATCCCGAGGCAGACGTGGCGACCTCGGCAGTGCCGATATCGAAGCTGCTTGTGGGCTGAACGTCGGACTGGCCCGTGCCGCTCATGTAGTACGCCTGGACGGACCCCCCGCCCGCACTGCCGATCACGGCGTCCGACCCCGCCATGCCGCCCGTTGACGACCACCCCACTGAAAACCACCCGGCCGCGGCCACACTGCCGCCCGCCGCTTCGAGCGCGAAGTCGAGCTGCGATGAGCTGGCTGCGCGCCAATGGAGCGTCAGGCTGCGGGGAAGGTAAGAGTTTTGAGATGGGCGGGAGGTAGGGTGGGAGATGGTTCAAGGAAACGAGTCGAACCATGTGGTACGGTTCGGAATCTGGCATTGTATGATCAGGCGCATTGTATTCGATTTAGCAAAGGTGAAAACTCCTTCTACTAGGAGTTAAAGATCCCCCACCTCGAGCCCATGGCGACGGACGAGTTGAATCCATCAAGCGACGACGACGCGCAGCCAGAGCTGCTCCCAGCCGATGCGGCGGCGCTACCCGTGGTTCGAGCGGGAGTAGTTCCGCCGGAGCTGGAGCTCCCGCCGCGGAGAAGGCTGCTACCAGACTTCCAGATCGTCCGCGCTATGGAGCGCGCCGATTCCTGCACTCCCTGCGAGCGAACGGCGATTCCGCGCTTCGCGCCGATCGTTGCGGTGGGGAAGCTGAGCAGAGCCGAGGCCAGCAGCACGAGGAGAATGGCGCTGCTGCTGGCGGCTCGGGCGCCAGCCAGCGATGCCGCCTTGCACCGAGGCATCACTGATGAGAAACTTCCGACGAGTTAGATGAACTTGTAGTGCTCCCGCTCGACAGTGTCACAGCGTGGCTCCGGACCGCGTGGTTTACTAGTAGTAGTAATAGTAGTAGTAGATTTGCTTCCTCCTGAAAATGTACGAAGTTCGTCACGAAGACCGAATGAGTGAACGGAGGTTTTGGCGTCAGTTTATACATGCCTGCTCAGCGTCTCCAGCTCAGCTTACTAGCCGAAACGCACCTCGCGAACCGCAATTCGCCTGTGGAGATTGGCGAATTGTGACGACACTAGGCTGATACAACAAACTCACTGAGAGGGGATTTGCGGGATCCTCCAGCATACGACTCATTGGTAACCCTGTCTCGTTGACCTATAGTCTCAAGCGAAGAATGTCGCCGAAACAGGCTGGGATGATTTGAACAGTGAAATCATACTAATTCACCTTGAGTTGAGTTGACCATGAAAAACATTTCAAAGAGGAGTCTCGCTGACTTTCTCGGGTTTGACTCATCCACTCTATCCCCGTTAGAACCCTGATAGAAACAAGATAGAACTAAGATAGAACAACGATAGATCCTGATGTATCACAGTACCGTTTTACTGTTGTCACCTCCCTTCAACAATTTCATTTCCCCCTTGCCCTATGCAAGGCATTACAGTAAACACTAGCAATAGCATAAGCATTAGCATTCCGCCAGGCCCCAATTGTTAAAGTAAGAACTGAATAATGATTAACCAGAAGGAGAAACCTAGAACAAATACTAATTGGTTGTACTCACTAGAAGCATACCCCAGTCTAGCCTATAACTTCTATATAGCTAATATGTATAAGTTGACACACCCTCTAGGCTATACAAGGGGTGAAGCTAAGCAAGAAGCAAACAGCTCAGGGTGGCACCACTAGTCCAACCACTTAGGCAGGGGTCTGGAGGCTAGTCAGCAAGAGTAAAAACAAGACTAAAGCAAGCTAGTGCAGCACTACTAGTCCAGCCACTAGAGGTAAGGCCACAAGGCCAGTCTGACAGGGATATATAATAGAGAGTACACAATCAGAACCTAACATGTGAGTAGCTACAGGAACAAGACCAAGCTATACACAGTGCCGCTGATGATCTTTAGGCGCAAGCGCATTAGTAAAGATATCAGCTGTGTTGGCACCTCAGGCCAAGTGAACTATGCGGGCCTAACGGCGCTGCTATAACTCGCGCAGAAGGAAGTACCGCAGCTGGATATGCTTCGCTCTGCCCTCAAGTCGAGGCTCCTGACACTCGAGTATCATGGCCCTGTTGTGAGCGTACAGGACCGGGGCAGAGCTAGGCCGCTCACCTAAGTCTGTAAGCAAGAGGGTCAGCCAGCGGAGCTCCTGTGCCGCCATGGCACCAGCGTAGATCTCAGCCTCACAGCTGGACTGAGCCACAGACGACGAGCGAGTGGATCTCCAAGAGATAGCACCTGAACCAAGGCTAAAACAGTAGCCTTGCGTCGACCTGAGCGCCTCAGAGTCGTCTGCTCAAGAAGCGTCTGTGTGCCCAGTAACGACCACTGGCCTGCGTCCTCCTAGCACTAACCCCATGCCCGATGTACTTGCAAGATAACGCAAAACCCTCTTAGCGGCAGACCAGTGCTGAGGTCGGTGTCTGCCTGTAGCCACAAAGCGAGCAAGGATGCTGAGAGGGTATGCGAGATCTGGGCGAGTGCAAGTCATCAGGTACATGACGCAACCCACCAGCTCTGCGTAGGGGCCACTGGGCTCTACTGGCTTCTTAGGAACGGGAGCGGAGAGCCCATGGTCTACAGGTAGAGGTGTGGGCTGTGCAGAGGAGAACTGAAGACCGAACCTCTGAAGGACCTGACGCACCAAGTGTGACTGTGTTAGAGTGATGGTGCGTGCTGCTCTGGAACTAGAGATCTGCAGGCCAAGATATCGACGCAGCTCTCCAAGGTCAGTGCAGGTGTGTCTCTTCAGCAGCTCGGCCTTCACAGAGGCCAGTGCGTCCCTGTCAGCAGTAGCAAAGACCAGGTCGTCTACGTAGACAAGGATGTAGAACGGAGTCTGGCCGGAACGCACAAACAGTGAGGGGTCAGCAGAGGACGGAAAGAATTGCAGGTCTACTAATGTGGCACGCAGCGTGTCGTGCCACTCGTGGGGAGCCTGACGCAGGCCGTAGACCGGGCGCCTGAGAAGCCACTGGGTCCCAGGGGGGAAGGTACTAGTGAAGCCCTGTGGTTGGCGCAGGTAGACCTGCTCGTGTAGGCTGCCTGGAAGAAAGGCAGTAGAGAAGTCGAGGGAGTGAAGCTCGTAGTCGCGCTGTGCTGCTACGTGTAGCAGCGCCCGAAGAGTGGTCATCTTCGGGGTCGGGGCAAAGGTCTGGAAGAAGTCAACCCCCTCGGGCTGACTAAAGCCTCTTGCCACGTAGTGCGCCTTGAAGACAGGCGACTCTCCAGGGGGGCGCTTCACCTTCAAGAGCCACCGACCATCGACTACGTTCACCCCACGTGGGGGAACTGCGTTGACGTAAGTGCCGGTGGACCTCCAAGATGCCATCTCCTGCTCCATGGCAGCTATCCACTGAGAGGCCCAAGGTCTTGAGGTGGCCTCAGTGTAGGTGCGAGGGGTCGGGATGTCGAAGGCGTCTGGGTCACCCTCAGGGACTAACAGCATGGAGCAGAGATGGGGAGCCGCCTCAGAACGGAAAGCAAGCTCGTACTACCTGTCCTCTAGGACGTCACTGCCAAGGGAAGGAGCACCCCCGACGGACGGAGGACGGGCAGGGTCAGAGACCAGAGCGGTAGCGTAGTCAAGGCGGCGGGTAGAGGCGAAGTCAGCGACAGCAGCGACAAGCGCGTCAAGGCGCAAGACAGGAACAGAAGGGTCGGTAACAAGAGAGGCAAGGACCCGGGGGACAAGGGGACGAGCGGCACGGAGGTAGTCAGAGAACGGAGGAGGTGCAACAGCAAGGGACGAGGGAGGAGGGGACGGGAGGAGGGGAGGACGAGACGAGCGGGAAAGGAGCAACATAGGGTGGGAGCGCACAACAGGAGAGACGGGACGAGCACGGGAGGGACGGCGAGACCAAACGTGGGACGGAGGTGTAGGATCTGGGGACAACGGAGGGGACACAGGAGGGGAACGAGAAGGAAGACGGGCCGGAGACGTGGGAGAGCAGGGTGACCTAGGCGATGGTGCCAGAGAAGGGACGGGTGAGTGAGAGACCAACACGAGCAAGCTGCAGCGACCTGGGAGGACGCACCAACTGGGGGGAAGCGGTGTCGAGGGTAAACAGACCGGACCCCGGGTCCCGGGGGAACGTCGCGAGGGGGGAACCTGACACAGCCTCAGAACAGACAGCGAACCGCTCGTTCCCGGGGAACGTGGTGGTGACGCCAACGTCCTGGAGACAGCCGACACCAACTTGGTTCCTGGAGAACGAGGGAACGTGGAGGCCTGTAAGGGAGCCGAGGGAACTGCTGGACCGGGAAGGGACGTTGAGCTGCGAGCGATGACAGGACCCGCAGAGGGGTCAGCGAGAGAGACAACAGCAGGCGTAGCAAGCGGAGTGAGCGCGGAACGGTCGCGGAAGAAGCAGGCAGAAGCACCGGAGTGGAGAGTGAAGGACAGCGAAGCTGTGGCGGAGGTCGGGAACAGAGCCGGTGCAGAGACTAGGCTAGGCAAACTAGGCAGTCCTACGCCTGACGCAACAGGGGAGGCTAAGCTACACAATGGTGCAACACCTAAACTAGAGTACATAGGGTAATAAGATCCTGCAATACTAGAAGCGTCAGAATACAAGGCATGCAAAGCAGCACCTATCTGATCCATGTCTAACTCAAAGATCGGCACGCCCTGGCGGAGCAGGCTGTGCCAATCGGGGAGGTCCGGGGCCGGGACAAAGGGACGACGAAAGAGATCATCGAGACGGCGGAAACAGAGGGCGGTCGGGTGCGGACGGCGGCACAGTGTGCCGCGAAGAGGCCCGATCTGAAGCTGGTACTGGCAAGTGACAGCACCTGAGCCGCCGGTAGACACCGAGCTGCGCGGGCCGCCACCATGGCCACTACCTCCGGGGGTGCCGGGCCAACCAGGCGGGAGACGGGCCCACGGCTGCGGCGGCTGCTGCTGGGACGGCGGCTGCTGCTGGGGCTGCTCCTCCTGCGGCTGGGGCTGCTGCTCCTGCCCACCGGTGGTAGTCCCCTCAGGCGGACTACCGTCACCACCACCACAACCACCACCACCTGCGCCACCACCCCTACCTCCCTGGCGACCACGGCCACCGCGGCGCGAGCGCTGCTGCGGGTGGACCGCAGCAGACGTCTCGGTGAGAGGGGTCGCCGTAGCGACCGCAGCCGAAACGTCAGTGAACGTGCACAGGGAGGGGGCACAGCCGTGAAAGATAGAGACTGCCGGCGCACCGCTCGACTGAGCGATAGTGCGCTAACGAGCTCGAGGTGGCACGGCAGGCCGAGCAGGCACGAAGAGGGGCCGGGTGGGCAGCGGGAGAGGCCAGGTAGACGCGGCGGGGCCAGGCAGGCGCGGCGGGGCCAGGCAGGCGCAGAGGGGCCTGGCAGGCGCGGCGGGGCCAGGCAGGCGCGGCGGGGCCAGGCAGGCACGGAGGGGCCAGGAAGGCGCGGCGGGGCCAAGCAGGCGCGGCGGGGCCAGGGAGGCGCGGCGGGGCCAGGCTGGCGCGGCGGGGCCAGGCAGGCGCGGCGGGGCCAGGCAGGCGCGGTGGGGCCAGGCAGGCACGGCGGGGCCAGGCAGGCACGGCGGGGCCAGGCAGGCGCGGCAGGGCCAGGCAGGCGCGGAGGGGCCAGGCAGGCGCGTAGGGGCCTCGCAGGCGCGACGAGGCCAGGCAGGCCGCGACGGGGCCAGGCGGGCGCGACGGGGCCAGGCAGGGCGCGACGAGGCCTAGGAGGCACGACGGGGCCCAGGAGGGGCGCGACGGGGCTAGGAGGCACAACGGGGCCCAGGAGGGGTGCGACGGGGCTGCGCGATGGGGCCCAGGCGGGGCGCGACGGGGCTAGGAGGCGCGACGGGGCCTAGCGGGCGCGACGGGGCCTTGGAGGCACGACGTGGCCCAGGAGGGGCGCGGCGGGGCTAGGAGGCGCGGCGGGTCCCACGAGGGGCGCGACTGGGCTAGGAGGCGCGACGGGGCTAGAAGGCGCGACGGGGCCTAGGGGGGATGCGGTGGGGCCTAGCTAGGGTACGTGCGGAAGCGGTAGGTGGAGGATTCTAACCTACGCGTGATACCATGTTAAAGTAAGAACTGAATGAATGAACTAGAAGGAGAAACCTAGAACAAATACTAATTGGTTGTACTCACTAGAAGCATACCCCAGTCTAGCCTATAACTTCTACATAGCTAATATGTATAAGTTGACACCAATAGCATTCACTCATATGCCTTGTTACATGAGCAGCAGAGCACAGTCTCTTCGCTGCAGCCGATTCCTGGGGCATTCCTACAAATACTACGATAGGTAGGTTAGCTACAAATACATGGGTGTTCCTGCACAACAAGTGACTTCAGCCGATTCCTTGTTTCTCTGCACCCACTGCTCCTGAATTTGTTGCACCGATATCATGTTTCCTTTGTTGGGCCGAGAATAGCCCAAGGATCTTTTCAGAAGGCTAGGTCAGTCATGGCATTGGGATAACCCTGTCGATTCTCTCTCTATCTCTAAGGAGGGTACTGAGGAGGCTTTCCTCGGGGAAGGTGGATATATGGAGCCTAACCCTCTTGATGACATCCCTTCTTGTCCCGGGGTTAGGATTTGTGACTTAATGGTTTGGTATCAAAGCCATCCGGGGTTCAATTCCTGGTGTACACGCTATCCCAGCGAACGGGTGTGTCGTGGCACTAGGATAACCCTGTCGATCCTCTCACTATCTCTAGGGAGGGTGCTGAGGAGGCTTTCCTCGGGGAAGGTGGATATATGTGTAATAATTTGACAGGTGTTGCAGGAAACTATGTGTAGAGTTTGCAAACACAAACACTTGGAAAACCTCAAGTGTTAGCCTAGGATCTTTACTGGAATGGTAGACTAGTAAGACAGCGGAATTCTTGTAAAAGTGAATCTGAGTATAACTCTTGTGAAAGTCAAGATTGATTAACCTGAGCTCATGAACTTGCAGGGTAATCAAAGTAAATAATGAAAAAGGCATAACAAGGATTTATAGCTCTAGGAAAGTACCTGTTCGCTAATGTACCTGTTCGTCACTATCGTGCTATGCGCCCTAAATGAAAATGAAGAGGTGCGACTGTTCGTGTGACTGAAACGGCTGTCCTCATGACGAGCGCTATTTGCTGACGTCATCCTACAGACTTATCTTCTACAGTAAGATTCGACACTATCTATCTATAATGGACTTACAGAAATGGTAAGCATGAATTATTATCACAACACTCCCCTTCATTTCTGGAAGTTCGATAGTGTCACTTCTTGAAGATCCCGCAAAGCTTGTTACAGTACTGAAACTTCTGTTGTGTCAGCTTCTTTGTGAGGAAGTCGGCAGCCATTTCGTTGGTCGAAAAATAGACTAATCGCATTCTCCCCTTCTCGACTTCATCCTGGATGAAAAAGTAACGAAGTGAAATATGTTTCGTCCAGTTGACGAAGCCAGGCTGGTGCGCGATGCGAATTGCACTTTGGTTGTTGCACTGCAGAGTAAAGTGAGTACTAGTCGTCAACTTCGCTTCTTCCAATAGTTCCTGCAGGTAAAGTCCTTCACGTGTTGCTGTGCAGACATCGATAAATTCAGCTTCAGTAGAAGAGAGAGCAATCAGCTCATGCTTCATCGAATTCCAAGAAATAGCTCCGATAGGTTCAAGACGGTAGATGAATCCATTACGCGATCGTCAATTAGTAGAGTCAGCAGCGTGATCGGCGTCGACGAAACCGTGTAGGTATAGTGTTTTACAGTCGACGGCGTTGTAGACCAAACCAACGTCAGGTGTTGATATAAAGTACTGAAGCACGCGGAGAAGATCGAGTTGATGCTCCTCTTCAGGACGCCGTAGGAACTGAGCGAGTTGACTAGCCGCATAGGCTAGATCTGGACGACAAGTAACGGCGGCGAAGAGTAAATAGCCTAACTGCTATTGATAAACCTGTAAACCGGTTAGACTCAATGGTGCAGTATTCGGTTTGTAGTCTGTCGGTAGTGATCGGCACGGTGTAGTGACTGCAGTAGGAGCAAGATTGAAGCGGGCAGCAAGTGTCGCTGCGTACTTTGACACAGTGAGGTGAATAGATGTCGGTGATCAGGTAACGTTTAAACCGAGAAATTGTGAAACTGTCTCGGAGACGGTAAGCTGTAGATTGTTCTGTAGTTTCAGTATGAAGGTATCGGCGAGCGAATCAGTAGTACTGACGTAGAGAATTTCGTCAACGTAGGCGACGAATAAAATATAGTTGCTTCCTTTGGTTAGAAGATACATTCCCTGGTCATGCAGTAGCTGACGGAATCCAACGGTAAGTAACTGTGAATGCAGGTACTGTTGCTATAGCCGGGGTGCCTGTTTAATGCCGTATAGCGATTTTTGGAGACGGCAGACGCTCGGTGGGTTAGTAGTATAGGAATGCGGGTACTCTACCAGTATGAGTGCGTCGACGGGTGCGTAGAGAAACGCGTTTGCCACGTTGATTTGTCGAAGTCATAGATTACGGCAGGCGACGACACAGAGTAAAATCCGAACACTTGTATGTCGACCGACAGGAGCAAAAGTCATTTCGTAGTCGATACCGTAAGTCTACTCGAATCCGCGGACGACCCATCGCGCCTTGATTTTTTCAAACGACCCATCTGCATTAGTCTTGACACGGAAGACCCACTTTCCGGTAAGTACCTTTCTTCCTTTTACTTCTGTTGTCGGTACTAACTCCCATGTGCCATGACTCTTGAGAGATGCTAGCTCTCTGTCCATGGCTTTGCGTCATTTTTTGCGGTGAGGACTCGTAAGAGCTTGTCGAACGGTTTTCGGTTCAGGTAGCTTACTGTCGTTGTATTGTACTGCGAATGTAAGCCAGTTTTTGTAAAACGCGGGCGTTCTTCTTTTGCACCTACGAAATTTTCTTTTGGCCCTTCTTCCCCCCCAATTTCGTCAGATGTAACACGAACTGCTTCGTCGGAGACGGCTGGCATCGGCTGCTGTTGGCGATCGCGTTCGTAACTGAGGTGGACTTCGCGAACGTCATCCGGGTCAGCATCTACAAGAGGAATAAATTCCGGGATGCCAGTCGACGTGATAGGTTCGGGAACGTCTGTTGCGGCAGCTTTGGAGGCTTCAGAAGCTGCTTCGTCCTGTGCATCAACTTCGGCTTCGTCAGTTGCAAATGCACGCGAGCCTTTCGAACAGCCTGGTGGGGTTGGCAGCTGCTGCCTGGTGGGCACGAAAAATGGGCAAGGTGAGTCTTTCGTAGAAAAGACAATCGCGTGAAGGGACGATTTGGTTGGAACGTAAATTCAAAATCTTCCAAGCGTGATACTGTTTTTCGATGCCGAGGTGTACCCCCCATTTTGCTCGGTCTGAAAATTTGCCAAGTGTTGCAGTTGGAGGACGAAACTGCACGACACACCCAAAAACTCGTAAAAGTTTGGTACTTTCCACTGTTCTTGTCCACTGTAGGTGCGGAGAAGAAAACTTGGGCAGTGACGTGGAAGAAAGTAGGTTGTGTAACAACACTGTGTGGTCCATCGCATACGGCCAAAAGCGAGGAGGAAGGGCTGCCTGCGTCAGCAGAGCACGCATCTTCTCCTGCAGAGTTCGGTTCATCCTTTCCGCTACCCCCATCTGTTGGTATGCATGTGGCAGTGACTGCTTCCGTTTGATGCCGGGTGTCTGGAGGTAGTCAGTGAAGGTGTTGCTCATGTATTCCTCTGCGCCATCACTCTGGAATTCTTGCAGTTTCACGCCAGACTCTGGTTCAGCGACAGCGAGCCATGCGACGAAGACAGAATGAGCGAGATAACAAGCAGAAAGGTTGGCTGTCCAAACGTAGCGAGTAGATGCTTCGATGAAGGTTATCATGTACTGCTCTTCTTTAGGTCCTGCTTTAGGTAAGTTAAGAATATCGCTGTAGACTTTCTGCATCAGTTTATAGCGTATGGAGCCAGGAAAATGACTTGGAAACGGGTCGTGGGTAAGATTAGCGACCGGACACATGGTGCAAACCGTCGGGCGAGACTGCGGTTTCATCTCCGTGCCGTCAGGTAAGAGAAGACTATTTTTATCAAGAACTGCTGCTCGGATTGAATGATTAAGAATCCCTTGTGATGGATGTCCTAACCGCTGATGCCAGATGTCTCCGGTGGCTTCGTGTCATGATGATCGCGTGTAGAAATCAGCGTTAGTATAAAACGAAGAAATTATAAAGGGAGAAAGCGCGGGAGACATGTCGAGCTCCCCTTCAATGAAACGTGTAAGTGGTAACTTGATTTTTGATGGTTCTGCTATGGTTGCAATTGCAACATCTGATACTGCTTCGGTTGATGTGGTGGCAGGTGGTCCTGCGACAGCTACTGTGGGACTCAGCTGCTCGGCGACTTCTTCCTTTTCGGCTTCTTCAACGACGTCAGGTTCATCAGCTGCAAGTCCACTAATTTCTCCCCAAAGTGGAGCTGGAGTTCCTTGGAAGGCCGTGCGGGTATTATAAAACGTTCGCCATGCGTTGGCGCTTTCATCGGCGGTATTAAACTCCCAAGTATCCAGTGCGGTAAGAATAGCTGCCGCAGTTCAAGAAGCTGTTGGTACAGTCGTTGCTCGAAAATCAATATCCATGTGTTGATAATCAGTTTCTTCTGGGTGATCCTAGGGACCAAGAGCAAGGACGCGTTCAGAATCACCAGAAGTTCCTTGTGCCGTGAACTGAAGAACTGACACGCCGTGTTGAGTAGCTACACGACCGAGGTAAGTATTCATTAAGCTGTGCCATAACTCTTGATCCATCATTTTACAATTGCCCTGTGTGCGGATCTTGTGTGCCAGGAGCTGAGCCATGGAGAGAAGATTGAAGCCAAGACCAGCGACGATAAGAACGTTGGTAACGTGTAAAGAATATCCCGTGTTGACTAATTCGAGCATTACACTCCCAATAGAACGTGCCATAATGGTTTGTCCGTTTGCGACGGTGACAGGTATCGGACGTCGAAGTGGACGCTGATTGGTGATGAAGCTTGTTTTAGTGGAGCACATGTGCCAACCACAACAGCTGTCGAGACACCAAGTATTTGGACCTGAAATGACTCGAGCAAGGTTAGCGTAAACTTGCGATAAGGGAATGCCTTCAGCACTTGTAGTTTCTTCAAGTCCTGTTTCGAAATCTGTTTCCGAAACATCAACTGTTGTAACACATCCAAAGACCCCTTTTTCTGATGTTGCAGGCGCAAAGACCGGAGGGCGATGTTGTGATGGTGGTGGATTCTGTGGCGGTTTCGGCATCTGCTGCGTCTGGGATGTCGACTGCTGCGCGGGCTGATGTGTCTTCAGTAACTGCTGCGAACGGTGATACGGCTGTGCAGTGCTGCGACGATTTTGATGTCGGCTGCGACAAGTCTGGTAAGTGTGTCCTGGATTCTTGCAGACATGACAGAAAGGATATTTTGGGGGGAGTCGTTGCTGCTGCGGTTCTGGATTTGAGTAAAAACTTAAATGTATCCCTTTCTTCTGATTGCGTTGTGACTGCAGGTCAAGATCTTGCTGTTCTGCTTGAAGATACGAAGAAATCTCTGCTTCAGAGAGGTTCGGATTCATGCGCAGGAAGGCGAGCGTCTGTCGCCATTCGGGTCCAAGGCCAGCAAGAAGGACCGTGAGATACATCTCACGAGGGAAGTATCCCCCACTTTTCTCCAGTTGATCTCGTACGTACGGACGCGGTTAACGTAGGCCATGACATTTTCGTTTGTCATCATCTGCACACTTGGTCAACTGCGAAAAAATCTTACTCACTGTTATTGTATCTTTGCCATGTATACCCCCTTCAAATGATTCCATGCAGTTTCAGCTGGTGTAAAGCTTGAATGAAAGGACCGGACGCCAAGCTGCTCCTTTGGCGATAGGTTTCGAACAAGAACCGTGTACGCCCCGAGAGAGGCGTGCAAGAAACTCTGCTACTCCAGTTGTGTTCCCGTAACAGGATATGTAAACTTGCCGGTGAAGAATGGCCATAGCCCAGCGGACTCGAAGCTCTAAGAGTACAAGGGGTGGCTGCTATGGGACTTGACCACCCAGAAGCTGACAGTGTCAAGGGATGTGAAGTTTCTTGAGTCCCTGTACTACAAGGAATGGAAGCAGCAGCAACAGAAGCTTCCATCTACACCGCTCATTGTGGAGGCGGATGAGGTGCAGCGGCCTTCAAGACAGGTGGAGGTTGCAGTGCCTGAGGAGGAGATGTCTGGGGTGACTGAGGAAGGGGGAGCAGCTGAAGTGGAGCAGCAGCAGCAGCAGCAGCAGCATGAGTCTCCACCTCGAGTTCCACACCCGCCTGAGCGACCTAGGAGGGATGTGCGCCCTCCAGTGAGGCTGACCTATGGGGGAAGAGGCAAGCCAAATGTGGTGCAGGCTGGGAGTGTGGTTGAGCAGATTGAGGAAGATGAGATTGCATTAAGCTATTGGGCTGCAATTCCTCAACCCAAGATACTGACGCTAGCTTCAACTCAGTAAAAGCGGATGGCACCAGCATTGGGGGTTATGTGTGCTTGCTAGGAGGTGGTGCTGTGAGCTGGCGCAGCAAGAAGCAGAATGAGGTGGGATTGTCCTCATGTGAGACTGAGTACATGGCCTTACACCATGGGGCCAAGGAAGTGGTGTGGCTGAGGCGCTTGTTGGAGGAGTTGGGAGTTGGTCAGGAGGAGCCGACAGTTGTGTTCTGTGACAATGAGTCTGCTGTGAAGCTCGCCAAGAATGCTTGTCTGCATGGGCTGACAAAACACATAAGGCCTAAGTGGCACTGGGTGAGGAGACTCCTTGAAGGAGGTGCGGCTCGAGATAGTGAAGACCCATCAGCACGCAGCAGATATTTTCACCAAGCGTCTGGCGGAGGCGGATCATTGGAAGGGCATGCAGCTTGCTGGGATGAGTGTGCATTGAGTATGCATGCTTGAGATGTTGGTATGGTGAATGATGGTTGGCAGCCAGAGGGGGAGATTGTTGTGTGATGTCATCATATGCTATCACATTCTGTCTGCCTCCCATCCCTTGTTTCAATTCGCATGTATGGTTTGAACGTGTGTGAAATAATTTGTGTGGTGTGTGTTCTGGAGTTTGGGAATGTGTTTTGTGTTATTCTGTCTGAGCAGGTATTTGTGATTATAGATCTTGAGAAGATCTTTCCGACGCAACAAGAATTGCTTCAATCGGAGCAAGAACGCGAAAGCTATGAAGATTCAAAGTTCATGAGCTTGCGTTACAATTGCGGCGGTTACAAAGTGAAGTTGTGGGGTGACTCTATCTGGAGTTGGGACCTTTAGGGTTGGGGAAATTTGTCACTCTACTGTAACAGTTGCAAATTGGTTGGGAACAACCAAGCTAGGTTGGCAAGGGTGGCCAACTTGGATGGATTGGTTGGGAAGGGACAAATGTCAAAGTTGGGGTTCCTATAGGGAGGGAATCTTTGTGCTTATGGGGTTTCCTTGGTTGGGGACTCTCTTGGGACCTTCCCTCTCATCCCTCTCTTCTATCCCAACCTTTCTCTTGCTCCTCTTATTCATTGTGAGATTCTTGAACTTTGATAGAACTTTTTGAGATTGAGTTAAGTTCTCCTCCTACAGCTTATCCCCTAATGCGTCGAAATCCATAGCGTCGCGAATACTTCATCAATCAACAAGATTCAAATTGGGAACGGTAGCCGAGATTAAGAGCTACAACATATCCAAGTTTCGCGACATTCCATTGGCTAGTTTTTTGTCGACGTCGTTTCTTGTGAAGACGACTTTTCTGTCCAGAATTTCGGATTTATATTTTGAGTGATTCTAGCTCCTAAGTTCACCTAGACTCCGTCCTTAATCCTAACAAAGGGATACATGGTTTATATAATAATACAAGGGAATATGAAGAGTCCAACGGTTTGTGCACTTCATGGGGTACATCCTCTTTTACGATTCGATAAGGCGACTCGGGTAACCACCCGTAATGTAATACCGGGATGGTTATATGTCCTTACTGTCGCGCTGACTCCTGACTCTTCCGATTCTTATTGTTGGGCTGCACGGTCAACGATCTGCGACCGTTGCCCCTTCGTAACCTTTGTAGGGTGTCGTCAATCTGTGTCAGCTGTCGGTAGTACTGTAGCGGTGTTGACTCGATGATCCTCGTTGTTGCAGTCTCGCGAGACTCCGGAAATGCCTTAAGCTCTTTTATCATTTCCAACACCCTCCTTCATTTATGGAGTGTTGATGTGGTCGAGGTTGTTGATGTGTTGTAGTCCAGTCATCTGCATGCAGTACTGGAAAATGACTTCATCAGCTTCTTGGTCAAGTAGTCGGCTGCCATTCAAATGGTGGGGCAGTAAACCAATTGGAGACGACCGTGCTCTATCTCATCCTTCACGAAGAAGTAACGAAGCGAATTGTGCTTCGTCCTGTTTGCGAGTCCGTTTTTGTTGGCGATTCTGATTGCTGATTGGTTGTCGCAGAAGAGAGAGAGAAGCTTGGTTACTCTGCAATCTTCGCTTCTTCGAGCAGCTCGTGCAGGTTCAGTCCTTCCATTGTGGCTGTGCAGAGGGCGAAATATTTAGCTTCAGCAGATGAGAGAGCAATTAGTTCCTGTTTTCCCGAGTGCCAGGAGATAGTGCCGATAGGTTCCAGACGGTAGATGTAGCTCGCGTGTGAGTGTCGGTTGTCCTTATCGCCAGCGTGATCGGCGTCGACGTAGCCGATAAGTTCGGTCTTGGTAGCAGCGTTTTTGTGGTAGGTCAGGCCGATTGTCAGGGTCGAGACGAAGTAGTGGAGCGCGCGATCGATTTCTTGCAGATTCCCCCTTTCAGGTCGCTTAAGGTAGGTTGTGAGCTGGCTAGCGGTGTAGGAGAGATCAGGACGGCAGGTAACGGTGGCGAATAGCAGACATCCTAGTTTTGGTTGATACTCCTGGATCCTGGCTGGTGCGAGTAGCGAGACGGTCGACGCGAGTGCTAGCACCGCGTAGGTATACTCAGTAGCGAGTGGTAGCGGGGATAGATTGAACCTCCGAGCGATGGTCTTGGCGTACTTTGAAGATGAGAGGTGGATGGTGTCGGGGCCATCGGTGACGTTGAGGCCGAGGTGCTGCGTCATGGTCGACGACACTGTTATCGTCAGTTGGAGTTCCAGCTCCCCTTAGAACCAGATGGTGATTGAAGTTGTGAGAGTACGACCTCGTAACACCAATTTCCCCTTTTCATATTTTCTATCTATTTCATTCCTCTTTCACTCCTGACTCATTTGGTCTTTATCTCATCTCATTTGGTTTCCTATTCCTCTTTTTCCATTATCCTTTGGTTTATCCTGTTATTATGATTATCTCACCGACTAGGCTCGGGATGTACTGGCGCTCTATATCTAGCGTAATCCTGCTATAATCCCTTAAAGCCAATAGCCTCGCATGGCTATTCGCAAGGTGATTCTATTTCTAGAAGGGTCTATTCCCTTTGGATAGGATAAACCTGGTTACCTGTTGTATTATGGAAGTATAAAAGCACCTTATATTGATTGATAGTGCAACATTGTGCAAACCTCATTAGATCCTGTGACAGAAGAGGTGGAGCTGACGTAGAGCAAGTCGTCCACGTAGACGATTAGCAGGACGTAGTCGCCGCTGCATGATAGCCTGTACATGCCTTGGTTGTGAGGGAGTTGGGCGAAGCCCATGCTAGTTAGGATCCGGTGCAGGTATTGCTGCCACAGGCGCGGGGCCTGCTTGATCCCGTAGAGGGATTAAAGCAGCTGGCAGACCAGCGTTGGGTCGTTGACGAAGGCGTAGGGAGGCTCGATGAAGATGTCGGCATCTACAGGAGCGTAGAGGAATGCGGTGGCGACGTCGATTTGTCGCAGAGGAAGGTGGAGGGCGGCGGTGACAGCGAGGAGAATGTGAAGGGAAGTGTGGCGACTAACCGGAGTGAAGGTCTTGGTGTAGTCACTCTCGTACAGCTCATCAAATCCGCGAACCACCCATCGTACCTTGAATCGTTCGATGGTCCCATCTCCCTTGGTCTTCATTCGGAAGACCCACTTCCCGCAGAGGATGGTCTTCCCCTTGGTCCGAGAAATCGGTATCAGCTTCCAAGTGTTTCGTTCGTCCAGTGCAGCTAACTCTCAATCCATTGCCTCCCTCCATTTTTCCCTGTGTGGTCCTTGCAGAGCTTGCTTGACAGTCTTTGATTCCTCGATTGGCGATGGAGAGGACGGGTGATGTACGGCTTTGACGAGTCTGAGGATTTGCATGCTAGACTCGGTGTAGCGGGAAGGTGTTGGATCCTCGGGATAGTCTGCTTCGTCTCCCGGTTCAGGATTAGGTACGAAACCTGGTCCTGTTGGTTCTGAAACGTTGGTGTCGACGCTGTTGGGTGTTACGTAACCGGTGTCGGCAAAGTGGTAGTAGGCTTCAACGTTCGCGCTTTCGCGAGGGTTTTCTTCGTCCATCGGCATGTCGACGGAGCAATAAGGAAGTGGTCCTGCAGCGGCTGACACGTCCGGGACGTTCTGCTCCTTCATGTCAGTTTCTTCTTCGGTCGATACGAACGCGCGTGCGCCAGCGAAATAACCAGATGGGTCTTGATTGGTGGCAATGTTCTCCACGTAATGGTTGAGGGTGAGGTTATCGTAGAAAATCACATCACGTCCAGGTATCGTTTCCTTATCTTCCACGTCGAAAAATTTCCGAGCCTTGTAATGTTTTTCCACACCGAGGTGTAGACCCCATCTTGCCCGCTGCAAAAATCGTCCAGCTCGTCCAGTGTGAGGATGGTACTGTACGATGCAGCTGAACACTCATAACAGTTTTGTGCTGCCCTACTTCTCGGTCCATAGCAGATGCGATTATGCGTTGTTTGACAAGGAGCTTGATGACAGAAGATTCTGCAACATGACGTCGTGGTTCATCGCCTTTGGCCACTGCGGGTTGGGCAGACGCATCCCAGTCAGTAGCTTTGTGAGAGTACGACCCCGTTACACCAATTTCCCTTTCCATATCTCCTTTCTATTTCATTCCTCTTCTTCTCTCATCTCATTTGGTTTCCTAATTCTCCTATTCTATTATCCTTTGGTTTATCCTATTATTATAATTATATCACCGACCAGGCTCGGGATGTACTGGCGCGCTATATCTAGCGTAATCCTGTCGTAATCCCTTAAAGACAATAGCCTTGCGTGGCTATATGCAGGGTGATTCTATTTCTAGAAGGGTCTATCCCCTTTGGATAGGATAAACCTGGTTACTTGATGTACTTCGGAAGTATAAAATCGCCTTGTATCAATCGATAGTGCAACTTCTCCTTGACACTTACGATCCTGTGACACTTGGTAATCAGAGCTTTTCTCACTTTGCCGCGCTCAGCTAAGCAGGAGCAGCGGGAAAACCTGCTTTATAAAAATAATAATAATAATAATAAAAAAAAAAAAACAACGCCGGGGGCGACTAATTTGGCACCGATTCCGGTAAGCACCAGCTCCGCGTTTCTCGAATTCACCCCTCCGTGCATGTTTTGAACAGGATGGCGAACTTCGACAACGTCGAGGTTACCCAGCAGCTCTTCGCGAGCATCGCTGCCCTTCAGGAGGAGATGCGAGCCGATCGCGAAGCTTGGCGAAACGAGTTCCAGCGAGTAACTCGACTCACCGGCGCGCAGCACTATATGACAACGGCGATGACGCAGCAGTCGCAGGAGTTTCTCGAGGCTCCGAAACCACGCCCACCTGAGCTGTTCGATCCGAGCGATCAAAATTCCGACGCTCGTAGATGGATCGCTGGCTTGGAGATCTACATCGCAACCGTCGGATGGAGCTCGCCAATCTGGGACGGTCAACGCGTACGACTCGCGGTGACACTGATGTGAGGACCGGCAGTCGAGTGGATAAGCGGTAATAGTAGCTTCATCCATGGCGAAGCCACGTGGCAGCAGCTCCGCACCGACCTGCTGAAATGCTTCGAGCCGAAAATTCGGGTTTCCTTGCCCGGGAAAAAAATCATCGCCATCGACAATTGGGGAGTGTAGCACAGTACACACAACAGATGGAGGAATTTTATAACCGCATTTCTGATCTGACCGAAGGGGAAAAAGTACAGCGGTATCTCGCCGGGCTGAAGACCGAAGTCAAACGACAGGTAGCAGCGACAAGGCGACCGCTCGGCTCACACCACGTTCGCCGACCCGATGGAAATCGACACGTTCGATGGGCGGTCACGTCCGAAAAACACCAACTACACGTGTGATTTTTGCGGGGTGCCAGGCCATCGAATATTTGACTACAACAAAATGAAAGCCGCACGCGCAACGTATCGGGCATGCAACAATGGCATAAATTCTTTGGCCAATCAGAAGACAAAAAACCGAATTCGCTAGTGATTGCGGATCTAGCTGGCGAAAAAGAAAAGACCCGAAAGCGGCCGCGGACTTCCAGGAAAATCCACTTCAACGAAGCTGATTCGACGCAAGCAGGAAGAAATGATGGGGAAAAATCTCCACCCCACGACCAGTCTTCGCCAGAGAAAATCGCCGAGGAAAAATCTGACTCCGCGAAAAAGGACTCTGCCGAGATGGGGAAACTCCTAGAAGAGACAAGAAATCATAAGGATTCGTTAAATTTATCTTATAAAGATGCTTTAAGGAAAACTTATGATTTTCGAGGGGCTAGAGCCTTGGAGAAATTTCGGAAGGGACTCTAGAAGAAGCAGAAACTTGTGGAGATCATACCGGTACTGGAAAACTTGGGGACAAAATTAAGGAGTGTGAAAAGAAGCTGACCTTCCCATGAAGTCAACTTCCTCTCCCGACACCAGCCCACAACGACTACCCGTTTCCCAAGGAAGACGTCGGTGGAGCTGAAGCAGCTCAAGAGGAAGGTGGGGGTCTACAAGAAGCTGCAAAAACCCTTAACTCCTCTTCCGGATGCATCCAGCTCAGCAAATTCGGCATCAACGATACACACAGTCGTCAAGAAAGCTGAGGGTCCTGAGGAAGAAACATTCTCCTAGCAGCCTCGGCCACCTGCTAAACCACGAGCAGATAGCAAGAAAAGGTGTGCACCCTATGATCCTATTAACGAAACTATCTTTGGGTACTCCGAGCAACGCCCGCCCCTCGTGCTCGAAGTCATCTGCAAAGGACGACGCCTCCAAGCACTCATGGATAGCGGAGCATCGCCCACCGTCTGCGACAAGGCAGTAATCGACCGACTTCGGGAAGAGTACAAGCCTTCGATATTCTCTGCAATGATGGTGGACGGCAGCAAGTTACCAGTACACGACGAAGCAGTGCTACACCTACACATCGGACCACTGTGCTGGAGACCTGCACTCCCATCACCAACATAAAATGGCTTGACTTGATCTTCGAGCGAGACTTCCTAAAAAGATTCAACCCCAAGATCAACTAGGTAAATCATACCACAAGCATCTACAACAACGGAAGGAGAGTCCAGCCACCAAATAGGGACGATACAGGAGATATCCCAGTGGAGACACTCGCACGATTCGAGAAGGACGTAAAACGAACCGAGACCGGGTTCTTGCCGATAGCGACGGATATGGAAAGCAATGGAGAGAAAACCTCGGAACCTCCACAAAAAATCAAGGATTTACAGAAGGAGTTCTAAGACATTCTTCCCGACAACCTTCCAAACAAGTTGTCGCCATACCGAACGCACCAACACGAGATCGTGGAAGAACCAGGTTCGAAGCCGACCTTCCGAGCACCATATCGGCTCAGCTCCACGGAGCTAGCCGACATGAAGAAGCAGATCGAGTATCTCCTCGCAAAAGGACTCATCCGACCATCCACTTCGCCATACGGTGCCCCAGTACTCTTCACATCGAAACCGGACGGAAGCCTGCGCATGTGCATCGATTACCGAGCTCTCAACAAGCAGACCATCAAGAACAAATATCCAATCCCACGAATCGTTGACCTGCTTGACCAGCTTCGGGGAGCCACGGTATTTTCCAAACTGGATCTGCGGTCCGGATACTGGCAGATAGAAACGGCAGACAATTTTATCCACAAAACTACCTTCCGAACTCGATACGGGTCATACAAGTATCTGGTAATGCCATTCGGACTCACCAACGCACCAGCAACGTTCCAAGATGAAATGAACCATATTCTATGCCCACTCTTGGACGAATGCATGGTGGTGTACCTGAACGACATCCTCATCTATTCGCGCGACATGCAGCAACACGTCCAACACCTGCGACGCGTCTTTGACATTCTCCGACGAGAACGATTTTACGTCAAGTTTTCCAAGAGCGAAATCGCCCTCAAGAAAGTCCAATTCCTAGGACACATGGTGAGCGCTCAAGGAGTTCACGTCGACCCCAAGAAGATCGAAGCCGTACGCACGTGGAAGACACCCGAAAACGTGAAGGAGTTGCAGCAGTTCCTAGGCTTCGCTAACTACTAGAACATGTTCGTGTCATAATACGCAAAAATCGCAACGCCACTCACAAATCAGCTGAAGAAGAACACGCCCTATAAGTGGGAACCAAAACATCAGGAAGCCATAGAGCAGCTGAAACAAGCACTCACGTCCGCGCCTGTACTCATCTTGCCAGACCCCGAACACGACTACGTCATCGAAGCTGAATCTAATGACCAGGTAGCGGGAGCACTCTTGATGCAAGACCAGGGGAATGGACTGCAACCAATCGCCTACCTCAGCAAGAAACTACATGGGGCAGAACTAAACTACCCGATACATGACAAAGAGGCCCTTGCTATTATCGTCGCCTTCAAAACATGGAGATGTTATCTCGAAGGACGACAAACAACCGTCTACACCGACCACTGCTGCCTGAAATATTTGAAGACACAACCAAACCTCTCGAGGCGGCAGGTCCAGTGGATTGACTTCCTCGAGACGCACTTCCACTACGACATCGTGTACAAGCCCGGCCACAAAATCAAAGAAGACGCTCTCAGTCGGCCTGCACATGTTGCCGCAATCCAGGTCGAAGGGATGAACCCACTTCTCAAGGGACTCTTCACACACGAGTATACCATCGACCCCGAAATTCCTTTGGTAGTAAAACGGCACCTGCTACAGTGGGACAGTGACATCGCATACCAGAAGGGATCAACGAAGATATGGGTACCCAATTACCCTCCTTTGCGCCAGTTACTATTTGAAGAATACCACGATTTCCTATACACGTGACACTTTGATAGCAACAAGAGGCTCACCGGTATCGCAAAGCACTACTACTGGCCCCACATGGCAGCCGACGTCCAAGAATTTGTCTCCTCGTATGCAACATGTTAGCGGATGAAGAGCAGCAAGCAGAAGAAAGCAGGACCGCAACAGCCTCTTCCTGTCCCAGAACAACCATAGCAAGTGGTTAGCCTGTGTTTCATAACCGGGTTACCAACTACCACTAGCGGTCATGACACAATCCTCGTTGTCATCGACAAATTCTCCAAAATGGGACACTTCATCCCGACACACACGACAGCACACACCGAAGAAACAACACAACCATTCGTTCACTACATCATCTCTCAACATGGCATTCCAACGACACTCATCTCTGACCGAGACCCCAAGTTCACCAGCAAGTTCTAGAAGGAACTAATGTCTCTGCTCGAGACCAAACTCGCCATGTCATCCGCCTACCATCCGCAGATAGATGGACAGACCGAGCGCCTCAACCAAATTGTAGAGCAGCTCCTCCGCGCCGCATGCAAAGACGAAATCTCTAAATGGGACTTGCATCCGCCCGTCCTGGAGTTTCCCTACAATAATGCCACTCACGCCTCTACTAGACAGACGCCGTTCTTCCTCTACTACGGATGCCACCCGCTCACACCAGAAAAACCAACAACATCAGCTACAGTTCAACCCGCACACGACTTCATCACGACCATGCATCAGCTTTGGAATCGGACCCACAAGCGCCTCCTTGACATTCAGCAGCAACAGAAGCGCCAGGCCGATCGCCACCGCACTGACCACACCATCACCGTGGGAGACAAAGTCTTACTTGACACCCGCAATATCAACATCAGTCACCTCCCATCCAAACTGCGACCTCGCTTCTGCGGGCCCTTTCTCGTTGAAACACAGGCCACTCCTGTTACCTTCCGCTTACGCCTACCAACTTCCTGGAAGATTCACAACGCCTTCCATGTCCAACTTCTGAAGCCCTATCCCAACCCTAACACGGTCTTCACCGGATGCCAACCGCCGCCGCCGCCGCCCCTCCTCATCCACGATGAACCCGAGTACGAGGTCGAGTCCGTGCTCGCACACCGCCGTTGTTGGAATGGCACCGTGGAGCTTCTCATTCTTTGGAAGGGTTATGATTCTTCTGAGGACACTTGGGTTCCTGAATCCGAGATGGGTAATGCTTGTTGTCCTCTTCGCAACTACCTTGTCAAGCAGGGTGTTACTTCTACCACCCAGCTTTGAGGGGGGGAAGTGTGAGAGTACGACCCCGTTACACCAATTTCCCTTTCCATATCGGATTTCTATTTCAGTCCTCTTTTTCTCTCATCTCATTTGGTTTCCTAATTCTCCTATTCCATTATCCTTTGGTTTATCCTATTATTATAATTATATCACCGACCAGGCTCGGGATGTACTGGCGCGCTATATCTAGCGTAATCCTGCTATAATCCCTTAAAGCCAATAGCCTCGCGTGGCTATGCGCATGGTGATTCTATTTCTAGAAGGGTCTATTCCCTTTGGATAGGATAAACCTGGTTACCTGATGTACTTTGGAAGTATAAAAGCGCGTTGTATCAATCAATAGTGCAACTTCTCCTCGACACATTCGATCCTCTAACAAGCTTCCTCATGGTGTTCTGGAGAGTTATGTTCATCCTCTTTGCTACACCATTCTGTTGGTGAGCATAGGGGAGGGTGACGAGCCTCTTGATTCCTCTCTCAGCGAGGTAGTCCCTGAATCATTGTGACTGATATTCCATCGCCCCTTCAGATTGAAAACTTTTCAGCTTCGTGTCTCCCTCCCGTTCTGATGCATGCCATGCAACAAAGGCAGAGAAGGCGAGGTCGCGTGACGGTAGGTTGAGATGTCAGGTGTACCATGTCGCGGCATCGACGAAGGTGATAACGTAGTTGAGGTCGGCCCGGCTGACTTCTCGTGGGATATATAGTATATCGTTGTAGACCTTTTCGAGTGGAGCATACTCTGGTGCGCTTGGGTTGTGGTGCGACGGGAACGATTGACGAGGATGATCTGCTTCTGGGTAGAGAAAGCAGGTGCGTCGAGTCATCGAAGTTCACGGCCGTCGAGAAGTAGAAGAGCATCCTTGTCCAGGACGTTCGCACGAATAGTGTCAAAAAGTCTGGATTTGCCGGGATGTCCTAACCTTTGATGCCATATTTCCTTGCTCGCCTTGTGTCCCACATATTGGCGGTACAGGTCCGAATTGGCGTAGAAGGCGGAGACAATCGTAGCGCTTCGATGTTGCTCGCGAGGATGCGCCTTCAGGTGCTTGGCGTCAATCAGTGGTGGCTCGTTTCTGCTTCTTGTTCCTTTGCTTCTCGCATCACCGCTAATGCCCGTGTGCTCTCTGCTCTAGGGATGGTGTTGGAGTACCAAAAACCGTCGCGGTCGAATCGGGGGTCAAGATCCGTGGGTTGCAACCAGGGCGTGAAGGAGAAGACGCCATCGCTGTCGGCTGTCTCGCGGTCGGGAACAAAATATAAGACGAAGACCTCGTGCTTCTGGATGTCTCTGCCGATGAAGAGAACACCCTTCCCGTGATAGAGATGGAACTCTCGATCACACTCCAGGTGAATACCCTTCGACATTAGCTGGCTGACATTTAGTAGATTGTAGTCGAGGTTGTCGACGATGAGTGCCGTGATATTTTTAGTATCACGTTAGTCAGTTGCTTGGTATACGCTCTTCAGATGACAGTATGCCAGTTCGGCCGAGTTGCCGAAGTTGCAATATGTGCGAATGCTTTGCTGCTCCGTTGCTGTCAGGTTGCGTAAGAGGATGGGAAAGGCCATCAGCGACTGATAGTGTAAATGTTATTTTCTTGAGTAGTCCTGTTTGCAGGAAAGGGCCAGGAGCCGGTGAAGAATCCGAGGATTTGCGCACCGTCCATCAACAACTCAAACTCGAAGCTCCAGGCAAAGAAATCCTTCCCGTTGAAAGGTGAGGACGTCTGTAGTTTCAGAATATTGTTGAATTGTTATTGAATGGTGATAATGTCAGTCTGCTTGTCAGCTGTCTCTGAGTCCACTGCTGGCGCGGGAGTCGGCAGGAAGGTAACCGAGCCCGGCGAGGGCTGGTAGGGTTGGTGTTGTATGGCCTGTACGCCTCTTGCGTACGATGCGCCGTTGAGACTCATTGGGACTGCCCCACTGTTGTTGTTGCTGCGTGCTGATTGAGCAGGTGCCGAAGGCTGCTCGTAGGTAGACATCAAGGATAAGAACTTCTCCATTAGATTTGGGTCCATGCCTATGGAGGAGGCCATTGGTTGCGTGGAGGCTCATGCAGCTGCGACTGCCTTAGTCTGTAGTCCAGAGAGTGGGGGTGCAGAGGGGAATCGCCCTTAGATGGTGCCATGTCTTGTAATCTTGAATTGATAAACTAAAGTTGTTGCAGATGATTCTTCAAGCGAGTTAGAAACTCACTGAGGGAGTTTGTAACAGGACCATAGCTTCTGACTAGCTCTCATACCATGTTGGGCTGAGAATAGCCCAAAGATATTTTCAGAAGGCTAGGTCCTTGTAACAGAGTGCTTGATAGCATAGCGGAAGTCTTGAGTTTGAACACTTGTACTGGTATATGAGAACAAGTGATTGATTATAGTAAAGGGATACATGGGTTTATATAATAATACAAGGGAATGTGAAGAGTCTAATTGTTTGTGCACTTCAAGGGGTACATTCCCTTTTACGACTCGATAAGGCGACTTGGGCAGGCCTTCAGGTATAAGGATGTTCTATCCATAATTCCTGATTTTCAGGATGCTTGTTGGGGGCCAATCCTGGAAATTCAGTTTAAGGTAATTTTCCACCGTGTGAATTCAGTTTTGAGTCATAGGGCAACCCTTAAGTTTCAATATAGTGTTCGTGTACCAGCCCTAAGGTGTCAGTATGCTTTCTGGGATAACCCTGGTTCATCAAATCTTGCAAATGCACGCACCCCACGGGCGCATGCTTTGTTTTTTTCCGCCCAAACAATTTTCGGCTAAGTCCTCGATGCTAGAGTCAATCCTCCAAGCAGCCCCACGCCACTCTATTTCGGCTAAGTCATCAATGCTAGCGACAATCCTCCACGAACCCCCCTCAACCCTAAAATCTCGGCGAGGTAGACATTCCTACCGTTTTTAGCGTAGTCTTCTTGTTAAACAGGCTAGTTTAGGTAAGGGGCCATGGAAATGGCGTGAGGGTTTAGGTAGGAGAAAAAAGTATCGAGAGGAAAGAGGTTTGGACAAGAAGAGAAGGAGATATAAGAAGGGGGGGGTTGTCCACTCTACATTAGGATTCAGTAAGTAGCACAACTACCAAGCCTACACAAATATATATTTAAATATATACTTTGACACACCCCCTAGGATTGATAGTGACAAGCCCATCCCACCCGCAGCACCCCCACATCCTTGCACCCCCATTCTCTGCAGCAGCAGTGGCATCGACCAGCCGCTCGACCCCTCGGCAAGCGAGGTGGCGACGTCGGCAGCGAGGGCAGCGGCTGCAACGGCGGCGATGGCGGCAGCGAGGACAGTGGCGGCGGCGGCAGCGGTGTGCGGCGGCAAGGCCAGCGGCACCAGCTGCGGCGGCGACGGCTTCGACGACAGTGGCAGCGGTGGCGGAGCTCGCACCACTCGGCGGCGTGGCCCAACCTGCGACGACGAGGAGGAACAGGCACGAGGTCGGCAGCAGCTGCGGCGGAGAGGAGGGGAAAGGCAGAGGAGGGGAAGGGGGAAGGGGTGGAGGGTGGCGCCATGGCTGGCGCGGCACTTACTGGCGTGTGGGAGGGCTGGATGCGGCTAACACGGTGCGCGGCCCGCTGCCGCTCTTGCGCTGGCGGTCGACGCCGCCGTGACAGCACGACGACGCCGCCACGGCTTGACGTCGACGCCACGACAGCGCGACGAGGCTGCCACAGCAGCGCGTCGAGACCACCGCGGCAGCACGATGCGGCCGGCGGCATGACGACGCCGCCACAGCAGCACGACGCGGCCGCCATGGCAGAGTGAGAGAGAGAGAAAAGGAGTGTGCGACGGAAGCGAGAGAAGAAGGTCCAGCAGGTTGAACCTGCTCTGTTACCATGTTAAACAAGCTAGGTTAGGTAAGGGGCCATGGAAATGGCGTGAGGGTTTAGGTAGGAGAAAAAGTATAGAGAGGAAAGAGGTTTGGACTAGAAGAGAAGGGGATACAAGAAGGGGGGGGGGTTGTCCCCTATACAATAGGATTTAGTAAGTAGCACAACTACCAAGCCAACACAAAGATATATTTAAATATACACTTTGACACTTCCGCACGCACTGTATTCAAACCCCCCAAAGTCTCTCTGCATACGATTGACTCTCGTCGATGATCGAACGGCCCAAATTCCTATCACTTCACTTGAACAGATTTTGGCCATCAAATTTGTAATGCCCGAAATTCCCTCGACCTCTCCAACATCCAAACTCAAATGGGCCGTCAAAACAGCTCGACGGCAAATGTTTCACGTTCGCCCACAAGCTTGACCAAAACTGGCTAAGCTAGCGCAAAGCGTGAAGTGCCGACATTCTGTTAGTATCCTGCTACTGTGCAATGTGACTTAGTGCAACGTTTCCAGCGTTTTTGAATTTGCCCTAAGGCCACAGTATAAAATGGGGAACCACCCTGAGGAATCAGTATGAACATATGCAACCAACCCTGAGTGCTACACGTTTTTTTGGAGGCCAACCCTAATTGGTCAGGATGCCCAAAATCCTGTATGAGGCCCTTGACTCAAGTAACCACCCGTACTGTAATATCGGGACGGTTATTTGTCCTTACCGTCGCGCTGACTCCTGACTCTTTCGATTCTGACTGTTGGGTTCCACGGTCAACGGTCTGCGACCGTTGTGTCAAAATAGCTAGCTAGGAAGAGGCGCCATGGAATGGCGAGAGGTTTTACGTGCTAGGAAAATATCGAGAGAGAAGAGAGCTCTTTGAAAAGAAGAGAGAGGGATACAAGAAGGGGGGTTGTACCCCCTACAGTAGTATCCAGTAACACCTACCAAGCCTACCATTATATATATCAAATATATAATTTAACACACCCCCTAGGCTTGGTAGTTGAAAGCCCACCACACACACAGCACACTAAGCCACACACCCCCTAAGTCTAGCACCCCCATACTCAGCAGCAGCGACAGCTACTCCAGCAGAGTCAGCCCCTCGGCGCGTCAGGCGGCGACGTCGACAGCGAAGGCAGCGGCTGCAATGGCGGCGATGGTAGCAGCGTCGACAGCGGCGGCGGCGTGCGGCGGCGTGGCCAGCGGCACCAGCTGCTGCGGCGGCGGCTTCGACGACAGCTCCCGGCGGCGGCAGAGCTTGCAGCACTCGGTGGCGTGGCCGGGCTCCTCGACGGTGGGACGGCGAGGAAGAGGGGACGCAGGGGAAGGGGGCGGGGCTTCAGCAGTGGAGCCTGGGAGCGTGCCGCTCCGTGTGGCGCGCAGGCTGCATGCGGGTGTGCTGGCTAGCGCTAAGACGGGGCGCTGGCCGCTGCCATCCATGCCGTCCGCGCGCCCACAGCACGTCGCCATGGCAGCACGACGGCGCCGTCAAGCCGCCACGGCTTGACGTCGACGCCACGACAGCGCGACGCCACGGCAGCGCGTCGAGACGGCCGCGGCAGCACGACGCGGCCGGCGGCACGACGACACCGCCACAGTAGCACGACGCGGCCACCATGGCAGCGCGAGGGAGAGAGGAGTGCGCGGCGGAAGCGAGAGAAGAAGGTCCAGCAGGCTGAACCTGCTCTGATACCATGTCAAAGTAGCTAGCTAGGAAGAGGCGCTTGTCGAGTGACTCGCTGGGGTTACCCTTAAGAAGATCCTCGGGGAAGGGCTACAGGTGCAGAGCCTGGGGGGCTATGGGCGCACTGACCCGCTATTAACAAGCCCTTTTAACTCAGTCGTTAGTGGCTGAGTTTTGACATGGTATCAGAGCGTTGGCTTGGTGACCCGGGTTCAATTCCCAGTGCTAGCGCTACAGAGGCGCTCGTGTCTTCCACCTATCCCAGCAAGGGGGGGTGTCGAGTGACCCCCTGGGGTTACCCTTGAGAAGATCCTCGGGGAAGGGCCGCATGTGCAGAGCTTGGGGGGCTATGGGCGTACTGACCTGCTATTAACAAGCCCTTTTAACTCAGTGGTTAGTGGCTGAGTTCTGACGGCGCCATGGAATAGCGAGAGGTTTTAGGTGCTAGGAAAATATCGAGAGAGAAGAGAGTAATTTGAAAAGAAGAGAGGGATACAAGAAGGGGGGTTGTACCCTCTACAGTTGGATCCAGTAACACCTACCAAGCCTACCTTTATATGTATCAAATATAAAATTTAATGTGTTGCCCTTTCGTAACCTCTGTGGGGTGTCATTAACATGTGTCAACTATTGGTAGTACTGTAGCGGTGTTGACTCGATGATCCTCATTGCAGTCTTCGCGTATTCATACACTCACGCGACACGAGCAGCCCCTCAGATATCAGGATGTTTTATCATGAATTCCTGATTTTCAGGATGCTTGTTAGGGGTCAATCCTGTGAATTCAGTTTAAGGTAATTTTCCACCCTGTGAATTCAGTTTTGAGTCATAGTGCAACCCTTAAGTTTCACTATAGTGTTCGTGTACCAGCCCTGAGGTGGCAGTATGCTTTCGGGGATGGGATAACCCTGATTCATCGAATCTTGCAAATGCACGTGCCCCAGTGGCGCATGCTTTGTTTTTTTCCGCCCAAACAAATTTCGGCGAAGTCCTCCATGTCAAACATATGCATAACTCATGTTTGTATAGACTGTATAGGGTCGCCTCTTAGGGGGTACAACACTCTTAGGTATATACCCTTGTACTCTCTCTCTATTGATCACTTCTTCAGTTCTAAGATGGTATCAGCAGTAGGTAGGTCCCCCCGCCCGCCCACGCTTCCGCCCTAGGACCTACCCCCGTCCGTCGCGCCCCCTAGGCCCCGTCGCGTCACCTAGGACCAGTCGCGCCCCCCCCTGGGCCCCGTCGCGCCCCCTGGGCCCCGTCGCGCCCCCTGTGCCCCGTAGCGCCTCCTGGGCCCCGTCGTGCCCACTGGGCCCCGTCGCGCCCCCCTAGGCCCCGTCGCGCCCCCCTGGGCCCGTCGCGCCCCCCCCCTAGCACCCGTCACGCCCCTCCTGGGCCCCCCTGTTTGTGCCTCCTAGCCCGTCGCGCCTCTCCTAGCCCGTTGTGCCTCCTAGCCTGTCGCGCCTCTTCTAGACCGTCCCAGCCAGCCCCGTGACCGTCCCAGCCGGCCCCACGCCCATCCCAGCCGGCCCCGCGACCGTCCCAGCCGGCCCCGCGACAGTCCCAGCCGGCCTCGCGATCGTCCCAACCGGCCCCGTGACCGTCCCAGCTGGCCCCGCGATCGTCCCAGCCGACCCCGCGCCCATCCCAGCCGGCCCTGCGACCGTCCCAGCCGGCCCCACGCCCGTCCCAGCCGGCCCCGCGCCCGTCCCAGCCGGCCCCGCGACCGTCCCAGCCGGTCCCGCGAGCATCCCAGCCGGCCCCGCGACCGTCCCAGCCGGCCTCGCGACCGTCCCAGCCGGCCCCGCGATCGTCCCAGCCGGCCCCGCGACCGTCCTAGCCGGCCCCGCGACCGTCCCAGCAGGCCCCGCGACTGTCCCAGCCGGCCCCGCGATCGTCCCAGCCGGCCCCGCGACCATCCTAGCCGGCCCCGTGCCCCTCCCAGCCGACCCAGCACCTGTTCCAGCCGGCCCCGCGACCGTCCCAGCCGGCCCCTCGTGCCCTTCCAGGCCGCCCCTGCACTCGTCCCAGCCAGCCCCGCGCCTGTCCCAGCCAGCCCCGCGCACGTTCCAGCCGGCCCCGCGCCCGTCCCTGCCGGTCCCGCGCCCGTCCCAGCCGGCTCCCGCGCTTGTCTCAGCCAGCCCCGCGTCGACTTCCGGCCCTTCCTCGCCGGCCCTACGACCGTCCAATCCGCACTCTCCCTGGTACGGTTCTCCACCACCTTTCACCGCACTGTACCGCACTGCACCGCACCGCACTGCACCGCGCTGCACCGCGCTGCACCGCACAGCACCGCACTGCACTGCACCGCACAGCACCGCACTGTACCGCAATGCACCGCACTGCACCAAACTGTACCGCACTGCACCGCACTGCATCGCACTGCACCGCCCTGCACCGCACTGCACTGCACCGCCCTGTATCGCACTGCACCGCCTAGCACTGCCCTGCACTGCACTGTTCCTGATGGCGGCGGAGCTTCGCTTCGACGCTGAAGGCCAGCCTCTTGAGTTCGAGGCGTGGCTTGCTGACCTCCGCCGCCACCTCACTGGCCAGCGGCAGGATGGTCACTCGCTGTCCGCACACCTTGACGGTACGCTTCCCTGCCCAGACCCTCCTGCTGTGCTGCCTGCTGACCCCACATCCGCTGAGCGCGAGTCTGCTGCCGCTGCTGCCCTTGCTCGCTCTGTCTGGCTTTCCCGAGACACTGTCGCGCAGCTTGCCATTAGCAATGCCCTACCCCTGTCTGAGCGTCCCCGCTTTAGGTCTATCACCACCACTCATGCCTTCTTAGATGCTGTCATCAAGCGCTATTCCACCCCGCCTGCTGCATCCGTGGGTCGCCTGATCCTCCCGATGCTCTTTCCTGACCTTGCGTCTTTCCCCACTGTCGCGGACCTAGCTGCCCACCTGCGCACTATCGATGAGACCTGGCGTGCTGCCTGCACTGACGCACAGCTTAGAGCCCACCAGCCGCCCATGACCTCTACCCTCTACCTGCTTGCCACCCGCCTGCCTGATCGCTTTGCCGCCGCTCGCGACCAGTTCCTTAGCATTCACCCTGGTGAACTCACCCTCACAGACTTTGTAGACACCTTGACTGTGATTGAGACCCGCCACCGCTCTATTGCACAGGCGAGCGGTACTGTGCCGGTCCCTATCTTTCAGGGTTCTGCCCCTTCTCAGTGCACCTTCTCCGATGGTTCTGTCGCTATGGCTGAGACCGCTGCCGCAGCGCAGTTCCGTCCGGGGAAGGGCCGCCGCCCCAAGGCTGGGCGCGGCGGGGGAGTAGGGGGTGCCGGTGGAGGTGGTGGTGGAGGCGGGCCGTCTGGTGCTGGAGCGGGCGCGGGCACCCCGCCTGCTCCAGCTGAGCAGCCGCCTCCGCCGTCGCACCAGCAGCAGTAGCAGGCGTCGCAGCAGCAGCAGTAGCAGCAGCCATCGCAGCAGCCGCAGCCGCCGCAGCCGCCGTAGCCGCAGCAATCGCAGCAGCCGAGGCAGGCAAGTGCCCTCCCGCCCGGGTGGCCTGGATCTGGTGGTGGCCGTGCGCGTGGTGGTGGGCCGGGTGGTGGTTCCGGAGGCGTGCGCTGTCAGTACCAGATCCAGACCGGTCCTCGCCGCGGCTTCGTTTGCGGTAAGATCGGTCACTCCACTCCTCGCTGTTTTCGTCGCTTGGACGACCTGTTCCGTCAGCGCTTCGGCCCGTCGCCCGACCTCCCGGACTGGCACAGTTTGCTTAGTCGTAGGGTTCAGATTTTTGACTTGGACATGGATGCCATTGTAGCCGCCCTGCATGTGATGTATGCTGATGACTCTAGTGTGCTTCCCTCTAATTACCCCTTGTTGCCTAGTGTAGGTGTGCCTAGCTTAGACCCCCCTGCTGCGTCAGGCGTAGGATTTCCTGCTTTGTTTAGCCTCGGTACTTCCGTCGCTTCTCCGCCGCCAGACGCCACTGCTGCGCTTTCCTTCACCTTGGACTCTGGCGCTTCCCGGTGTTTCTTCCGCGACTCCACTACGCTGACGCCGCTTCCTGTTCCTGCTGCTGTTTCTCTTGCTGACCCCACTGGCGGTCCGGTAGTCGCCCGCAGTTCCACCACCCTTCCCTGTCCGGCGGTTCCTTCGGGCTCTCTCACAGGTTTGCATATCCCCTCGTTCTCCAGGAACCTAGTTGGTGTCGGCTGCCTCCAGGACCTTGGCGTCACCACTACGTTCCTGGGTCACGAGCGGTATGATGTCTGTACCGAAGCCGCCACTGGTGCCCCCCTTACCACGTTCCCCCGGGACCCGGTGTCCGGCCTGTTCACACTTGACACCGTGACCCTCCCGGCTCGGACGCCTCCCCAAGTGGCTGCGTCTACCCAGGTTGCTGCTGCTTGCTCTTGTCGGTCCCTCACCCACCCGACTCTCTTGTGGCACCACCGCCTAGGTCACCCTGCGCTCCTGCGTCTGCGTCACATGTCCCAGCACGGTCTCGTCCTTGGTCTCCCCAGTTCGTTCCCAGAGTTTCCCTCCTCCCCCGCCCCACCGTGCACACCTTGCGTCGAGGGTCGGCTTCGCCGTGCCCCTCACTCCTCCTCGTTTCCCCCTACCGCCGCGCCGTTGCAGACCCTGCACATGGACGTCTGGGGCCCCGCCCCCGTCCATGGGCCGCGTCGCGAGCGCTACTTCCTCGTGCTTGTCGACGACTTCACGCGCTACACCACAGTCTTTCCCCTGGAGCGGAAGGCCGACGTGCCTGACGCCCTCATCCCCTGGCTTGTTGCTGCGCGTGTCCGCCGTGGTCTCCCTGTCTTGCGTCTTCACTCCGACCGTGGTGGCGAGTTTGCCTCAGGTGTCCTTGGTCGCTTCTGTCGTGCGGCGGGCATCACCCAGACGTTCACCTTGCCGGACTCCCCGCAGCAGAATGGGGTCACTGAGCGACGCATCGGTTTGGTCATGGAGGTGGCTCGTACCTCCATGATCCACGCCGGTGCACCCCATTTTCTGTGGCTGTTCGCGGTTCGCTACGCCGCTCACCAGCTTAACCTGTGGCCGCACCCTCAGCAGCCGCAGGTTTCGCCGACCCGTCTTTGGACTGGGTCTCCTGGTGACGCGTCTGCGTTCCACGTCTGGGGCTGCCTTGCTCACGTCCGTGCCTCCGGCACGGACAAGCTCACTGCCCGCACCCTTCCCTGCGTCTTCCTCGGGTTTCCCCTTGACGCGTCCGACTGGCATTTCTATCACCCACCGTCCCACCGGTTCTTTCACTCCCGTGATGTCACCTTTGACGAGTTAGTCTCCTTCTACCGCCGCTTCCCCCACAGTGGTCCCCCGGTTACTCCCCCCCTGTTCCTGGTCACTCCTTCCCCAGTGGTCCCTGCTCCTCCCCCTCCCCCTCCCCGTCCTGCCCCCTCTGGTGTGTCTCACGTCACCCCCCTCCCGTCAGTTGTCCCGGTCGAGGAGTCTTCTGACTCTGGTAGTCCTCCGGTGTGGTCCTCGCCATCTGTTGCTCCCCCGGTGTCTCCTCCTCCACCGCCTCTACAGCCGCCATCGCCACCACTGCTGCAGCCGTCGTCTCCACCGCAGCCGCCGTCGCAGCCGTCGTTGCAGCCGTCGCCACCGCTGTCGTCGCCACAGCAGTTCGTGGACTCTGGGGGTGCGGGCGTTGAGGAGGGTACTAGTCCCGGGGCTCCTGTCGTGGCTTGTCCCGGCGGGCCTGGGGGTGGTTTTGGTGCTGGCGAGGTTTCGCGTTCTAGGGGTGTCCCTCCGAGGGGTGCCGGCGTGGAGTGGTTCGGAGGTAGCCGAGGAGCAGCTTGCGGCCCTGGTGTTGGTGTTGTGTCGCCGCAGCAGCAGTCCCCGCCGGTGTTTGCCCTTCGCCTGCTCGGCCTTCCGTCCCCTGACACTGCGTCTGTTCCTCTCCTGCCGTCCCCTCCTCTTCCTGTCTACGGCCATGTGTTCCCTCCGCCGGACTCGTCCCCGGCTCCTCTTCCCCCTCGTTCCCCTCCTGTGTCCCCCCCTCTGTCTCCTGACTCGACACCTCCGTCTCACGTCTGGTCTCGCCGTCCCTCCCGTGCTCGTCCTGTCTCCCCTGTCGCCTGCTCTCACCCTATGTTGCTCCGTTCCCACGCGTCTCGTCCTCCCCTCCTACCGTCGCCTCCTCCGTCTTCTCTTGCCGTTGCGCCTCCTCCCTTGTCTGACTACTTTCGAGCTGCTCGCCCTCTTGTTCCTCGGGTCCTTGCCTCTCTCGTTACCGACCCGTCTGTTCCGGTATCGAGTCTTGACGCCCTTGTCGCTGCGGTCGCTGACTTCGCCTCTACCCATCGCCTTGACTACGCCATCGCTCTGGTCTCCGCTAAGAGGGTTTTGCGTTATCTTGCAAGTACATCGGGCATGGGGTTAGTGCTAGGAGGACGCAGGCCAGTGGTCCTTACTGGACACACAGACGCTTCTTGGGCAGACGACGCCGAGACTCTCAGGTCTTCCCAGGGCTACTGCTTTAGCCTTTGTTCAGATGCTGTCTCGTGGAGAGCTACCCGCTCCTCGTCTGTTGCCCAGTCCAGCTGTGAGGCCGAGATCTATGCTGGTGCCATGGCGGCACAGGAGCTCCGCTGGCTGACCTTCTTGCTCACTAACTTAGGTGAGCGGCCTAGCTCTGCCCCGGTCCTGTACGCTGACAACACGGCCATGATCCTCCTGTGTTAGGAGCCTCGACTCGAGGGTAGAGCGAAGCATATTCAGCTGCGGTACTTCCTCCTGCGCGAGCTACAGCAGCGCCGCCAGGCTCGCGTAGTACACTTGGCCTCCGGTGCCAACACAGCTGATATCTTTACATAAGGCGCTTGTGCCTAAAGATCATCAGCGGCACTGTGTACAGCTCGGTCTAGTTCATGTAGCCTCTCACTTGCTAGGACCTTGACCTTGTACTGTCCTATATATATCGGTACATATACTCAGACTGGACTTGTGTCCTCTCCCATTGGCTGGACTAGTAGTGCCGCCCTGGTCATGTTCTTGTCTTGCCTGTACTCCTTTTGACTGGTCTTTAGACCCTTGCCTCAGTGGCTGGACTAGTAGTGCCGCCCTGAGTTGCTTGTTCAGGATTTGCGCCTATGCAATCTAGGGGGTGTGTCAAAAATATGCATAACTGATGTTTGTATAGACTGTATAAGGTTGCCTCTTAGAGGGTACAACACTTTTAGGTATATACCCTTGTACTCTCTCTCTATTGATCACTTCTTCAGTTCTAAGACTCCAACCCCCTCGGCGATGCTAGAGTCAATCCTCCAACCAGCCCCAGCCACTCTATTTTGACTACCGTATTCCCCCGTATATAACACCCTAGGGTATTGTCAAAAATTCATTAAAAAAACGAAGGGGTGTTAACAGTAGGCTGGAAAAATATAACGCCCATGTCTTATGTATAATGCAAAATGAATTTGGGGCGTAACATGCAAAAATACATGCACAGTACAGGATGACACCTTAAGCGAGGTTTGGATGACGATTCCCAACCTCCACTCGGGCCAGCCTGGCGATAACGTCATGACGTGCTGCATTTGCAGCCAATCCGAGGAAGCCGGTCCTGCCAGCACAAGAGGAAAGCGGCCTCCTGGAAGTGACAAGATTTCATCGACGGCTGTGAATCCCGGGTTTTTACAACGTAACGAAAGTGCGCGACCAGATTCCTTTACGGAATCTTCTTGATGGGACCAGCATGCATGGTCCCATCGCTTCTTGCAGAGCCGTGCGCGCTTCGGTTAGGGGCGTCGGCCACGGTTCTTCTCCAACCTTCTCTTACCTCATTCTCATTCTTGCTCCTCGCTCCTCTCAGCCTCAATCAAATTCTTCGCAATGCCCGAGCTCTCTAACAGAGGCTCGGGCATTGCCCAATCTCGCCTATCTCGCTATCCCTTGTCGAAATTTTCCCCCATGGCCGCTCGAGCAATTAATGGTGCGTCACTTTTGCGAGCTCATCACCCACCCTTCGGGAATCAGACGTTGCTCCGTCCTTTCCCACCAGATCCTTCGGCTCCTAGACATCCGCCTGCATCTCCCGCTCCTCCCGCTCCTCCGGCGCCACCGGCGCCACCAGCGCCCCCTGCACCTCCTGCTCCTCCTGCGCCCCCGGCTCCCCCTGCTCCGCCACCTCTCTCGTCGCCGGTGGTCACACGTCCTCCGGAGTGGGATAACGATTGGCAGGATGACGACGACCTGTTGTGGGAGGAGGATGAGGCTGACGACCGCGAGCCTGAACCTCCTCGCCCACTTCCTCGCGTTATCGTCCCTCGTTTCCCGCAAGCGCAACGCCGTCGTAATATGCCTCTTCGTAACCGTGATGCTGCACCTCCCTCCCCCAGGGCTCGCAGGACGAATCGCAAGCGACTCGCACGGACGGCAACCGAGAAGCTGTACTGGTTGGCGAAGTTGGAGGCGGAGCCGGAGATGTCGAACCGCTCCCTTGCTCGGATGGCTGGAGTGCAGCCGTGCCAGATTCGCGACTGGAGGAAGAACAAGGCACGACTCACTGCCTCGGCTGGCTGTAGGCGTCGCCTCATCGGCTCCGGTAGGAAGGCGAAGTGCCCCACCATGGAGCGCGAGCTGTACAAGAAGTTCTTGGGCCAGCGCGCGCGAGGGCTGGCGGTCTCGATCGGCACGCTGTAGAAATGGAGTCGGAAGTACATGCGTAAGCACCACCCCGGCATCGACTGGCGCGCCTCGTCACGGTGGACCTTCCGGTTCCGCGCGCGCTGGGGACTGACGAAGCGCGTGAAGACGAAGATGGGACAGCGCATGACTGCAGGTACGCACTTTGACGTGCCGCGAATACTCCCTGCCCTCGTCTAGCTCTTGTCGTGCTTCCTTGTTTGGTGACCGCACTTATGCATTCTATGTTTTTGTTTTTTATTATTTTCATTGGCAGACTGTGACGCGAAAGTCGAGAAGTTCTGGGAGTTTGTTCGGCAGCTCCGCACGCTCAACGACTACCCCGACGATCTGATCATCAACGCGGATCAGACGCCACTATTCTTGGAGATGCCGCAGGAGACCACACTCGAAGTCCGGGGCTCGAGAACTGTCCATGTGCGCACGGCCGGCTACGAGAAGGAGAGGCTGACCGTCATGCTGGCCGTGACAGCAAGTGGCAAGAAATTGAAGCCGTACGTCATCTTCAAGCGGAAGACACTACCTCGGATCCGCGTCCCGCCCGGTAAGGATTTCGTGTCTTTTTTTGTGCCGCCACCGCTAATGTTTTTCGTAGCTGTCTTTCCAGGGCAAACTCATATGTCTCGTACTTTGCGCTTGTGCAGGAATTGTGATCAAGGCCCAGGAGAAAGGGTGGATGGACGAGACCCATGTCAAGGACTGGGTCACCACCGTCCTGGTGCCGTTTCTCCGCTCGATACCCTCGCGGCGCGGTGGCCGTCAGAAGGCTCTGGTGGTCCTCGATTCGTACAAGGGACACCTGACAGAGGGAGTGTCCCAGTTGATGCGACTCTTCAAGCTGTCAAGGGCTGTCATCCCCGGCGGTTGTACGCCTATCGTGCAGCCTCTAGACGTGGCGGTAAACCGGTGCGTCAAGGCGCATGTCCGGAGGTCCTACAGTGAGTGGTTCGAAGAATTCGGCTGCGAGTCCACAACCCCTGCAGGTGAGTAACCGTCTTTATTATTTGTCATTAAAACCTCTACCCGCGTTGTGATTTTTTAAACCATGCCTTGCATTTCTCCACCACTACTCCTAAACCCCCCTCCTACTGTCTCGTCGTTTTGCTTTCCCCTGCAGGGAATCTTCGCAAGCCGCCGGCCGAGCTCGTGCTGCAGTGGATTGCCGACGCCTGGGCCGCGGTGCCAGCTGAACTCATCCGCCGCGCGTTCAAGACGTGCGGCATTTCCAACGCGACCGACGGCACAGAGGACGAGGTGATCCTCGCCCACATGCGGGACGACGCCGAGGTCGAAGTCATGGAAGATGTCCATGCCGAAATGGAAGAGAGTGGGGCGCTGAACCCATACTACGAGTCGGAATATGTGGAGCCGAGCGCCACGCCGAGCTCGGAGGAAGACGATCCCGATGTCGAGGCGGAGATTGAACCTGCAGCAAGTGCCTCATCATCCGGTGCATCTCGAGCTGCAACACCCGCGCCAGCATCAGAGGCGTCTGGGAATCCAGGAGCCCGCACAGCAGCAGCAGCAGCAACAACCTATACAGAAGCAGCGACAGAGGTGGGGATATCAGCTGCCGAAGGCGACGAAGGTCTAGACATGCCTGCGGCGGAGGTTCTGGCGGGCTTGGCTGCATCCCGCTGGACTGATGACTTTGACTGGGATGACATCGCCAGTGACGATGAAGATGCCGAGGTGTGGCATGCAGGAGAGGACTGGCACAGTGAGGACGAAGACAGAGACTAACTATTGACTTACCCTGCTAGGACATGTAGCTAGCTGTTGGACTATCAGTGTGTGCTGAGTGAATGGTAGTAATAGCTAGCTTAGGTAATAAAAAATGCACTAGAAATGCCTCGCACAACGGATAGGCTTTAGACTAGTGTTAAAACTGTTGTCTAATGATAAAACCTTGATGCTAGACCAAGCAAATCCACAAATCCCCGATGGAGGGTGTTATGTAAAATTCGTACTCAAAAAGGTGGGTGCTCTCAAAAATGCACCATATCATAAGCTATCCCCCGCATATGCTACCCATGGGTTGACTATTTCGGCGGGTCTTATATACGGGGGAATACAGTAAGTTCTTAATGGTAGAGACAATCCTCGAACGAAACCCAACCCCCCCCACTCCCCGCCCTTCCTTCCCCACTCCCCCCGCTATTCTATTTTTTCGGTGGTTATCAATGCTAGAGACAATCCTCCACGAACCCCCCTCAACCCTAAAATCTTGGCGAGCAAGACATTTTAGCGTAGTCTTCCGCATGCACAGTATTCAAACCCTCTGAAGTCTCTGCATACGATTGACTCATCTACGATCAAACGGCCCAAATTCCTGTCACTTGAACAGATTTTGGCCATCAAATTCGTAATGCCCAAAATTCCCTCGAGCTCTCCAACATTCAAACTCAAACGGGCCGTCAGAACATCTCAATGCCAAATGTTTCACGTTTGCCCACATGCATTCGACTTTCGTCTAAAAATTCAGACGTGGCATTTTTCAACTGAGGGTGTCTCAAATCAAAGTCGACACAAGTCACACTAATTCGTGTCAAGACTGCGTTGATGGGCAAATTTGACAAGCAAAGTCATGAATGTCACGAACAACAGGCCCTGAACAATCGGACTGCCGGAAAAATTCCCGGCCTGATTTGCTGCGTGCGCAGATTTTCGCCAAATCTTACAAGCTTGACCAATAGTGGCTAAGCTAGCGCAAAACATGAAGTGCCGACTGTTAAAATTATATAAGTTATAATTTAATATAGGCTTGGTAGGTTGTTACTGAACCTTTCTGTAGGGGGTACAAACCCCTCCTTGTACTCCCCTCTCTTCCTAATCGCATCCCTTCTTTCTCGTCACTTTTGCCTACCCCTAGATAAACTTCTCCTCACGATATTCCATGGCGTCACTTCTAGTATCCTAGCCTACCTAGCCTCCTAAGTTTAAGAGGCTCGTGTCCTAAGTTTCTAAGATGGTATCAGAGCCGGTCGTGTCCACTGGACCCTCTCCCTACGTACCCGTTGCGTACTCCTGCTGCATTCGCAGCCTTCGCGGTTTTCTGCCTGCCTGCCGTCGCGACGCCAGGATGTCGCGTCGGCCCCTTGTTACCTGCCGTCGCGGCACCAAGGTGTCGCGACGGCCCCTGGTTGCCCGCCGTCGCGGCACCAAGGTGTCGCGACGGCCCCTCGTTGCCTGCCGTCGCGGCGCCAAGGTGTCGCGACGGCCCCTTGGTGCAGCCGTCGCCCGTCCGCCTCACCGCTGCGACATTGACGGTGCGCTGCGGCGGCGTCTACGGCAGCCGACGGCATCGTCGGGCTGCGGCCGGCCGAGCGACATCTGTGGCGTCGCCGGGCCTGCCGCCCGCTCGCCAGCCACGGGCGTCCCTCAGGACGACGTCCTCCCGCCAGTAAGCGCCGCGCCATTTATGGCGCGTCGCTGAAGACTCGCCCCGCCCCCCCCCCCCCCCATTCTCCCTTCCCCCTGCGTCTTCCCCTCCTCCTGTCGCAGCTGCTGTCTTCTGCCCGGACGTTGCCACATCACCGAGAGCCCTCAGCCGCGGCGGTCGCCGCCTGTTGTCGGCGACCCAGCCGCCTTGAGCCAGAGCTCCGCCGCTGCTTGTCGCTGACCCGCCCAGACGCCGTAGGCTGCCTCGTGTACGGGGGTGTGTCAACGCTTTGCACGAGGGTCAGATACCCGGCTAAGCACGAGCTTGAGGGTGTGCGGGGTTAGGGGGTGGGTTGGGTGGGTGTGCGACTACCAAGCCTAGGGGGTGTGTTAAAATTATATAAGTTATAATTTTAACATAGGCTTGGTAGGTTGTTACTGAACCTTTCTGTAGGGGGTACAAACCCCTCCTTGTACTCCCCTCTCTTCCTAATCGCATCCCTTCTTTCTCGTCACTTTTGCCTACCCCTAGATAAACTTCTCCTCACGATATTCCATGGCGTCACTTCTAGTATCCTAGCCTACCTAGCCTCCTAAGTTTAAGAGGCTCGTGTCCTAAGTTTCTAAGACCGACCTACATCCTGTTAGTATTCTTCTGCAGTGCAATGTGACTTGGTGCAACGTTTCCAACGTTTTTGAATTTACCCTGAGATGACAGTATAAACTGGGGAACCACCCTGAGGAATCAGTATGAACATAGGCAACCAACCCTGAGTGCTACACGGTTTTATGCAGGCCTGCCCTGATTGGTCAGGATGCCCAAAATCCTATCTGAGGCCCTGGACACGAGACTCCGGAAATGTCTTAAGTTCGTTTACCATCTTTCCGGGATGGCAGATGCACTGCCTCCAGCCGGCCCTCCATCCATCCCAGACATGCTTCACCTCCCACCATCCGGCCCAACACTTCATGCTTCTCTTCATGCTAGTACGGTACTGCTGCTGGCATGCTGACACGCACATGCCAATTTGCCAACTCATCCTTCACTGCAACTAAGTCTGTTCCTATGACTACAAACTGCGAGCAGGGCACAACCACACTTCCACAACCCTACCACCACCCTATCACCCCGGGGGTCAGCACGTCTGGTTGAACTGCGTCTGCCACTGCTGCAGCAGTGTCTCCCACACGTCTCGCTCCACCAGTGGCCGCTCCTTTCCCTCCACACGCTGCTGCTGTGCGCGCTGCACGCTGCCCTGCACCGACTGCAGGAACGCCCTCTGCTCGTCCACTGGCAGCGTGCGCACGTGCTGGAGCACAGTCAGTTGCTGGGGGGGGGGGGAAGGGAGTAGAGGGAGGTTGGGGGGATAGAGGGCGGTTGAGGGGGTAGAGGGCGGTTGGGGGGATAGAGGGCGGTTGAGGGGGTAGAGGGGGGTTGGGGGGGCTCGGGGTGGAAGGGTGCTCGTCCACAGGCAGCGTGTGCACGTGCTGCAGCACGGTCAGTTGTGAAAGTGGAGGAGACGAGGGGATGAGGTGTGTGTTGGTGTGTGGGCTGTAGGGGGGAAGGGGGCATGTTGGAGGCGCCTAAGAGCAATGCACGTGCTGCTGCTGTGCGAGCTGAGCGCTGGGAGGGAGGTGACATGGTAGGGGTGTGTGTGGGGGGGGGGGGGGGGGAGAAAAAAGGGGAGGAGAAAGAGGGTGTGTGTGAGTGTGTGCAAGCATGAGTGTGTGCAAGCATGACCAAGGGGAGTGAGTATGAGCAAGAGCAAGATCAAGTGCAAGAGAAAGAGGATAATAACAGGCATGAGCCACAGCACAGGCGGGCATGCACTGACATGTTGCTGCATGAGCTGCATCTGCATCTTCTTCTGTGCCAGGGCCAGCGGTGTCAACTCCGCCTCGTCACATGCCGCCTCCTCCCTGCGAGCCCCATGGGACGAAAAACGAATACCATGGCACACCACACCACAACACACCCACCGTCACCAGCAGCACCATTACCACCAGCACCACAGCAGCAGCAGCATCAGGAGAGTCGTAAGCCACCAGACAGCTTAAAAAAAAACCCAAGCAAGCTTCTAGAATGGAGAACTCTGGTCTTCAGAAAGTAATCAGGGCGCTGCTACATGGTTTCATAGAGCCCCCCCCCCCCTCTCTTCCCCTTCTCCCCCCTTTCCCCTCCCCCCCTCTCTTCCCCTTCTCCCCCCCTTCCATTCCCCTCCCGCTCTTCCCCCCCTCTCACTTCCCTCCCCCCCCCCCGCCCCTCTTCTCCTTCCCCCCCCACCCTCCAACCCCCCAGCCCCCCACACGCCCACCCACCTGGCGTGCATGTGGCAGATCTTCAAGACCACGTCCCTGTCCTCTCTATAGTCTAATGGCACCGCCAGCAAACACGCCATGCCAAACTGCGGCTCTGAAAACGAGGAGGTAAATATTCAGGGAGAAAAGGGACAGGGGGGGAGGAGTGGGAGTGAAGGGTGAGAGTGAGTGAAGGTTAGAGGGAACGGTAGGAAAATCAAAGCGCAGGGATGAGGCACGAGGGTAAGAGTGAAGGGCAGGAGTGAAGGGCATCCATGCCCATGCCCATGCCCATGCCCATGCCCATGCCCATGCCCGTGCCCGTGCCCATGCCCATGCCCATGCCCATCCCGCAGCTCGCACCTATCCCCATGTCCAGCAGAACTTGCTCCTTCAACAGCCGAGTCACCGACCATGCGGTCTGGAGTGGGGGAGGGGGGGAGAAGAGGGGAAGGAGGGGGAAGAGGGGAAGCGGGGGGGAGTGGAAGGGGGGGGAAGAAGGGGGAAGGAACGAGAAGGGGAATGGAGATGGGTGAGGAGGAAAGAGGGCGAGTCACAGGAGATTCCCGCTGCAGGCAGAGGAGGGATGGGTTGGACGGAATACGAGAAGGGTGAGACGGAAATGAATGGAGTTACTGCGCATGCAGTCCCAGGGGGGATGGGGCTGGGGCAGGGGGAGGGGGAGGAAGGGTTGGAAGGGAGAGGAGGGGGTGGAGGTGAGAAGGGGTGCACGGATGTACGTGCATGCGTGAGTGACAGTGCAAGTGTGGGAGAATGTATGTGTCCGTGTGTGCGTGTGAGTGTGTGAGTGTGTGTGTGTGTGTGTGTGCGTGAGAGAGAGAGAGAGAGAGAGAGAGAGAGAGAGAGAGAGAGAGAGAGAGAGAGAGAGAGAGAGAGAGAGAGAGAGAGCTGTGCACGTGTGTGCGAGCAAGTGCAGAACATCATACGACTCACCTTCCCCTGCTGCACGCTGCTCTTGATCTGAGACCGTGCCTCTGCCATAGCATGCCATGCCATGCAAAGGAGGACCATCACCGGCCAAAGGAAAGGGAAAGGATAAGTTAGTGAAGAGCCTTTGGAAGATCAAGAAACGCAGGTCGCACTCTCACTCCGATCGATGACCTGCCATGACCTCTCTGCCAGGGAGAGGGGGGTGCAGGTGGGTGGGGGGAGGGTTGACAGCCTTACAGCGGAGCAGTTTGGTGTGAAGGCGTGGAAGAACGCCAGAGCCGTGAGGGCGCAAAGGAGGGGGAGGGGGGAAGGAGACGGGAGGGAGGGAAAGACTACCTTGGAGTCGATCAGTGCGGCGGTGATGAGTGGAAGAACACCATGAGCCGCCAGGGGGCAGGCGGGGAGAGAGGCGAGGGGGGGTGGGGGGTAGGGGCAAGGGGACGGGGCCAGGGAGAGTTCACCTTTGGAGCCGATCAGCGCGGTGAAGGCGTGGAAGAACGCCATGAGCTGCTCTCGCGTCCAGCCGAAGCAATGTAAAAACCGCATGTAATGAGTCTGCTTTTGAGTCGACTCAGCACCTATGGGTTTCACTTTGGGCGCGTGCAAGGAGGGCACTCTTCTTGAGGCGCTTCAAAATGAGGCGCCTCAAAAAGTAGACTCCCTTGGGCGCGTGCAAAAAGGGCACTCTTCTTGAGGCGCTTCAAAATGAGGCGCCTCAAAAAGTAGACTCCCTTGGGCGCGTGCAAGGAGGGCACTCTTCTTGAGGCGCTTCAAAATGAGGCGCCTCAAAAAGTAGACTCCCTTGGGCGCGTGCAAGGAGGGCACTCTTCTTGAGGCGCTTCAAAATGAGGCGCCTCAAAAAGTAGACTCCCTTGGGCGCGTGCAAGGAGGGCACTCTTCTTGAGGCGCTTCAAAATGAGGCGCCTCAAAAAGTAGACTCCCTTGGGCGCGTGCAAAAAGGGCACTCTTCTTGAGGCGCTTCAAAATGAGGCGCCTCAAAAAGTAGACTCCCTTGGGCGCGTGCAAGGAGGGCACTCTTCTTGAGGCGCTTCAAAATGAGGCGCCTCAAAAAGTAGACTCCCTTGGGCGCGTGCAAAAAGGGCACTCTTCTTGAGGCGCTTCAAAATGAGGCGCCTCAAAAAGTAGACTCCCTTGGGCGCGTGCAAGGAGGGCACTCTTCTTGAGGCGCTTCAAAATGAGGCGCCTCAAAAAGTAGACTCCCTTGGGCGCGTGCAAGGAGGGCACTCTTCTTGAGGCGCTTCAAAATGAGGCGCCTCAAAAAGTAGACTCCCTTGGGCGCGTGCAAGGAGGGCACTCTTCTTGAGGCGCTTCAAAATGAGGCGCCTCAAAAAGTAGACTCCCTTGGGCGCGTGCAAAAAGGGCACTCTTCTTGAGGCGCTTCAAAATGAGGCGCCTCAAAAAGTAGACTCCCTTGGGCGCGTGCAAGGAGGGCACTCTTCTTGAGGCGCTTCAAAATGAGGCGCCTCAAAAAGTAGACTCCCTTGGGCGCGTGCAAGGAGGGCACTCTTCTTGAGGCGCTTCAAAATGAGGCGCCTCAAAAAGTAGACTCCCTTGGGCGCGTGCAAGGAGGGAACTCTTCTTGAGGCGCTTCAAAATGAGGCGCCTCAAAAAGTAGACTCCCTTGGGCGCGTGCAAGGAGGGCACTCTTCTTGAGGCGCTTCAAAATGAGGCGCCTCAAAAAGTAGACTCCCTTGGGCGCGTGCAAAAAGGGCACTCTTCTTGAGGCGCTTCAAAATGAGGCGCCTCAAAAAGTAGACTCCCTTGGGCGCGTGCAAGGAGGGCACTCTTCTTGAGGCGCTTCAAAATGAGGCGCCTCAAAAAGTAGACTCCCTTGGGCGCGTGCAAGGAGGGCACTCTTCTTGAGGCGCTTCAAAATGAGGCGCCTCAAAAAGTAGACTCCCTTGGGCGCGTGCAAGGAGGGCACTCTTCTTGAGGCGCTTCAAAATGAGGCGCCTCAAAAAGTAGACTCCCTTGGGCGCGTGCAAAAAGGGCACTCTTCTTGAGGCGCTTCAAAATGAGGCGCCTCAAAAAGTAGACTCCCTTGGGCGCGTGCAAGGAGGGCACTCTTCTTGAGGCGCTTCAAAATGAGGCGCCTCAAAAAGTAGACTCCCTTGGGCGCGTGCAAGGAGGGCACTCTTCTTGAGGCGCTTCAAAATGAGGCGCCTCAAAAAGTAGACTCCCTTGGGCGCGTGCAAGGAGGGCACTCTTCTTGAGGCGCTTCAAAATGAGGCGCCTCAAAAAGTAGACTCCCTTGGGCGCGTGCAAAAAGGGCACTCTTCTTAAGGCGCTTCAAAATGAGGCGCCTCAAAAAGTAGACTCCCTTGGGCGCGTGCAAGGAGGGCACTCTTCTTGAGGCGCTTCAAAATGAGGCGCCTCAAAAAGTAGACTCCCTTGGGCGCGTGCAAAAAGGGCACTCTTCTTGAGGCGCTTCAAAATGAGGCGCCTCAAAAAGTAGACTCCCTTGGGCGCGTGCAAGGAGGGCACTCTTCTTGAGGCGCTTCAAAATGAGGCGCCTCAAAAAGTAGACTCCCTTGGGCGCGTGCAAGGAGGGCACTCTTCTTGAGGCGCTTCAAAATGAGGCGCCTCAAAAAGTAGACTCCCTTGGGCGCGTGCAAGGAGGGCACTCTTCTTGAGGCGCTTCAAAATGAGGCGCCTCAAAAAGTAGACTCCCTTGGGCGCGTGCAAAAAGGGCACTCTTCTTGAGGCGCTTCAAAATGAGGCGCCTCAAAAAGTAGACTCCCTTGGGCGCGTGCAAGGAGGGCACTCTTCTTGAGGCGCTTCAAAATGAGGCGCCTCAAAAAGTAGACTCCCTTGGGCGCGTGCAAGGAGGGCACTCTTCTTGAGGCGCTTCAAAATGAGGCGCCTCAAAAAGTAGACTCCCTTGGGCGCGTGCAAGGAGGGCACTCTTCTTGAGGCGCTTCAAAATGAGGCGCCTCAAAAAGTAGACTCCCTTGGGCGCGTGCAAAAAGGGCACTCTTCTTAAGGCGCTTCAAAATGAGGCGCCTCAAAAAGTAGACTCCCTTGGGCGCGTGCAAGGAGGGCACTCTTCTTGAGGCGCTTCAAAATGAGGCGCCTCAAAAAGTAGACTCCCTTGGGCGCGTGCAAAAAGGGCACTCTTCTTGAGGCGCTTCAAAATGAGGCGCCTCAAAAAGTAGACTCCCTTGGGCGCGTGCAAGGAGGGCACTCTTCTTGAGGCGCTTCAAAATGAGGCGCCTCAAAAAGTAGACTCCCTTGGGCGCGTGCAAGGAGGGCACTCTTCTTGAGGCGCTTCAAAATGAGGCGCCTCAAAAAGTAGACTCCCTTGGGCGCGTGCAAGGAGGGCACTCTTCTTGAGGCGCTTCAAAATGAGGCGCCTCAAAAAGTAGACTCCCTTGGGCGCGTGCAAAAAGGGCACTCTTCTTGAGGCGCTTCAAAATGAGGCGCCTCAAAAAGTAGACTCCCTTGGGCGCGTGCAAGGAGGGCACTCTTCTTGAGGCGCTTCAAAATGAGGCGCCTCAAAAAGTAGACTCCCTTGGGCGCGTGCAAGGAGGGCACTCTTCTTGAGGCGCTTCAAAATGAGGCGCCTCAAAAAGTAGACTCCCTTGGGCGCGTGCAAAAAGGGCACTCTTCTTGAGGCGCTTCAAAATGAGGCGCCTCAAAAAGTAGACTCCCTTGGGCGCGTGCAAAAAGGGCACTCTTCTTGAGGCGCTTCAAAATGAGGCGCCTCAAAAAGTAGACTCCCTTGGGCGCGTGCAAGGAGGGCACTCTTCTTGAGGCGCTTCAAAATGAGGCGCCTCAAAAAGTAGACTCCCTTGGGCGCGTGCAAGGAGGGCACTCTTCTTGAGGCGCTTCAAAATGAGGCGCCTCAAAAAGTAGACTCCCTTGGGCGCGTGCAAGGAGGGCACTCTTCTTGAGGCGCTTCAAAATGAGGCGCCTCAAAAAGTAGACTCCCTTGGGCGCGTGCAAAAAGGGCACTCTTCTTAAGGCGCTTCAAAATGAGGCGCCTCAAAAAGTAGACTCCCTTGGGCGCGTGCAAGGAGGGCACTCTTCTTGAGGCGCTTCAAAATGAGGCGCCTCAAAAAGTAGACTCCCTTGGGCGCGTGCAAGGAGGGCACTCTTCTTGAGGCGCTTCAAAATGAGGCGCCTCAAAAAGTAGACTCCCTTGGGCGCGTGCAAGGAGGGCACTCTTCTTGAGGCGCTTCAAAATGAGGCGCCTCAAAAAGTAGACTCCCTTGGGCGCGTGCAAGGAGGGCACTCTTCTTGAGGCGCTTCAAAATGAGGCGCCTCAAAAAGTAGACTCCCTTGGGCGCGTGCAAGGAGGGCACTCTTCTTGAGGCGCTTCAAAATGAGGCGCCTCAAAAAGTAGACTCCCTTGGGCGCGTGCAAGGAGGGCACTCTTCTTGAGGCGCTTCAAAATGAGGCGCCTCAAAAAGTAGACTCCCTTGGGCGCGTGCAAGGAGGGCACTCTTCTTGAGGCGCTTCAAAATGAGGCGCCTCAAAAAGTAGACTCCCTTGGGCGCGTGCAAGGAGGGCACTCTTCTTGAGGCGCTTCAAAATGAGGCGCCTCAAAAAGTAGACTCCCTTGGGCGCGTGCAAGGAGGGCACAGCGCCATGAAGGAGGGGACGCCGGGGGGGAAAGGGAAGGAAGCAGGGGGCGACGGGTGGGACGGAGGGAAAGAGTACCTTTGGAGTCGATCAGCGCGGTGAAGGCGTGGAAGAACGCCATGAGCTGCTCTCGCGACAACATGCCCGCCCGCTGCAGCCCCGCGAACGACGATCCTCCTCTCCCTCCCCCTCCTCCTCCTGCCCATGCCCCCGTGACTCCCCCTAGAACTGATGCTCCCCCCGAAGCTCCCCCAGATGCTCCTCCCCCTCCAAAGTCCGCCCTTCCCCTTGCCGATGCGTCATCCCTCCCTGCCCCTGCTCCCGTCCCTCCTGCTCCCCATCCTCCCCCTACCCCACCGCCCGCGGCCCCCGTTGCCCCCCCATACCCATCCCCATCAGCAGCGGCATCGGCGGCATCGGCGGCGCCAGAGGAGGAGGAGGGAGAGCCAGGGGAGCCGGAGAAGCCGAGACGATTTAGGAGCGACTCCGGATCGCCATCGTTAGAGCCGCCGAATCCGGGCGAGAGTCCGGAAGGGAAGCCGTCAGAGCCCGGCGTAGTAGAGACTGCAGGAGCGGCAGTTGCGTCGAGAGCGAACGCCAAGGCTGCGGAATCGAAGGAACCGGAGGGTGATACCGACGCAGGGCTGGTTAGATCGGCTGCTTGTAGCGATGCCATTTCTATCGCGGATTGAAAGAGAAGCAGACTTTATTGCGACATGGGAGGAGGGAAGAATGAGAAAATAAGTGGCTCTCTTTGGCGGAGGTGTCGCAGACTTGTGAATGAGTCGCAGGCTGATGCGTCGCAGACTAGTGAATGAGTCGCAGGCTGAAGCGTCGGAGCTAGAAAATCGGCGAGCTATCGAGTCGCCAGCCCTGAAGATGCCGGCGACGAGACGCAGCTAACGAACATGCCGTCACGGACATGCCTGACTCGAACTCCACACGGACTAAAGTCTCTTGAGCATATCAAACCTGTTGAGCTCTAGAGTCTAGACTACAGTTAGAGACAACAGCGGAACGAGCAATGAGAGTCGCGCATCGCATGTAATCGGGCTGGCCAGATGACGAGCGGTCAAACAAATCGTGCATGCCTGGTGCTGGCTCGTGCATACAGATGAACGGAACTGACGAGACGAGCCGATTGGAATACAAACAGAGCAGGAGAACAGGAAGGGATTGAGGTGAGGTGAAGCGAGGTGGGGCGAGTTGGGGAAAGTTGGAGTAAGGTACAGTGAGGGTGGGGTGATCTGTAACGAACATATTGACGAGGGTCCTCGTTTCCCGCCTTTTCCTGGCTGTCCGGTGACAACCTCGTTATTGTCACACAGATACCTCCATGAGATGCGAACCCATTCACAGTCTCGAAACAATCACGGCTACACCTTAAGAAGACAACAACCTCAACTTCTAGCAAGAAGAAAATGTTGGTACTATCAAACATATCCTTGTATGTTGTGCCTTAGAGAGTACAACCCACTAGGTTATATTCCCTTGTATACCATGGTTCTAGTCATTCGTTAACTTTGATATGGTATCATGAGTAGGTTAGGTCCCCCCCCGCCCACCAACGCTTCCGCCATAGGTCCTAGCTGCCCCATCGCCCTCCAGCCCGTGCTGGCCCGTCCCCTAGTGGCCCCTATCACCTAGCGCCTAGCCGGCCCCGTCGCCCAGCCGGCCCCATCGCCTAGCCGGCCCCGTAACCCAGCCGGCCCCGTCGCCTAGCCGGCCCCGTAACCCAGCCAGCCCCGTCGCCTAGCCGGCCCCGTCGCCTACACGGCCCCGTCGCCTAGCCGGCCCCGTCGCCCTGCCAGCCCTGTTGCCTAGTTGGCCCCGTCGCCCAGCCAGCCCCGTCGCCTAGCCGGCCCCGTCGCCTAGCTGGCCCTGTCGCCTCGACGGCCTTGTCGCCAAGCCGGCCCCGTCGCTCAGCCGGCCCCGTAGCCTAGCCAGCCCCGTTGCCTAGTCGGCCCTGTCACCTAGCCGCCTAGCTGGCCCCGTCGCCACGCCGCACGCGGCCCCGTCTCCCAGCCGCCAAGCGGCCTCGTCTTCCAGCCGCCACGCGGCCCCTGTTGACCAGCCATCCCGCGGCCTCACCGCCTAGCCTCCTCGCGGCCCCGTCTCTCAGCTGCCCCCTTCGGCTCCCAACTAGCTTCATCGGCCCTTTCCACCGCACTCCACCGCCTCCACCGCACTGTGCTGCACTGCACCGAATTGCACCGCACCCCACCGCCATGCACCGCACTGTACCCTACCGTACTGCACCTCACTCTACCGCAGTCTACCGCACTGCACCGCACCGCACACCACTGCTTCCCGCCGCACTCTGTCGCTCAATACAACCCAGTACCGCCTTTCTGCTGCTCCAGCGACCATGATGGCGGAATCGGTGCTGCGCTTTCACGCGGAGGGTCATCTGGTTGAGTTCGATACGTGGCTCGTCGACCTTCGCCGTCACCTCACCGGTCAGCGACAGGACGGCCACTCCCTGGCTGTCCACATCGACGGGACGCTTCCCTGCCCTGACCCCATTGCTGCTCTATCCGCTGACCCTACGTCTGCTGACTGTGAGTCCGCTGCCGCGACTGCCCTTGCCCGTGCTGAATGGTTGTTGCATGACGCTGTCGCACAGCTCGCGATTAGTCATACCCTCCCCTTGTCTGAGCGCCCCCACTTTAGGTCGGTCAGGACTGCGCAGGAGTTCTTAGAGGCTGTTGTCGCCCGTTATTCCACCGCGACCTCTGCCTCCGTCAGTCGCTTGATCCCGCCCATGCTCTTTCCTGATCTCGCGTCGTTCTCCACTGTCGCTGACCTGACCGCATGCTAGACGCAACCTGGCGCGCTGCCTGCACTGAGGCCCAGCTTCGTGTGTTTCAGCCCCCCATCTGCTCTACCCTCTACCTGCTTGCCACCCGCCTCCCTGACCGCCTTGCTACCGTCCGCGATCACTTTCTTAGTCTCCACCCCGCTGACCTCACCCTCATTGACTTTGTCGACACCCGGTTTGCCATAGAGACTCGCCAGCGCTCTATCGTCCAGTCTAGCGGTACAGTGCCGGTCACTGTCTTTCAGGGCTGTGCCCCCGCCCAGTGCACTTACTCTGACGGTTCTGCTGCTGTCGCTGAGACATCCCCTGCTGCGGAGACAGTCGCCGCGGCTGCCGAAGTGCAGTTTCGTCCGGGTAAGGGTCGCCACCTCAAGGCTGGGCGCGGCGGAGGTAGCGGAGGAGGGGTTCGAGGTGGTGGTGGAGGTGGTTTGCCCGCTTGTATTACTGACGAGGGGGCTGGGGTTGGTTCCTCGGAGCAGCAGCCCCAGCAGCAGCAGCAGCAGCAGGCACCGTAGCTGGACCAGCAGCAGCAGCACCAGCAGCGGCCGGTCGGCCGTCTCCCGCCTGTGTGGCCTGGCGCAGGTGGTGAAGGTGGTCGCAGAGCTCGTGCGCGCTGTGTGACGTCGGGTGGTTGTCCGAGTGATAAGCGCTACCAATACCTGCTCCAGACCAGTCCTCGCCGCGGCCTCGTGTGCGGTAAGCTCGGCCATACCCCCACTCGTTGTTTTAGTCGCCTAGACGACCTACAGTGACGGAAACAATTGTCAGGATGTTTTGTATTAATTAGGGTTTTTGGGCTTTCCGACCACTGTACATAAAGTCTTAATGTTTAATGGTGGTACACTTTGGGAGGGGCACAAAATGGATGTGTTCACAATGCTAAAATCCATAACAGTACACTGGATCTAACTTAGTGCCAAAAGATATACAAAGAGTACATCCAAACAATTATTTTCCACCTCAAAGAGCAAACTTTCGCGCAGCATTTCTAGTACCTAGTCCACCAACACTTGGCCTTGATCTCCACCTGCACCCTCCTAGGCATGTTATCTACAAGGTTAGTGCAAAACTTTACAGAGATCTTCTTGCACTCTTCGTGGACCCACGCTTTTGCATAAGGGGGTGAGTACTAGGAAAATTGCAAAGGATTTGAGCGTTACAAGAGTATTGTGCACGATTTTGTATTGAATGTTATCTCTGAGACTAACCATGCTGAGGTGTGGCAAGATATACCAGAAGTCGATTGGTCCCATCTTATCATGGATCGCCTTCGTCGTACCGTTGTAGGGTAAAATTACCAGCAGAGTGGCGAAAACTAGCGTATCCGCCGCGAAACTTAGGGTAACATAGCACGGTCGACTGTGCACCCTTGCACAATCGACTTCTGACATCTTTGGCCACACCTCAGCATGGCTAGTCTTCTAGATAACATTCAATCCGAAGTCGTGCACAATACTCTTGCATACGCTCAAATCCTTCGTGATTTTTTTAGTGCTCATCCCTTTATACAAAACCGTGGGTCCAGGAAGAGTGCGAAAAGGACTTATCCGACCATCCACTTCACCATATGGTGCCCCAGTACTCTTCACACCAAAATCGGACGGAAGCCTGCGCATGTGCATCGACTACCGAGCTCTCAAGAAGCAGACCATAAAAAACAAATACCTGATTCCACGAATCGATGACCTGCTTGACCAGCTTCGAGGAGCCACGGTATTTTTCAAACTAGATTTGCAGTCCGGATACTGGCAGATACGAATGGCGGACGAATCTGTTCACAAAACGGCTTTCCGAACTCGGTACGGATCGTACGAGTATCTGGTAATGCCGTTCGGACTCACCAACGCACCTACAACGTTCCAAGCAAAGATGAATCACATCCTACGCCCACTCTTGGATGAGCGCGTGGTGGTGTACTTGGACGACATCCTCGTCTACTCATGCGACATGCAACCACACGCCGAACACCTGCGACGCGTCTTCGAGATTCTTCGACGAGAACGCTTCTACGTCAAACTATCCAAGAGCGACTTCGCCCTCGAGAAAGTTCAATTCCTCAGACATATCGGAAGCACTGAAGGAGTTCACGTCGACCCCAAGAAAATCGAAGCCGTGCATACGTGGAAAACACCCGAGAACGTGAAAGAGTTACAGCAGTTCCTAGGCTTCGCTAACTACAACAGGTTCGTGCCACAATACGCGAAGATCGTCGCGCCACTCACGAATCTGCTAAAGAAGAACACGCCCTATACCTAGGGACCAAGACATCAAGAAGCCCTGGAACAGCTGAAACAAGCTCTCACGTCCGCACCCGTACTCATCTTGCCAGACCCCAAACGCGACTACGTCATCGAAGCTGACGCCAGCGACCAGGCAGTGGGAGCGGTCTTGATGCAAGACCAGGGGAATGGTCTGCAACCAATTGCCTACCTCAGCAAAAAAATACACGGGGCAGAACTCAACTACCCGATACACGACAAGGAGGCCCTTGCTATCATCATCACCTTCAAAACGTGGAGATGTTATCTCGAAGGACGTAAAACAACAGTCTACACCGACCATTGCAGCCTAAAATATTTGAAGACGCAACCAAGCCTCTCCAAGCGACAGGTTCGGTGGATCGACTTCCTCGAGACGCACTTCCACTATGACATCGTGTACAAGCCTGGCCATAAAAACAAAGCAGATGCGCTTAGCCGGCCTGCACACGTTGCCGCTATCCAAATTGAAGGGATGAATCCACTCCTCAAGGGACTCTTCACACACGGGTACACCATCGACCCCGAAAATCCTTTGGCAGAATAGCGACATCTGCTACAGTGGGACACCGACATCGCGTACCGAAAAGGATCAACAAAGATCTGGGTACCAAATTACCCTCCTTTGCGCCAGTTACTACTTGAAGAATACCACGACGTCCTGTACGCAGAACACTTCGATAGCAACAAGACGCTCACCAGTATCGCCAAACACTACTACTGGCCCCACATGGCAGATGACCTACAGAACTTTGTCACCTCGTGCACTACATGTCATCGGATGAAGAGCAGCAAGCAGAAAAATGCGGGTCTGCTACAGCCTCTTCCTGTCCTAGAACAGCCATGGCAAGTGGTCAGCCTAGACTTCATCACCGGGCTACCAACTGCCTCAAGCGGTCATGACGCGATCCTCGTCGTCATTGACAAGTTCTCCAAAATGGGGACACTTCATCCCGACACACACCAAAGCACGCACCGAGGAGACAGCAAAACTCTTTGTTTGCTACATCATTTCACAACATGGCATTCCAACCACACTCATCTCCGATCGAGACCCTAAGTTCACCAGTAAATTCTAGAAAGAACTGATGTCTCTACTCGGAACCAAACTCGCCATGTCATCCGCATACCATCCGCAGACAGACGGACAGACCGAGCGTCTTAACCAAATTGTGGAGCAGCTCTTCCGCGCAGCTTGCAAGGACGGCATCTCCAAGTGGGACTTGCACTTGCCCGTTCTGGAGTTTGCCTACAACAATGCTACTTACGCCGCTACCAGACAAACGCCGTTCTTCCTCTATTACGGACGCCACCCACTCACACCTCAACAGCCAAACATACCAGCCACAGTCCAACCCACTCATGATTTCATCACGACCATGTATCAGCTTTGGGATCGGACCCACAAGCGTCTTTTCGACATTCAGCAGCAACAGAAGCGCCAGGCCGATCGCCACCGCACAGACCACACCATCACCGTGGGAGACCGAGTACTTCTCGACACGCGCATTCTTGACATCAGCCATCTCCCATCCAAACTGCGACCTCGCTTCTGCGGGCCTTTTCTCGTTGAAGCACAGGTCAGTCCTGTTACCTTCCGCTTACGCTTGCCAGCTACCTGGAAGATTCACAATGCCTTCCATGTCCAACTCTTGAAGCCCTACCGAGATCCCAACACGGTCTTCTCTGGACGCCAACCGCCGCCGCCGCCGCCCGTCCTCGTCCATGATGAACCCGAGTACGAGGTCGAGTTCGTGCTTGCTCACCGCCGTCGACGGAATGGCAACGTGGAGCTTCTCATCCGTTGGAAAGGTTATGATCAGGGCCTCAGATTCCATGCTTTTTACGCTGATTCAGGGTAAAATCAGAGTTTGTTTTCGGGGTGACCCTGATGAGACAGGGTTTTTTTGTAACACGGGCTTGAAATTTCAGCGTTTTTTTAGAAGTGAACTATGATCGATCAGTGTGACTAGTGTAGTGAGGCCTGTTTTTTCAGCATCGTATTGGGGACCAACCCTGACACTACGTACAATAGCGGATTCCGAGCCCCAACCCCCCCACCCGTTATTTCCGGATTTTCCCCCCCACCCTCCCTGTCAGTCACGCCAACTTTACACAGCAGGGGCTGATTTCGGCTAAGTCATCAAAGTTAGCAACAACCCTCCGAAAACCCCCGCTTCTCAAAAAAATTGGCGAAGTCCTGAAAGTTAGAGACAATCCTCGGAAACCCCCCCGCTGCTCTAAAATTTCAGCGAAGTCCTGAATGCTAGAGTATCGAACAGCGCGTGTTCGATACAGTGCTGCCCAACGCTGTGTTCGGAGCTAGGCAGTGGTGCGAACAGCGCACGAGGTGGCACGCGATTTTGCCACGTAAAAACGGGCCCCACTTGGTCATCAAGTGGGGCCCCACTTGATTTTCACCCAGCGAATGCACGAAAAACACGAATAGTGGAGGGGGGTCCCTCTTGAACCCCCCTGCAGAAAAAGTCGAGGCCCACGTGGCCTGCGAAAAACGTCGCAGGGGGGCTGCACGACGTGCCAGGCTGTCAATAGTTTTTCGCCTCGAGCCCACATTGGCTAAAACACTTGCGCAACCAATAGGATTTGTGCAACCCTCTTTTTTTTTCGGATAGTTATAAATTTCGGGGCACTGGGACGTTTCGTTTTTCGTCAGGTTACGGGACTTCGTTTTCTCGCACCCACTCAGCAATCAAGAGGGACCCCCCTCTGCTATTTTGCCGTCGGGTTTTAAGCAGCCTGTTTTCTGTAGTTGACCCTGTTCATTCAGCGCAAAATTTATATAACACCCTGATTGATCAGCGTTTTTTTTTTTCGAGGCCTGAAAAAACAGGGAGCTACGAGGGGGGGACCCTGAGCGATCAGCGTGCCCCAAAACGAATCTGAGGCCCTGGTTATGATCCTTTAGAGGATAGCTGGATCTCTGAATCCGAGATGGATCAGGCTCGTCTTCCTCTTCGCGACTACCTTGTCAAGCAGGGTGTTACGTCTACCACCCAGCTTTGAGGAGGGTAAGTGTAAGAGTACGACCTTGTTCCATTCCTTTCTCCTTTCCATCTTCCCTTTCTATTTCATTCCTCTTTTTATCCTGATTCATTTGGTCTTTATCTCATGCCATTTGGATTCCTATTCCTTCTCTTCCATAAACCTTTGGTTTATCCTGTTATTATCATTATATCACCGACCAGGCTCGGGATGTACTCGCACGCTATATCTAGCGTAATCCTGCCGTAATCCCTTCAAGCCAATAGCCTCGCATGGCTATACGCAAGGTGATTCTATTTTCTAGAAGGGTCTATTCCCTTTGGATAAGATAGACCTGGTTACCTGATGTACTTTGGAAGTATAAAAGCGCCTTGTATCAATCGATACTGCAACCTTTCCTTGACACATTCGATCCTGTGATAGCTTACGCCGCTTGCCGCTCCCGCCGCAGTTGCCCTTGCAGACCCTTCCTCAGGTCCTATAGTCGCCCGTAGCTCCACCATCCTTCCCTGTCCGGCGGTTCCTTTGGGCTCACTTACAGGCCTGCACATCCCCTTGTTCTCTAGGAACCTAGTTGGAGCCGCCTGCCTCCACGACCTTGGTGTCACCACTACGTTCCCTGGTCACGAGCGGTACGCTGTTTGTACCGAGGCCGCCATTGGTGCTCCCCTCACCACGTTCTTTCGGGACCCGGTGTCTGGCCTGTTCACGTTGGACACCGCTTCCCCCCTGGTTGGGACGCCTTCCCAGGTGGCAGCTTCTACCCAGGATGCTACGGCTTGCTCGTGTCGGTCGCTTACTCACCCGTCGGTTCTGTGGCACCACCAACTAGCTCACCCCGCTCTTAGTCGTCTCCGTCACATGTCTAAGCACGGTCTTGTCTTAGGTCTCCCTGATTTCTTCCCTGCACTCCCCTCCTCCCCAACGCCGCCGTGCACGCCCTGCGTCGAGGGCCGGCTCCACCGTGCCCCTCACCCCTACTCGTTCCCTCCTACCGCCGCACCGCTGCAGACCCTGCACATGGACGTCTAGGCCCCCGCCCCCGTCCATGGGCCGTGTCGCGAGAGCTACTTCCTAGTGCTTGTCGATTACTACACGCGCTACACCATGGTGTTTCCCCTGGAGCGGAAGGCCGACGTACGTGACGTTCTTATCCCGTGGCTTGTCTCTGCACCGAAGGTCTCCCTGTGTTGCGTTTTCATTCTGACCGTAGTGGCCAGTTTGCCTCTGGTTGCCCTGGTCGTTTCTGTCGTGCGGAGGGTATCACCCAGACGTTCACCCTGCCGGACACCCCACAGCTGAATGGGGTCGCTGAGCGACGCATCGGTTTGGTCATGGAGGTTGCTCGTACCTCCATGATCCATGCCGGTGCACCCCATTTTCTGTGGCCGTTCGCTGTCCGCTACGCCGCTCACTAGCTGAACCTGTGGCCGCACCCTCAACAGCTGCAGATTTCGCCGACCCTCCTCTGGACCGGGTCCCTTGGTGACGTGTCTGCGTTTCACGTCTGGGGCTGCCTTGCTCACGTTCGTGCCGCTGGCACGGACAAGCTACCATCCCCTGTGACTTCCTAGGTTTTCCCCTCGACTCGTCTTACTGGCACTTTTACCACCTGCCGTCTCACCGCTTCTTTCACTTCCGTGACATCATCTTTGACGAGTCCGTCTCCTTTTACCACCACTTTCCCCACCGTGGTCCCCCGGTTCCCCCTCCCCCGGTTGCCCCGGCTCCCCCCCCTCCCCTCCCTGCCCCGTCTGGTGTGTCTCACGTCACACCTCTCCCGTCGGGTGTCCTTGCCGAGGAGTCTGCTGACTCTCGCGGCTCTGCGGTGTCCCTCCCGCCGCCCCTCCCCGCCCCGGTCTCTCCGTGGCTGCCTTTGTTGTCACTGCCACAGACGCCTCCGCCGCTGAAGTTGCCGTCGTGGCCGAAGCCGCCGTCGTCCCCGCCGCTGGGGTTCTTGCATTCTGGGGGTGCTGGGGAGAGTGCTGGAGTGGGTGCTAGAGCGGGTTCCCATTCTTGGGGTGCTGGCGTGGAGCTTCTTGGAGGGAGTCGTGCTGTCGCTGGAGGTTCTGGTGTTGGAGTCGGGTAGCAGTCGCAGCTGTCACCGCTGATGTCTGCTCTTCGCCTCCTCGGTCTTCCTTCCCCTGGATGCCTGCCAGTGCCTCCTCCGTCACCGCCGCCTCCTCCTCCGCCGGTCTACGACCCTGTGTTTCCTCCCCCGGACTCCTCTCTGGCTCGTTTCCCTCCCCGTTCTCCTCTGTCACCTGTGTCACCTCCCTCACTCCTGACCCGACTCCTCCATCTCACGTGTGGTCTCGTCGTCCCTCTCGTGCTCGTCCTACCTTCCCTGTTCCGCATTCTCACCCTATGTTGCTTCGCTCCCACGCGTCTCATGCTCCTCCCGTCCTCTCATCCGTCGTCGCTTGCTGTGGGCCCGTCCCCGTTCTCTGACTTCCTCCTTGCTCTCGTACCCTTGCTCCTCGTGTCCTTGCCTTTCTTGTTACCGACCTGTCCGTTCCTGTCTTCAGTGTGTCGGTTCTTGTCGCTGCTGTCACTGACTTCGCCGCTACCCGACGCCTTGACTACGCTACCGCTCTGGTCTCTGACCCTGCCTGCCCTCCGTCCGTCGGGGGTGTGGCTGCCCTTTGCAGTAACGTCCTAGAGGACAGACAGTTCGAGCTCGCTTTCATGTAAGAGGCCACTACCCATATCTGTTCCATGCTTGTAGTCCCTGAGGGTGACCCAGACGCCCTTGACATCCTGACCCCTCGCACCTACGCTCAGGCCACCTCGGGACCCTGGGCCTCTCACTGGATAGCTGCCATGGAGCAGGAGATGGCATCTTGGAGATCCACCGGTACCTTCGTCGATGCAGTTCCCCCACCTGGGGTGAACGTAGTCGATGGTCGATGGCTCTTCAAGGTGAAGCGCCCTCCTTGAGAGCCGCCTGTCTTCAAGGCGCACTACGTTGCTCGAGGCTTCAGTCAGCGTGATGGGGTGGACTTCTTTCAGACCTTCGCCGTGACCCCGAAGATGACTACTCTTCGGGTGCTGCTATACGTAGCAGCACAGCGTGACTACGAGTTGTACTCCCTCGACTTCTCCACAGCTTTCCTTCAGGGAAGTCTACATGAGCAGGTCTACCTGCGCCGCCCCTTCGGCTTCTCCAGTACGTTTCCCCCTAGTACCGAGTGACTCCTCTGGCGCCCCGTCTACGGCTTGCGACAGGCGCCCTATGAGTGGCACGACGCGCTGCGTGCTACACTTGCTGACTTGCAGTTCTTCCCTTTGTCTGCAGACCCCTCGCTCTTCGTCTGTTTCGGCCAGACTCCGTTCTACATCCTTGTCTACGTAGACGACTTGGTCTTTGCTACTACAGACAGAGACGCACTGGCCTCGGTGAAGGCCGAGCTGCTGAGGAGACACACCTACACTGACCTACGAGAGTTGCGCCGCTACCTTGGCTTGCAGATCTCCAGAGACAAAGCAGCGCACACCATCACTCTCTCATAGTCACACTTGGTGCGCCAGGTCCTTCAGAGGTTCGGCCTTCAGTTCTCTTCCGCATAGCCCACCCCTCTGCCAGTAGACCACAGACTCTCTGCCCCAGTCCCGGAGGAGGCTGTAGAGCCTAGTGGTCCGTACGCAAAGCTGGCGGATTGCCTCATGTACCAGATGACTTGCACTCGTCCAGATCTCGCATACCCTCTCAGCATCCTGGCTCACTTTGTGGCCCCCGGCAGACACCGACCACAGCACTGGTCGTCCGCTAGGAGGGTTTTGCGTTGTCTAGCAAGTGCATAAGGCCAGGGGCTAGTGCTAGGTGGACGCAAACCAGTGGTCCTTACCGGGCACACAGACGCTTCTTGGGCCGATGATGCCGAGACTCTCAGGTCCTCACCGGGCTACTGCTTTAGCCTTGGTGCAGGTGCCATCTCGTGGAGGTCCACTCGCTCCTCGTCTGCTGCCCAGTCTAGCTGTGAGGCTGAGATCTACGCCGGTGCCATGACGGCATAGGAGCTCCGTTAGCTCACCTTCTTGCTCACCGACTTAGGTGAGCGGCCTAGCTCTGCCCCTGTTCTGTACGCTAACAACAGGGCCATGATCCTCCTGTGTCAAGAGCCTAGACTCGAAGGAAGAGCGAAGCACATCCAGCTGCGGTACTTCCTCCTTTTGTGAGCTACAGCAGCATCGCCATGCCCGCGTAGTACACTTGGCCTCCGATGCCAATACAGCTGATATCTTTACGAAGGCGCTTGCGCCTAAAGATCATCAGCGGCAGTGTGTACAGCTAGGTCTCGTTCATGTAGCCTCTCATTTGCTAGGACCTTGATTGTGTACAGACCTTTATATATATTACCCTGACTGGCCTTGTGGCCTCTTCCCAGTGGATGGACTAGTAGTGCCACCCTGGTCTTGCTCTTGCCTTGTTAGTACTCGTTTGACTGGTCTTTAGACCCTTGCCTCAGAGGCTGGACTAGTAGTGCCACCCTGAGCTGCTTGTCTCTCACCAGGCACTGCCCCTATCCAGTCTAGGGGGTGTGTCAAACATATCCTTGTATGTTGTTATGGACTACACAGGGTTGTGCCTTAGAGAGTACAATCCACTAGGTTATATTCCCTTGTATGCCATGGTTCTAGTCATTCCTTAACTTTGATAGGTACCATCGGACGACCACCTGTGGCATGCACGTGCTAGTGACAGCAGTGACACGCCTGAGGAAAATGCCTGGATGGAGCGTTGTCTTGGGAGCACAGAATAGAGACCAATATGCATTGCATCTTGGTTTGAGGGGGAGATGCTTTTCTGTTGCATAGGCCAGCTGCGTCACACGGCTGTCGCATGGTTAATGAGAACCCCCCCCTTTCCATTTTCCCCACTTCGTGCCCGAACTGGGTTACCAAGTTTGTTTTGTGCGAGGAGTGTTTCGTTTCGCCACTCGACACGTTTAAAACTCTTCGAACCTTTAAGTTATTCTTTGCGCTTGCTTTAACAGATTGGAACAACAATGGAAGAGAGCCTACAATGCACCTAAAGGGCTCCAGCGGGATGTGTACCTACATGAGTTGAGCTGACTAGGGTATCCTAAAAAAAACTAGGAAAATTACTGCAGCAGACTGTCCACGAATTCATACTTTTATGGACAACACAACGAAGTTTTCCTTCTCCCATGGAATCCCTCGCTACTTTCGTGGACTCCGCGCATACTTCCATGGACACACGCAAAAATGCGGTAAATAGGGTAAGCAGAACTGTACAAGTGATAACGAGCAGAGAAACAAAAATGCAAAATTAAGAACTGCACAATGGGTTGCCAGCTGTTGGTGCAACCCTATGGCTTGCACTCGGCTTGTCGTCCTTGTTTGTGTGTGTGCATGCATGGCATGGAATGAATTGTGAGTCTATGTCATTGCTATCCAGTGCTTGTGTGTGTGTTTGAATGGTGTATCACAATGTGGTTTGTGTCGGTCAAGACATTAGCGAGTTTTTACAACTCGCATGTCAAGTCGTCGTTTGTGTGTCGCATGTGTTTTTTCTATTTTGTCGAGTGTGAAGTGTCCATCGTGTCGCAGGTGTGTGCAGCACGCCCCCATCAACTCAAGAAGAATTTATCTTGCAGATCCAGGAACAAGAGCTCAAGATTTCAAGCCCAAGGGACGCGGATAAATATTCAATAGTGAAAATAGTAACGTTACTTTGTGTAGTGTTACATTTCACTTGGTGTAGCCCCTTGGAGGGTTGGTTTCGAGACTCTTCATGGTTGGGGACCCTATGGTGGTGTACCACCAACCTGGACCTCGGCTCTTGGGGTATGTAGAGGCTGGGAACCATTTCCCTCTCGAACTCTTCTTGCTAAGTTTGTACTCCTAAGACTATAGTGGCTGCTATACCTCCTGCCAGTCAAACCGCCATAGCGTCGTCAAATCTTCATGGAATTTCATGATTCAACTTGCTGCTGATAGACGACAGCACCGCGCTCCAGATCCAATTTACAGATTACCGTTTAATTCAGTCACCAGATCGTTATCAATATTTGAAGCCGTCTGACGGAAATCCGACTGTGCTCTCTATCTCTCATTATAGGCACATCTAAGCCTATTGTGATTATAACAAGTGGTATCAGAGCCCCTTGGAGCTGTCTCGACCATGCCTAGGCCTGAGGAAGGGGGTGGCAGAGGTGTTGGAGGCAGAGAAGACGCCCAAGCACAAGGTCAACACCAAGATCCACCCGTTGCTCCGGTGCAACCTAGCCTTGGACCCTCTAGGGATGAGCCTAGAGTGTTTGGCCTTGACAAGTTCAACGGTGACAACTTTGCTGAGTGGTCCTTCAAGATGGAGAACATCTTTGACCATTATGATCTGCTGGAGGTGATGGAAGGAACGGAGAAGCGCCCCGAGAACGACCCGGAGAAGAGCCCGTGGGTGCGGAAGAGCGCACAAGGCTACCTTCTACTTGGGCAAGCGTTGGGGAGCAGCCAAATCCGTCACATCAAGCCTTTTCAGCGTGAACGAGCAAAGGGACCAAAGGCATGGGCTGCTCTCAAGGGTGTACACGCTCCTGCAACAGCGGCGGTGGCTGTGGTTTTGGAGCGGCAAATGGCGGCACTTCGAATTGACTAAGGCGAACCGGTGGAGGAAGGAGTGCAGAAATTCTTCGACTTGTTGACACGGCTCGAAGGAGCTGACCTGAACTACAGTGACCTTCAAAAGAAGACCAAGCTGCTGGCCTTACTTCCGGACTCATGGTCCTCGCTCATCATCAACCTTAATCGAGATCTGCCCCGTCTCTCACTCGAAGATGTGAAGCGGGAAATCTTACAAGAAGATTTCCGCCGTCGCGAATTGGCGGGTCCCGATGGTACCGGAGTTGCAAGCATGGGCCGTGGGCACGGCCGTGGAAGGGGCAGAGGGCAAGGAGGCAGATTTGGCAGCAGCAACTTCAATGGAGGCCGTGGTAAAGGAGGATATGGCAGCAACAACAATGGCTACGGGCGTGGGCGCGGTCGATTTGATGGCGAATGCCACTTTTGCCACAAGACCGGCCACATGAGGAGAGATTGCTTCAAACTACCTGATGGCTGGACCCCTTCTCAAGGCCAAGAGGGCAGAGGAGCAAGGGGAGGAAGAGGCAGAGGTCGTGGAGGCCGTGGTGGTTGTGGAAGCGAAGCGGCAAGCATGAAAGGTGGAGACTACGACAAGGACTCGAGTGAAGATCGATACCCGGGCCAATTCTTCTTTGTCTCCACGCAAGCGGCAGCTGCAGCAGGAGGTGTGGAAGGCTTTGAGGAGCCAGCTACTGTGGGAAAGGTCACCCTTCACTCTCTGGACTTTTGGGTGATCGATAGCGGCGCCACCTATAGCATGACACCTCGTGCGGACTTGCTCACCGAACTCGAACCGTCGCCGGTCAAGCATGTTACATCGGCTTTGGGGCAGCGAGCAGAGGTGAAAGGCATGGGCAAGGCCATGTTCAAGGGTGCTGATGGGAAGATGGTGGGCCTCAAGAACGTGCTTTTGGTGCCCAACCTAGCAGCCAACCTGATTTCCGTTCGGCGTTTGCAAAAGGCCGGCATGGACACATCTTCCAAGGGTTCGAAAACATATACCGCGAGGCTTGGTGAGCGGAAGCTTTGGGACCTTCATGAGGACAGGGACATCTACAATGAGATGTGGCAAATCCCAGTGGTCCCCATGCCTAAGGAGAGGCAAGTGGCAGCAAGCGTCAGCACCAAGAGTGAAGCGGTTGGTGGCGGTGATCACGGAAAACAAAGTAACACCAAGAGTGACTCGAAGGAGTGCAATCTTGGAGAGACCAGCAAGGCGTGTGAACCCAAGGAGAGTGGTGCAGCAGCCAAAGGTGGTGGAAAGGAGGAGGGGAAACCTAAGATCAGCAAAGCAGCAGCGGTGAAGGAGAAAGGAGAGAGCTTGTGGGGCACGATTGCGAGTGCCGCTTTCTCCAACCCGACTTCCGCTACGGGAGAGTGTGATTGGCTGACCTTGCATCGGCGAATGGGGCATGTGGCATTGCCCATTTTGCAGTAGATAGTTAAGCAAGAGATGGTCAGTGGGATACGTGTCAAGGGGGAGCCCAATGAGGTGCTTGGCTGTCCAACATGCATGCAAGCCAAGTTCACCCGCTACCCGTTCCATAGCTCGGAGACAACGGCGAAGGCACCACTTGATGAGGTGGTGATGGATGTGGTGGGCCCCTTGAAGCTTGGAGCTGCTGGAGCTGAGTACTTCCTCACCATTGTGGACGTCTACACTCGCATGACTTGGGTGTATGTGCTGCCGAAGAAGAGTGATGTAGCTGAAACGGTGAAGACCGATTGGTTGCCGATGGTGGAGCGGCAACAAGACCGACTTGTGAAGGCGATTCGCACTGACCGTGGGGGAGAGTTCCTGAGCAAGGACTTCTCAACTTGGCTGAAGAAGCAGGGCATAAGGCACTCTCTTACCATTCCCTACTCTCCTGCAATGAACGGCATCGCCGAGCGTGCGAATCGGACACTCACGGAGACGGCTCGGGGACTTCTCATTGAAGCCGGTCTTCCCAATTACTTTTGGCCGGATGCGGTGCGGCATGCTTGTGTGGCCAAGAACAGAGCCTTGACTCATGTGGGAGAAGACAAATGGGTGCCCTATGTGGAGTGGATTGGAAGGAAGCCGAAGGTGGATATGCTTCGGGTGTTCGGGTGCATGTGCATGGCACTTGTGCCTAAGAAACTTCGGCACAACAAGCTTGATGCCAAGGCAACATGGGCCGTGCACCTGGGCATGGCCCAAAACAGCAAGGGATGGCTTCTATGGGACCCATTTACGAAGAAGTTCCTGGTGAGCAGAGATTGCAAGTTCATGGAGAACTTACCGTACAAGGAGTGGAAGGCGGAGAACCAAGCGAAGATTGGTGTGCGGCTTGGAGAGGTGAAGAGGACCGGCTTGGAGCATGTGGAGCTGCCCTTGGAGCTGAGTAGCAGCAGCACAATCACAAGGCAATCTCCCCAAATGAATGGGGATGACGAGGAGGAGGAGGTGCAGCAAGGTAATGAGCGTGCACCGCCACTTCCGCCTCGTGCTACAAGTGCTCGCGGGAACCGACCGGACTTACCGCAAAGCCATGAGAGCATTCAAGTTCCAGCAGCAGAGGAGGAAGGAAGGGGGAGAAGGAGGACTCAGCCCCCCAGTAGGTTGAGCTATGAACGGCTTGGAGGACCAGCCAACTCAACCTTGACCGGTTCGGCTCTCATGCTAGGCGATGATGCGGAAGATGAAAGCGAGGAGTGCGGTTTTGCCTTCTTCTCTCCGGTGGAGATACCGGGGGAGCCTACAAATCCCAAAGAGGCTTGGGAGGGCCCCAATGGGAAGGAGTGGAAGAAGGCCTCAGATGAAGAAATGGGGAGCATCATCGAGAACGACACGTTTGACTTGGTGAACCTACCTCCGGGGCGGAAGGCGATCTCTTCCAAGTGGCTCTTCAAGCGCAAGACCGACGCCGACGGCAACATCGAGCGCTACAAGAGCAGACTTGTAGCCAAGGGGTATCAGCAGCAAGAGAAGAAGGACTACAATGAAGTGTATGCCCCTGTGGTGAAAGGATACAACCCTTCGAACTCTCTTTGCCGCGGCGGCCATCAAAGGATGGGTGGTGAAGCAAATGGATATAGTAACGGCCTTCCTCAACGGCGTTTTGGAGGAAGAGACCTACATGGAGCAGCCAGAGGGGTACAATGATGGGAGTGGCAGAGTGTGGAAGCTGAAGAAAGCACTCTATGGCCTCAAGCAAGCCCCTAGGCAATGGTACATCAAGCTGCGGGAAGTCTTGGAGGCGATCGGCTTCACTCCCTCAACGGCCGATCAATCCTTGTTCATGCTTGGCGAGGGGGAGCAGAGGAGATTCATGGTGGTTTATGTGGATGACATCCTCATATTCTAACCCTCCTCTGACCTTGTGAAGGAGGTGATGCTGAAGCTTCAAGACAAGTTCAAGTGCAAGACCCTTGGTGACGTCAACTACTACCTTGGGCTTCACATTGAGCGAGATGTGGAGAAGCGGTGGATGCGAGTGCATCAAAAGAAGTACTTGGAGGCCTTGGCTGCAAACTTTGGAAAGATTGAAGGTCATGTGGCTACTCCTCTTCCCTCAGGGTTCAAGTGTGTGAAAGGACCAGCGGAGGAAAGTGTTGGTGAAGAGGAGAGGCGGCGTTTTCACTCCTTGTTGGGCAGCCTCATGTATGCGGCCGTTCACACAAGGACGGATGCAGCCTTTGCTACCAGGCAGCTGGCTAGGGCTGTCCAATGCCCTAATGAAGAGCAGGTAGCTGCTGGAGAGAGGGTGGCCAAGTACCTTGGCCAAACAGCAACTGTTGGACTGCAATACTCCGCGGCGGCACAAAGGCGTCAAAAGGGGGCGGATGGAGTCGAACCCGGGAGGCTCTTTCTCACCGCCTTCTCTGATGCATCTTGGGCATCAGAACCAGAGGACATGACAAGTGTGGGAGGCTTCATCTGCTGTGTTGGTGGAGGCCCAACAGCTTGGGAGAGCAAGAAGCAAGTGGACCAAGCATTGAGCTCGGTGGAGTCCGAGTACATGGCACTCTTCCGTGCCATAAGAGAGGTTGTGTGGCAGCGGCGTTTGCTAGCTGAATTGGGGGAGGAGCAGCAAGGACCTACCCCACTCTACTCTGATAGCCACGGTGCTATTGCATTGGCTAAGAACCCGGTTCTTCATGGCCTTACCAAGCACATGAAGGTGAAGTGGCATTGGGTGAGGAGCATGGTAACCGCGGGTGAAGTGGAGTTGCACTACGTGAAGACGACGGCGCAGCCAGCTGATATGATGACCAAGAGGCTGGTTGAGCAGCAGCATTGGAAGTGTTGCAAGCTTGCTGGGATGGCTCTGAACTAAGGGGAGCAGATTCTAAGGCCAACAATCCGAGGGGGAGTTTGTTGGTGCAACCCTATGGCTTGCACTCGGCTTGTCGTCCTTGTTTGTGTGTGTGCATGCATGTCATGGAATGAATTGTGAGTCTATGTCATTGCTATCCAGTGCTTGTGTGTGTGTTTGAATGGTGTATCACAATGTGGTTTGTGTCGGTCAAGACATTAGCGAGTTTTTACAACTCGCATGTCAAGTCGTCGTATGTGTTTTTTCTATTTTGTCGAGTGTGAAGTGTCCATCGTGTCGCAGGTGTGTGCAGCAAGCCCCCATCAACTCAAGAAGAATTTATCTTGCAGATCCAGGAACAAGAGCTCAAGATTTCAAGCCCAAGGGACGCGGATAAATATTCAATAGTGAAAATAGTAACGTTACTTTGTGTAGTGTTACATTTCACTTGGTGTAGCCCCTTGGAGGGTTGGTTTCGAGACTCTTCATGGTTGGGGACCCTGTGGTGGTGTACCACCAACCTGGACCTCGGCTCTTGGGGTATGTAGAGGCTGGGAACCATTTCCCTCTCGAACTCTTCTTGCTAAGTTTGTACTCCTAAGACTATAGTGGCTGCTATACCTCCTGCCAGTCAAACCGCCATAGCGTCGTCAAATCTTCATGGAATTTCATGATTCAACTTGCTGCTGATAGACGACAGCACCGCGCTCCAGATCCAATTTACAGATTACCATTTGATTCAGTGACCAGATCGTTATCAATATTTGAAGCCGTCTGACGGAAATCCGACTGTGCTCTCTATCTCTCATTATAGGCACATCTAAGCCTATTGTGATTATAACACCAGCTACAGTTGCCGCAACCAATCAAGTCAGCTAGCTGTTGCACGTAAATCTAAGATATCTTGCAGCGACACTCAAAATATCTGCTAGCATCAAGGCCCAGCTCGCTGTACTGCCACCCCCCAACGGCGCTACCCTCTACTTCGTTGCCACACGCCTTCCAAACTGCCTAGCCACTGCGCGCGACCACTTCCTAGGTCTCCAACCTGTTGACCTCACCCTTATCAAGTTTGTCACCACTCCGTTTGCGATAGAGACCCGCCAGCGCGCTTTCGATCAGTCCAGCGATACTGCGGCGGTCCCTATCTTCCAGGGCTGTGCTCCCTCCCAGTGCACTTACTCTGACATGTGTGCCGCTGTCGCTGAGACAACCCCTGCTGCTGAGATCGCCGTGGCCGCCTCAGTGCAGTCGTGCCATGGTAGGGGCCGCCGCCCCAAGGGGGGGCGTGGCGGCGGTGGCGGAGGTGGTGCGAGTTCCGGTGGTGCAGACAAGGGGGCCTGGGTTGATGCCCCGATGCAGCAGCAGGAGCAGCAGCAGAAGTCGCAACCGCAGCAGCAGCAGCAGCAGCCCCTGCAGTAGCTGTAGCAGCAGCAGTCGCAGCAAAAGCAGCCGTGGGAACCTCCGCCGCCGCAGTGGCCTAGCGTCTTTGGTAGTGGCGGTCGCAGTGGCGGCGTGCACAGATTGGCGTTGGGTGGCAGCTCCAATACAGTGACCTGCCAGTACCGACTCCAGACCAGCCCCCGTCGCGGCAGCGTGTGCTATCGTCCCGATCGCACCGCCGCTCGCTGCTACCGCCACCTCGATGACCACTTCAGTCTCCGGTTCGGCCTTGCGCCGGACCTCCCCAGCTGGCACAGCCTGGTACGTTACCGTGTGCCGGTCTTTGAGATGGATATGGATCAGATTAGCTCTGATTTGTATGCCATATATGGTGATGGCTCTAGTGGCATTGGACCCTATTACCCTGTGTTGCCTAGTGTAGGTGTGTCCACTGTGCATAGTCTAGGCTCCCTTGTTGCTTCAGGCGTAGGATCTCCTACTTTGTTTAGCCTAGGCTCCACGCTATTGCCTCCGCCTGCTGATGCTACCGCCGCACTCTCCTTCACGATGGATTTTGGTGCGTCTGCCTGCTTCTTTCGTGACCGCACTACGCTCACGCCGCTTGCCACCCCTACGGCTGTACCGCTTGCTGACCCCTCTCATGTCTGGTAGTTTCTCGTAGCTCCTCCGCTCTTCCCTGTCCGATGGTTCCCTCGGGCTCCCTTACCGGCTTCTACATCCCCTTCGTTCTCCAGGAACATAGTTGGTGTCGGTTGTCTTCAGGACCTCTGTGTCACCACTACGTTCCCTGAACACGAGCAGTAGGCAATCTGTACCGAGGCCGCCACTGGTGCCCCTCTCACCACATTCCCCCGGGACCCGGTGTCTGGCCTGTTCACGCTAGACACCTCGTCTCCCCCAGAGGGGGCGTCCCCCAAGGTGGCTGCGTTTTCCCAGGTCATCGTGGCTTGCTCGTATCGGTCGCTCACTCACCCGTCGCTTCTGTGGCACCACTGCCTAGGTCACCCCACTCTCCCGCATGTGCGTCACATATCCCAGCACGGCCTTGTCTTAGGTCTCCCTGTATCGCCTCCTGCCCTCCCTCCCTCGCCCGCGCCTATGTGCATGCCTTGCGTCGAGGGCCGGCTGCGCCATGCTCCTCACTCCTCGTTTCCCCCCACCACTGCGCCACTTTAGACCCTGCACTTGGACGTTTGGGGCCCAATCCCTCGGGCTGCGTCGCGAGCGCTACTTCCAGGTTCTCGTCGACTACTACACTCGCTACGCCACGATGTTTCCCCTGGAGCAGAAGGCCGACATGCATGACGTTCTTATCCCGTGGGTCGTAGCTGCATTAGTCCACCACGGCCTCCCCGTGCTGCGTCTCCACTCCGACCGTAGTGACGAGTTCACCTCCGGTCGGCTTGGCCAGTTCTGTCGTGCGGAGGGCATCACCCAGACGTACACTCTGCCGGACTCCCCGCAGTTGAATGGGGTCGCTGAGCGACGCATCGGTTTGGTCATGGAGGTGGCTCGTACTTCCATGATCCATGCTGGTGCACCCCATTTTCTGTGGCCGTTCACCAGGGCTTCAGGGTCGGGTTTTGGAAGTTGCAATTTTTTTCAGGGTAATTATTTTCGAAGGTTGAATGATCAGGACTGAAAATTTTCAGAGCTGAAATGATAAGGTTGAACCTTGGCGATTTTTTAGGGTGTGTAGGATTTTAACCTAGCACATTATGTTAGACTGGGCATGTTTTGTCAGGCAAAAAAAAAATCAAGCCTAACTCATCAGGTACATTTTTTAGGTTTTCGATCCTTAGATAGGATCGGACTTCACTGCGTACAATTTGTCACACTACCAGCGTGATTTTGGCCAAGGACCAGTCACGCCCCTCACACCTGCTCCAACTCGTATCAGACTGCCTGCGTGATTTTGGCGAAGGACCAATCACGCCCCTCACATCTGCTCCAGTTCGCATTACCTGCGTCATTTTGCCTATGGTCGCGTCACGCCCCTCACACATGCTCCAGCTCACATCAAACTGCCTGCGTGATTTTGGTGAAGGACCAATCACGCCCCTCACATTTGCTCTAGCTTGCGTCACCTGCGTCATTTTGGCGAAGGACAAGTCATGCCCCTCACAGCTGCTCCAGCTCGCCTTGACAAGTCAGATAGGATTCTGTTTCAGGCTGGAAATCCGTGAAGGCTGATAATTTAGGGTGGCCAAAACAAGAACATACTATATTTCAGGCCTGCTCAAATGAGAACCCCTAAAATTCAGGCCTAGGAAAAATCAAAAGCTGAAAAAACAGGACGACTGTAAAAAAACACCCTGCTATACAGCATTTCAGGGCATTTTGTCCTGACTTCTATAGCCCTGCCGTTCACTGTTCGCTACGGCGCTCACCAGCTTAACCTGTGGCCGCACTCCCAGCGGCCGCAGGTTTTGCCGACCCTCGTTTGGACCAGATCCCCTGGTGACGCTCCTGCGTTCCACGTCTGGGGCTGCCTCGCTCACGTTCGTGCCTCTGGCACGGATAAGCTCACTTCCCGCACTGTCTCTTGTGTCTTCCTTAGCTTCTCCATAGACGCATTTGACTGGCACTTTTACCACCCGCCGTCTCACCGCTTCTTTCACTCTCATGATGTCGCTTTTGATTAGTCTGTCTCCTTCTACACTCGCTTTCCCCACCGAGGTCTCCCGGTTACCCCGCCCCTATTCCTGGTCCCCACTCCCCCGGTAGCCCCCGCTCCTCTCCCTCCCCATCCTGCCCCGTCTGGTGTGTCTCAAAACTCTCCCCTCCTGGCGGTTGTCCCGGTGGAGGAGTCGGCTGACTATGGGCCTCCTATGGCCCAGGTTTCGCCGCCTGTCACCGCCCCTGTGTTTCCTCCTGCGCCGTCGCAGCAGCGGCCGCCGTCGCTGCCACAGCAGCAGCCGTCATTGCCGTAGCAACAGCAACCGCCACCGCAGGGGTCCACGAGCTCTGGGGATGTGGGCGCTGGGAAGGGTGCTGGTGCGTGGAGTGCTGGTTCCGGGGGGTGCTAGTTCTCCCACTCGGGGTGAACGCGGTCGATGGCCGGTGGATCTTCAAGGTGAAGCGCCCTCCTGGAGAGCCGCCAGTGTTCAAGGTGCGCTACATTGCTAGAGGCTTCAGTCAGCGCGAGGGTGTTGACTTCTTTCAGACCTTCACCCTCACTCCAAAGATGACCTCGCTTGGGGCGCTGCTTCATGTAGCAGCACAGCGCAAATACGAGCTCCACTCTCTTGACTTCTCTACAACGTTTCTCCAGGGCAGTCTGCATGAGCAGCTCTACGTACGTCGACCACCGGACATCTCTGGCACTTTCCCTCCTAGGACCGAGTGGCTCCTCCGCCGCCCGGTTTACGGCCTACGTCACGCGCCTCGTGAGTGGCAAGACACGCTGCGTGCTATGTTAGCTGACCTGCAGTTCTTCCCGTCCTCTGCAGACCCTTCGCTCTTCATTCGTTCGGGCCAGATCCCGTTCTACATCCTTGCCTCATATGCCTGATGACTTGCACTCCTCCAAATCTCGCATACCCGCTCAGCATCTTGACTCGCTTTGTGGCGACAGGCAGACACCGACCGTAGCACTGGTCAGCCGCTAGAAGGGTTTTGCGTTATCTAGCAAGTACATTGGGCATGGGGCTAGTGCTGGGAGGACGCAAGCCAGTGGTCCTTACAGGGCACACAGACGCTTCGTGGGCAGACGACGCTGGGAATCTTAGGTCCTCCCAGGTCTTCAGCTTTAGCCTTGGTGCAGGCGCCATCTCTTGGAGGTCCACCTGCTCGTCATCTGTTGCCCAGTCCAGCTGTTTTGCTGAGATCTACGCGGGTGTCATGGCGGCACAGAAGGTCCACTGGCTGGCGTTCTTGCTCACAGACTTAGGCGAACGGCCTAGCTTTGCCCCGGTCCTGTACGCTGACAACAAGGCCATGATCCTCCTGTGTCGGGAGCCGTGACTAGAGGGAAGAGCGAAGCACATCCACCTATGGTACTTCCTCCTGCGCGAGCTACAGCAGCGCCGCCATGCCAGCAGAGTACACTTGGCCTCCAGTGCCAACACAGCTAATATCTTTACTAAGACGCTTGCGCCTGGAGATCATGAGCGGCACTGTGTACAGCTTGGTCTAGTTCTAGTAGCTCCTCACTTGCTAGGACCCTGATTGTGTACTCCTTTTATTATCTTGACTGGCCTTGTGGCTCTTGTTCCAGTGGCTGTTCTAGTAGTGCCCCCCTGGGCTACTCTTGTTTAGCTTGTACTTTTGCTGACTGGTCTTTAGACCCTTGCCTCAGAGGTTGAACTAGTAGTGCCGCCCTAAGTTGCATGTCTCTCCCTAGGCACTGCCCCTTATCTAGCCTAGCGGGTGTGTCTACTCATACATTTTTGCATATGTAGCAGTTATAGGCTAGAAGGGTTTGTGCTCTTGGAGATTACAATACCCAACCGTATAATCCCTTGCATGCCTTCATTCTAGTCATTCGGTTACTCTGAGAAGTCCCCCTCACCAGCGACATTCCTGTCCACACCCCTCACACCCCAAATTTTTTGGCTAAGTTCCCCTCAGCGACACACAAATATGTTCCCCTAGGCCCCTAGGTTCAGCAAATATTAAGGGCTGTGAAGCTCAAAGTAGTCAGAGAAAATCAAGTCAAAAAAGTTGTGCTTGAATAACAGCTCCTCTGTACTTTATTCCACACACTCGTAAGCCCTTACGAGTGTAGGTAGCAGGTATCCCATGTTGAATTATTGGGACATGTAACACTCTAACTCAGGTTGCAAAGCAGCATAGCGAATGGTGATATGTCTATTCCTGAGTTGCGGTCGGTAGAATTCAGCTGCACTGCAATATGCTGTAGCAATGAGAATTGCTCCATGTGGTCAACAAACCACCAAGCATTCAAGGAAGATATAGAAGTCGTGTATCAGACCGTATACCGTAGTAACTGTTATATCACAATAGGCTCAGATGTGCCTAAAATGAGAGAAATCGTGCACAGTCAGAATTCCGTCAGACAGCTTCAAATACTGATTCTGAACTGCTGTTTGCCTCAAACGGTGATCTGTAAACTGGATCTGGAGCGCGTTTCTGTCGCCTATCAGCAGCAAGTTGAATCATAAAATTCCATGAAGATTTGACGACGCTATGGCAGTTTGACTGGCAGGAGGTACAGCAGCCACAAAAGTCTTATGAGTACAAACTTATTAAGAAGAGTTCGAGATGGAGATGATTCCCAGCCTCTACATACCCCAGAAACCGAGGTCCAGGTTGGTGGTACACCACCACAGAGTCCCCAACCATGAAGAGTCTCGAAACAAACCCTCCAACGGGCTACACCAAGTGAAATGTAACACTACACGAAGTAGCGTTACTATTTTCACTATTTAATATTTATCCGTGTCCCTTGGGCTTGAAATCTTGAGCTCTTGGTCTTGGTTCTGCAAGATCAATTCTTCTTGAGTTGTTGGAGGCTTGCTGCACACACCTGCGACACGATGGACACTTCACACTCGACAAAATGGAAAAAAACACATGCGAAACGCAAACGACGACTTGACATGCGAGTTGTAAAAACTCGCTAATGTCTTGACCGACACAAACCACATTGTGATCCACCATTCAAACACACACACAAGCACTAGATAGCAATGACATAGACTCATAATTCATTCCACAACATGCATGCACACACACAAACAAGGACGACAAGCCGAGTGCAAGCCATAGGGTTGTACCAACAAACTCCCCCTCGGATTGTTGGCCTTAGAATCTGCTCCCCTTAGTTCAGAGCCATCCCAGCAATCTTGCAACACTTCCAATGCTGCTGCTCAACCAGCCTCTTGGTCATCATATCAGCAGGCTGTGCCGTCGTCTTCACGTAGTGCAACTCCACTTCACCCGAAAGTACCATGCTCCTTACCCAATGCCACCTCACCTTCATGTGCTTGGTAAGGCCATGAAGAACCGGGTTCTTAGCCAATGCAATAGCACCCTGGCTATCACAATAGAGTGGGGTAGGTCCTTGCTGCTCCTCCCCCAATTCAGCTAGCAAACGCCGCTGCCACACAACCTCCCTTATGGCACGGAAGAGTGCCATGTACTCGGACTCCACCGAGCTCAATGCTTGGTCCACTTGCTTCTTACTCTCCCAAGCTGTTGGGCCTCCACCAACACAGCAGATGAAGCCTCCCACACTTGTCATGTCCCCTGGTTCTGATGCCCAAGATGCATCAGAGAAAGCGGTGAGAAAGAGCCTCCCGGGTTCAACTCCATCCGCACCCTTTTGACGCCTTTGTGCCGCCGCGGAGTATTGCAGTCCAGCAGTTGCTGTTTGGCCAAGGTACTTGGCCACCCTCTCTCCAGCTGCTACCTGCTCTTCATTAGGGCATTGGACAACCCTAGCCAGCTGCCCGGTAGCAAAGGCTGCATCCGGCCTTGTGTGAACGGCCGCATACATGAGGCTGCCCACCAAGGAATGAAAACGACGCCTCTCCTCTTCACCAACACTTTCCTCCGCTGGTCCTTTCACACACTTGAACCTCGAGGGAAGAGGAGTAGCCACATGACCTTCAATCTTCCCAAAGTTTGCAGCCAAGGCCTCCAAGTATTTCTTTTGATGCACTCGCATCCACCGCTTCTCCACATCTCGCTCAATGTGAAGCCCAATGTAGTAGTTGACGTCATCAAGGGTCTTGCACTTGAACTTGTTTTGAAGCTTCAGCATCAGATCCTTCACAAGGTCTGAGAAGGGTGAGAATATGAGGATGTCATCCACATAAACCACCATGAATCTCCTCTGCTCCCCCTCGCCAAGCATGAACAATGATTGATCGGCCGTTGAGGGAGTGAAGTCGATCGCCTCCAAGACTTCCCGCATCTTGATGTACCATTGCCTAGGGGCTTGCTTGAGGCCATAGAGTGCTTTCTTCAGCTTCCACACTCTGCCACTCCCATCATTGTACCCCTCTGGCTGCTCCATGTAAGTCTCTTCCTCCAAAACTCCGTTGAAGAAGGCCGTTACGATGTCCATTTGCTTACCCACCCATCCATTGATGGCCGCCGCGGCGAAGAGAGTTCGAAGGGTTGTATCCTTCACCACAGGAGCATATACTTCATTGTAGTCCTTTTTCTCTTGCTGCTGGTACCCCTTGGCTACAAGTCTGCTCTTGTAGCGCTCAATGTTGCCGTCGGCGTCGGTCTTGCGCTTGAAGAGCCACTTGGAAGAAATCGCCTTACGCCCCGGAGGTAGGTTCACCAAGTCAAAGGTGTCGTTCTCGATGATGCTCCCCATTTCTTCATCTGAGGCCTTCTTCCACTCCTTCCCATTAGGGCCCTCCCAAGCCTCTTTGGGATTTGTAGGCTCCCCCGGTATCTCCACCGGAGAGAAGAAGGCAAAACCGCACTCCTCGCTTTCATCTTCCGCATCATCGCCTAGCATGAGAGCCGAACCGGTCAAGGTTGAGTTGGCTGGTCCTCCAAGCCATTCATAGCTCAATCTTTTGGGGGGCTGAGTCTTCCTTCTCCCCTTTCCTTCCTCCTCTGCTACAGGGACTTGGATGCTCTCATGGTGTTGCTGCAAATCTGGTCGGTTCCCGCGAGCACTTGTAGCACGAAGCGGAAGTGACAGTGCACGCTCATCACCTTGCTGCACCTCCTCCTACTCTTCTCCCCCATTCATCTGAGGAGATTGCCTTGTGATTGTGCTGCTGCTACTCAGCTCCAAGGGCAGCTCCACATGCTCCAAGCCGGTACTCTTCACCTCTCCAAGCCGCACACCAATCTTCGCTTGGTTCTCCGCCTTCCACTCCTTGTACAGTAAGTTCTCCATGAACTTGCAATCTCTGCTCACCAAGAACTTCTTGGTCAATGGGTCCCAAAGAAGCCATCCCTTGCTGTTTTGAGCCATGCCCAGGTGCACGGCTCATGTTGCCTTGGCATCAAGCTTGTTGTGCCGAAGTTTCTTAGACACAAGTGCCATGCACATGCACCCGAACACCCGAAGCATATCCACCTTCGGCTTCCTTCCAATCCACTCCACATAGGGCACCCATTTGTCTTCTCCCACATGAGTCAAGGCTCTGTTCTTGGCCACACAAGCATGCCGCACCGCATCTGGCCAAAAGTAATTGGGTAGACCGGCTTCAATGAGAAGTCCCTGAGCCGTCTCCGTGAGTGTCCGATTCGCACGCTCGGCGATGCCGTTCATTGCAGGAGCTTGGCTTGCATGCATGTTGGACAGCCAAGCACCTCATTGGGCTCCCCCTTGACACGTATCCCACTGACCATCTCTTGCTTAACTATCTGCTGCAAAATGGGCAATGCCACATGCCCCATTTTCCGATGCAAGGTCAGCCAATCACACTCTCCCGTAGCAGAAGTCGGGTTGGAGAAAGCGGCACTCGCAATCGTGCCCCACAAGCTCTCTCCTTTCTCCTTCGCCGCTGCTGCTTTGCTCAACTTAGGCTTCTCCTCCTCATTTCCACCACCTTTTGCTGCTGCACCACTCTCCTTGGGTTCACACGCCTTGCTGGTCTCTCCAAGATTGCACTCCTTCGAGTCACTCTTGGTGTCACTTTGCCTTCCGTGATCACCGCCACCAACCGCTTCACTCTTGGTGTTGATGCTTGCTGCCACTTTCCTCTCCTTAGGCATGGGGACCACTGGGATTTGCCACACCTCATTGTAGATGTCCCTGTCCTCATGAAGGTCCCAAAGCTTCCGCTCACCAAGCCTCGCGGTATAGGTTTTGGATCCCTTGGAAGATGTGTCCATGCCGGCCTTTTGCAAACGCCGCACGGAAATCAGGGTGGCTGCAAGGTTGGGCACCCAAAGCACGTTCTTGAGGCCCACCATCTTCCCATCAGCACCCTTGAACATGGCCTTGCCCATGCCTTTCACCTCTGCTCGCTGCCCCAAAGCCGATGTAACATGCTTGACTGGCGACGGTTCGAGTTCGGTGAGCAAGTCCGCACGAGGTGTCATGCTATAGGTGGCGCCGCTATTTATCACCCAAAAGTCCAGAGAGTGAAGGGTGACCTTTCCCACAGTAGCTGGCACCTCAAAGCCTTCCGCACCTCCTGCTGCAGCTGCCGCTTGCGTGGAGACAAAGAAGAATTGGTCCGGGTATCGATCTTCACTCGAGTCCTTGTCGTAGTCTCCACCTTTCATGCTTGCCGCTTCGCTACCACGACCACCACGGCCTCCACGACCTCTGCCTCTTCCTCCCCTTGCTCCTTTGCCCCCTTGGCCTTGAGAAGGGGTCCATCCATCAGGCAATCTGAAGCAATCTCTCCACATGTGGCCGGTCTTGTGGGAAAAGTGGCATTCGCCATCAAATCGACCTCGCCCACGCCCGTAGCCATTGTTGTTGTTGTTGCTGCCATATCCTCCATTGCCGCGGCCTCCATTGAAGTTACTGCTGCCAAATCTTCCTCCTCGCCCTCTGCCCCTTCCACGGCCGTGCCCACGGCCCATGCTTGCAACTCCGGTACCATCGGGACCCGCCAATTCGCGACGGCGGAAATCTTCTTGTAAGATTTCCCGCTTCACATCTTCGAGTGAGAGACGGAGCAGATCTCGATTTAGGTTGATAATGAGCGAGGACCATGAGTCCAGAAGTAAGGTCAGCAGCTTAGTCTTCTTTTGAAGGTCACCGTAGTTCAGATCAGCTCCTTCAAGCCATGTCAACAAGTTCGCCTTTGTCAATTCGAAGTGCCGCCATTTGCCGCTCCAAAACCACAGCCACCGCCGCTGTTGCAGGAGCGTGTACACCCTTGAGAGCAGCCCATGCCTTTGGTCCCTTTGCTGGTTCACGCTGAAAAGGCTTGATGTGACGGATTTGGCTGCTCCCCAACGCTTGCCCAAGTAGAAGGTAGCCTTGTGCGCTCTTCCGCACCCACGGGCTCTTCTCCGGGTCGTTCTCGGGGCGCTTCTCCGTTCCTTCTATCACCTCCAGCAGATCATAATGGTCAAAGATGTTCTCCATCTTGAAGGACCGCTCAACAAAGTTGTCACCGTTGAACTTGTCAAGGCCAAACACTCTAGGCTCATCCCTAGAGGGTCCAAGGCTAGGTTGCACCGGAGCAACGGGTGGATCTTGGTGTTGACCTTGTGCTTGAACGTCTTCTCTGCCTCCAGCACCTCTGCCACCCTCTTCCTCAGGTCTAGGCATGGTTGAGACGGCTCCAAGGGGCTCTGATACCACTTGTTATATCACAATAGGCTCAGATGTGCCTAAAATGAGAGAAATTGTGCATAGTTAGAATTCCGTCAGACAGCTTCAAATACTGATGCTGAAATGCTGTGTGCCTTAAATGGTGATGTGTAAATTGGATCTGGAGGGCGTTTCTGTCGCCTATCAGCAGCAAGTTGAATCATAAAATTCCATGAAGATTTGACGACGCTATGGCAGTTTGACTGGCGGGAGGTACAGGAGCCACTAAAGTCTTAGGAGTACAAACTTACCAAGAAGAGTTCGAGATGGAGATGATTCCCAGCCTCTACATACCCCAGAAACCGAGGTCCAGGTTGGTGGTACACCACCACAGAGTCCCCAACCATGAAGATTCTCGAAACAAACCCTTCAAGGGGCTACACCAAGTGAAATGTAATACTACACGAAGTAGCGTTACTATTTTCACTATTTAATATTTATCCGTGTCCCTTGGGCTTGAAATCTTGAGCTCTTGGTCTTGGTTCTGCAAGATCAATTCTTCTTGAGTTGATGGGGGCTTGCTACACACACCTGCCACGCAATGGACACTTCACACTCGACAAAATGGAAAAAACACATGCGACACGCAAACGACGACTTGACATGCAAGTTGTAAAAACTCGCTAATGTCTTGACCGACACAAACCACATTGTGATACACCATTCAAACACACACACAAGCACTAGATAGCAATGACATAGACTCATAATTCATTCCACGCCATGCATGCGCACACACAAACAAGGACGACAAGCCGAGTGCAAGCCATGGGGTTGCACCAACAGTAACACTGTAAATACTGCGTGTCGTTGCAAAGAGACTTGTTGCCAAGTGATTGTAGTAGGACGATGTCACTATGCTCATTGGTGGAGCATCAATCCATGGTCATGGTCAGGGCTTATGCTACGTTCTGGCGCGCTCGGACGAAAAGGGCGGCCCTCAGCAGTTACCCTTCAAATAACGGCTTAGAAAAAATTGCCCCTTAGAAAAAAGAGTTTGCACGAAAACCACTCGTAGGACTCGAACAAGACTACCTTGGGATACATTAATTGCATGACCACTAGGCTCGGTCGGCTCAGCCAGAACAGGAGCAGAGAGCTTGTGATCTATTGGCAGAGGGGTGGGCTATTCTGATGAGAACTGAAGGCCGAACCACTGGAAGATTTGCTGCACCGTGTGGAACAGGGTGAGAGTAATCGTGTGCACGACACGGTTATGAGAGATCTCTAAGCCCAGCTAGCACCGCAGCTCCCCTAGGTCTGTGCAGACATGTCACCTGAGTAGTTCGGCTTTCACTGAGGCTAGTGCAACTCTGTCCAGAGTAGCAAAGGTGAGGTCGTCTACATACACAAGTATGTAGAATAGATTCTGACCGATACGAACAAAGAGCAAGGGGTCAGCAGAGGACAAAAAGAACAGAAGAGCATCGAGTGTAGTGTGGAACGTGTCGTGCCACTCATGGGGCGCCTGGCGCATACCCTAAACAGGGCGGCGCAGGCTCCATTGGGTTCCAGTTGGGAAGGACCCGGGGAAGCCAGGTGGGCGCCGCAGGTAGATCTACTTGTGAAGGCTGCCCTGCAACAAGGATGTGGAGAAGTCCAAGGAGTGGAGCTCGTAGTCACGTTGTGCAGCTACGTGGAGGAACACCCGAACAGTAGTCTTCTTTGGTTAGGGGAGAAGGTCTGGAAGAAGTCTGACCCGCTGACTGAAAGCTCTAGCCCCGTAGCGCACCTTGAACACATGCGACACTCCAGGCGGGCGCTTCACCTTATATATCCACATGCCATCGATTACGTTTTCTACAGGCGGAGGAAATGCATCGACGTAAATGCTAGTGGATCTATATGATGCCATCTCTGCCTCCATGGCCTGTATCTACTGGGCTGCCCAGGCACCCCTGACCGCCTCGTCATACGAGCATGGGATAGGAATGTCAAGGGCGTCCAGGTCACCCTCAGGGGGACACAAGCATGGCGCAGAGATGAGGTACAGCAGCTGCGAGCATAGAGGGGCGACGAGCCCAGTGGGGAAGGACGGGGGACTAGGGACCGGGGGGAATGGGGGACAGGACACGGGGCGGATGAGAGCAAGGGGGGAATTGAGTTGGAGAGGAGTCCGTAGGGGGGGGGGGAGTGGGCCGTAGATGGGGTCGGGCACAAAACAAGGGACGGGCGGCCGGTCAGGGTAACCGGGGGAAAGGCCAAGGAGATGAAGGGCAAACTAAAACTGCTGCTGCTATGGCTGTTGCTGCTCCCGACCCATGCCAGAACCCCCAGCTCCACCACCGCCAATACTCTCCGAGCCAGCACCCCCAGGAATAGCACCTCCAGAACCAGCGCCCTCGGGACTAGGACCCTCAGGACTAGCACCTCCAGATTCAGCACCCCTAGAGCTAGCACCTCCAGAACCAGCACCCCCAGAACCAACACCCCCAGAGGCCACAGCCTCCCGCCGTTACTGCTGCTGCGGCTGCTGCTGCAGCGGCAGCGGGGGAGGCTGCTGAGATTGCGGGGGCACCAAGGCTGGGGGGTGGGGGCGCGCAACTGTGGCAGGCGCACCCCCAAGCCACGTGGCCTCCAGAGTAAGCAGTCTCCCCCACAAACCCAACCGAGGGGATGGGAGTGGCATGGAAGACACCAGACAGGGTCGCGCGGGGTGGGAGGGGAGCGATAGGTGGAGGGGGGGCAAGGAAGAGAGGTGGAGAAGGAACACGTGTGCCACGGTAAGGAAATCGAGCGTAGAAGGAGACAGACTCGTCAAAAGTAACTTCACAAGAGTAAAAAAAGCGGTGCTATCAAGAGTCGTAGAATAGCCAGTTCGTAGCGTCAAGCGGGAAACCAAGGGAGACATTGGCAGAAGTGTAGGCTGAGAGGCTGTCCGCGTGGGGGGCGCGGATGTGAGCTAGACAGCCCCAGACGTGGAACGCCGAAGCGTCATCGGGAGACCCATTCCAAATGAGGGTCGGCGAAACCTATGGGTGTGAGGGGCGAGACTACATGTTAAGCTAGAGAGCCACGTAGCGCACCGCGATCGTCAACAGAAAATGCGGTGAACTGGCATGGACCATGGAGGTGCGGGTCACATCCATGACCAAACCAATGCGACGCTCAGCTATGCCATTCTGCTGCGGTGAGTCCGGAAGAGTGAACGACTAGGTGATGCCCTCTGCATGATAGAACCGACCTTGGCGACCAGATGCGAACTCGCCATCACGGTCGGAGTGAAGACAGAGCACAAGCACGAAGCGCTGGGTGCGGAGTGAAGACAGAGCACAAGCATGAAGCACGTAGCAATGGAAGTAGGGCGTCAGGCACACCGACCTTCCGCTCTAAGAGGAAAACCATGGTGAACTGGGTGAAGTCGTCGACTTCGACCAATAAGGAGCGCTCCCTGTGGGGCCTCTGAACGTGGGCGGGCCCCCAAAAAAACCATGTGCATCATTGTTGGGGAGCAGTAGTTGGAGGAAACGAGGAGGAGTGGGGGGGGGGGTACGCTGCCGGCCCTCGACACAGGAGGTGCACACGGGCGCGAGGGAGGTGGGGAAATCGGGGAGCGATGCGGGGATAGCATGTGATGCTGACGGAGGAGTGTAGGGTGACCAAAGTAGTGGTGCCACAGGAGTGCTGGGTGGGTGAGGGAGCGACAGGAGCAGGACCCGGAAATCTGGAAAGACGTGGCTACCTCGGAGGGCTTTGTGTGCAATGTGAACAGGCCGGACACAGGGTCGCGGTCAAAGGTGGCAAGATGGACACCTATAGCGGCGTCCGTACAAGCTGCATATTTCTTACGACTAGGGAACGTGGTGGTGACACTGAGATCCTGGATATGGCCGACACCAACCAAGTTCCTAGAGAACGTGAGGATATGCAGGGCAGTAAGGGTGCCAGACGAGAGAGCCGGACAAGGGAGAGTAGTGGCACTACGAGCGATGACTGTGGCGGGTGAGTCAGCTAGGGAGACTGGAACCGGTGCGGGAAGCGGTGTGAGTGCATTGCGATCTCGGAAGAAGCAGTGGGACGCGCTAGAGTCCAGAGTGAAGGAGAGGGCAGCCTCCGCAAGGGCCGATGAGGACCCTACACTACACAAAGCAGAGGAGCCTAGACTACACACTGCAGTGGCTCCAAGACTACACACTATAATCATCAGAATACCCAGAATACATAGCAGAAGCTATCTGCATCATGTCTAGCTCAAACACCAGAACGCCGCGACGGACAAGAACGGGCTACTCCGGAAGGGCTGCCTGGGGCCCAAACTGACGACGATACAAGTCGTCAAGGCGGCGGTAGCAGCGAGCGGCGGTATGATCCGTGCGCTCGCAGGTCTGTCCGCTCTGACGACCGGACTGGATCTGGTACTCATAGCGCACAGGACCCTCAGGCCCAATACCACCCTGGCCGTCGAAGGAGCCACGCAAGCCCTAGGGCTGCGACTGCCCCGGGGCCCAACCACTAGGGCCCGCATGACGACCGAAGACTCCAATACCCCACTGCGGCTGCTGCCGCTGCTGTTGCGGCTGCAGCTGCCGCGGAGGCTGCTGCTGCTGCTGCGACTGCTGCTGCTCCCCCTCCTGCTCCACACCCGCGCCTCCGCTAGCTCCCGAGGCCTCACCAGCGCCCCGACCTCCTGCCGACGCCCCACGACCACCACGGCGCCCCGAGCGCCTGGCGAAGCGGTCATTCGCAGTGGAAGCCGCAGCGGTCTCAGCGACAGAGGCGGTAGCCCCAGAGACAAGGGCCTGGGACGGAGCTCATCCCTGAAAGATAGGGGCTGCCACCGCGCCAGTGGTCTCAGCGATGGCGCTAAGGCGGGCCTCGACCTCCGTCAGGAAGGTGGAGAAGTGGTCGATGGTGAGGGCATAGGGGTGCAGTGCAAGCAGCGCTTCACGCGCAGGAGCGAGGCGGTCAGGGAGGCGGGTGGTGAGGAAGTACAGGGTGACAGGGGTGGGCAGGGGCAGCACGACAAGCTGGGCCTGGGTGAAGGTCGCACGGAACCGTACCTCGAGATCGCGAAGGTGGGCGACGAGGTCCACGACGGTGGAGGAGGCCATGTCGTGGAAGAGGAACGGGAGGAGGAGGCTGAGGGTGGCGGAGGAGGGGGAGTAGCTGCCGTTGAGGGCCTCCACTAAGCATACAATTTGTCATGAGCATCTGTTAGTCGAGGGAAAGTATGACTGCAATACAAGGCTAAAACAGCCAGGTATATCCGAGCGTTATACGCCCAATAAACTGAACCCTAGCTAGCCTACAAAGTTCACATGTATCCTCCTAACATATATATAGGAATGCCAACATACCTAATTGCATGGAGTCTTGTGCAAATAACATACCTGATTGCATCCCTTCAAATACAGTAACTAGAAATAACATAGTACCTTTGCATGGAGTCTTGTGCAAATCTACCATACCGGTACCCTACCCGACGCCATTAGAAGCCCCTCCAAACGGCAAAGAAAGCATCCAATTGCGAGGGGAGCGAGACAAAGGGGAGGAAGAAGCAGACTGACTCCTACGCTCCCTTCCTTGGCCCGGCTGCCCTGGCTGCCCCAGTTGCACCTGCTGCCCCTGCGCCTGCTTCATTTTCTGCCCTTGCCCCGAACCATAGGCAGCATATGTGTTGGTGGCACGTGCACATGCATTGGTGGGACTGACCGGGGCTAGTGCCTGGGAGGAGCCATGATTGGTGAGAGGAAGAGAGGGAGTGACATGCGGAGACGACGGGGGGAGGGAGCGAGGAGAGGAGGAGGGTGTGAGGTGGGGAGAGTGGGTTGGTGGAGAGGAGGGGGTGAGGTGGGGGGGAGAGCGGGCGGCAGGAGAGGAGGAGGTGCTGTGGCGAGGGGTGCTGCTGCTGCTGTGTGGACGGAGGAAGAGGCAGGACGGCTGCAAGCGGTCCAGGGGAATGTTCACTGAAAGTTCTGCCTCGTCCTCTGAGCTGTCTGTTGGGAGGAGTGAGAGGTGTGAGGGATGTGAGGGGAGGGGAGTGAGGAGAATGGGGTAAATTGCAGATTGGGATAATCATGAATGGGCCGAGAGTGTGAGCGAGAGAGAGAGAGAGAGAGAGAGAGAGAGAGAGAGAGAGAGGAGAGAGAGAGAGAGAGAGAGAGAGAGAGAGAGAGAGAGAGAGAGAGAGAGAGAGAGAGGAGAGAGGAGAGAGAGAGAGAGAGAGGAGAGAGGAGAGAGAGAGAGAGAGAGAGAGAGAGAGAGAGAGAGAGAGAGAGAGAGGGAGAGAGAGAGAGAGAGAGAGAGAGAGAGAGAGAGAGAGAGAGAGAGAGAGAGAGAGAGAGAGAGAGAGAGAGAGAGAGAGAGAGAGAGAGAGAGAGAGAGAGAGAGAGAGAGAGAGATGGGCTGAGCTTTTAAACCAAACGACGCCACAAAAATTACCTTTGACAAAGCCGGTTTTCGAAATTCAACTCATATAGTCCACCCTGGAAGGAGTCTCACAAAAACCAAAGCACCTACCTGCTGCTTCAGCCTCCTGCCTCCCTCTCATCCCCCCTCTCTCCCGCTGCCCCGCCGCTCCCTCCTGCTTCCAACCCCCACCGCCCACCACATCCCCTCCCACCCCCCCCTCTCTCTCACTCGCGAGTGCGTCTCTCAGCTTCTGAAGAGACGCCACCGCTAGGAGCATCCTCTCCTCTGGCGTCTGGGGGCTAAGAGGATTGGGGCTGCGGGGTGTGTGCCCCTCCGACCCTACGTATGTTCGCTGTTTGTCCCTAAACCCCCCCTTTTGCATGCGTGGGGTGCGTGGCGTGTGTCCCTCTGATCCTATGTATGCACGCTGTTTCTCCTCAGGCCCTCTATGCATACGTGCAGTATTTCCTTCTGACCCTATATGGCTGTGTGGGGTATGTTCATGGGAATCTGTCCCACCTCCTACTCCTACTGCTATTGCCGTGGGCTTGTGTGCCTTCCCCCTGTTGGTACTCTTAGTGGGGCTCCTAGTGGCACCCCGTTTGGAGCTCTTGTTAACACGCTGCGTATTGTCCCTTCTGCTCGTCCCAGATTCTGATTGACTGCGGAAAAACAGCCCCACAGCCCCGGATTCTTCCACTCCTGCTGCTGCCGCTCCTACTGCTCTTGATGGTCGTGCGGTGCCTCCTGCTGCTACTCCGGCTTCTGCTGGCTGTGCTGCTGCCAGCAGCGAGAGAGATGACAAGGGGGAGGTGGAGGGGGATGTGGAGGCGGAAAGGGAGGAGGAAGGACGGGGGGAGAGAGACGAGTGGGATGGAGCAGAGGAGGGGAGGAGAGGTCTGGCGGGCGAAAAGGGTTGGGAAATGGACCCCTTTTGGCCTTTTTGGCCCTTTTGGGGGATGTGGAGGTACTCCAGCCGGCCTGACGGTGTCCTGCGGTGGAACAGAGACTCCTGCTCCTCTCCCTGCTGCAACTGCTGCTGCTGCTGCTGCTGCTGCTGCTGTTTTGACTTTTGACTCTGCTGCTTCTTCCTTTGTGCCTCCCTCCCTTCCTTGCGCCTCTCCACACCACAGCCGCCTCCTCTCTCTTCACTACTCACCCCCTCCCCTCTCTGTCTCACACCTCTTTGCCCGTCTCTACTCCCCTCTCTTCTCCGATCCACCCTCCCCTCCCTCCCCTCGCCTCTCCCCTCTTTTACCCCTCCCTCGCTTCCCTGACTCGTCTCTAGGGCTGAAGATTGCTGGCAGGTGCGAGAGTAACGAGAGGCTATACCAGCGGAGGTAACCTGCAACTGCAGCACTTTCCCACTTAACTCCCTTGCACCTTCATTCCCCCCCTTCGGTCCTCCATCCTCTTCCTCCTCCTCCCCTTCCTCATCCTCATTGTCGTCTGGTCCCAGGTGCTTAGGCCAGGCAAGCTTTTGAGTCGGCTCAGAAGTGCCCTCTTCCTCCTCCTTTTCATCCTCGTCTAGTTCCAGGTGCTTAGGCCAGGAAAATTTCTTCCGGCCAGTCTGGGTCTGGTTTGCATGTGAGGAGGAAGCACTGATGATCGCAGATAGAACTACAGGAGCAGGAGAAGGCGAGGCTTCCGCAGCAGCAGCAGCAGCAGCAGCAGCAGCAGCAGCAGCAGCTGAAGCAGCAGTGGTAACAGCAGAAGAAGGAGGAGGAGTCGCAAGAGCAGCAGGTAAAGGCGATGAGAGGGCAAGTGATAGAGAGGAATCTGCTACTACTAACGAGTCCGAATCAAGTCCAACTGCTCCTGAAACGCCAGGTCTGAAGGAAACTGTGCACTTGAGCGGGGCAGCTTGAAGCGAGCCTGCTTGTAGGGGGGACACAGGGGATGTGTCTGTCACATCAGAAGAGAGGACGAACGGGGAGGAGAGGGAGCGGCGCCGAGGGGATGAGGGCGGGTGAGGAATCTTAAAGGGTGTGGCTGCAGTGTTAGCAGTGCCGGCTTGTGAGGGTGATGTCAGATGGGGGTAGGGATGCATGGGAGAGAAGAAGAGAGACGAGGCGGACGGGGAGGAGGGGGAGGAGGAGGAGTGTGCGCGCCGGCGCAGCTGCGGTGACAGCAACGGGCGTGGGGATGCAGGCTGCACGGACAAGGCGTCAGGTGACGCTAACGAGGGCGAGAACAGGAGCTCTGAAGAGGCCAGAGAGGCGTCACCATCTGGAACATCCAGGACCACAGGGGTCAGACACACGGGCATGGAAGTTCGGCAAACCGACAATGGCATGTCCCCTGCTGCTGACCCTGCTGCTGCTGACCCTGCTGCTGCTGACCCTGCTGCTGCTGACACTGCAGCTGCTGACCCTGCTGCTCCTGCTGCTGCTGCTGCTGCTGCTGCTGCTGCTGATGCATTTGAAGGCTCATCCGCATTCCCATCCCCACTCCTGGACTTGGTACTGTCGATAGGGTTCTCGTGCACACCTGCCCTAAACCCGCATTCCCCCTGACATCTCTGCTCCCCTCCGCTCTGACCTTCCCCCAGCTCTTTTCCCTCATGCCCTGCGCCCCTGCTACTCGCAGCAGCGGACCAGCCGTCGGGTCTGGCGGCGCAGCAGCAGGCGCAGGCGGCGGAAAGAGAGCCTCCGCGGTGCGCACACGACCACTCCGCGAACGACGGGTTTCGCTGGTGCGCGGAAGGGGAGGCGGAGGGGGAGGCGGGGACCGCGCGCGGATGAATCGTCCGCGAAGGAGGAGCGGTAGAGGAAGGCATGAAAGCGAGCGGCGAGGATAATGATGATAAAGATGAAAGATGATAATGATGATAAAGTTGATAATGATGATAACGATGATAATGACGACGATGATACAATGGATGCTTCCGTGCGGTAGCCGAGATAGCAGGGATTGCGGAGGTAGGTGTGTCCCCGAGCCGGCTCCGTCCCTGTGTCGCTGCGCGCGTGCAAGCGGAGAGAGAGCGGCGATATGCTGCGGTGCGGACGCCAGCGGTAGAAACAAACGGCTTGAGACCGAGACACAATGGCACCACCACTGCTCTTCACCAGAAGGAATTGTGCTTTCAGGCTGCTGATTAAAGCCCCACTCTCATAATTATAGGAAGTGAGCAAGTGTTAAATGTTTGGTACCCAGTTACGCTGGCGAATTTGAAGCGACAGGCTTGGAAATGCCTCGGACAGTGTGCTGTGCCTGGGGGGGGATACCAACCGTAAAACCAGTTCAGCAAAATGAGAATCCGCAAGTTTACGGAAGAACGGTCCTGCTGCATCGTTAGATCATCGAGAGCCTTTGATCTGACGGTTGAGTGACTGGACGTTTGAATCGACGGCTATAAACGAAGTAGAAAGTTGTTGCGCAAAAAATTGGAGTTTGCACCGTCCGATGTGCTAAACCTGACGCGTCCCAAACTTCCCCAAACCTGTTTCTTGGTTTGGAGTTTTTTGTCGGAACAAAACGGCCTCGCCACGTGATTTTCGTTTTCGTAGTTTTGTTTACACCTCGCGTACCAATCAGTGCCTGTCTGTCTCAACCAAGTGTTAAACTCTGGTAATTATGAGATGGGGGCTTTAAAGCCCGAGTCCAGAATGGTAAAAAAACATGACTACTGGGCATGAAAACAGTGTTCTCATTAATAATGAAGAGAGTTACAAGTCATATAGCAAGGCCGAAGATGAGATATCCGGCATGAGCGTTGCGCTATTATGACATAGTAGCGTTAAGAGGTATAGAAGAGAAGAATAAGAGAGAGAGAATAGAGAGAGAAGGAAAGAGAGAGGAGGTAGTGGAAGGAAGAAGGTAGCAGAAAGAGTGGGGGAGAAGAGAGCGAGAAAGAGGAGAGAAAGAGGAGAGGGGAAGGAGGGAGGGGGGTGTGACTATATCAGAGGGACATCATGGGACCTAACAAAGCAACAGCCCACGCGCACAGCGCGGGCACAGCGTCTCAAGCACGGCCTATATATGTTTTTTTTTTTTTTTTTTTTTTTTTTCTATACATACGCATCATACATATACTGCATATCTGCTGCACTCTCGAAGCACCCTGTGATGTGGTGCCAGCTCCCCTGCCTAGCACCCAAAGGTACAAGTGCTGGCATCCATCCATTGTCGGAGCCACCCAGCTGCCGCACTGCATGATGCATGATCACATTTGTCTGCGCCCGCTGTAGTGCCACGGAGAGACGCGTAGTGAGGCTCGTCTCAAATATCTGCGCTGACCCGTCATCCCCTGCCCCTGAATCCCTCCTCCGCCGTGCTGTCCGCGACGCACACAGCCCTAGGAACTGCCGCAGTGGCTCACTCAGGCACTCAAAAGTCTCCACTACACAGGCATAGAATTCTGGATCCGGCTGCAACCCCTGTAACACCGGCCTCCAGTGTCGCAGCTTGTTCTGCACCCGCCTAGCCGCTGCGCCGCCAATCTGAGTGGGTGCCATCCGTCTGAACTGCGCATTCCCTTCCCGCTGTGGGTCTTTCACCGAGACGTCTACAATCACCATCAATGCATCTCGCGGAGCACTGCAAGTGAGGTATGGAATGCGCGTGGGTGCCCCTAAGCGGCCTGTGTGAGCGGTTGGCCTCTGCTGCTGCACGTGCTGCTACTTTGTCTGGTCCCCTGATGTCCCCCCTCTGGTCGTCGTGGTCCCCCTCCCAGCCCCCCCTCTCACCCTCCCTCTCCTCCTTCCCGCTCTCCCCTCCCCCACTCCCCTTGCCACCCCCGCCCCTTTCGCCACCTCCTCCCTCTCCCCTGCCCCAACTCCCCCCACGCCCTCCACCTCTCCTGTACCCCCGTCTGCTACCGACCCCTCTCACCCCCCCTCGCCTGTCCTCCCCTCTGCGTGAGCCTCTTCCAACGCCTCACGCGCAAAGTGCACCCGTCTCGGCGGTGCCCTGCCCAAGAGCCCGGCCCCTGTCCCCTGCTGCGGCCCGGCATGCGCCCCCTGCTGCGGCCCCGCCTGAGCTCCCTGCAGCCGCTGTACCTGCCCCTCTCCCCCCGTGCGCTGCTGCTGCCCCCCTCCGCTACCCTGCCGCTGCTGCTGCCAGTCCTCCTCCCGCCGGCTCTCCCCCGTGCCCTGCTGCTGCTGCAGCTACTCCTCCCTGCCGGGCTGCAGCTGAAGCCCCTCTAGCCCTTCCTCCGCCCCCTGCCTCTCTCCCTCCCGACCCGCCTACCTCTCCCCCCCCTCCTGGTCCCGCCACTGCTGCCGTCCTGTCTGTCCTGCCCGCTCCTGCCCCAGCCCCTCCCCCTCATGCAAACCCTGCAGTCAAGCTCACGCTGCCTCCAGGTGCGGAATGAGCGCCGTGTCCTCCACCTGGACAGCGAAGCCGGCCTCGTCCATGAAGTCACGAAGCATGTACTTCACTGTGTTGTGGATGGTCGTGGCGACTGCGAAGCGTGCGCACCTCACCGCGTGATGCGGCACTGACATGTCGGCGATCTCCTCTCCGCACGAGCACTGACCTGCCAGGACTAACTGGGGAATGGGGAGACTGAGACGAAAGCATGAAGCCACCTGCCACTGCGCCTCCGGAATGCGCAGGGAGTTCGCGTAGGGTACCGCCGTAAGCCAAGCTCCCGCACCTGGACCCTGAAGGGATGTCAAACGGGCAAGATGCAGAGGATCAGTATGACGGGCACGTACCGAATCCAAAGCGTGCACCTCGATGTGTTTGCTGGCCTCTCTGAAAAGGCCGTCCGGTGCTCCTGTCGCGCAAGTAGGCCAGGCTGGCATGAGGTGTTGGACGTCCGTCGGCAGGGCCTCTTGAGCCATCATGATGTGCCGATCGATCTGGGCGGGCTCACCTGATGCGAAGCACTGACGGAAGCCCTCCCCCACCGACGGCAGCGAGCAGAGAATCGGTGCGCACTGCGCCCACAAACAGAGATAACTCACCGGTGCGATGCGCTCCATGCATCGGATGCCGAAGCCCCCGATGCGAATCGGAAGAAATGCTTGCTCCAGGGCTGCCTCGCAGATCGCGTCCCTCTCCCTCCACGTACCTCGCACCAGGAGCTGCTGGAAGGTCTCTCCCAAGCGCGCGTCCCATACTGCAAAGATGGCACGTACCTCTAGTGATGGGGGGACTGTCCGTGCCAAGTACTGCGGACGTGTGCTGACACACGCGGAGAGGTGTGGCGCGGCTGTCTGTGGCTGCCGCAGCCTCAGGAGCCACGGCAGCACCCCAGCTATCCTCTCCACTCGGTCGCGTAGGCTGGTCCTTGCAAAGGTATCGGTGCCGACCGGAACGCCCGTCACGGTGAGCCCCCGGCGTGCGACCTCGATGCCAAGACCAGCAAAAGCCTGCACCTCGCTGGGCAGGATCGCCGACGTGTGATGAACAAGGCACTTGTGCGGCTGGACAGCAAGGCCCAACTCGCCCAAGCGCCTCACGACCTCAGTGAAGTGGTGCAGCACCCTGTCTGGAGGGCCCACTAGGTAGGTGTCGTCGGCGTGCGACCAGAGCTGGACGTCACCCCCTACCAAGACGGCCTCCAGGGCAAGGCGCTGCGTGAGAGCGTAGAGAAACGAGCTCAGCGGGTCTCCCTGCCGAGTGCCGCGCTCTGAGTGCATCGTGGTGACTCCCCTGCTGGACCAATAGAGCAAATCGAACGGCGTGCCGTAGAAGAGACGGATGAATGGGATGAGACATCTGAACTCAAGGCTGGCATGCAGTGCCTGGAATAGGATGTCGCGAAAGAAAGAATTAAAGGTGTTGGCCACGTCTAGCTGCAGAATCACCCAGCCTGGGTGGTCGGCTAGAGCGCGGACGACGCCTCTAACGGTGACCTCTGTGCCACACGTGACTCCGACTCCGAAGTGCTTTGACGCGAGGAACACTCTCGCCATCTGGTCGCGGAGCTGAAGGCAGACAGCATGGGAGAGGACGCGCACAAGCACCTCTCCAATGGCGATCGGCCGCACGCCCCCGTTTGGCTTCGCGAGAGCCACAAGGGTGGACGAGGCCAAAAGAGAACGCGCAGCTGATGGGCAGCGTCCTCCGAGCCAGAGCTGGTATACCGAAAGCAAGGAGGGTAGGGTCTGTGGGAACGCCAAGAAGGTATCGCGGAGGTGTTCCACAACCCATCCGGTCGGTCCCCCTGACGAGCCCCGCGGTGCAGTGAAAATGGCCTGGCGCAAGTGGGTGGCAGAGATCACAAGGCCGCCCTCGTGGAAGGTGGAGAGCCACTCCGGTAGACGGCGCTTCGCACTAGGGTGCTTAGCCCGTAGGCTATGCATCGTGCGATCCATGTCTGGAGCCGCCGCGGCCGATTTCAGTGCCGCGCACGCACGAGATGTCTCGTTGCACGCTGCCAAGTGCAGGCAACGCACAATCCGATGCTCGTCTCCCGACGTGGCGGTGCCGGGGGTGCGACGTGATGTGCGGGTGGGCAGGGGCGTGTGACGACGCAGTGCGTCAGAGATGAGAGAGTCCTACTCACCTCGGAAGAAACGTGCGGCGTGGGCCGTGATGGAAGCTGTGTGGCCCCGCTCTGGTGGAGTGGACGGCGCTAAGAACAGCGTCGGCACCGCCGTGAACAAGAAGTGGGGGCCGTCGGCGTCCGGATACTGCTCCATACGGGCGGTGATCGCACGGATGACATCAGAGATGCCTCCGCGGACCCTCGGTGGAATGCGCCGGAGTGGGCGAGCATGCATCCAGGATGGAGAGAAATACTCCCTCCAATCCACAGAGTCCAGCTGTGCCCATTGTTCGTCGGAAAAGATGGGGACAGAGGAATCCGGACGTGAGAGTGACCTGCCGACAGAGGCGGCCTCCTGGCAGGCCTGCACCCGGCGTGCCTCATCGCTCGGGGTGCAGTGGGGTGTGTGGTGTCGGAGAGCTCTACCGTCCGCCATGAGGTTGAGGTGTGAGAGTACGACTCCGTTACACCACTTGGCCTTTTCCATATTTCATCTTCATTTCATTCCTCTTTTTATCTCATCTCCTTTTGCCTCATATTCCCCATTTTCCATTATCCTTTGGTTTCTTCCCTTATTATAATTATATCACCGACCAAGCATGGAATGTTCTAGACACGCTATCTAGCGTAATCCTGTCGTAATCTCTTAAAGCCAATAGCCTCGCGTGGCTATACGCAGGGTGATTCTATCTTCTAGAAGGGTCTATTCCCTTAGGATAAGATAAACCTGGTTACCTGATGTATTCTGGAAGTATAAAAGCGCCTTGTACCGATCGATAGTGCAACCTTTCCTCGACACATTCGATCCTGTGACACTTGGTAATCAGAGCTTTTCTCACTCGACCGCGCTCAGCTAAGCGGGGATCCTGCCTCGAAAAACCGCCGGGGGCGACTAATTCGACGCCGATTCTGGTAAGCACCAGCTCCGCGATTTTCGAATTACCCCCTCCGTGCGTGTTTTGAACAGGATGGCAACCTTCGACAACGCCGAGGTTACCCAGCAGCTCTTCGCGCGCATCGCAGCCCTTCAGGAGGAAATGCGAGCGGATCGCGAAGCGTGGCGAAACCAGTTCGAGCGAGTAACTCGACTCGCCGGAGCGCAGCACGAGACGACAACGGCGACGACGCAGCAGTCGCAGCAGTTTCTCGAGGCTCCGAAACCGCGCCCACCTGAGCCGTTCGATCCGAGCGATCGAAACTCCGACGCCCGCAGATGGATCGCCGGGATGGAGATCTACTTCGCAGCCGTCGGATGGAGCTCGCCAGTCTGGGACGGTCAACGCGTACGACTCGCGGCGACACTAATGCGAGGGCCGGCACTCGAGTGGATTGGCGGCAACAGCACCTTCATCCACGGTGAAGCCACGTGGCAGCAGTTCCGCGCCGACCTGCTGAAACGCTTCGAACCGATAAATTCAGGTTTCCTTGCCCGCGAAAAAATTCATCGCCATCGACAGTTCGGGAGTGTAGCACAGTACACGCAGCAGATGGAAGAATTTTATAACAGAATTCCCGACCTGACCGAAGGGGAAAAAGTGCAATCGTACCTCGCAGGGCTGAAGACCGAAGTCAAACGACAAGTCGCAGCGTCAAACTACGCGAACTACAGTGACGTCGTTTCGGCCGCGGAGCGCTTCGACATGGTCAACGCCGGAACACGACGGACGCACGTCGGCAGTACGCGACATGGCGACCGCTCGGCTCACCCCACGTTCGCCGACCCGATGGAAGTCGACAGATTCGAGGGGCGGCCACGTCCAAAAAACACCAACTACACGTGTGATTTTTGCGGGGTGCCGGGCCACCGAATCTTCGACTGCAACAAAATGAAGGCCGCACGCGCAGAGTATCGGGCACGCAACAGTGGCGGAAATCTTTCGGCCAATCAGAAAACAAAAAACGGGAGTCGCCAGTGATTGCGGATCTAGCTGGCGAAAATAAAAAGATCCGAAAGCGGCCGCGGGATTCCGGAAAAATCAACTTCGACGAAGCTGATTCGACGCGAGAAGGAGGAAATGATGGGGGAAAATCTCCACCCCACGACCAGTCCTCGCCAGGGAAAATCGCCGAGGAAAATTACGACTCCGCGAAAAAAGACTCTGCCGAGACAGGGAAACTCCTTGAAGACCCAAGAAATTATAAGAGTTCGTTAAAGTTATCTTATAAAGATGCTTTAATGAAAACTTATGATGTTCGAGGGGCTAGAGCCTTGGAGAAATTTCGGGAGGGACTCCAAAAGAAGCAGACAGCTGTGGAGATTATACCGGTACCGGACAACTTGGGGACCAAATTAAGGAGTGTGGAAAGAAGCCGACCTTTCCACGGAGTCAACGTCCTCTCCCGACACCAGCCCACAACGACTACCCGTTCCCCAGGGAAGACGTCGGTGGAGCTGAAGCAGCTCAAGAGGAAGCTGGGGGTCTACAAGAAGCTGCACAAACCCCGAACTCCTTCTACGGATGCATCCAGTTCTTCGGCATCAGTAACGCGCACAGTCGTCAAGGAAACTCCGGGCCCTGGAGAAGAGCCGTTCTCCAAGCAGCCTCGGCCAGCTGCCAGCTCAGGAGTAGACAGCAACACCAAGGTGTGTACGGAATATTGGGATGTACCCTATGACCCAATCAATAAAACTATCTTTGGGTACTCCGAGCAACGACTGCCCCTCGTGCTCGAGGTCATCTGCAAAGGACGACGCCTCCAAGCACTCGTGGACAGCGGAGCGTCACACACCGTCTGCGACAAGGCAATGATCGACCGACTCCGGGAAGAGTACAAGCCTTCAGGATTCTCTGCAACGATGGTGGACGGCAGCAAGTTACCAGTACACGGCGAAGCAGTGCTACATCTACAAATTGGACCACTGCGCTGGAGACCTGCACTCCCCATCACCAACATCAAAGGGCTTGACTTGATCTTCGGGCGAGACTTCCTGAAAAGATTCAACCCCGAGATCAACTGGGTAAACCGCACCGCAAGCATCTACAACAATGGACGGAGAGTACAGCTACCCAACTGGGACGACACTGGAGATATCCCAGTGGAGACACTCGCACGATTCGAGAAAGACGTGAAGCGGACCGACACCGGGTTCCTGGCGATAGCAACAGAGGTGGAGAATGACGGAGAGAAAGCCTCGGAAACTCCAGAAAAAATCAAGGAATTACTGAAGGAGTTCCAAGACATTCTTCCTGACGATCTTCCGGACGAGCTACCGCCATACCGAACGCATCAACACGAGATCGTGGAGGAACCGGGTTCGAAGCCGACCTTCCGAGCACCATATCGGCTCAGCCCTACGGAGCTGACTGACATGAAAAAACAGATCGAGTATCTTCTAGCCAAAGGACTCATCCGCCCATCTACTTCACCGTACGGTGCCCCAGTACTCTTCACACCGAAACCGGACGGAAGCCTGCGCATGTGCATCGACTACCGAGCTCTTAACAAGCAGACCATCAAGAATAAATATCCGATACCGCGAATCGATGACCTGCTTGACCAGCTTCGGGGAGCTACGGTATTTTCCAAACTGGATCTGCGGTCCGGATACTGGCAGATACGGATGGCGGACAACTCTATCCACAAAACTGCTTTCCGAACTCGGTACGGATCGTACGAGTATTTGGTCATGCCGTTCGGACTCACCAACGCACCGGCAACATTCCAAGCCGAAATGAACCACATTCTACGACCACTTTTGGACGAGTGCGTGGTGGTGTAGCTGGACGACATACTCATCTACTCACGCGACATGAAGCAGCACGTCGAACACCTGCGACGCGTCTTCGAAATTCTTCGACGGGAACGATTCTACGTCAAACTGTCCAAGAGCGAATTCGCCCTGGAGAAGGTCCAATTTCTAGGACACATGGTGAGCGCTCAAGGAGTTCACGTCGACCCCAAGAAAATCGAAGCCGTACGTACGTGGAAGACACCCGAGAACGTGAAGGAGTTGCAGCAGTTCCTAGGCTTCGCTAATTACTACAACAGGTTCGTGCCACAATATGCGAAAATCGCAGCACCACTCACGAATCTGTTGAAGAAGAACACGCCCTACAAATGGGAGACGAAGCACCAGGAAGCCGTGGAGCAGCTGAAACAAGCACTAACATCCGCACCGGTGCTCATCTTGCCAGATCCCGAACGTGACTACGTCATTGAAGCAGACGCCAGTGATCAGGCCGTGGGTGCAGTCTTAATGCAAGACCAGGGGAATGGACTGCAACCAATTGCCTACCTCAGCAAGAAACTGCACGGGGCAGAACTCAACTACCCGATACACGACAAAGAGGCTCTTGCTATCGTCATCGCCTTCAAAGCTTGGAGATGCTATCTCGAAGGACGAAGAACGACCGTCTACACCGACCACTGCAGCCTGAAATACTTGAAGACACAACCCAACCTTTCCAGGCGGCAGGTCCGGTGGATCGACTTCCTCGAGACACACTTCCACTACGACATCGTGTACAAGCCCGGCCACAAGAACAAAGCAGACGCTCTCAGCCGGCCTGCACACGTTGCCGCGATTCAGATCGAAGGGATGAATCCACTACTCAAGGGACTCTTCACCCACGGGTACGCCATCGACCCCGAAATTTCCTTGGCAGAAAAGCGACATCTGCTACAGTGGGACAGTGACATCGCGTACCGGAAAGGATCAACAAAAATCTGGGTACCCAATTACCCTCCTTTGCGCCAGTTACTACTCGAAGAATACCACGACGTCCTGTACGCCGGACACTTCGGTAGCAACAAGACGCTCACCGGTATCGCCAAACACTACTACTGGCCCCATATGGCAGACGACGTCCAGAAATTTGTCACCTCGTGTGATACATGTCAGCGGATGAAGAGCAGCAAGCAGAAAAAGGCGGGACTACTGCAGCCTCTTCCTGTCCCAGAACAACCATGGCAAGTGGTTAGCCTGGACTTCATCACCGGGTTACCACCTACTTCCAGCGGTCATGACGCCATCCTTGTCGTCATTGACAAGTTCTCCAAAATGGGACACTTCATCCCGACACACACGACAGCACGCACCGAGCAGACAGCACAGCTCTTCGTTCGTCACATCATCTCACAGCATGGCATCCCAACCACACTCATTTCCGACCGAGACCCCAAGTTCACCAGCAAGTTCTGGAAGGAACTTATGTCTCTGCTCGGCACCAAACTCGCCATGTCATCCGCATATCATCCGCAGACAGACGGACAGACCGAGCGCCTTAACCAGATTGTTGAGCAACTCCTCCGAGCCGCCTGCAAGGACGAGATCTCCAAATGGGACTTGCACCTGCCCGTCCTAGAGTTTGCCTACAACAACGCTACACACGCCGCTACGGGACAGACGCCGTTCTTCCTCTGCTACGGACGCCACCCACTCACACCACAGAAACCGCCAACACCAGCAACAGTCCAACCTGCACACGACTTCATCACAACCATGCATCAGCTTTGGGATCGGACCCATAAGCGCCTCCTTGACATTCAACAGCAACAGAAGCGCCAGGCCGATCGCCATCGCAACGACCACACCATCACGGTGGGGGACCAGGTGCTTCTCGACACCCGTAACCTGGACATCAGCCATCTCCCATCTAAACTTCGACCTCGCTTCTGCGGGCCTTTCCTCGTTGAAGCCCAGGTCACTCCTGTTACCTTCCGCTTACGCCTGCCAGCTACCTGGAAGATTCACAACGCCTTCCACGTCCAACTTCTGAAGCCCTATCGGGACCCGAACACAATTTTCGTCGGACGCCAGCCGCCGCCGCCGCCGCCCGTCCTCGTCCAGAACGAACCCGAGTACGAGGTCGCGTCCGTGCTCGCACACCGCCGTCGTCGGAATGGCACCGTGGAGCTTCTCATCCGTTGGAAGGGTTATGATCCTTCTGAGGACAGCTGGGTCTCTGAGACCGACATGGGTAACGCCCGTCGTCCTCTGCATGACTACCTTGTCAAGCAGGGTGTTACTTCTACCACCCAGCTTTGAGGGGGGGAAGTGTGAGAGTACGACTCCGTTACACCACTTGGCCTTTTCCATATTTCATCTTCATTTCATTCCTCTTTTTATCTCATCTCCTTTTGCCTCATATTCCCCATTTTCCATTATCCTTTGGTTTCTTCCCTTATTATAATTATATCACCGACCAAGCATGGAATGTTCTAGACACGCTATCTAGCGTAATCCTGTCGTAATCTCTTAAAGCCAATAGCCTCGCGTGGCTATACGCAGGGTGATTCTATCTTCTAGAAGGGTCTATTCCCTTAGGATAAGATAAACCTGGTTACCTGATGTATTCTGGAAGTATAAAAGCGCCTTGTACCGATCGATAGTGCAACCTTTCCTCGACACATTCGATCCTGTGACATGAGGCATGTGGGACATCTCATCTCATGAGCTGGCGTGGACTCCGCGTCCGCATGGTCGGTGTGGGCGGTCTCGTCGGAGCTGGCGGTGGAGACAGCCGCCTCGACGCCGGGGTCGTGTAAGTGAATGTCCAGGACCGGAGAAGGGGACTCACCTGCCGTCTGGAGGTGAGCGGAGGACCGTAGGGGGGGCTGTTGGCACAGGAGGGGGGGAGGGGGGAGGACATGCGGGCATGGGTGTCGCCCCAACGCCGTGGGGGACGGTAGCCGGGGTGGGGCGTGCGGCAGGGTAGAGGGGTGGGTCAGTGGCGTCGCCGGTGGGGGTAGGAGTCAGGGTACGGCCGCCCGGAGCTGCGGTTCCGCCTGGACACGGGGGGCGGACGGAGGGCGCATCAGAGTCATCGATCACCATGCGGTCTGGCGCGAGGGATGTGAACGAGCAAGCAGGTGGGGCAGGGGGGGTGTATGGGGCAGAGTCCGCGGTGGCCCCGGCAGCCCGGCCCGGACAAGCGGGCGCAGAGGTTGTGGCGGATGCGTCCCAGATCCCAAGAAGTTCGACGACTACCGCCTCCGTCTCCCAATCCGCCCCGTGCGACTGTCCGCCTGTGGGTGGGGGAAGCAGGGCGGGTTGGCTGGTCGTGGAGGGCGGGCTGCCTGGGGCCCTAACCTAGATGGAAGGTTGTGGACGGGTGGGGGACAAAGAAGCGGGTGGTGGGGACCGATGCTGGGGGGGGATATAGGGTTGCTTGTGAGAGGCTAGCAACGCCTCTTCCGCCTCCAGCTCGATATCCATCTCGGATGGGGCGTCGGCGGCGATCGTCTGGTCAGGGGCCAAAGGCGGAATGGGGGGGTGACAGGGGAGTGGGGCCTGGGTGGGGTGAGGGAGGGAGACCGTCCGAAGCTCGCCATCCTGGTTATGGGAGGACGGTGGGTGGCGGGTCAGGGGCAATGATGGGGTCGCCTGATGGGTGGTGGATGGTAGGAGCTGCATGCCAGCAGAGGGTAGAGTCGTGTCCGGCTGCTCCGAGCGCGGGGCTGCCCCGTGTGTCCCCTTGCCCTTGCCCTACTTTCGGCGACCTGTGTGGGGCTGGACAAACTGTCCAATCAGGGGCTGCCGTGTGACCGCCCGCTGTTGTGGGTGAGGAATGTGAGAGTGGGGCAGCTGGGAGGGTGAGGGGGTGTGGCTGCCGATGGCCGCCTGCCGCGATGGGCTAGCCTGCGCATGGATGGCGGCCTGCCCTGGGGCGGGTGCAGATGGGGACACAGGGGGAAAGAGAGGGGTGGTGGCGGTGGTGGAAGCGGCAGCACCACCCGCGGTGCACCGCCCTCCCCCGGCACCCTCCCCGTCTCCTTCCCCCCAGGCGTTTGCCGACGTTGCCTCCTGTGCAGTGCGACGGTAAGGGGGAACGTAGGGTTGGGGGGAGACATCATGCAGGTCCCCTACTCCCTCTTTGTCGACGTCCATCGCGGATGGGGGGCTCGCTGCGACCGCTTGACTACTGCCGGGCAAGGAGTGTGTGGGGCGGGAGGGGGGAGGGTGAGATGGGGGGGTCGCCCTCGCCTCGCCCCTGTTGGCGTTGATGGGCCGGGCAGGAGTGGGTGGGCAGGGCAAGAGAGGTGGCTGGGCAGTGGGGTAAGGGTTAAGCATGTGTGAGACGCTCAAGGGAGGGGGTGGGAAGGTTGGGTGCCCCGACGCTGGGCTGGGGGGTTTGTGAGACAGAAGTGACGAGGGAGGGCCCAAGAGGGAGGCGCTCCCTTGGTCGCCTGCCGTGCGGGACATGAAACCTGGGGGCTGCACGATAGGGCACGATGGGAGTTCCGACTGGATTGCAGGGGAGAGGGGGCGGGTCGAATGCGTGGGAGAGGTTGGGGGGGGGGGGGGGGGGGGCGCGGGCAAGGTAGGGCCAGCGGCCGGGAAGGGAAGCGGAGTGGGCGCCGAGTGAACCCCGCCTTGCTCGAAGCTTAGCTGTGGGGCTTGGGAAGTGGGATCTGCAGGGGTAAGACGACGAGAGCCGAGAGGGAGTTGATTCGGGTTGCTCCCCCTTGCCAGGGGTGCACCCCGCTCGCCTTTCCTATGGGCAGCGCCCTTGTGGCCAACAGGGTGTGTGCCTGGTGCCAAGCGGGAGGCACCTGGGGTGGAACAGGGTGGGTGGTGGACTGACGAGGGGGGTCGGGCAAGAGCTGCCCCTCCTTGGGCATGAAAACAGTGCCAAACAAGGTTCGACGTTGAGCGCCGAAAGGGTTGCGCAGCCTCCTTACGAAGATGCATTCCGTTTACAAACAAATGGAAAAGAAATATGAAAATGCATGTCGAGGTTTTGAATCCACTCGCAAAAAACATTTTTTTGTAATATCGATGAGCATGCCAATGCGCGTATGTGTCAACTACGGGGCCCGGTAGGATCTTTAAGGGGTAATATATAAAAAAATGTGAATGGTTTGATATGGCACGCAGTTAGCAATATTGCATGCATTTTTGTATCGCAAAACCATCAATATGAATGGATGACACACATATTAGTATCAATAATATGTCGTATAGATGTGAAAATTGCATGCAATACAATCCTTTCCTTAAATTATTTAACTTCCATTTGTAATAGTGTATACTTTGATTGTCCATATCACATTTGCGGTAAGGTCTTGTCTTCGCTTAGGGCGTGTCACAATTTAAAGCGAGCACCAGCTTTTGGCGAAAGTAACAATTTTCACGACGCTCGTCAAATGGTCGCGACAGCCCCGAGATTTGTCAACTTATTCATACATTTGCATGTAGAAGTTGTCGGCTAGAATTGGTGTATGTTCTTAGAGAGTACAACCCAACCCTATATCTTGCTTGTTCTCTCTAGTTTCTACTCATTCTAGTATTCTAGCATGGTATCATGAGTAGGTTAGGTCCCCCACCCGCTTCCGCCCCCCACCCGCGCCCACCCGGCCCCTCTCGCGCCGTAGCTAGCTACCTCGCACCGCAGCTCGCCCCTTCGTGCCTAGCCGGCCCCTTCGCGCCCTAGCCGGCCCCTCGCTCCCTAGCCGGCCCTCCCTCGCACCGTAGTCGGCCCCTCGCGTCCTAGCTGACCCCTCGCGCTGTCGCCGGCACCTCGCGCCCTAGCCGGCCCCCTTCGCGCCTAGCCGGACCCTCGCGCCCTAGCCGGCCCCTCTCGCCGTCGCCGGCCCCTCGCGCCCTAGCCGGCCCCTCGCGCCCTAGCTGGCCCTCCCTCGCGCCATAGCCGGCTCCTCCCGCCATCGCCAGCCCCTCGCGCCGTCGCTGGCCCCTCGCGCCTAGCCGGCCCCTCGCGCCGTAGCCGGCCCCTCGCACCGTAGTTGGCCCCTCGCGCCCTAGCCGACCCCTGGCGCTGTCGCCGGCCCCTCGCGCCCAACCGGCCCCTCGCACCCAGCCGGCTCCTCGCGCCCAGACGGCCCCGCGCGCCAAGACAGCCCCTCGCGCCCTAGCCGGCCCCTCCTCCATATCAAGTCCCTGTCTCCTCGTACCTGTCTTTTTCTCAAGTCTCTTTCTTGTTCTCCACCCTATCTTCTCTCGCTCCTTGTTCCTCCTTTCCTTCCTTACTTTCCGTTCCCATAGTCCCAGGAACCTCATTTGTACGCAACGTTTGCTCAAGCAACCCACCTCTCTTCAGCAATTCACGCAGTCCAAGCATTGCAACCTGAGTCAACATCATGTCCTCATCATCTTCAAGCCATGGAGCTATCATTACTGGAGCTATAGTGGACGGTGAGTTAAAAAAAATGTATAAGCTACAGCTTTGCGGTATTACCGGAGATGGGAATTGTTTGTATCGGGCTATGTCCAAGTGGCTACATGGCACACAAAACCAGCATGCGCGTGTGAGACGAGAGATTGGGCATCACATAGCAATGAACTGGGATAATCAGGAGTATTATTATGCAAACGGGGCTAGGTTCGGCCACGGTAAAGAGTTCGCAACGCAAGAGGATTACTTTGCATACGCTTCTCGTGATACAGAATGGGGTTCAATAATCGAGGTTGAAAGGATTTTCTGTGGTGTTTAACACTTCTGCAATTATATGGACGAGACCTACAGAATACGACACTTGCTTTCGTGCAACTTCCAGTATGGAATCTCGAGGAGTGATACATATGCATTATGATTATGTTCTCATGCATTATTCTGTTTTACTACCTGCGGAAAACGGGGTTCCGTATGGTTCCAGCTACGTGCCAGGTGAGAATTCTATCGAGCCAAATGAGTCAATGCAACAGGATTCCTCCTCCAGCAATAGCAGCGCAGGTTCATTTATCGGAAATAGACCCATGGGTGTTTCACTTCATTCCGCTTCAAGCACTTCTGATTTGTCAGCTGCCATACGGGCATTGGCAAAAGCACATCAGGTAAGCTTGATAGCATACGGCAAGAGCACCATTGCGGCAAGCGCTCACGAGAAAGGAAGGATGTCCATGTTGACGAAACGACTGTAAAAATGATTAAGAATAAGAAGAATCTTAGACGCCGGGGTTGTCAAACACAACAACTGGCAATGGCCGTATCAAACGATGAATCCATGTTTTGTGTTTGTGATAAAATTCCAAAAGATGATAATAGTGCCAATGAGCATTACATCGGAATAAGATCTACCGCGCATGGTTTTCGCTTTACAGTTGGGCATAATGGTAAACGATACACGTATTCTGGTTTAATGCATGCAGTGGATGCGGCCTATGCACGTTCATACTTTATATGCCGTAAAATTGGCATGCACACAAATTACGTAATGGAGGTAAATCATGGATTGCATGCTGAGAAGGGTGATATTTTCTCAAATTCAATACTCGATCTAAAATTCAAGAGTGTGACAATTGAGTCGATGCCAAGCAAAAAGGGTGAAAATCGTCAAGTTACAAAGTTTATTAAAAATAGCACGTATGGTCTAGATGCTGAGTGCACATTATGCGGCACTTTAAATTTTGGATGCAACATCAAGTCACGGCAAGGCTTGGATTCAAATCAACGTGTTTGTCGAAGCTGTGCTACGCATAAGAAACATGGAACTATATACGTATTAATAAAGTAACGTATTTGTTGACGTCGACTTGCAGGATGGATTTCATCTTCTCACGATTTTCCTGAGGTATGAACATACACATGGTTTATTTGGTTTTCACGATCCTGCCACTTTGAACAAACCATTGTAGGTGTTACGTATCTAGAAAAGCGTGAATATTTCTAGTCATATAACCATGTCGTTTGCCACGTTGTTATGATCCAGAGCTGTTTGTTGGCCGTTTCTCCTAGATATTCTCCTCCATTTTGTGCATGCTCTCCTATGTGTTCTTAACCAATCTCACCAATAGTTTTCCCCCATCTAACTCGTACTCATCCAATCCCCCATGTCCCAGCTCCCCCCTTCCTATATCCTTTCCTGCTAGACCTGACCCCTACTCATAATTGTCGTTCAACATATTGTGCAACATTTTTGCCTTAGTTCCCCCATTTTTTCTACCCCATCCTATTCTTAGTATCCCTCCTCTAATTGCTTTGAAGTTTCTCCCCCTCCATTCCATCCCATAAGTGGCCGTTTCCACACCCCTTCATCTGTTTTGCAACAGTAATCTCAATGCAGCAAAATATGTTCATCTTTTGCACTCCACTATTTCTTCGTATATCATTCAGCTTTTGCAAGTTTAACCACTTCAAAACTCTTCCATTTTCTTTGCCCAAATCCAAGAAATAGCACTCTGCAAGTTTGAAGAGCTTGTGGCCATAATTGATCACAAGCCAGAGAACTTCATAATACAACCTCACACTGATTACGATGCTCGTACTGGTTTCTATATGTCTGCAAAGTTGCTTCTTTTGGATGCTGATGGAGCGATCATGGAGCTGATATTCCGGGTTGATAGAACCACATCTACCCCTTGGACCATAGAAAAGTGTTTTAGGATTTTGGATCCGTTCATCTTGGGGACGACATACGACTTTGCGGGCATCACATGCGAACGCCCTAAGGATCCAGGGTGAGCTTTCGGTATCTAAGCAAGTTGTTCCATTAGCATCAACGTTTTGCGATTTGTTGTATGAGTAACCGAGATCAGTTGTCGAAATAATCAGCATCATGCTCGTATTTGACCATTTTCTCTTTACCATGTTACACATATGCATACTAGGTACACTTTCGGAGGTCTCAACATAGAGTTCATTTGGGACTAGAATTTGTCGCGTGCACGTCCGACAGCTTCTGGAAACATCATTCCTCTTAATACTTTCTCCCCCACCTTGCTTTCTGAGGTGTCTTCAGTGAGCCAGAAGGTATGTACGAAAGATGTGCATATTGTATGTGAATGTTGTACTGGTATTCTTATCAGTATATGTCCCTTCCTAAGACATCACAACTGTGGAGATTCTTTTATCCAATTCTTAAGTTTCATAACCTTTTAGGTCTCTTCGTTTCACATGGATCTCCATATTCTCTACTTCCTTATATTCCCATACCCGCAGCTCTCTGCATTCCACAAGGAACTTCAGATAGTCAAGGAGAAGAAAGTCGGCAGGTTGACAAAACTCATTTGTGTTGTTCGTGATCAGAGCGGCCGATTCAGGCTGACGGCGCTTGGGTCAACTGGCGACTGGATCTCTTCCACCATGAAAGGAGAGAAGCAGACACCCAGAACTGCTACATCGGAGACTTCCGTCGTTTTGTGGATAACAGAGCTATACATGAGTGAATGTGAGGTCATGACAACCCAAACTTTTGTGGTTTAAAGAAAAGGTATGCTTTTCTCTCTAATCTCTTTCCTTTGATCCAGTGTCTTATTTTAAACCGTTCAGGTAGTGAATGGTATTTCTTTGTATGATTTCAAAATATTTGGTTCTTTTTAGGCAATTTTGTATAGCCTATTCAATACTCCATGTTCCATTCAACTTATGTCTACAATCCTCTCTATATTAGTTCCTCCAATCCCTCTATTCTTTATGCCTCAACCTTTACTCCTACCCCTAAACCTCATCCTACATCCTCTAACCTTTTTTCCTACACATATTCATGAAAATATAACATGAGTAGTTGGTTTTGTTGTCATTTATTTCATCTTTACAGGACAAGGGTTATCCAAGTGAAAGATGCAGACATGGCTGACCGCATCAAGCTTGCGGATACTCCTAATGAACCGACATGCCAAAACGTTGGTCATGTCAAAGCGTAACTGAGAGTTGGCAGATGATACTCATACGGCTACTTTCTTGTTGCATGCGTGATCGTTTATGCATATGCTAGATGCTTTCGTAGCGCAATATAGACCATCAATCAATGATGATAATTTGGTTTCTTTCCTTATCCCAATCCCATCTCCCAACCAAATCCAAAAGTCTGACAGCTGTGGAGGACTATGTTTGGGCAAACGATGTTGAGGTAACTTTCACTATGACATTGGAGGTTCGGAAGGCTCGCACCATGCCCGGCCGGTTCTGTAACTACACTTCACCTGACGGAAGCGCAACTGTATGTGGATTTCCTGTAGTCTTTGACTACACTGCCAAGAAGTACAAATGCAGCATGCACCACTTCTCAACAACTTCCAGCGACAACCCCAAGATTGTGGTTGTCTCTGACACACATGGTGCATAAACGATTTATTGGTATTACTACTTTGAAGTCACTTACAATTATCATTTATGGCATGGTGAGGCTGCTCTTATTTGTGCAATACCATAAATTCCCCCCTAAAATACATCATGTTGCATGCACATACATAGCTGGCAAGGATTCTCGCATGGGGGTGCTCGCCACAGTGAGTGCCGAGGTGATCGAGGCAATCTTTGGTAGCTCCGGTTTTAAGGACTGCGTGAATGCAAACGCAGACAAGAAGGTGGAAATACTGGCTGCTCTGCACAAACATTGGCGAGCTGAGTCCTATTGTTGTACACAAAGTGTGACGCTTTTGAGATGTTTAGAACATCTTCGTCCGAATTCGTTTCTAGATTAAGCTACATGTAATGCTTCTGCTCGAAATGCCTTATTGCTACTTCATTATTATTCCCAACCAATATTATTGGTTTATGCTTTGATTGCACAATGGCACTATTGTATGCATTTGTTTCTTATAACCAAACGCAGACGAGGATAAGGATAGCTGGGGAAGCAATATAGAGGAAAATCACCTCAATTGAATGCGGGCCAGCAAATGTGAGCAGCTTTTTTGTTCTATTATATCTTTGTACTTTCTCAGATTGCGAACTCAAATCTATACCCGTTAAGACCTGTAATTTTGATTGTCTTGATGAAACCAGGTTGGAAATATGGCAGCAAGGAATGCCAACTGAGAGGCAAGAAAGCGGGAGCTGAGAGGCAAGAAAGTGGGAGCTGAGAGGCAAGAGAGCGGGACCTGAGAGGCAAGAGAGCGGGAGCTGAGGGGCAAGGGGTTGCGAGCTAAGAGGCAAGAGAGCGGGAGTTGAGAGGCAAGAGAGCGGGAGATGAGAGGCACGAGAGAGGGAGCTCAGAGGCAAAAGAGTGGGAGCTGAGAGGCAAGAGAGCGGGAGCTGAGAGGCAAGAGAGCAGGAGCTGAGAGGCAAGAGAGCGGGACCTGAGAGGCAACATTGTGGATTCTGAGAGGAAAGAGAGCGGGAGATGAGAGGAAAGAAAGCAGGAGCTGAGAGGAAAGAGAGCGGGAGCAAAAAGGCAAGAGAGCAGGAGCTGAGAGACAAGAGAGGGGGAGCTGAGAGGCAAGAGAGAGGGAGATAAGAGGCACGAGAGCTGGAGACGAGAGGCAAGAGAGCAGGAGCTGAGAGGCAAATGAGCGGGAGATGAGAGGCAAGAGAGCGGGAGCTGAGAGGCAAGAGAGCAGGAGCTGAGAGGCAAGAGATCGGGAGCTGAGAAGCATGAGAGCCGGTGCTGAGAGGCAAGAGAGCGGGAGGTGAGAGGCAAGAGAGCGGGAGTGAAGCAGCAAGAGAGTAGGAGCTGAGAGGTAAGAGAGGGGAAGCTGAGAGGCAAGAGAGCGGGAGATAAGAGGCACGAGAGCGGGAGACGAGAGGCAAGAGAGCTGGAGCTGAGGGGCAAGAGAGCGGGAGCTGAGAGGCAAGAGAGTGGGAGCTGAGAGGCAAGAGAGCGGGAGCTGAGAGGCAAGAGAGCGGGAGCTGGAGGCAAGAAAGCGGGAGCTGAGAGGCAAGAGAGCGGGAGCTGAGAGGCAAGAGAGCGGGAGCTGAGAGGCAAGAGAGTGGGAGCTGAAATGCAAGAGAGCTAGAGCTTAGAGGCAAGAGAGCGGGAGCTGAGAGGCAAGAGAGCGGGAGCTGAGAGGCAAGAGAGCTGGAGCTGAGAAGAAAGAGAGCGGGAGCGAAGAGGCAAGAGAGCGGGAGCTGAGAGGCAAGTGATCTGGAGCTGAGAGGCAAGAGAGCAGAAGCTGAGAGGCACAAGAGTGGGAGATGAGAGGCAAGAGAGCAGGAGCTGAGAGGCAAGAGAGTGGGAGCTGAGAGGAAAGAGAGTGGGAGCTGAGAGGCAAGAGAGCTAGAGCTTAGAGGCAAGAGAGCGGGAGCTGAGAGGCAAGAGAGCGGGAGCTGAGAGGCAAGAGAGCTGGAGCTGAGAAGAAAGAGAGCGGGAGCGAAGAGGCAAGAGAGTGGGAGCTGAGACGCAAGAGAGCACGAGCTGAGAGGCAAGAGAGCAGGAGCTGAGAGGCAAGAGAGCAAGAGTTAAGAGGCAAGAAAGGGGGAGCTGAGAGGCAAGAGAGCGGGAGCTGAGAGGCAAGAGAGCAGGAGCTGAGAAGCAAGAGAGCGGCAGCTGAGAGGCAAGAGATCGGGAGCAAAGAGGCAAGAGAGCGGGAGCTGAGAGGCAAGAGAGAAGGGGCGAGGCAATATAGGGGGAGTTCAGAGGCAAGAGAGCCGGAGCTGAGAGGCAAGAGAGCAGGAGCTGAGAGGCAAGAGAGCGGGAGCTGAGAGGCAAGAGAGCGGGAGATGAGAGGCAAGAGACCAGGAGCTGAGAGGCAAGAGAGCGGGAACTGAGAGGCAAAGGAGTGGGAGAAGCATGGCGAGAGAACGGGAGCGTAGAGGCAAGACAGCGGGAGCTGAAAGGCAAGAGAACGGGAGCTGAGAGGCAAGAGAGCGGGAGCTGAGAGACAAGAGACCAGGAGCTGAGAGGCAAGAGTGCAGGACCTGCGAGGCTAGAGGGTGGGAGCTGAGGGGCAAGAGAGCAGGAGCTGAGAGGCAAGAGAGCGGGAGCTGAGAGGCAAGGGAGCGGTAGCTGAGAGGCAAGAGAGCAGGAGCTGAGAGGCAAGAGAGCGGGAGATGAGAGGCAAGAGAGCGGGAGCTGAGTGGCAAGAGAGCAGGAACTGAGAGGCAAGAGAGCTAGAGCTTAGAGGCAAGAGAGCGGGAGCGAAGAGGCAAGAGAGTGGGAGCTGAGAGGTAAGAGAGGGGGAGCTGAGAGCCAAGAGAGCAGGAGCTGAGGGGCAAGAGAGCGGGAGCTGAGAGGAAAGAGAGCAGGAGCGAAGAGGCAAGAGAGTTGGAGCTGAGAGGTAAGAGAGAGGGGGAGCTGAGAGGCAAGAGAGAGGGAGATAAAAGGCAAGAGAGCGGGAGCGAAGAGGAAAGAGAGTGGGAGCTGAGAGGCAAGAGAGGGGGAGCTTAGAGGCAAGAGAGCGGGCAATCAAGGGCACGAGAGCAGGAGACCAGAGCCAAGAGAGCTGGAAATGAGAAGCAAGAGAGTGGGAGCTGAGAGGCAAGAGAGGGGGAGCTTAGAGGCAAGAGAGCGGGCAATCAAGGGCACGAGAGCAGGAGACCAGAGCCAAGAGAGCTGGAAATGAGAAGCAAGAGAGCGGGAGCTGAGAGGCAAGAGAGCGGGTACTAAGAGGCAAGAGAGCGGGAGATGAGAGGCGAGAGAGCGGGAGCTGAGAGGCAAGAGAGCGGGAGCTGAGAGGCAAGAGTGCGGAAGCTGAGAGGCAGGAGAGCACGAGCTGAGAGGCAAGAGAGCAGGAGCTGAGAGGCAAGAGAGCGGGAGATGAGAGGCAAGAGAGCAGGGGCTGAGAGGCAAGAGAGTGGAAGCTGAGAGGCAAGAAAGCGGAAGCTGAGAGGCAAGAGAGCGGGACCTGAGAGGCAAGGGAGTGGAAACTGAGAGGCAAGAAAGCGGGACCTGAGAGGTAAGAGAGGAGGAGCTGAGAGGCAAGAGAGCGGGAGCTGAGAGGCAAGAGAGCAGGAGCTGAGAGGAAAGAGGGCGGGAGCTGAGAGGCAAGATCGCGGGAGATGAGAGGCAAGAGACCGGAGCAAAGAGGCAAGAGAGCAGGAGCTGAGAGGCAAGAGAGCGGGAGCTGAGAAGCAAGAGAGCGGGAGCTGAGAGGCAAGAGAGGAGAGCTGAGAGGCAAGAGAGCGGGAGCTGAGAGGCAAGAGAGCAGGAGCTGAAGAGGCAAGAGAGTGGGAGCTGAGAGGCTAGAGAGGAGGAGCTTAGAGGCGAGAGAGCGGGAGATAAGGGGCACGAGAGCAGGAGAGCAGAGCCAAGAGAGCTGGAACTGAGAGGCAAGTGAGCGGGAGCTGAGAGACAAGAGAGTGGGAGCTGAGAGGCAAGATAGCACGAGCTGAGAGGCAAGAGAGCAGGAGCTGAGAGGCAAGAGAGCGGGAGCTGAGAGACAAGAGAGCTAGAGCTGAGAGGAAAGAGAGCGGGAGCGAAGAGGCAAGAGAGTGGGAGCCGAGAGGCAAGAGAGGGGGAGCTGAGAGGCAAGAGCAAGGGGAGATAGGAGGCATGAGAGCGGGAGATGAGAGGCAAGAGAGCTGGAGCTGAGAGGCAAGAGAGCTGGACGTGAGAGTCAAGAGTGTAAAAACTGAGAGGCAACAGAGAGGTAGATGAGAGGCAAGAGAGCGGGAGCTGAGAGGCAAGAGAGCGGGAGCGAAGAGGCAAGAGAGTCGGAGCCGAGAGGCAAGAGAGGGGGAGCTGAGAGGCAAGAGCAAGGGGAGATAGTAGGCATGAGAGCGGGAGACGAGAGGCAAGAGAGCTGGAGCTGAGAGGCAAGAGAGCTGGACCTGAGAGTCAAGAGTGTAAAAACTGAGAGGCAACAGAGAGGTAGATGAGAGGCAAGAGAGCGGGAGCTGAGAGAAAAGTGAGCGGGAGCTGAAAGGCATGTGAGCGGGAGCTGAGAGGCAAGTGAGCGGGAGTTGAGAGGCAAGAGAGCGGGAGCTGAGAGGCAAGAGAGCCGGAGCTGAGAAACAAGAGAGCGGGAGCTGAGAGGCAAGAGAGCGGGAGCTGAGAGGCAAGAGAGCGGGAGCGAAGAGGCAAGAGAGTTAGAGCTGAGAGGCAAGAGAGGGGGAGCTTAGAGGCAAAAGAGCAGGAGATTAGGGGAAGAGAGCAGGAGATCAGAGCCAAGAGAGCTGGAACTGAGAGTCAAGTTAGCGGGAGCTGAGAGGCAAGAGAGCAGGAGCTGAGAGGCAAGAGAGTGGGAGCTAAGAGGAAAGAGAACGGGAGCTGAGAGGAAATAGAGCGGGAGCTGAGAGGAAAGAGAGCGGGAGGTGAGATGCAAGAGAGCGGGATCTGAGGGGCGAGGGGGCGGGAGTTGAGAGGCAAGAGAGCGGGACCTGGGAGGCCAGAGGGTGGGAGCTGAGGGGCAAGAGAGCTGGAGCTGAGAGGCAAGAGAGCGGGAGATGAGAGGCAAGAGAGCAGGAGCTTAGAGGCAAGAGAGCGGGAGCTGAGAGGCAAGAGAGCGGGTGCTGAGGGGCAATAGAGTGGTGTGAAAAACTCAAGTGATGATTGTATTAGGAAAAGAGTGGGTATACATAGGTTAGGAGTAGGAGGGAGGGGGCGGTTTTGGTTGGGAGGTGACCACGATTATTGGTGACCCCAATAAGTTGAGTTGGCCAACTTATTGGGGGTCCGATGATCCTAGCCAAGATTATTGTTGGGTCCAATAATCTCGGTTGGGATTATCGGGGGTTCCAATAATTGGGAGCCCAACCAATTTGGGAACCCAACAAGGTTGGGAACCCAACCCCCAACTTGGGTGTATACACCCTAGTGGGGTGCTTATGAGTACCTAAGACAATGAAACAATGTAGGCTAATAGAATGAAGGGAGAATATTCTAACACAACCCCTTAGCCTACAAAGTGCCATAAGTCTTGGGAAGGTGAGGAGAAGCAACCCCTGAATCAGGTAGTCCCCTGTGAGGGAGGGGCAAGACCCAGAAGGCGAAGGAGAGTCGCATGGGGACGACGAAGGAGGGCCTTGGTGAAGATGTCTGCAAGGTTGGCTGAAGAGTCAATCTTGCGCACGGTGAGGTGTCCAGCCTGGACGAGCTCACGAACGAAGTAGTGTCGGAGCTCGATGTGTTTGGAGCGACCATGGAAAACGGCTTCCTTTGTGAGGTGGATAGTACTGGCATTGTCGCACCAGATGGTGGGACAGGGCTGGGGAGCATCCAGCTCAGCAAGGAGGAAGCTGAGCCACCGCGCCTCCTGAGCCGCCATGGTGACGGCGTAGAGCTCTGCTTCGCAGGAGGAGAGAGCGATCGAGGAGGAGCGGGTGGAGCGCCAGGAAATGAGGCCGCTCCCGAGGGAGAAACCATACCCTTGTGAGCTGCGACGGTCGGGCTGAGAATCCGCCCAAGAGGAGTCGCTATAGCCAGTGAGCTGAGGAGGGGTGGGGCCACCCAAGGTGAGGACATAGTCCTTGGTGCCTTTGATGTAGCGGAGAACGCGCTTGGCCGCTTACCAGTGCTCGGGAGTGTGTTTGCCAGCGCCGACAAAGCGCGCCAGGACACTGATAGGGTAGGCAAGGTCGGGGCGAGTGCACATTATGGCGTACATCAGGGACCCGACCAGCTCAGCGTAAGGACTGGTGGAGGAACCGTGGGTGGATGTCGGCGAGAGCTGGTGGCCGACTTGGAGGGGTGTGGAGACGGGTTTGGCCGTGGCCATCTCGAAGCGTTCAAGGACCTTCTCGAGGTAGAATGCCAGAGAGAGGGAGATGGTCCTAGCCGCACGATCGCGAGAAATCTCCATCCCGAGGTAGTTGCGGACCTCCCCCAGGTCCTTGCAGTGGAGGCACTTCTGCAGCTCATCCTTGACCTGTTGTAAGTCTGCTTCGTTGTCAGCGGCAAGAAGCATGTGGTCAACGTAGACGAGGATGTAGAAGGGGGAGGGGGAGGTGCGCAGGAAGAGGCAGGAGGAAGCCTAGGAAGGGCGAAAACCAAGAGCACGGAGAGTGCTCGAGAGCTTGGCATGCCATTCCCGAGGAGCTTGCTTGAGGCCGTAGACGGGGCAGCGAAGTTCCCAAACGGTGTTGGGAGGGAAAGGGAGGTGCCATCCCTCGGGACGCTCCATGAAGATGCGCTCATGGAGTTCACCTTGGAGAAATGCCGTGGTGACATCCATCGAGTGCATGATCATGCCGCGCCGGCTGACGAAGTCCAAGAACACGCGGACGATAGGGGGAGTGGCGGTCGGCGAGTAGGTGTCAAGGAAGTCATGGCCGTACCGCTGCGTGAATCCTTTGGCTCAGTAGCAGGCCTTATAGATCGGGTCGTCGCCAAGGAGGAGCTTGACCCGAAATACCCATTTGCCCTTGACCACGTTTTGGTTAAGAGGGCGGGGTACGTCGATGAAGGTGCCGTTGCGGACAAATGCCTCATTCTCTTTGAGGACTGCCTTGCCCCAATGAGGGTGGTCGGGGCATGTCATAGCTTCGTGATAATCTCCCGGCTCGAAGATGATGGGCGCGCCGGAGAAGACAAGTACCGGGGCGCCGGTCATGCTGAAGGCGACTGCTTGGGTGTTGGAGAAGAGGTGGAGGCGAAGAAATTCACCATGGGAGTCTTCGATGAGGAGGGGAGAGAAAGGAGGAGGAAGGGAGGGTGGTGTTGCAAGTCTGTTGCGCTGCTGAGGGGGGAGGCTGTGACACGGCGACTCTGCGACTCGGCTGCACGGCTGCTTGACCGGGGCAACTGCTACGGCGGATCCTGACGCTGTGGGTGCGGCGACCGGGGCAGGCACTGGTGCGGCGGAGGGAGCTGCTGCGGCGGGTGCGGAGGTGGAAGCAGAGGGTGCTGGAGCGGGTGCCTTTGCCTGAGGGGAGGGAGGGGCTAAGGGCGGACCAAAGAGGGGATCCATGGACCGAGTATGAGGGCGGTGGTGAAGGACAAGGGGAGAAGACACCTGGGGGGGTGGAGGAGGAGGTGGGGGAGATGGGGGAGGAGATGAGGGGATGAAGGGGCGAGAAGGAATGGTGAGTGGGTCAGGTGAGGCAGGAGAGGTGTAGTACGGGGAGGATTCGTCAAAGATGACGTCCCGACTACGAATGAGGCGACCTGAGGGGGGATGAAGGAAAAGGTAGTCAGGGGAGGAGGTGTTGTGACCAAGGAATACATAGGGTAGACTCTTGGAGGCGAGCTTCCCTGCTGTGCGTGAGAGGTCGGCTTGGTGTATGAGAACATACGCCCTGGAACCCCAGACGCGCAGGGGGGAGACGTCGGGTTTAGTTGACGTCCACAGCTCGGTGGGGGTGGTGGAGGGGAGGAGAGGGTGGGGATATAGGTTAGTGAGGAGGACGGCGTGGAGAAGAGCATAACCCCAGAGAGAAGGCGGGCAGAGGCGTGAACAAGAAGACACCTGGCGGTCTTTGTAACTTCTCGAACACGAGCTTCTGCCACGCCATTCTGCTGAGGGGAGTGAGGGAGGGTGTAAGTGTGGTGAATACCATGGATGGAGAAATAGGAAGAGAGATGGTGATTGAGGAATTCACTGCCGCCATCGGAATGGAAGCGGCGAACGGGACGACCGAAGTGGGTGCGCGCCTGCTCGGCCCAGGCGATGAAGGCCGGTGCCTCGGCCTTCGTGCGAAGGAGGGAGACCGAGGTGTATCGTGAGCGGTCATCGACCAGGACGAGGAGGTAGCGGTGCCCTTGACGGGTGGGGGAGGGGTTGGGGCCCCAGAGATCCATGTGGACAAGATCCAGGAGCTATGGGGTGCAAGAAGGGTGACTTTTATGAGGAAGTTGCTTGAGCTTGCTCTGAACACAGATGGTGCAAGGGGGGGCGGGGGAGGGAGGGAGTGGAGGGAGAGTGTGGGGAAGGCCATTGAGGAGCCCGGAGGCGACGGCCTTGTGGAGGGTGGCAAAGTTGGGGTGACCTAGGCGGTGGTGGAGGAGGATGGCAGGATGTGTAAGATCACGACAATGGCACTGAGATGTGGGGGTAGTGCGAAGGGAGGGGACATGGAAGCCAGTTACTGAACTTGAGGGGAAGAGGGGGCAGGGAAGAGTGGAGGTATGGCGGGAGGTGACCGAGAAAGTAGAATCGGCTCCAATGATGGTGGACGGGTTAGGGAGGGGGGTGAGGGCACCAGCGTCACGAAGGACTGTGACACTGGCGCCGTTTTCAATGACAAACTCAATGGAAGGAGGGGTGGGGTGAGACACGGAAGACTGGAAGGAGGTTTCATTAATAGACTCGGGATACATTGGAGGAATAGCGGGAGAAGCATGGCTAACATGGTTGATGAAGCCAGGAGAGGGAAATGGGGTAAAGCCAGGAGGTCCGGTGGGGGCCTGCGCAAGAGGAGCAGGAGCAGAGAGGCCGGAGCTCCAGGCGGAGGGAGGGGAGGGTTGCTGCTGAGACTGCTGGTGCTGCTGAGATTGTTGCAGCTGCTGGAGGAGCTGCTGCGGCTGCTGCTGAGACTGCTGCGGCTGCTAGATCTGCTGCGTCTGCTGAGTCTGCTGCGGCTGCACGGACGGAAGGAGGGGCGTGACCTGCTGGAGGATCTGTGAAGGAAGGTGCTGTGCGAGGATGTGGTGGAGAGAGGTAGAGGAGGGCTGATAGGCGGGGAGGGTACGAACATCAAAGGGAGTGGGAGGTGGAGTGATAGCAGACCAGCGAGGGGGCGTGCCCGTGTTGCCTCGATCAAGCCACTCATCAGTGAGGGAATTGAAACAGGTGGTGGTGGCATGGGTGGTTTGGAGGCAGCGCTTACCCTTGTTGGGGCCGTTGCAGATGAGATACTGACATGGGGAGAAGCCGCCGGTGCTGTTGGAACCACTGCTACCCCCGCGTCCTCCACTGCGCCCCCCGCCACGTCCACCACCCGATCGTCCCGCCGAAGTACCGCCACGGCCAGCGCCACGTCCTCCTTTTGCTTGGGCAGCATGAGCCGTCGGAGGAGACTGGCGGAGAAGCTCCGCTTCTGTTTTCAGAATCCATGCGGCTACGTAGGCGGAGGCGGGTGGGAAGCTGGCGTGAACCTCATTGAACGCCACGCGACGGGCCTCGTACATGGGTGTGAGACAGTCGAGGAGGCGGCAAACGATGAGGGAGTCGAGAAGGGGAGAGCGACGATCGGCAAGGCGTTTGGCAGTGGTGAGGAGGCGGCGCGTGAAGGAGAGGGCGTTGGGGCAGGAGTCGAGGTTGATGTCGAGGAAGGCGCGGTGGAGCGCTAGGAGAGAGTTGATGTCCTGGAGATCATAGGTGGCACATAGCTCTTTCCAGAACTCGGGAGCGGAGGAGGGGGTTATTTCGCGTTTGAGGGAGGAAGGAACGCATGCAGACAGGATAGCGAGACATTTGCGGTTGGCAATGTTTCAGGCAGAGTGGCGACGACGGTACTCACGAAAGTCATCAGCATACTTAGCCGTGGCGTCCTTGTGCTGCTGGAGAAGTGTGTTGGCAGCGTCGTGCGCAGCTTGCTCTGCATCATACACATGCTGGAGGAGAGTGTACTCCGCAAAGTCCTTGTCATACTAGTGCTGCACACGAGCCCATCGATCAGGGTCATCGGTATACACCAATGGGGAGGGCTTGGTGGGGGCCGGACCCGAGGGGGGTGGAGGTGGGGCGGGAGGTGCAGGGGAGACATCAGCAGGACGCTCTGAGGGCTGCCCTGCGTCAGTGCCAAGGAGAATGTCGAGGAGGCAGTAATCGTTGATGATTGCGGGTCCGAGGACATTTGTGAGGCTTTGGGCAAAGGTAGCCCAGTTGACAGGGACAGCGTCGTCGATGAGCTCGAGGACGTCGATGGTGGAGATGTCGACGGCGAGTGCTTCGGTGGTCATGGTGGAATTGCGGGTGCTGATGCTGTTGCTGCTGGGGATGAGGGGAGAGGGGAGAAGGAGGAGGGAGGGGAGGGGGCGGAATATGGCTGCTGCAGATGAGGCGGTTGCTGCCGCTGGTGGGAGGAGGAAGGGGAGGAGGAGGAGATGGAGGGGGGAGATGCGGCTGCTGCGGCTGATGAGGGGAGTGGGGAGGAGGTGGAGGGCGGTGGAGGGTGCGGCGGCGGCTGCTGATGCGGCGACTGCGGCTGATTGGGGGGGGGGGGGGGGGGGGGGGGGGGGGGCTGTGCGGCTTCTGCTGTTGGTGGGGAAGGAGGAGAGGAAGGGAGGGAGGAAGGGGGGTGCGCGGAGCGCAGCTCTTAAGTTGCCATAGGTGACTTAAACGAGCTGCGCGACGCGCAACCTTTGGCGGGCGCCGACGCGAAAGGCGACGGCCAGCGCGGATGGCGACGATCAGCAGCTGTGGGCAGTTGTGTGCGGTGCACGCCGGCACAGAGGTCAGCCCGGCCGAATCCCGCTTGTTAGGCGGGGGCGCCGGGACTGCACAAAGGGGGAGGAGGCAACGGAGTGCGGAGGAGACGGAGTGTCGAAATATGGCGGGAAGGCCGCGTCAACATGGTGCGGGAGCGCCGCGTCAAATTGCGGCGGAACGTCACGCCGAAATGCAACCGAGTGCCCGCGTCGAAATGCGGCCGAGCGCCGCCTCGAGATGCAGCCGAGCGCCGCGTCGCAATGCGGCAGGAACGCCGCGTCGAAATGCGGCTAGAGCGCCGCGTCGAAATGCGGTAAGAGCGCCTCGCGAAAACGTAGCGATTAAGGGCGCGAGGAGAGGCGCTTAAGGGCGCGGGGAGGGGCGCTTATGGGCGCGGGGAGGGGCGCTTATGGGCGCGGGAAGGGGCGCTTAAAGGCACGGAGAGGGGCGCTTAAGGGCGCGGGGAGGGGCGCATTGGGCGCGAGGTGGCTAGGGATCGAACCACGGAGAGACGTGAGCCATAAGCTCTGAAACCATGTGAGAAACTCAAGTGATGATTGTATTAGGAAAAGAGTGGGTATACATAGGTGAGGAGTAGGAGGGAGGGGGGGGGTTTGGTTGGGAGGTGACCACGATTATTGGTGACCCCAATAAGTTGATTTGGCCAACTTATTGGGGGTCCAATGATCCTAGCCAAGATTATTGGTGGGTCCAATAATCTTGGTTGGAATTATTGGGGGTTCCAATAATTGGGAGCCCAACCAATTTGGGAACCAACAAGGTTGGGCAACCAACCCCCAACTTGGGTGAATACACCCTAGTGGGGTGCTTATAAGTACCTAAGACAATGAAACGATGTAGGCTAATAGAATGAAGGGAGAATATTCTAACAAGCGGGAGCTGAGAGGCAAGAGAGCGGGAGCTGAGAGGCAAGAGAGCAGGAGCTGAGAGGCAAGACATCGGGCGCTGAGAGGCAAGAGAGCGGGAGCTGGGAGGCAAGAGAGTGGGAGCTGAAATGCAAGAGAGCGGGAGCTGAGAGGCAAGAGAGCGGGAGCTGAGAGGCAACGGAGGGGGAGCTGAGAGGCAAGAGAGCAGGAGATGAGAGACAAGAGAGCGGGAGCTGAGAGGCAAGAGAGCGTGGCAAGAGAGTGGGAGCTGAGAGGCAAGAGAGCGGGAGCTGAGAGGCATGAGAGTGGGAGCTGAGACGCAAGAGAGCTGGAGCTGAGAGGGAAGAGAGTGGGAGCTGAGAGGCAAGAGAGCGGGAGCTGCGAGGCGCGAGAACGGGACATGAGAGGCAAGAGAGTGGGAGCTGAAAGGCAAGAGAGTGGGAGATGAGAGGCAAGAAAGCGGGAGCTGAGAGGCAAGAGAGCGGGAGCTGAGAGGCAAGAGAGCGGGAGCTGAGATGCAAGAGAGCGGGAGTTGAGAGGCAGGAGAGTGGGAGCTAAGAGGCAAGAGAACGGGAGCTGAGAGGCAAGAGAGAGGGAGCTGAGAGGCAAAGAGAGCGGGAGCTGAGAGGCAAGAATGCGGGAGCTGAGAGGCAAGAGAGCGGGAGCTGAGAGGCAAAGAGAGCGGGAGCTGAGAGGCAAGAGAGCGGGAGCAGAGAGGCACGAGAGCGGGAGATGAGAGGAAAGAGAGCGGGAGCTGAGAGGCAAGAGAGTGGCAGCTGAGAGGCAAGAAAGCGGTTGCTGAGAGGCAAGAGAGCGGGAGCTTAAGGGCAAGAGAGCGGGAGCTGAGAGGCAAGAGAGCGGGAGCTGAGAGGCAAGAGAGCAGGAGCTGAGAGGCAAGACATCGGGCGCTGAGAGGCAAGAGAGCGGGAGCTGGGAGGCAACAGAGTGGGAGCTGAAATGCAAGAGAGCGGGAGCTGAGAGGCAAGAGAGTGGGAGCTGAGAGGCAACGGAGGGGGAGCTGAGAGGCAAGAGAGCAGGAGATGAGAGGCAAGAGAGCGGGAGCTGAGAGGCAAGAGAGCGTGGCAAGAGAGTGGGAGCTGAGAGGCAAGAGAGCGGGAGCTGAGAGGCATGAGAGTGGGAGCTGAGACGCAAGAGAGCTGGAGCTGAGAGGGAAGAGAGTGGGAGCTGAGAGGCAAGAGAGCGGGAGCTGCGAGGCGCGAGAACAGGACATGAGAGGCAAGAGAGTGGGAGCTGAAAGGCAAGAGAGTGGGAGATGAGAGGCAAGAAAGCGGGAGCTGAGAGGCAAGAGAGCGGGAGCTGAGATGCAAGAGAGCGGGAGTTGAGAGGCAGGAGAGTGGGAGCTGGGAGGCAAGAGAGCGGGAGCTGAGAGACAAGAGAGTGGGAGCTGGAAGGCAAGAGAGCGGGAGATGAGATGCAAGAGAGCGGGAGTTGAAAGGCAAGAGAGAAGGAGCTGGGAGGCAAGAGAGCGGGAGCTGAGAGGCAAGAGAGTGGGAGCTGAGAGACAAGAGCGAGGGAGATGAGACGCAAGAGAGGGGGAGCTGAGAGGCACGAGAGCGGGATTTAGAGGCAAGAGAGCGGGAGCTGAGAGGCAAGAGAGTGGGAGCTGAGGGGAAAGAGAGTGGGAGCTGAGTGGCAAGAGGGCGGGAGCTGAGAGGCAAAAGAGCGGGAGCTGAGAGGCAAGAGAGCGGGAGCTCAGAGGCAAGAGAGCGGGAGCTGAGAGGCAAGAGAGCGGGAGCTGAGATGCAAGAATGCGGGAGCTGAGAGGCAAGAGAGCGGGAGCTGAGAGGCAAAGAGAGCGGGAGATGAGAGGAAAGAGAGCGGGAGCTGAGAGGCAAGAGAGTGGCAGCTGAGAGGCAAGAAAGCGGTTGCTGAGAGGCAAGAGAGCGGGAGCTTAGAGGCAAGAGAGCGGCAGCTGAGACGCAAGAGAGCGGGAGCTGAGAGGCAAGAGAGCGGGAGCTGAGAGGCAAGAATGCGGGAGCTGGGAGGCAAGAGAGCTGGAGCTGAGAGGCAAGAGAAAGGGAGCTGAGAGGCAAGAGAGCGGGAGCTGAGAGGCAAAAGGGCGGGAGCTGAGAGGCAAGAAAGCGGGTGCTGAGAGGCAAGAGAGTGGGAGCTGGGAGGCAAGAGAGCGGGAGCTGGGAGGCAAGAGAGCGGGAGCTGAGAGGCAAGAGAGCGGGAGCTGAGAGGCAAGAGAGCGGGAGCTGGGAGGCAAGAGAGCGGGAGCTGAGAGGCAAGAGAGCGGGAGCTGAGAGGCAAGAGAGCGGGAACTGAGTGGTAAGAGAGCGGGAGCGAAGAGGCAAGAGAGTAAGAGATGAGAGGTAAGAGAGGGGGAGCTGAAAGGCAAGAGAGTGGGAGCTGAAAGGCAAGAGAGCTGGAGCGAAGAGGCATGAGGGCGGGAGCTTAGAGGCAAGAGAGCAGGAGATGAGAGGAACGAGAGCGGGAGATGAGAGGCAAGAGAACTGGAGCTGAGAGGCAAGAGAGCGGGAGCTGAGAGGCAAGAGAGCAGGAGCTCAGGGACACGAGAGCGGGAGCTGAGAGGCGAGAGAGCGGGAGCTGAGAGGCAAGAGAGCGGGAGCTGAGAGCCAAGAGACTGGGAGCTGAGAGGCAAGAGAGCGGGTGCTGAGGGGAAAGAGAGCGGGAGCTGAGAGGCAAGAGAGTGGGATCTGAGAGGCAAGAGATCGGGCGCTGATTGGCAAGAGAGCGGGAGCTGGGAGGCAAGTGAGCGGGAGCTGAAAGGCAAGAGAGCGGGAGCTGAGAGGCAAGAGAGCGGGAGCTGAGAGGCAAGAGAGAGGGAGCTGAGAGGCAAGAGAGCAGGAGATTAGAGGCAAGAGAGCGGGAGCTGAGAGGCAAGAGAGCGTGGCAAGAGAGTGGGGGCTGAGAGGCAAGAGAGCGGGAGCTGAGAGGCGTGAGAGCGGGAGCTGAGACGCAAGAGAGCGGGAGCTGAAAGGGAGGAGAGTGGGAGCTGAGAGGCGCGAGAGCGGGACATGAGAGGCAAGAGAGCGGGAGCTGAGAGGCAAGAGTGTGGGAGATGAGAGGCAAGAAAGCGGGAACTGAGAGGCAAGAAAGCGGGAGCTGAGAAGCAAGAGAGTGGGAGCTGAGAGGCAAGAGAGTAGGAGCTGAAAGGCAAGAGACCGGGAGCTGAGAGGCAAGAGAGCGGGAGCTGAGAGGCAAGAGAGCGGGAGCTTAGAGGTAAGAGAGCGGGAGCTGAGAGGCAAGAGAGCGGGAGCTGAGAGGCAAGAGAGAGGGAGCTGAGAGGCAAGAGAGCAGGAGATTAGAGGCAAGAGAGCTGGAGCTGAGAGGCAAGAGAGCGTGGCAAGAGAGTGGGGGCTGAGAGGCAAGAGAGCGGGAGCTGAGAGGCGTGAGAGCGGGAGCTGAGATGCAAGAGAGCGGGAGCTGAAAGGGAGGAGAGTGGGAGCTGAGAGGCGCGAGAGCGGGACATGAGAGGCAAGAGAGCGGGAGCTGAGAGGCAAGAGAGTGGGAGATGAGAGGCTAGAAAGCGGGAACTGAGAGGCAAGAGAGCGGGAGCTGAGAGGCAAGAGAGTGGGAGCTGAGAGGCAAGAGAGTAGGAGCTGAAAGGCAAGAGACCGGGAGCTGAGAGGCAAGAGAGCGGGAGCTGAGAGGCAAGAGAGCGGGAGCTTAGAGGTAAGAGAGCGGGAGCTGAGAGGCAAGAGAGCGGGAGCTGAGAGGCAAGAGAGCGGGATCTGAGAGGCAAGAGAGCGGGAGCGGAGAGGCAAGAGAGCAGGAGATGAGAGGCAAGAGAGCGGGAGCCGAGAGGCAAGAGAGCGGTAGCTGAGAGGCAAGCGAGCGGGAGCTGAGAGGCAAGAGAGCGGGAGCTGAGAGGCAAGAGAGCGGGAGCTGAGAGGCAAGAGAGCGGCAGCGAAGTGGCAAGAGAGCAGGAGCTGAGAGGCAAGAGACCGGGAGCTGAGAGGCAAGAGAGCAGGAGATGAGAGGCTCGAGAGCAGGAGATGAGAGGCAAGAGAGCGGGAGCTGAGAGGCAAGAGAGCGGGAGCTGAGAGGCAAGAGAGCGGGAGCTGAGAGGCAAGAGAGTGGGAGCTGAGAGGCAAGAGAGCGGGAGCTGAGAGGCAAGAGCCCCACCATCACAACCCCACTCCCACCTTGTAGCGATTAAATCAGGGAGACGGGGAGCAGGGGAGCAGGGGGGAGGAACGGAGCAAGGGGGTGGAATAAAAACAGGGGGAGACAATGGGAGCAGCAGAAAGGAATGAGAGGGAAAAGGGGGTTGGGGGGGGGGGAGAGTGAGCACGGATGGGTGAGGAGGACAGGGGGGTAGAGGGAGGAGGATAGGGGAAGAGGGAGAGGAGGAGAGGCGGAAAGGGCGAGGAGGGCCGGGGGAAAGGGACAGGCGGATTGGGGGAAATGGAGAGGAGGACAGGGGGAAAGAGAGGGGAGGAAAGGGGGAAATAGAGAGGAGGACAGGGGGAAGGACAGGGGAGGAAAGGGGGAAACAGAGAGGAGGACAGGGGGAAAGGGACATGCGGATAGGGGGAAAGGGACAGGAGGTTAAGGGGTGAGGGAGAGGAGGATATGGGGAAAGGGAGAGCAGGACAGGGGGAGAGAGAGGGGAGGACAGGGGGAAAGGGACACGCGGATAGGGGGAAAGGGACAGGAGGTTAGGGGGTGAGGGAGAGGAGGATAGGGGGAAAGGGAGAGGAGGACAGGGGTAAAGAGAGATGAGGACAGGGGGAAAGGGACACGCGGATAGGGGGAAAGGGACAGGAGGTTAGGGGGTTAGGGAGAAGAGGATAGGGGGAAAGGGAGAGGAGGACAAGGGGAAAGGGAGAGGAGGATAGGGGGAAACGGAGAGGAGGACAGGGGGAAAGGGAGAGGAGGAGAGGGGGAAAGGGAGAGGGGGAACTGAGGGGAATGGGATGGGGAACTGAGGGGAATGAGGGGGAACTGAGGGGCATGAGAGGGGAAGTGAGGGGAATGAGAGGGGGAACTGAGAGGAGGGAGAGGGGGAACTGAGGGGAATGAGAGGGGGAACTGAGGGGAATGAGGGGGGGAACTGAGGGGAAGCCAGAGAGGAGGAAGGGAAAAGGGGTGTGGGCAGCGTGGGAAATGGGGAGGAAGAGTGGCGGAAACATAGACGAGGAGAGCATGATACGGAGGGGAGGAGAGGGAGGGAGCAGAGAGGAGGAGAGTGGGATACGGGGAGGTGGGGAGGGGGTACCTGACAGCAGGAGCGGGGGAAACGGAGAAGGGTAGAGCTGGGTAAGGAGAGACCGCTCGTAATTCCCTCAATGTCCGGCGCATATCCCTTGCTTCCCCCGCGCCTGGCCCTTGCCTTCCCTCATCTCGTACCCCTTGCCTTCCCTGTACATATCCCCCACTTCCTCCCGCCTGACCCTTGTATTCCTCAACGCTCTCTGTCTCTGCATCTGCATCGCTATCGCCTGTCCCTGCATTTCCCTTTGCCTTGGCCTGTACTTCCCCTCCGCGTATGCTCTGCTTGCCATCCCTTGCTCCTCACCGTGCCTATTTCTCCATGCGCCTGTGCCTCATCGTATCCCTCTGCCGAACGTTCCTGCGGCGCTCCCTTGCATTCCCTGGACCAGTTGCTTGCCGTTTCCCCTCGTGTGTCCCTAGCTCTCCGCGTGCATAGCCTTGTTTTCTTGGAAACACATCCTTGCTTTTCTCCCCTGTGTATCCCTCGCCTAGCCATCGCCTATCCTGCCGCTTCGTGACGAGGGGAAAAGAAAGCGCGACGAGGGGGAGGAGAAGCGTGACGAGGAGGAGCCCTAAGTGCGACGAGGATGAGGGAGAAGCGCGACGGAAGTGAAAGTATTGCCCTGGGAAGACTAGAGCGAAGGGCGGGAGTGCGTGCTTTTGGAAGAGTGGGAGGCGACGCGAGACAGAATCGCCCCCACGACCGGAGGGGAGAATCGACGAGAGAGTGAGTTGCCTTTTCGGAAGTGCTGGATATCTTTTCCTGCCTTGTCGCTGCCGCCATGGACTTCAGTCCCAAGAACCCAAACGCTCTGTACACCTATCCCGTGCCATTTTCTCACCCAGCAAATTCTCAGGTTTTGTCGCCTTCCTGGACCACCTACCAGCTGCCGCCCCAAACTCAAGCGTGTGAAAATGAGAGCTTTTGGGGAGGGTGAGTCACACTTTGCCAAGTCAGCAACCAGCTGACCTCAGCGATGAACCCTCCCCCATCTGAGCCCGAATACCACCATACCCAAGGAACCAAAATTGAGGCGCATGTAAAACCACGTGTCCACCTGCGATTTGTCGACGGGGATTGCGCCCAGCGGCAAACCACAATATTTTTTTATGAATTGGGGGTCCTAAGCAAAGGTCACGCGCCAATCAGGAAACACTTCCAACAGAAATCCGAAACGAACAGAAGCAAAGGTTGAATGACGCGCACCATACCAAAAGTCCCCACAAATAAGCAAAACTTAAAGCCCATGTCCCAAGTTACAAGTCGCGAAAAGAGAGTGCGGCTTGGGTTGGGGCTAGTGGATTGCGATTGGCTGCGGGAATGGCGAGAGCTCGAAGTCTGGAAACTTGTTTGCGAAACTCGCAAACGCAAATTTGAAGTTCGCTCATCAAAACTCAAACGAGGTTGGGGAAGGAAAACAAGTGAAGCACAAGAGATGGTCGGCAGCAACACAGCAGCACACAAGCTATGCTAACGCGTCATAGCATCAACCAGCCACAACACAGCGGCAAACATGCCGAAGGCATTTCCGCAGCCCATACGCATGCAATATCAAGAGGTAGTGTGGTGTTCTTTTTTTGCCAGCAACTCAGGGTAGGCTCGCACCCAGTCTATTTCTCGGTGGATATCAATAAATTATCGCGCGCAGGCCTTCTATTGGTGGATATCTTCTGGTGGATCGCAAAATGGCACGTCATTCGAGATAAGCCCACGCGTTCACCTAGGCGTAGCGGGGATATGTGAGAGAAAACGCAAAGTCGGCTAGCAATGGCGCTGAAAATAGAGCGAGAGGCAGCGCTACTCCAGTTAGGGCATTATACCAAAAGAAACGACCGCCCAGAGCCAAAATTCCGCGATGCATCCACGACCGACGGTGCAGGGCGAGAGAGAGGGGGATGCAGATCTAGTGAGAGGGGGATGCGGAGTGAGTGAGAGGGGGATGCAGAGCAAGTGAGAGGGATGCAGAGCGAGTGAGAGGGGGATGCAGAGCGAGCGAGAGGGGGATGCGAGGCGAGTGAGAGGGGGATGCGGAGCGAGTGAGAGGGGGATGGAGAGCGAGTGAGAGGGGGATGTAGAACGAGTGAGAGGGATGCAGAGCGAGTGAGAGGGGGATGCAGAGCGAGTGAGAGGGGGATGCAGAGCGAGTGAGAGGGGGATGCGGGGCGAGTGAGAAGGGGATGTGGAGCGAATGAGAGGGGGATGCGGAGCGAGTGAGAGGGGGATGCAGAGCGAGTGAGAGGGGGATGCAGAGCGAGTGAGAGGGGGTTGCAAAGCGAGTGGGAGGGGGAGCAAAGCAGTGCTTGCTGACCTTACTGAGAGAGAGAGAGAGAGAGAGAGAGAGAGAGAGAGAGAGAGAGAGAGAGAGAGAGAGAGAGAGAGAGAGAGAGAGAGAGAGAGAGAGAGAGATAGAGAGAGAGAGAGAGAGAGTGAGAGAGAGAGAGAGAGAGAGAGAGAGAGAGAGAGACCATGAGTCTCCCTCCAGCTATTTAAGCCCTGTCCCTAGCTCATTCTCCTGGTTTAGTTTTCTGTTATTTCGATTCTCCTTCCCTTGGTGGCGGCTCGCGCCTGCGGCCTTCGGCCGCCGATGCTCGCGGCGCGGCCTGCGGCCGCGCGTTAGGGGACGGCAAGGCAACAGCAACACCAAGTTTGCAACTGCAACACTACAAACTAGACAATGTCCCTAGCGGGCTACTGTGGTGCTCAATAGCCACACTTCTAACGAGGCATGGAAAGCCTCACCAAGCTTACCAGAGCACTCGCACTTGCGCGCACTTCACCAACGCGGACCTATACGCGACAGGAGCCCGTTATGCAACTTGGTCCACTCCAGCTTCCTCCAGCAAGGCCGTCACATAGCCCACCAGGAGCATCAGCGCTGACATGGCACCGCCAACGATGCTTACAGCTGCAGCCGAGTCTATGCTCGCCGATACTGCCCGCATTACGGTGAGCAGGCGCGGGTCCAACATGGTTCCCGGGGCGGGCGCAGGCTGCACTCGCGTTGACACGACTGCCAGATCAGCTGCAGCCATCGCGCAGCGGTGGAGAGGATCGTGGGGCATCTTGCATGGTCTCGCTGAGTTCCGAGAGGAGATCGAGGAGGAGGGCGCAGGAGACACGCTGGGCGGGCAGCACGGGGTCGCGGACGCGGGCAAGCTAGGCGAGGCAATTTGTCCTCCGACGGGGGTCCGCTGAACGGTTTCCAGCAGGCGGCGAACAGGGCTTTAAGAGACTTGGGATTACAAGGAACTACTGGTGAGGAGGAACAAGCCGACGAACTTATGTACCTGGGGAGCAGAGGGAGTCTACAACAGACACGTCTAGTGAGGAGGGAGGCGTGGAGACAAACAGGTGTTCCAGAGGGGGAACAGCTGGCCCAACCCCCAGATCTGGGGGACCAAGGTCCAGCAGCATGCGTAATACACGCGAACCGCTGAACACCCATCCCCGGACAGCTCCGCAGCTGTCCCCAGAAGAGCTGGCTAGCGACGCCTCCCAATTCGTCGGGATTGCTAGCTGGGACATTGCAATATTATGCGACAGCCGCCAACCCCCGCTCTCTCGCCGGTAACCTCCCCAAATTCGTCAACTTTTCGCGCTCGCCCGGCTGACACCCCTCCTTTCTTCGCCAAAAATCCAACCTCCACTGAGGGTTGGATTTTGTTACTTTACCTCCCACGTCTCACCCTTCGCCTACCTTCACCAAGACGTCCCGATTGGCCCGCGGCAGAAAAACGCCTCCGACAATTCCTCGCGGGTCAATGGGACGCTCTGTACCAAGCAGCCGCACCTGCTGTCACCCTGCCACCCCCACCTCGCCACGTACCTGACACCCTCGGGAAAATATCCCGAGCCGAGGGGCTGGTGCGATGCGGCAGCTTACGACGAGCACTGCTCGCGTTGACTTCAACCCCAGTCAGCGAGTCCACCCCTGCTGTCTTGGATGCGCTGAAGTCAAAACACCCCCCCCCCCCCCTTGCTAGCTGAAGACCTTAACTGGCCGCAGCTGGGCGCTCACAGTCGACTTCGCTGACTTCGCGAAGCTCCTCTCACCCTGCGAAAATGGGGTTGGGGCGGGGCCATCGGGAATGACTTTCGAGCATCTTCGCGATGCCTCGCTTACCAGCCCCTCCGTCGCCAAGCACCTTCACTAGCTCATCGAGCGCCTTCTCGCTGGTAACCTGCCGCACGAGGTCAGCCAGCTCCTGGCTTCCTCACGCCTCCTGGCACTCACCAAACCAGATGGAGGTACTCGCCCCATCGCTATCGGCGAGTGCCTGCATCGACAAGCGGCTAAATCCGCACTCGTCTCTTCAACACAACCGGCACAAGCCTATTTTCTCCCACACCAATTCGGGGAGGCAATCCGGAGCGGAGGGGAGATAATCATCCACGCCACCAGGGGTTTCACCTCCGCGTGCCCGGGATCGCTGAACCTGCAGGTCGATCTCTCAAATGCGTTCAACAATGTTGACTGCGAGGCTATCATCTACACCATCAATCACTCGCCCCTGCGCCCCCTTCTACTGTTTATCCAATTCTCGTATGGGGCACCGTCCCCGTTTTACCTCGACGCGGAGTTCGGTAGCCCACCCCTACTGAGCGCGCGGGGAGTACGCCAAGGGGACCCTATGGGCCCCCTGCTTTTTGCAGCTGCCATCCACCCTGCGCTTCACGCCACCGCGGCAGCCCACCCCGAGGTCCTTTGTCTCGCCTACACGGACGATGTGACCTTCGTGGGCGACCCAGGTGCCTGCACCTCGGCATTCCTAGACTTCACCACCGCCATGGGAGGCATCGGCCTCTCTCACAACCCCACAAAGTGCGCGGCATGGTCCGCTGAGCTCCCCATGCCTGGCTGCCTCCCGCCGGACATACCTTTCAACGGCGACGGGGTCCGCGTGCTGGGCAGTTTTATAGGCACACCTGAAGGCACAGCAGGTTTTCTCCGCACCCAGCTTGCCGCGCTCGTCGAACCCCTCACCACACTGGCCACGATGGACCCACAGTCCTCCTCCCTCCTCCTCACACGCTGCGTGTCCAGGCACGTCTCGTACCTGACCCGCACCAACTCCCTGGATTTCCTGCCCCTGGAGGCTTGGTCCGAGTGGGGCAAGGAGCTATTTCACACCCTACTACGCGCCTGCAACCTCCAACCACCATGGGGCGAGTCAGAGCGGGCGCGTACCTGGGCCCAGGCATCTCTCCCTCCCTCTCTCGGGGGGCTGGGCCTCACCGATCCAGCGATTGAAGGGCATCCGGCTTTTCTCACCAGCGTCACCCAAGCGCAGGGCCTCCTTGCTGCCCTCCCAGCAGCGACCAGAGGGCCTCTGGCCGATGCGGTGCTCCACCTCACACCGCCCTTTGCCAGCCCCACCCACCTGCATACCTGGCTGGCGAGGTGTGAATCGGCGCTGCCCCCACGGGCCCTGTAGCTTCTACAATCCGAGCGGGGTGAACCCTCGGGCTCCCCTCTCCAACACCACCTGTCCCTCAAGGTTCAGGCTGTGCGATACGCCGACCAAGTGGCAGCATCGGGAACAATGGATCCAAACCCATACTCTGGCCACACGAAAAGCCTCTTCTCCCTGGCTGGGTATGGGGCAGGGGATTGGATCCATGCCATTCCCATCTTCCCCTCCCTCCGTCTCGAAGCCCCACACTTTGCCATCGCCCTGGCCTTTCGCCTTGGCCTTCCGTTCCCATCCCCCCGCATCTGCAACTGCGCCGAGGAATTCGAAATCCTAGACACACGGCTGCCCAATCACCTCTTTCGGTGTGGCACCGGGCACGGGCGGACAGACACCCACGATGCCCTGCGGGATGAGAGCATCCGGATGGCCCGGGATGCTGACTTCATTGTCACTAAAAAGACAATCATCTACAGCCCTGTAGACAATCCGACCTCGCAATCCGCGACCGCAGCTCCGGAGCCGTCTGGATCTACGACATCACCGTCATAGACCCCATCAGCAGCCGGGACCCGGATGCACGGAAGGGACGGGGGTACATGGCCCGTGAGCAAGCTGACAAGAAGATCTACCACTACCACAACCGGGCCCCCTACGTTGGTTTCTTCCCACTGGCGGTCGAGACATATGGCTGCCCCTGCGCCGTAGTCCCTACCTTCCTGAAATTTCTTGCGGACACAGGGGCCAGGAGGCTCTTCAATGCGGACCCCAGTTCCTACCAAGCGGCGAAACTACTCCATCAGTTCCGCCAGCATTGGTCAGTTACACTCCAGCGGGCGCAGGCCTTGGCTTACCTGGGCAAAGTTAACAAAGCCTCCCCTCCCCCCCAACACCCCCGTGGATACCCCCAACGCCGACATGGCCCTGGGGGACTGCTTTGCCGTGGCAGAGCCCCTAGGGGAGCTCGAGTAGGCTAGGGCCCCTTAACCTGCACGTACCTTGCCTCGTTGTCATCCGCCTACCTAATTTGTACCCAGGGTTCGAGCAATAAACAAACTGCTTGAGAGAGAGAGAGAGAGAGAGAGAGAGAGAGAGAGAGAGAGAGAGAGAGAGAGAGAGAGAGAGAGAGAGAGAGAGAGGGAGAGAGAGAGAGAGAGAGAGAGAGAGGGGGAGAGAGAGAGAGAGAGAGAGAGAGAGAGAGAGAGAGAGAGAGAGAGAGAGAGAGAGAGAGAGATAGAGGGAATGAAGCAAGAGTGAGTAAGGGAGGCAGATAAAGAGATCCAGAGAGAGGAAGAGGGTGTGGCTACAGAGAGGGTTGGGACAGAGTCGGATGGAGAGAGCGGGCGGAGAACAGACAAGGGTGCGGATGTGAGAGGGCATGGGGTCCCGAGCAGAGAGGTCAAGCGACCAGGATGAGGGCAGAGGGAGAGGTCACATGGAGGGGATATAGAATGGGTGGTGGTAATATGTATCTAGGTGTCCAGTTCTTCCTCCCTGTGTGCTTTCCCCCTGCATTCTTCCTCCCTGTGTGCTTTCCCCCTACATTCTTCCTCCTTGTGTGCTTTCACCCTGCATTCTTCCTCCATGTGTGCTTTCCCCCTGCATTCTTCCTCCCTGTGTGCTTTCCCCCTGCATTCTTCCTCCCTGTGTACTTTCCCTCTGCATTCTTCCTCCCTGTGTGCTTTCCCCCTGCATTCTTCCTCCCTGTGTGCTTTTCCCCTGCATTCTTCCTCCCTGCTCACACTCCCTCTCTCCCTCCCCTGCCCTCACTCCTCCCTCCCTCCCTTGCTCTCACTCCTCTCCCCCTCCCCTGCTCTCACACCCTCTCTCCCTCCCCACCTCGCACTCCTCTCTCCCTCCCCTGCTCTCACTCCTCTTCCCCTCTCCTGCTCTCACTCCTCTTCCCCTCCCTTGCTCCCACTTTTCTCCCCCTCCCGTGCTCTCATTCATCCCCCCCTACCCTGCTCTCACTCCCTCTCTCCCTCCCATGCCCTCTCTCCTTCCTCCCTCCCCTGCTCGCACTCCTCTCCCCCTACCCTGCTCTCTCTCATCTTCCCTGTCCCAAAGTTCACTCCTCTCCCCTTCCCTTGCTCTCACTCTTCTCCCTTCCCCTGCCCTCACTCCTCTTCCCCTCGCCTGCTCTCACTCCCTCCCTCCCTCCCTGCTTTCACTCCTATCTCCCTCTCCTGCTCGCACTCCTTTCCCTCTCCCCTGCTCTCTCTCCTCTCCCCTTTCTCCACTCTCACCCCTCTCCCCTTCCCTCACTCTCCTGCATCTCCCCCTCGCCTGCTCTCACTCGTCTCCCTCACCCCTGCCCTTGCTCTCACCCCTCTCCCCTTTCCCCTTCCGCTGCCCCTGCTCTCCCCCCGTGCTCACGCTGCTCCCTCCCGCGCGTTCACGCCGCTCTCCCTCCCGCGCGTTGACGCCGCTCTCCCTCCCGCATGCTCACGCCGCTCTCCCTCCCGCGCGCTCACTCCGCTCTCCCTCCCGCGCTCACTCCGCGCTCACTCCACTCTCCCTCCCGCGCGCTCACTCCGCTCTCCCTTCCCTGCCCTTGCTGCTTCCTCCCTGCTTTCGCCTCAGCCACTCTGTGCTATAGCATCACTTGGTAGGTTATCTGCGTGGCGCTTCTCCTCGGGCTGACGCCTGTCGCCCCGCATCTGCGCGGCTTGTCTCTTTGGGCCGCCGCCCGTCGCCCCGCGTCTGCACAGCACATTACGTCGGGCTGCCGCCCGTTGCCCCGCATCTGCTCATGGCACCTTTCTCGGGCCGTCGCCCGTCGCCCTGCATCTGCGCGTCGAAGCTGAACGGGCTGCCACTCGTCGCCCTTGCAAAGGCAGGGGGTCTCAGCGGCGTAGTAGAATGGGAGCAGCAGCGGGTGCAGCAGCGGGTGCAGCAACGGGTGCAGCAGCGGGTGCAGCGGCGTAGCAGTACAGAAGCAGCAGTTTTGATCACTATTTCGTGACTTTCCAGATGGCTCATTTCCTATTGAGTTCCGACAAATCGACACTCCAAGCATTGAAAATCCGCTTCGGAAAAGCGTCATTTTTGTGGAGCCCGCACTGCGCGCAACGAACCTATCGGCGACTTAAGAGCTGTGCTCCGCGCAGGAGAAAGGGGCCCTTTACACCATGGCCTTCCCCTCCGCATCCCTTGGTACCCCAATCACTCCGTTGCGCCTTGACCCCAATGGCACAAGCCCCAATTTCAAGGAATGGAGCTACGGCATCGACAAGCACCTTCTGAGCCGCAAGGTCGAAGGCAACCGCGGCAAAGGGAAGATGCCCACTCCACCCAAGGAACTTCAGGAGAATGCCACTGAAGAAGAATCCAAGGCGCACGAAGATCTGACAACCAAGTACGAGGAAACTTACAGTGTGTAGGAGTAGGCCGACGCTGCTATCATTGGCGTGTTCGTCAGCACCACTCCTTCCAAGCTAGTTAAAACGTATCATAACTACCCGTCCGCCCATGCCATCTGGGAGTACCTCAACGACCGCTTCCTCAACAAAACTACTGTGGGGGTGGCAATCCTCATTCCTCAAATGTTTCAAGTGCGCTTGGAGGAATGCCCTGGCATGGCAGACTATGTGGCGGAGATTCCGGGTATTCATCAGGAGATGAAGCAGCTTGGCATTGTTTTCTCATAACAAGCCCCTGCCGCAGCTCTCCTCGTTGGGTTGACTCCGTCCTACAATGTCACCCGCTCCATGCTCCTCCACCTCTCGCCGGAAGAGCTCACCTTCACTAATGTCACAGGATCGAATGAGGGTTGCTCAATGTTCCACTATCCATGAGTACAAGGTGCTTTTATACTTCCAGAGTACATCAGGTAACCAGGTTTATCCTATCCAAAGGGAATAGACCCTTCTAGAAATAGAATCACCCTGCGTATAGCCACGCGAGGCTATTGGCTTTAAGGGATTACAGCAGGATTACGCTAGATATAGTGCGCCAGTACATCCCGAGCCTGGTCGGTCATATACTGTAACTATAATATCAGGATAAGCCAAAGGATAATGGAAAAGGAGGAATAGGAAACCAAATATGATGAGATAAAGACCAAAGGAATCAGGATAGAAAGAGGAATGAAATAGAAAGAAAATATGGAAAGGGGAAAATAATGTAACGGGGTCGTACTCTCACAGGCTTGAGCAAATGCACTTCGCGCTCCAAGCTCCTCCCCAACTGCGCGTCCCAATGCGCCTCCAGCTCGAAACCGCTACCCGCCTTCCCACTACGTCATTAAAATGGGCCCTCGCGCAGGGCAGGTCTGCGGTGGCACCAAGCACCCATTTGCCACGTGCTTCAAAAAGAAAGACAACGAGTGGTTTGCGAAGAATGGCGTCAACTCCAAGCCACCCAATTGGCTCCGCATGCGCCAGGCCAACCAGCTTGAAGTTCAGACTAGTTAGGATGCAACTATTGACAACCCTAGTCCTGATGTTCATCTCAACCAGTTGTTCCGAGGCGTTGACATGATCAATGAAACCACTTCGCAGTACTCGGTGCGTGAACGCTCCTCGGCACTCGAATTCGTCCTTGATAGCAGAGCAACCCACACCGTCCTCAAAGACAAAGAGTCCTTCAAACCATACCAAGCACCCATCCCTTTACTCGGTGCCGACTCGAGCTTCACCACCCTCGCCCATGGCTCATCCACACTTCCATGCCCGGCATTCCCTTCCGGCTCTATCACTTGTATATGCCTTCCCACGCTGAGGCACAATCTCCTCGCACAGCACGAAATTCAGCGGGCAGGGGTCACCACCATCTTCCCCGCTCACTCCAACCATTGTGATCTCATTGATCCAACATGCAACATGCGTCTCGCGTGCTTCACTCTCTTCTCCAACAACCTCTACATGCTTCAAGTGCCTCCACCTCGCACTGAAGTTCACACAACCTCCACGTGCTCGTGTCGCCACCTCTCCGACCCTACCTTGCTTTTCCACCACCGGCTCGAGCACCCCAATTTTTGCACCCTCTCAGAGCTCGCCTCCAAGAAACTCCTTCTCCATCTTTCCGACTCTCTTCCCCCACCATCGCCTTCACCAGTACCTCCCTGTCTGGACTGTACACAAAGTAAATTGCGTCAATTGCCTCACCCTCCATCACCCTCCGCCGCGGCCGCCCCCCTTGATCTCATCTATATGGATCTCTGGGGGCCGGCGCCTGTTCAATCCCGTGGCGGGCATTCATATTTCTTGGTACTCGTGGACGATCACTCTCGCTACGCATCCGTCCACCTTCTTTCCTCCAAAGCGGTGGTTCCTGATACCGTCATCGCTTGGGTTCGGCAAGCTCAAACCCACTTTCGCACCTCCGTCAAGTGTCTCCATTCCTATGGCGGTGGCGAGTTCCGCAATCACACCCTTCACACATTTTGCGCTTCGCAAGGAATTCGCCAGACCTTCACTCTTCCGCACAGCCCGAAGCAGAATGGCATAGCGGAAAGCCACAATCGCACTCTTGTGCAAATTACCCGCTGTCTTCTCACGCATGCTGCCGCTCCACCCTCCCTTTGGGGATACACTCTCCTTCACGCCACCCTCCTCTACAACCTTCACCCTCATCCCCTTCGCCCCGAGGTCACGCCTGCCGAGCTCTGGACATGCTCCAAGCCAAGTGCACGCTCGCTCCGCGTCTGGGGGTGTATCGCTTATGTCCTCATGATCGTCATGATCGTCGAGCCCATGGCGGCAAGTTCACTCCCAAGACTCAGACATGCGTCTACCTTGGTCACAACCTCGATTCTCCAGCCTACATTTTCCTCAATCCATCCACTAATCAACTCATCCGTAGCCGAGATGTCGCTTTTGACGAGACTCGCCCATTTTATCTTCACTCATCTCCCGCCCCCGCTCCACCTTCGCTCGTCTGGGCCAATTTTGACGCCTCGCTCTCCATCCCCACTGCCACCACTCCTGATTCCTCTACCCTCTCCTCCTCACCCGCTCCGTCTCCTTCCGCTGTTTCCCACCCTCCTTCCCCCGCCACCTTGGGTGCTCCCTCTTCCCCTCCTCCCGCGCTGTCACCATTGCTTGCGCCTTCCTCCCCCCCTTCTCCGGCATCCGCACCTGCTGCTCCCCCTCCCCCCGCCCCGCCCGTCACCTATCGGCGTCGTCGCCAAGGTCGTTCTTATGTTTCCGTCCCACCTACTCCTCCGCCGCCTCCTTCCTCCCCCGTCGCTCATCGTACCCATTCTCATGGTCCCATCTAGCCTCTTGCTCTCTCCGTCCGCATCTCCCTCAATCCGCCTCCTCCTGCCGGGGGTGCACTCATGCCTGGCCTACTGGAGGATAGGCATGAGGAGCTGATTGATATCGATGCTGCCATTTGCCAGCTCTGCTATCTCTTCCCCGATCTTGAAGACTCTCCAACCCTCAACTTCTCAGAGAATCCATCCATCCCGACCCCGAACACGTACGATGAAGCGATCTCTGGGCCGCACTCCCCGCAGTGGCTCGCAGCCATGATCACCGAGTGTGAAGCATTCATTCACAACAACTCCTTCACCGACGTGTCTCCTCCTCCAGGAGTGAACATCGTCCGCGGCAAATGGGTGTTTCATGTCAAACAGCCACTTGGTGAACTCCCGGTGTTTGAGGCACGTTACTGTGCCAAAGGCTACACACAGAAAAAGGGGCTGGATTTCTTTGACACCTTCTCCCCAACGGCTAAACTGCCTACCCTTTGCACTCTCCTTGACGTCGCTGCTCGAGGCAACTTCGAGGTCCACTCTATGGATGTCTCAGCGGCATTCCTGCAAGGAGACCTCCCTAAGGATATTTTCATGGAATGGCCTCAAGGGTTTCCCTTACCCTTTCCACCCGGAACAGTCTGGAAGTTGAATCGACCCATCTACGGGCTGAAGCAAGCTCCTCGCGAATGGCATAAGAAGCTGAAGGCCACCCTTGAGTCACTCGACTTTCATCCTTCTGCCGCCGATCCGAGCCTTTTCATTTGCAAGAACGAGAAGCCGTTCTTCATTCTCGTCTATATTGATGACATGATCCTGGTCTCCAAGGACTCCGATCAGCTGGCAGCAGTCAAGCAAGCCCTAGGGGAGGCGCTCGCGATGAAGGATCTCAGCGAACTCAAGAACTACCTTGTGATGGAAATCACGCGGGATCGTGAAGCCCAAACCATTACTCTCTCCCAAGAGTTCTACGTGAACAACGTCCTCAAGCGCTTCGACATGGACGAAGCCAAGTCAGTAGCTACGCCGCTTCCCCTGCAGCACGATCTGACTGCCCCGCCAGTTCCATCACCTGAGCCTTGTGATGCAGCTTATCCCGAGCTCGTCGGCTCACTCATGTATGCGATGATGTGCACAAGGCCCGACTTGGCCTATCCCATCAGCGTGCTCTCACGTTACGTTGCTGCTGGTCGTTACACCAATCGCCACTGGTCAGCTGCTAAGCGTGTCCTTTGCTACCTTCAAGCCACCAAGGACTACGTCCTCACTCTCGGTGGCACGTCCCCTCCTCACCTCGAGGGATACAGTGATTCCTCATGGGCTGACGACCAAGCTGACCGACGCTCCTCCCAGGGCTATTGCTTCACCCTTGGTAGTGGTGTCATCAGCTGGCGATCTACACGCTCATCGTCCGTCTCTTTGTCGTCCTACGAAGCAGAGCTGTACGCAGGCACCATGGCAGCCCAAGAAGCCTGATGGCTTACCTATCTCATGGCTGAGCTCGGGTATCCTCAGCGGACCCCGACCCTATGGTGTGACAACGAGAGCACTATACACCTTACCAAAGACCCTGTCTTCCACCAACGGACCAAGCATATCGAGCTTCGGCACTTCTTTATGCGCGGGTTGGTCCAACGTGGCCAGTTGTTGGTGAAGCACATTTCTTCTGACTGCAACCTCGCAGACCTGTTCACCAAGTATCTTGAACGCCGTGACCACTACCGCCTCCTCCGTGCTATAGGTCTTGGCATCCCGATGACTTCAGCCGTTGCAGCCTAGGGGGTGTGTTGGAGATAGGCTGCAATGTTGCACATTTGTGTGTTAGTCATTTGTTTGTTTAGGGTTAGGAATGTTTGTTAGGTTGGGTGTAGCTTTTTTATCTCCAACCTATCCCAACCCAATCCATCCCAAATCCCCACGATTTGGGAGGATTCCCTTGGGATTCCCTTGGGATTCCCTTGGGATTCCCTTCGATTCGCCTTATCCCTTCCAACCCTCTCCTATGGTTAGTACTTAATCTTGTATGCCCTCTCTCATTTTTATCAATCAAAGTCCCATTTTCTTACAGACACCGCTCCTGGTTCCAAACGGGAAGCTATTGCTCGGCTCGGGGAATTGGCGGCAAATAGTTGCCTAACTCATTTTTTCAGGCCGGCACTTAGGGGCAATCCGAGAGCGTTGTCATCCACTTGCCCTGATCCTGAACTCATACAATGGGCTCGTGTTGGCTTGGGGCTTTGAATGTTTTTTCTTTTCTTTTCTTTTTGAATCTCTGAACTTTTGATTTTGACCATGGTTCTGAATGTTTGGGCAATAATTCTTCGCTTAAATTTGATTGAAACACTTATGTTTACTGTTTGTTGATTTTCAAGCTTGCTATTGTGTACACTAAATTGCCTACTTGTAATAAGCAACCTGCGCGCCATGGCGAGGAAGGAAGGGTGGCACTGAGTCATCACATTTTTGGCAATCCATGGGTCACAGCCAGTTTCACGCACTTGCTTTATAAGAAATTAGCGCCAACTTGGAAGTTGGCGCTAATTTCTCACCCCACTACTAACAACAAGCTACAGCACCACTTACGACAATGTACAGTGGTTTGAGAAAATGGCGCGGGATAGGTGTATCTTGATTCTCATCAAGGTGTGGCTTTGTGGGGGCATTTCGGTGTGCGACATCGCATGCGTTGGTGGGTTGTTGGTCTACATAGACGACCTGGTCTTTGCCACTGTAGACAGAGCCGCACTGGCCTTCGTGAAGGCCGATCTGCTGAGGAGACACACTTGCACTGACCTAGGAGAGCTGCCCCGCTACCTTGGCCTCCAGATCTCCAGGGACAGAGCAGCACGCACCATCACTCTAAAATAGTCACAAATGTGCACCATGTCGTTCAGAGGTTTGGTCTTTAGTTCTCCTCCGCACAGCCCACACCTCTGCCAGTAGATCACAGGCTCTCAGCTCCAGTCCCGAAGGAGTCAGTAGAGCCTAGTGGTTTGTACGTAGAGCTGGTGGGATGCCTCATATACCTGATGACTTGCACTAGCCTAGATCTCGCATACCCTCTCAGCATCCTGGCCCGCTTTGTGGCGAGAGGAAGACACCGACCGCGGCACTGATCAACCGCTAAGAGGGTTTTGAGTTATCTAGCAAGTATATCGGGCATGGGGCTAGTGCTAGGAGGACGCAGGCCAGTGGTCCTTACAGGGCACACAGATGCTTCGTGGGAAGACGATGCTGAGATGCTCAGGTCCTCCCAAGGCTACTGCTTTAGCCTTGGTGCAGGCGCCATCTCGTGGAAGTCCAGTCGCTCGTCGTTTGTTGCCCAGTCTAGCTGTGAGGCTGAGATCTACGCGGCGCCATGGCGACATAGGAGCTCCGCTGGCTGACTTTCTTGCTTACAGACTTCGGTAAGCGGCCTAGCTCTGCCCCGGACCTGTACGCTGACAACAGGACCATGATCTTCCTGTGGCAGGAGCCTCGACTGGAGGGCAGAGCGAAGCACATCCAGCTGCGGTACTTTTTCATGCACGAGCTACAGCAGCGCCGTCAGGCCGGCGAAGTATACTTGGCCTCTCGTGCCAACAAAACTGAGGTCCTCCCGAAGGCGCTTGCGCCTAAAGATCATCATCGACACTGTGTTCAGCTTGGTCTAGTTCCTGTGGCTGCTTACTTACTAGGACCTTGATTATTTACTACTCTTTATATTATTTTGACTGGCCTTGTGGCTCTTGTTCCAGTGGCTGGACTAGTAGTGCTACCCTAGATTGCTCTTCTTTAATTTGTACTCGTGTTGACTGGTCTTCAGACCCTTGCCTAAGAGGTTGGACTAGTAGTGGTACCCTGAGCTGCGTGTCTCTTGCCCGGCACTACCCCTTAATTAAACAATTACATAGGGTTCATATTTTAGATTTGGTATTGTAATATAGTTACCACTGGGTTAGGTTGTGTAAGGAATTACGATTTCCTTGCTGGGGCTCGCCACATCGAGGACACGCGAACCTCTCGGGTCCGTTGGCTCGGCCCTCCACTCACGCGCCAAACCAGCCCCCGCTGACCTCGACGGCCCCAACCTGATCCGGAGCCGCCCCGAACCCATTTTAACCCCGTCATCTTCGCGACTATCGAGCTCTTGATTGGTCCAACCCTCGGCATTGCCATATATATTGCATGTGCCTCATTTCTATCGACATTCTGTAATGACGTTCCCCTATAGTATTCTGCGCTATACTCTTGAGTTATAATTCATAACAGGTTGGGGCTAGGCTGGGCGTGTTTCCACAAAATTTTGTTTCGTGTTTCGGGTCACTCCCGTGTACTTTTGCCAGATAGTTTTTGCCCGTTAGTCCTAGTTCCACTTTGGGGTCGGCTTATTCTCGATATTGTAGGCGCCCCAAATCTGGTTCTCACCCTCCCTGTTTCCACTTGTCGCGCCCATGTCCCGCATGCGAGGTCCGCGATTTTCGCGCTTCCCCAGTCCCATTTTTCGTTTCGCAAACCCCTTGCGAATTTCGCCTGGCAAGCCAAGATTCTTAGTCTTCGAGTCCTGATCATTCTTGGGTCACGCGCTGAGGGCGAGAAACAATGTCGGGGCCCGTGTTCTACGGGCAGATCAGTACTGTACCACTGCACCCAAACATATGCGGCAGACTGTACACCCTAACGAATTACTGTAAAGTCTCCTCTACACTCATTCTGGATTAATGTTTTGAGCTAAACAGTCCCACCATTGCATCTCAAATACCATATATAGCCGGATAAAAGACCCTAGGGTTTTATCATGCCCCATATTTTTTTAGGGGGTGTGTCTTTTACTCGGAGGCAAATACGTAAGACCCGGGGTCTATGTTCTACACGTGAAATTATAACAACCCAGATAGAAGAATGTTACAGCAGCCCACTGAGTCCGCCACTGAGACAAAGAGGTGCAGCTAGGCTGATGCGAGACTTGTTTCCTAAGATCGCGCTTGGAAAACATCGCCTCTCATGGAGCTCTATATGGGGCCACCTAATTGGCGGACGCAAATAATCAGGTCAACCCCTAGTTGACTCGAACAAAAAAAAAAAAAAAAAAAACTCTTATCCCGTAACCGTAAAATATGGGGGTCCTCAATTTATGGGCGCACCGGATGAGACCCACCCCGGTATAAAGACCCATGGGACTTCAATTTCAGGTTGTCTTTTAGCCGGGTAAATATGCTGCTGCTTTCTCTAATCACCCTACATACAACCTCACCTATCAGGTACGTATGATTTGTTCTGACCCTAGATTTCCTAATGTACAAATTGAACAATCATAATTGTTTAAAATTATTTAATTTGTAGTGGATCAAACCGACGATCGATCAATGTTCCATTATCAACAATTGAAACATTGTACGCGAATCTTTTATATAGATTGTGCAAAATCTTCCCAAACATGTTACAAAAAATGCAATATCCTAACCAAACAACCCTCGTACCACAAGAGGTTTAAAAAAAGGCTCATGTATTATATCACATCTGCTTTGTGCAGTTCGGTATTATGGTTTTAGTACGCAATATAAAAAGTTCAAACTACTTGTAGTATAGAACAGGTGTACAAGAATTCGCTCTACTTGTTGTATGTTGTTTTGGTAAAGAAAAACAGCTCCACCATTTCTTCAATAGGGAATAGGGTTATGCACAAATGAGCAAATTGGGATATGAAGTGCATATCATATGTGTTTATGCCCGTTAGTATACCGCAAAATATTTATCTATGAAGGCGACTACCATATGCGCTTCATGTTTGGATATCAACTAAACAATATGAGCTACAGTTCTGATTGTGCGAATATAAGTGACCGTTCTGATTGGAGGACGAACTTTGACAAGTTTAAATATGCCATAATCGTCAACCAATGCGCTGATTAGGATCCACATTATCGTTGAAGTACTTTTGGATTAAAAAAAAAGTAATTTGTTATAAGATTATCATATTCTAAAAAAATAAATATATTGGTAGAGTGCTTGATCAGGGAACATGATGTGAGTTTTTGGCGTGGTGTTTATACATTGCACAATATAGGCAAATTGTGAAATAAAAAATAGTTATATATTTTGTAGAAATTCCATGGTCCCTTTTCTGTAATTTGACGAACATTTTTGAAAGTGTAAATGTAAACATCTCGTCATTATTATTTATCATGTGTGTTGTTTCTTGTATAAACATGCAATTTTTTTATGAAACCTGAGTTGACACTATTAAGAGGCATGTAACATGGCGAAAGATAAATGCTCGCAACAAGCGCCAACGTTGTTAACCAGCAATCGTATATAAGAAATAGAGCTCCAATGTTTTAGGCAACTTCAAAACCATGTTCTCTTGTATCATATCGGCATTATGCCCCCAAGACGTTATTTTTACGGAGTGCATCTGGGAGTCTCTCAAATATGGCATACGATTGTGCATATGGTAACGGAAAAATATGCCATGAAAAGGGGCTTGAAAAAAAAGGTCATGATTTCTATAATAAAACATTGTTTTTAGCATAGTTAATTATTTATATACTATGTACGAGAATATAGTGGAAGTTGTGGCCACGTTTTCTCGAGCATTCGAAGCGCACAATAAGGGAATATGTATCGGATCTCTTTCCATTATAGTAATCCAGCCCATCATCAATCAAAGATGACCAAGGATTGCACAAAGACCATTGGAGTGGTAGTGTCTGGTTGCACTTGTATGGTTGCTATGCGTTTCATTCCGCAAATAGCTTGTGGTAACAGCACCAACGTGACATGGGATGCTTTGGAAAGCCCCATGTTTTGACCTTTCGCGCTTCTGGACTGCTTCGCGTGGAAGATTCTGGTTCTCCAAAGCCAGAATGAGTGTACTATTTGTACAGTGCAGCACGTACATTCTTTGTAAGGATGCCTTGCCTCGGTAAGTACCGCAGCAAGGCAATGTTGACCATTGACCAGCAGCCACGCAGAGGCAAACTCCCACCGCTCAGGGACCATTCGGGCTCAGGGTCTACATTTCGTCCCATGTGCCCGTGCTGAAGGCATGCGAAACTCGAATTCGTTTTTTGAGAAGCCCCCCCCCCCCCCCCCCTCCCCCTCTCCCCCTCTCACCCAAGTCGAGAAAGCTGTGGGCGTCTGGCGGACCCAGATGTATTTGCCAAATTCCGAAAGACACGAAATTCCGAAATAGGGGACCGCGAAGTCCGTGAGCCTTGACGACGCCTGTCTCGAATTTGCCCTCAGGTTCAGTCTTCACCTGTGGAGGCGCTGCCCAGCAAAATGTCGGCACACCGCATTGGTTCGGAGGGAATCGAGCGATTAAAACAAAATCAAGACTGTTTTTAAACGGTCGACCCTTTTTTGCGAGATGTATGGCATGCCCACGTTACCCAAAACGATCGACCCCCCCCCTACTGTACCTGTTTCGTTTTTATGTGCCGATTTTTGGAAATGTAATTTTGCATCGCTATGAAAACATTTGCCGGATCCCAATTCAATTGTTGCGCAAACATGCATTTAATGTGTCGCGACAAAAATCTGCCCGTGACTGCCTATTCCTGATTTGAAATATTGTTTTGTGGCGGCAAATGCTACACCTATCATCAACGCACGTGCTGGCGCCATCTAGCTCTCGCAAGTGTCGGGGCTTACGTTTGATTTTTGGGGCACCTGTCGAATCCAGGTATCAGGCCAAAACTATCCATCAGAATCCGTGTTTAGCACTCTATCCTATCAAAATTCACTTGTCAAATCCGAGATTCATAGCCATTTCTGCAAAAATTCACTCGCCATAACCCAGCTTCAAACCCTGTTTTTGGAAAGTTCCCCGTCAGAATCCGAGTTCAGCGAAAACCTCACCCGCTATTAAATCGAAATCGAGGTAGTTATCCGTCAAAATACGCCCTACTAGTGACACGCATCATGCGTTAAGCTTCCCGAGAAAAGACGAGGCCTCCCAAGATCTCGTATAAAGGCCATCAGCAAACATATCGCGAGACCTCGCGACAACCGCGAGTGATGCCCGGCAGTTATGGCTTTGGCTGGCAGGGAATAGCGAAACCCCAAGTTGCCGCTCTACTTGTACAGACCCTCGAAAATGGAAAACGTGGCCACTAGTGATAAGGGCGTTACCAAGATGATTGCACGTGCCTTTGCCAAATGCCGCAGCCCTTAATGCGCCGTCAAATTTTGCCGTATTTCTCCATAATGTACATTATGCCCAAACCAGCTGCCTTGAAAAAACGTATTGGCATCTGAACCCAACACGAAAACGGGTACAGTAGGGGGGGGGAGGGGTCGAACGTTTTGGGTAACGAGGGCATGCCATGCATTGCGCCCAAAAAGCGTCGACATTTTTTTAACCAAATTTGGTTTTCGTTAAAGCATGTGATTCCCTCAGCGGTTTGATTGGCTAAATTGCGCGCTTTGATGAGAATCCTATCTGGTTCAAAACTACTGGGAAATGATGAAAATGGGTCCCCCCTTCGCTAGAGGCGTGAACAAAAAATGTCCGGCAACTTTTTGCCGCGACACCTCGTCTCCGAGCCTGTACTACACCTCATTCGTCATACAATACGCACACATTACTGGGTCACAAATTTGCAGGTTCATGGGGGCGCTTCGTATCGTAACCCTGTAGTGGGACCTTCATACGAATTCAATATACTTTTTAGGGCACAAAAAAAACTAAAACCCAAAGATGCACCACATGCGACTCGGGGTGGCATCAACCCTAAACTCGCAAAAGGGCCGCGTGTTTAGGGTTGATGCCATCCGGAACGGAATTCTGTCTCCAATGGGTTTTAGTTTTTTTTTTCCCGTTTAGAAATGTTGAATGGTGCAGTAAACGTCCCATAAATGTTTAAAGTACTAAACAAAGAAAGAAGTGTATTTCAGGTTAAGATGCGAGGTCCTTGGAGCTGAAAATTGCTAGACCTTTTTTGCTCACGCCTTTGACAAAGCGAGGACCCTTTTTATCATTTCCCAAAACTGCTGACCCTTATTGTCAGGCGATTGCACACGTGGCCTTTTGGGCCAATTGGGTGGACCTTATACAACTGTTCCCTAAACACTATTGATGTAGGAATTTGTCGAACGACGAATTTCGTTTTGGCCCGAAAATTTTCAACGGATCACTATGTGCCGCCCTTCATAGTGTACAGTGTTGGAAAGGTTTTGTACACTTGGCTCGCTTTCATTTCAAATTATGAAATTGAGCGGTAACGATAGTTGTTCCAAACATCTGGGTTGTCCGAAAGCATGTCCGTGTTCATAAGAGAGTTTGCGTGGTATTAGAATTTGTGACTTTCTAGGACGTCACTAGAAGGCCCGGTACAGTACAGGTTAGACACGATAATTGCGACGACTCCTAATGCACACATTCGTACAGGGGAATGATTCGATAACGACAACTCCCACGTACGCAACGTGTACGGTGTTCCACCAACCGTATAAACATATACAATAAATGTCGCAAACTATGGCATTCAGATAAACAATGTCAAGACCGCATCCCATTGGTCGGCGATCTCCACGACCCGCATATGCCCCCTTTCCCGACCCATTGATGCAAAACTGATTTACATAATTCCCAATCGATGCTTACATTACCAAGATTCCAATCGTAGAAAGCCAGGTATTTCCATTTTTTTTTCCAAACCACATAGGCTAGGAACTGGAGTTAGAACTAGACGAGAATATGCAAATCCCCCAAGCCTGAAATTTGACAAAGCATTGCATAAAGGGGCAAAATTACGCACAGCCTGTTCCACAGCTTGCGTTGGACTGGATATTGCGTCAGCATCGTAATGAACCTATTGGCACCGCATCGAGTTTAGGTATAAATCCTATGCATTGCGCATAACCGCATCATTCTGGCGCGATGTGCTATAAGGCTTCGTCCTATAATACTCTCTGAGTTAAGTCAATGTTATGCTTTTGCCGTAAAAAAAATCATTTTTCTGTGTGCTTCGCGACTTTAGCGATTGGATATTGGCCAATTACAGCTGTATATAGTTTCGCTAGTAACAGGTGTTTCTTGTTTCTAATATGTTGAGCAGTTTTTGTTCTGGGATTTACAGCCCACCCGTGTAGCATCGCATAAGCACGTGCGAAAATGCCTACGAATTCCCGTCGCATAATACGCCAGGGGCACCAACTATGTACAGTACGCAACAGATAGTACCGCAACTCACTTAGTGCAACTCTGCCTGTGTGCACAGACCTTCTCGAGTAGAGAAAATTCCAACTATCTTGGAGCTTGCTATGTTTGAGTGTGACATGTTGCTTTTTTTTTTTTTTTTTTTTAATAACGGTTGAATATAGCGACGTCCCTAAGCATTCCGCTCCTACGGGCACCCTCTGAAGATATAAGACAGTAGACAGTTTGAATCAGTTACTTGTTCAAAGACAGTATCAAAATGTGGCATCTCACATTGTAAACATTGGTTGTCTAGAAAACGAAGGACGTTGTTTTTTCCATGGGTGATCCTTTCGGAGTGTGACTACCAACTGTAAAGATAACGTTGAAAATACCAGCTTCGAAAATAACGCAACTCAAGTGTATTTAGAGCAAGTGGCCCGCATGCGCCAGTAGGGACTGTGCTTGTGGCGTCGAAATTGAACAGTTTTCAAGCAACGACGGTCATCCCGAAACTAGTTCGTATGTAATACACTTCGGTGCAGCATTTTGAGGGAACAGTAGCGCGAGGTCGACCGAATTGGACCAGGCTGCCGCGTGTGCAATCGCCGGGCGATAAGGGTCGACGGTTTTGGAACCAGGTAGAATTCTTAACGAAGCGCGCAATTTCGCCGGTTCGATTTCGTTTGGTACATTTCGGGCGGACACGTCACGCCGGTCGCCATTGGGGACCGCGACAGTCCCCGTGGGGGCGCAATGTGCAGCGTGTACAGTGCAACTGTAATGCACATGTGATGCAAGTGAAGGGCTGGGGTTTCAGGGAGGACCAGATTTCCGACTCAGCAGCAGGCCTCTCGATAGCTGGGTAATTGCCCTGATTACTCAAGGAAAACAGGGTGATTTTGTTGTACTACCCTGATTTCTACGCATCCAGATTTGAAGTACACGTCCTCTAGCAGCCTAGGCAACAACATTCCACGTCCGATTTCCGAGTAGTGGAATGTGTCGCCCTGTAACATCCGTCGGTAAGGCCTGGTTACCCAGCTAGAAACCCCTCTTCTCCATTGAGGGAGGGATTCGGGCAAAACCGCTCCCGAAATCCCAAGTGGTCCGTTTGGGTTTTCGGCAAGCGCGCCAGACCCTGATTGGATGTTGCAGCTTCCCCAACCAAGCCTCTCTAACTCAAACTCGTTACCCCCAACCAAGCCCCTCAACCAAACATTTCCCCCAACCAGGCCTCTCTGAACCAAACTCATTTCCCCCAACCGAGCCCCTCTCAGCCAAACTCGTTCCCCCCAATGAAGCCTCTCTCAGCCAAACTCATTCCCCCAACCAAGCCTCTCTCAGCTAAGCTCGTTTCCCCAAAGTGGTTTGGTTGGGGAAACGTGTTTTCTTGACCACGCCTCTGTGCTTCATATAAGTGGGGCATTTGTATCTGTGGGTAGGGTAATTTTTTGTAGTAGGCAATAAATTGGTGATGTGGCGGTTGCACTTGTAGTCAATCGTTTGGGTTTTTCTTTTAGCACAATTTGGCCTGTAATAACATCCGAGCACTTGTAGATGAAATTGGTGAAAGGAAAAGTTCAGTGCACTTCAAAGAAGTGAACGCGACCTTGAAACCCTTCACATGCCGGGAAACCGCCGAAACTGCCTTGCAAAACCAGTCAACATTTTTTGGGCTACCCAGCTTGGACGAGTTGGTTGCGCGACTAACTCGGATTCTGCAGGGGGGCCTTCGGGGACATCGAGAGGCCTGCTCAGCAGTCCAAAGAAACCTGCCGCCACGCCAATCGACAGCCGGGGAGAGGAGGGAGTCCAGTCGAGCGACTCCATCCAGGCATGGATAGCGTAACTGTCTTGAAAAGGGCCTGCTCAGGTGAGCCCTCCCAGCACTTCGTTCGCTTGCGGCGTGTCCCTTATCTGCTTGCTTTCAGCCCCGCATCACGGTACGAATGGCTCTGCCAGCGCTACACTTGTATTTCTTTCTTCGCTGAAGCCTTTCAGTCTTCGGCTCTGGCTCCCGCGGCGGCATCAAACGGGTTTCTGCTCTTTACCTCCATGCGCCCATCATGATGGCGCCCAAGCAACTCCATAGTGAAAAATTCGGCGAAACGTTCAAAACTGGTAACGGGAGCGGCGGCATTTTCGCGAGCTGGAAATGCGCCTCCGCGGAAGCCGCCGTTGTGTGCAGCGCAGCCGCCGTATCGGCCGCCGCCGCCGCAGGCGCGCAGCTCAACTGGTGGCGGAACCGCCGCGCCGGCCATAATTCGCGCCTAATCTTGGTGCTCCTTCTGGCCGCGCTCGTCGCCGTCACGCGCGACAGCAGCGGCGGTGCCTCCGCTCTCTTCATCCGCATATGGCGCTCGTCGCGCAACATGATTCTTCTCGGAGATCCCACGCCCGGCGACGCGGCGGCGGCGGCGGCTGGGACGCCAGGAGCGCCGCCAGGTATTCGAGGCGATTGGCAGCCGCCGCCGCAATCGCCGAGAGACGATTTCGTGGACGCGTCGGAGTGGCCGCTGGCGCCGCCGAATGCGGCGGCGGCGGATGCTGACGTCGAAGTCGCGCGTACGCCGGAGCGCCGCGGCGGCTCTCGATCACATCCAGACATTGTTGTCTGGGCAAAGGTGTGATAGTGGTGGTATTGTCGTAGATGGATTACAGGTGGGTTGCGGAGGCCTTTCTTCCAACAAGTCTGTAAGTTGGTATTGGGTTAAGGTGTGATAGTGGTGGTATTGGCGGTTGAGGCGGTGGTTGATCCTTGCGGCATAGTACTCCGAGTATACGTTGTAGTCTTCTGCGTTCCAAAAATACTCCCGAGAAAATCGGTATAAGCAGTTATACATAAAAGCGACTATACCTATAAGAGGTTATACCTATAGACGATAATACCTACAAGCGGTTATATCTATAAGCGACTGTACCTATAAGCGGTTATACCTCTACAACCTCGCGCAAAGACTCCACACCATGTCCGCGAATGACGCAGCCACAACCTCCACACGCCCTTTTCAAATGTGAGACAATGTGTGCGGGCCGTGGGCACAAATGTCGCGACTTGGCATATGCTCAGCGAAAGGCTTCCCTCTGCCTCTTTGTGGCTGTCGCCGTCCCACATCCCAGCCGCTCCCCTCCAAGGTTAACAAGCTGTTACTCGCTTTCTCCTCCAGTTTCCCCCTTCCCCTCCCCCTCCCCCTCCCCCACCCCTTCTTTCTCCCCCTTGCCACTTCCCCCGTGTTCCGCATCGCGCCAGGGCCCCCTGCACGACCGGCTCGATGCGCTGTGCGCGGGCTACGCCGTGCGCGGCGTGCTTTCCGCCGCGCTCACGTCCTCCCAGGAGCTTTCCTTGGAAAACACCTTTCAAGAGCATCCCCTTGAAAAGAGCTTAAACGACTCCGACTCCGAGTCGCTCGACTCAGCGCGGCGGCGGCCCAGCGCGCAGCTCCCCCCGGACTCCGATTCGCCACGCGGCGCGCGGCTGCGGCTGCGGCTGTGGCCGCGCCGGCATGTGCGCGTGGGCGTGCTGTGGCTTCCCGACGCCGCCCTGCCGCACTCCCGCCTGCACCACCTCCTCGCGCTGCTGCCGCCCCTCTCCGCGCTCTCGCCCAGCGGTGACGCGGAGGGAAGCGGTCAACGCGGTCAACGCAGCGGTCAACGCGACGGTCAACGCGACGGTCAACGCGGCGGTCAAGGCAGTGACGATTGTGAAGGTCAAGATTGTGATGGCGGCGACGGTGAAGGCGAGGGCGGGGGCGAGCAGAGTGAGAGACAAGGCAACGCCAAGAGCGACGCAGCAACGGTGCTGTACCGCCGGCCTGCGTGGCTCGACAGCACACGCTACAATGCTGTGGTGCGCTGCTCGTGCTCCCACGCACAGAGCACTCCTCACTCCCTCACTCCCCCCCTCCCCCACACCCTCATTCCCTCACTCCCCCACTCCCCCACACCCTCATTCCCTCACTCCCCCACTCCCCCACACCCTCACTCCCTCACTCCCCCACTCCCCCACACCCTCACTCCTCGCTCCCCCACTCCCCCACACCCTCACTCCCTCACTCCCTCACTTTTCACAGCCTTTTCTCAATCGTCACTCCCTCACTGTCCATGCTTTTACTCGTTACCCCGGCAAACCCCATTCTTCCTTGCCTCTGATCCTCTTCAACCTTGCATCTGTTCAGATGCTTCTGTGCGTATGCCTGATGTGGATGCTTGCATGTCTGTGTGTGCATGTCTGTGTGTGTGTGCATGCATGCTTTCACATGCCCCACACCAGAGCCTCACTCTGCGGATCCCTCAAGCCCCGTCAGCAGTCAACCGCCACCCATCCCACCACTCCCCCCCTTCCTCCTCTCACCCCTCCCGCCAACTCCCCCTCTCTCTCTTCCTCGCCTCCTCCCTCGCTCCCCTCCTCCCCCCCCTCTCCTCCCTGGACCAGTCCCAATTGTGCATGTCACTGCACCGCTGCTACAGCCTGCTACGGCCGTCGCTGCCAGTGCAGCAGCTCATAGCCAAGGAGAACATGACACGTGTCAGGCAAAGCACAGCTGTCTACCTGGAGTCCGTCCCTCCCTCCTCCTCTCCCTCCCCCTCTCCCTCCTCCTCTTCCCCCTCTTCTTCCCTCCCCTTCGTCTTCTCCTCCCCCCACCCCGTCTGCCCCTCCTGCCCCCCCTCCCTCCTCCTCAACTGCACGGCCCGGCGCCTCATGTGGTTCTTCCTCCGAAACCCTCTCTCCGACGCCACAGTGGCCGCCTTCCACCCCTCGCAGGCCCTCGCGATCGCCCACTCTTTCCACGCCAACCGCCAGCCGCACCTGCTCTCAGCCACCCTGCGCCGCGCTGCGCTGTGCCGGCCCAACCCGCGGTGGGGGGAGGTGGGTGAGCCGGCCGTTGTGGCGGCGGCGCTGAGCGTGAAGGAGAGCGAGAAGCGGTGGTGGGTGAAGCAGATGGTGCGCCGCATGATGCGTGAGGAGGAGCCGCAAGATGCACATGGCGATGGCCGCCAGTATGGTCACGGGCATGGGCATGGTCACGGGCATGGGCATGGGCACGGGCATGGGGATACAGAATTGCATGGGCATGGGAACAGGGGCAAGGGCCGGCCGCGGTGGCAGTCAATCCTGTGCGCGCGGCTGGAGGCCGCAGAGCTGTTTGCGCTGGCCCACGCGCGCGGACTCATCCACGCACTGCACTCCCCGCAGGCCGACCTCGTGCATGCGCAGGCACGCACTCGGGGCGCTGTGGTGGTGGTGCGCGATGGGAGTGTGGCTCCGGAGAGCGAACCCATGGAGGAAGAGGGAGGAGAGGAGGGGGAGGAGGGGGAAGAGGGGAATGAAGGGGGTGAGGAGGGCGGCATTGCTGAGCAAGTGGGAGCCAGCAAGGAGGGAGGCAGGGAGGGTGGGAGTAGCCCAGATGGCTTGGGGAGTGGCTGGGCGGGTGCTGCTGGCGCTGCTGTTCCTGCTGGTGCTGATGGCGCTGCTGGCGCTGTTGGTAGGGCTGTGACGCGGCGCCTGAGATCGTCCGGTGCAGAGCGGTCGGAGCAGGGAGGGGAGGTTGAGTGGTTTGAGGTGGAGAGGGCGTTGTGTGATGCGCCGCCCATGAAGCCCATCACGGAGCACCGCGTGGGGCAGCAGCTCATAGTTGACGGTGAGAGGGGGTAGCGGGCGGTGAGAGCATCTGCTCTGTTAGAAGAATGGTCCGCTCTGCGATGCAATGCCATGCCATGCCATGCCATGCCATGCCGTGCAATGCCATGCCATGCCATGTCATGCCACACTGTGCCATGCCATGCCGTGCCATGCCAGTTGGTCTTTCAGTCCCCTTATCCCTCTCTTTCACTCTTTCCTCCCTGCCCCCCCGACCCCCCCCTGCACCAGAGTCCCTGGGGGTGTTGTATTGCGCGGTGCCCAAGGTCGCGTGCACGAGCTGGAAGATGTGGCTGCTGCAGCAGCGCCACGACCCGCACGCCATGGACCGCATCTCCGTGCACCGGCCCTACCGAACGAGCCTCCCGGCCGTCTGGTTCGGGATGTCCGAGCCTGAGGCGATCCGAGCCGTGACGCGGCGGGACCTGGTGCGGTTTGTGTTTGTGCGCAACCCGTTCTCGCGCCTTGTCTCGGCTTATATGGACAAGGTCGTGCAGGGCGAGGGGAACGGCTGGCGCGTCCGAATCGGGTGGACGCTGGTGAGTCCTCCGGCGAGATGAGCATGAGCAGGGAGGGATCTGTGTGTTATGTGGTGTGTGTGTTTTGGAGACATCTCAAAGCAAGGTCGTGCAGGGCGAGGGGCAAGGCTGGCGCGTCCGAATCAGATGGACGCTGGTGAGTCCGGGGTGGGGGGAAGACTGGGATTCTGTATGTGTGTGCGTGGGCAGGGCGGAGGGGTAGATGGGGTGGGGGGGGGAGATTGATTTGGTGGGATGTTTGAGGGGCACGGAGTGAGGGAGGTGGAGGGAGGTTGGAGCTGTGCATGCACGCACACTATCCCTCTACTATCGTGTCACCCTCTCTTTATCCCTCCCATCTTCTGAACCTCCATCCCTTACTTTCTCCTCCTCTCCCATCCACCCACCCCTCCCCTCTCCTCCCCTCCCCTCCCACCCCTCTTCTCCCCCCCTCACTCTCTCCCCCCCTCTCTCTTCTCCCCCTTCTCTTCTCCCCCCTCTCTCTCCCCACCCCTCTCTCTTCCCCCCCTTCTCTTCTCCCCTCCTCTCTCCCCGCCCCTCCAGCGCTTCTTCCTCCGCCTGGCGACCATCAACCGCCACACCCACCGCCCCTTCTCCCTCGCCGACGTCACCCACCCCTCCTCCCACCTGGCGTCCCCCGCGCTCTCCCCCTGGGCGGCGCTGCGCATGGCGGTGGGCGCCGTGCTGGGCTTCCGGGAGTTTGTGCAGCTGGTGGAAGAAACCAGGAGGTTGGATGATCTGGTCAGCATGGACAACCACCTCGCGCCGCAGGTGAGAACGCTGTGGGGGGGCGGGAATGGGGAGTAGTGTGCCTGTGCGCGCTGTGTGTGTATGTGCGTCCGTGCTCCCTCGGGTGGCGGGCGCCGTGGTGGGTTTTGGGGAGTTTGCACAGGCTGGTGGACAAAGCAAGGCGGGTGGACGAACTGGTCAACATGGACAACCACCTCGCCCCTCAGCTGAAGGATGCCATGCAATACCATCGGATACAATGGGATATGACGGGATACCATGGGATGCCATGGGATGCCACGGGATGCCATGGGATGCCATGTGATGCCATGTGATCCCATGTGATACCGTATGATACCATGGGATACCATATGATACCGTCTGTTACCATGTGATGCCATACGACACCAAGGGACACCATGTGATACAATGGGATGCCATGTGGCTGAGATACTTGTGTTCCATCCATCAGTACCCCTCACACCCCAGCACCGCACATGACACACAACACACACACTCTCGCTCCCCGTCTCCCTCCTCACCTGAATGGAGCCACATCTGTCACCCTTCCCCCTGCTATGCTCCCCCTCTCCCCAACACCCCCTCTCTCACGCTACTCTTTTTCCCATTCTATCCTCCTTTCCCTCTGCCCTGGCCTTCCTGTCCTGGCTGGGGCACATCAAGTACGACGTGGTGGGGCGCTTGGAGCCCATGCAAGAGCCGGCCACTACACGCAGTGCCCATGCATCACAGCAGGCGCTGAACCCCTGCTCTTTCTCCCTTCCCTCCCTGCCACCAGGCCTTCCTGTGTGGGCTGGACTGGGCCCCTAACTATGACGCGGTGGGCCGCTTTTTTAGTCGATATGATATAGCGGGCCAAGCGTTGAATCCCTGCTCCCCACTCCCCGCTCTCTCGTGTTTCCCCCCTTCCTTCCCCACCCCCCCTCGCCCCTCGCTCCTCGTCCCTGGCCGCAGGCCTTCCTGTGCGGGCTGGGGCACATCAAGTACGACGTGGTGGGGCGCTTTGAGCATCTGCAGGAGGACGTGCAGGCGGTGCTGCAGAGACTGGGCAGGGCAGGGGGAGCAGAGGGGGGGGGAGGAGAGGGAGGGGGAGAGGGAGGGGGAGCAGGGAAGGTTGCGGACCCGTTTGCGATGGGCAAGGGCGTTCACTTCACCAACTCGTCCAGCCGCGTGTTCGACATGTTCCGAGATAAGGTGACAAGGGGGAGTGATGCTGCAGGGAGGTGAGTTGCTAAGGGGTTAGCTTGGCTCACGTCAACACTATTGCATGAGGGATAGGGTGATGGGCACTGTGGCATGGGTGTTGGGCACTGTGGCATAGGTGATGGGCACTGTGGCATGGGTGTTGGGCACTGTGGCATGGGTGATGGGCACTGTGCCATGGGTGATGGGCACTGTGGCATGGGTGATGGGCACTGTGGCATGGGTGATGGGCACTGTGGTATGGGTGTTGGGCACTGTGGCATGGGTGTTGGGCACTGTGGCATGGGTGTTGGGCACTGTGGCATGGGTGTTGGGCACTGTGGCATGGGTGATGGGCACTGTGGCATGGGTGTTGGGCACTGTGGCATGGGTGATGGGCACTGTGGCATGGGTGATGGGCACTGTGGCATGGGTGATGGGCACTGTGGCATGGGTGATGGGCACTGTGGCATGGGTGTTGGGCACTGTGGCATGGGTGATGGGCACTGTGGCATGGGTGTTGGGCACTGTGGCATGGGTGATGGGCACTGTGCCATGGGTGATGGGCACTGTGCCATGGGTGATGGGCACTGTGGCATGGGTGATGGGCACTGTGGCATGGGTGATGGGCACTGTGGCATGGGTGATGGACACTGTGGCATGGGTGATGGGCACTGTGGCATGGGTGATGGGCACTGTGGCATGGGTGATGGGCACTGTACGACAGGTGATGGGTACTTCGGCCCCGAGTGACGGGTGAAAGAACAGGCACCGGGCGGGGGAGGGTTGTGTGGATAAGTGGGGAGGGAGGGGTGTGTGGATAGGTGGGGAGGGAGGGGGAGGTGGGGGTGGGGAGGAGATGACATCGAGTGGGCCAGGGCGTTCACTTCACCAGCAGGTGCAAGGGACAGTGTGGGGGATGAGGGATGGAAGAGATGACGGTTTGAGACAAGATAGGGTGGACAACTCAGTTGTCTTCCTGTCCACCTCCCAACAGCCAATCATATGGCGGCAGGCACAGCCCAGGAAATCTGATGTAGATTGCCCTAAACTGAAGCCCGCCTTGCACTCTTTGTGTTGTGGTGTGGTGCGTTGTGTTGTGTGTGTGTGCGTGCGTGCGTGCGTGCGTGCGTGCGTGCGTGCATGCGTGCGTGCGTGTGTGTGAGAGTGGTGCAGGAGACGTATTTGAGGGTGAAGCAAGTGTACGCAGTGGACATGCGGTCGTCGCTCAACGACCTGCACTACGACCCTCCGGCAGACTTGGCAGCCAAGTTTGAAGACTGAAGCTGGGTGGGCTTGATTTAGGAGCTAATGTGGTGGGTGTTAACGTAGAAATGAATGATTACTAGAGGTGGAAACCTAGAACAAATACTAGTTGGTTGTACTCACTAGAAGCATACCTCAGTCTAGCCTATAACTTCTACATAGATAATATGTATAAGTTGACACACCCCCTAGGCTAGACAAGGGGTGAAACTAAACAAGAAGCAAACAGCTCAGGGCGGCACTACTAGTCCAACCACTGAGGCAGGGGTCTGGAGACCAGTCAGCAAGAATACAACCAAAACTGAAGCAAGCCAGGGTGGCACTACTAGTCCAGCCACTGGAGGTAAGGCCACAAGGCCAGTCTGACAAGCATATATAATAGAGAGTACACAATCAGGATCCTAACAGGGGAGCAGCTATAGGAACAAGACCAAGCTGTACACAGTGCCGCTGATGATCTTTAGGCGCAAGCGCCTTAGTAAAGATATCAGCTGTGTTGGCACCTGAGGCCAAGTGAACTACGCGGGCCTGGCGGCGCTGCTGTAGCTCGCGCAGGAGGAAGTACCGCAGCTGGATATGCTTCGCTCTGCCCTCAAGCCGAGGCTCCTGACACAGGAGTATCATGGCCCTGTTGTCAGCGTACAGGACCGGGGCAGAGCTAGGCCGCTCACCTAAGTCTGTGAGCAAGAAGGTCAGCCAGCGGAGCTCCTGTGCCGCCATGGCACCAGCGTAGATCTCAGCCTCACAGCTAGACTGAGCCACAGACGACGAGCGAGTGGATCTCCAAGAGATAGCACCCGAACCAAGGCTGAAACAGTAGCCCTGCGACGACCTGAGCGTCTCAGCGTCGTCTGCCCAAGAAGCGTCTGTGTGCCCAGTAAGGACCACTGGCCTGCGTCCTCCTAGCACTAACCCCATGCCTGATGTACTAGCAAGATAACGCAAAACCCTCTTAGCGGCAGACCAGTGCTGAGGTCGGTGTCTGCCTGTAGCCACAAAGCGAGCCAGGATGCTGAGAGGGTATGCGAGATCTGGGCGAGTGCAAGTCATCAGGTACATGAGGCAACCCACCAGCTCTGCGTAGGGGCCACTGGGCTCTACTGGCTCCTCAGGAACGGGAGCAGAGAGCCCATGGTCTACGGGTAGAGGTGTGGGCTGTGCGGAGGAGAACTGAAGACCGAACCTCTGAAGGACCTGACGCACCAAGTGTGACTGGGTCAGAGTGATGGTGCGTGCTGCTCTGTCCCTAGAGATCTGCAGGCCAAGATAGCGACGCAGCTCTCCAAGGTCAGTGCAGGTGTGTCTCTTCAGCAGCTCAGCCTTCACAGAGGCCAGTGCGTCCCTGTCAGGAGTAGCGAAGACCAGGTCGTCTACGTAGACAAGGATGTAGAACGGAGTCTGGCCGGAACGCACAAACAGTGAAGGGTCAGCAGAGGACGGAAAGAACTGCAGGTCTGCTAACGTGGCACGTAGCGTATCGTGCCACTCGCGGGGAGCCTGACGCAGGCCGTAGACCGGGCGCCTGAGAAGCCACTGGGTCCCAGGAGGGAAGGTACCAGTGAAGCCCTGTGGTCGGCGCAGGTAGACCTGCTCGTGTAGGCTGCCCTGAAGAAAGGCAGTAGAGAAGTCGAGGGAGTGAAGCTCGTAGTCACGCTGTGCTGCTACGTGTAGCAGCGCCCGAAGAGTGGTCATCTTCGGGGTCGGGGCGAAGGTCTGGAAGAAGTCAACCCCCTCGCGCTGACTGAAACCTCTGGCCACGTAGCGCGCCTTGAAGACAGGCGGCTCTCCAGGGGGGCGCTTCACCTTGAAGAGCCACCGACCATCGACTACGTTCACCCCAGGCGGGGGAACTGCGTCGACGTAAGTGCCGGTGGATCTCCAAGATGCCATCTCCTGCTCCATGGCAGCTATCCACTGAGAGGCCCAAGGTCCCGAGGTGGCCTCAGCGTAGGTGCGAGGGGTCGGGATGTCGAAGGCGTCTGGGTCACCCTCAGGGACTAACAGCATGGAGCAGAGATGGGGAGCAGCCTCGGAAAGGAAAGCCAGCTCGTACTGCCTGTCCTCTAGGACGTCACTGCCAAGGGCAGGAGCACCCCCGACGGACAGAGGACGGGCAGGGTCAGAGACCAGAGCGGTAGCGTAGTCAAGGCGGCGGGTAGAAGCGAAGTCAGCGACAGCAGCGACAAGCGCGTCAAGGCGCGAGACAGGAACAGCAGGGTCGGTAACAAGAGAGGCAAGGACCCGAGGGACAAGGGGACGAGCAGCACGGAGGTAGTCAGAGAACGGAGGAGGTGCAACAGCAAGGGACGAGGGAGGAGGGGACGGGAGGAGGGGAGGACGAGACGAGTGGGAACGGAGCAACATAGGGTGGGTGGGCAGGACAGGAGAGACGGGACGAGCACGGGAGGGACGGCGAGCCCAAACGTGAGACGGAGGGGTAGGGTCAGGGGACAGCGGAGGAGATACAGGAGGGGAACGAGGAGGAAGACGGGCCGGAGACGAGTCTGGCGGCGGGAACACAGGACCGTAGACAGGGAGGTCAGGAGGCGGTGGGGGAGACACCGGCGCGCGGTCCGGGGAGGGAAGGCCGAGCAGGCGGAGAGCGGAAACCGGCGGCGACGGCTGCTGCGGCGGCGACGACGGCTGGGCCGGAACTCTCGGACCAGCAGAGGCAGAACGACCGTCGGCAGAACACTCAACAGCAGCACCCCCAGAACCAACACCCCCAGAGCGAGAACCCCCTCCAACACCAGCGGCACCCCCAGAAGCCGCAGGACGAACACCCTCCTCCACACCAGCACCCCCAGGGGCCGAGAGCAGCGGCGGCAGTGGCGGCAACGGCTGCGGCGGCGGCGACAGCGGGGACGGCTGCGGCAGCGACAGCGGCGGCGGCGGCGACGACAGCGGCGACGGCTGCGGCGGCGACGGCGACGGCGGCGGCAGCGGGGTCGGCGACTGCGACAGTGGGGGCGGAGGCACCGGGGAAGGGGGACGCGGCAAGGACGGACCGGGGGTACCACCAGAGTCAGCAGACTCCTCAACGGGGACAACCGACGGGAGGGGAGTGACGTGGGAGACACCAGACGGGGCAGGACGAGGCGGGAGAGGGGCAGGGGCTACCGGGGGAGAGGGAGCAAGGAAAAGGGGGGGGGCAACTGGGAGACCTCGGTGAGGGAAGCGGCGGTAGAAGGAGACGGACTCATCAAAGGTGACGTCACGAGAGTGGAGGAAGCGGTGAGACGGCGGGTGGTAGAAAAGCCAGTCAGACGAGTCCAGGGGGAAACCGAGGAAGACACAGGGGACAGTGCGGGCAGTGAGCTTGTCCGTGCCAGAGGCACGAACGTGAGCAAGGCAGCCCCAGACGTGGAACGCAGACGCGTCACCGGGGGACCCGGTCCAAAGGAGGGTCGGCGAAACCTGCGGCCGCTGGGAGCGTGGCCACAGGTTAAGCTGGTGAGCCGCGTAACGAACAGCGAACGGCCACAGAAAATGGGGGGCATCGGCATGGATCATGGAGGTACGGGCGACCTCCATGACCAAGCCGATGCGGCGCTCAGCAACCCCATTCTGCTGTGGCGAGTCCGGCAACGTGTACGACTGGGTGATGCCCTCCGCACGACAGAACTGTCCAAGCCGACCAGAGGCGAACTCGCCGCCACGGTCGGAGTGGAGACACAACACGGGGAGACCGCGGTGGAGACGCGCAGCCACAACCCACGGGAGAAGAACGTCGGGCACGTCGGCCTTCCGCTCCAGGGGAAACACCGTGGTGTAGCGCGTGTAGTCGTCGACAAGCACAAGGAAGTAGCGCTCACCGCGCGGTCCGGGGACGGGGGCAGGGCCCCAAACGTCCAAGTGCAGGGTCTGAAGGGGGGCAGTAGCAGGACGCAGCGAGGAGGAGTGAGGAGCACGGCGGAGCCGACCCTCGACGCAAGGCGTGCACGGTGGCGCAGTCGAGGGAGGAAGGGCAGGGAGCGACGCGGGGAGACCTAAGACAAGACCGTGCTGGGACATGTGACGCAGACGCGGGAGAGCAGGGTGACCTAAGCGGTGGTGCCAGAGAAGGGAGGGGTGAGTGAGGGACCGACACGAGCAAGCTGCAGCGACCTGGGAGGACGCACCAACCGGGGGGGAAGCGGTGTGTAGGGTAAACAGACCGGACACCGGGTCCCGGGGGAACGTCGCAAGGGGGGAACCTGAGACAGCCTCAGAACAGACAGCGAACCGCTCGTGCCCGGGGAACGTGGTGGTGACGCCGAGGTCCTGGAGACAGCCGACACCAACCAGGTTCCTGGAGAACGAGGGAACGTGGAGGCCAGTAAGGGAGCCCGAGGGAACTGCCGGACAGGGAAGGGACGTAGAACTGCGCGCGACGACCGGACCCGCAGAGGGGTCAGCGAGAGAGACAACAGCAGGTGCAGCAAGCGGCGTGAGCGTGGAACGGTCGCGGAAGAAGCAGGCAGAAGCACCAGAGTCGAGAGTGAAGGACAGCGACGCAGTGGCGGGGGCCGGGGACGGAGCCGGTGCAGCGACTAGACTAGGCAACCTAGGCAGTCCTACGCCTGTCGCAGCAGGGGAAGCTAAGCTACACAAGGGTGAAACACCTAAACTAGAGTACACAGGGTAGTAAGATCCATCAACACTAGAAGCGTCAGCATACAAAGCATGCAAAGCAGCACCTATCTGATCCATGTCTAACTCAAAGAGCGGCACGCCCTGGCGGAGCAGACTGTGCCAGTCAGGGAGGTCCGGGGCCGGGCCAAAGCGACGACGAAAAAGATCGTCGAGGCGGCGGAAACAGCGGGCGGTCGGGTGCGGGCGGCGGCACTGAGTGCTGCGGAGAGGCCCGGTCTGAAGCTGGTACTGGCAGGTCACAGCACTGGAGCCGCTGGTAGACGCCAAGCTGCGCGGGCCGCCACCACGGCCACCGCCTCCGGAGGTGCCGGGCCAACCAGGCGGGAGACGAGCCCACGGCTGCGGCGGGTGCTGCTGGGACGGCGGCTGCGGCTGGGGCTGGTCCTGCTGCTGCTGGGACTGCTGCTCCTGCCCACCGGTGGTAGTCCCCTCAGGCGGACTACCCTCACCACCACCACGACCACTACCACCTGCGTCACCACCCCTACCTCCCTGGCGGCCACGGCCACCGCGACGCGAGCGCTGCTGCGGGTGGACAGCAGCAGCCGTCTCGGTAAGAGGGGTCGCCGTGGCGACCGCAGCCGAAACGTCAGTGAACGTGCACGGGGATGGGGCACAGCCGTGAAAGATAGAGACTGGCGGCGCACCGCTCGACTGAGCGATAGTGCGCTGGCGAGTCTCGATCTCAGTGAGGGTGTCGACAAAGGCGGTCAGGGTGAGGTCACCCGGGTGCTGGCTAAGAAAGTGGTCGCGAGCACTAGCGAGGCGGTCTGGCAGGCGCATAGCGATAAAATAGAGCGTCATGCAGAAAGGAGGGGGGAGCGCAGTGAGCTGGGCAGCAGTGCTGGCAGTGCGATAGCGAGTCTCTAGGGCACGCAAATGAGTGGCAAAATCTGCGACAGTAGGGAAGGCAGCCAGGTCTGGGAACAGCATCGGAAAGAGCAAGCGGCCAGCAGAAGCGGAGGCAGGGGTGGAATAGCGAGCAATAACGGCGTCTAAATAAGCTTTGGCCGTTTCAACAGTAGCAAAACGCGAGCGCTCAGACACAGGGAGGGCGTGACTAATAGCAACCTGAGCTACTGCATCGCGTGAGTCCCAGATCGCACAGGCCAGCGCAGCAGTAGAGAAAGCCTCACGGTCATCAGAGGAGGGGTCAGCAGGGAGGGGAGTAGGTGCAGGGGGACGGGGGAGCAAGCCATCAGCATGGACAACCAGAGAGTGGCCATCCTGGCGCTGACCTGTAAGCTGGCGGCGAAGATCGGAGAGCCAGGCGGCGAAGTCAACCGCGTGGCCCTCAGCGTCCAGGCGGAGCACAAAGTCAGCCATCGTGCAGGGTCAGCGGCACAGCTCCTCAGCGACACAGCGGCACAGCAGCACAGCTCCTCAGCGGCACAGGAGCACAGCGGCGCGGGGACACGGCGGCAGCACTCTCCAGTAGGGCAGCAGCTAGGCGTCCCAGCGCAGGCAAGCAGAAGACACAGGGCCCGAGAGGACACGGCAGGCCGAGCAGGGGAGGCGGGCAGGTGCTCTGGGGCCGGGCTGGTGCTGGGAGGGGCCAGGCTGGTGCTGCTGGGGCCGGTCGGGCACGAGGAGGGGCCGGGCAGCGCTGAGGAGAGGCCGGGCGGCGCTAGGAAGGGGCCGGGCGGCACTAGGAGGAGGCCGGGCGGCACTAGGAGGAGGCCGAGCGGCACTAGGAGGAGGCCAGGCGGGCGAGCGCTAACAGCAGGCGCGACAGGGGCCAGCGGGCGCGACGGGGCCTAAGGGGCGCGACGGGGCCCAGCGGGCACGACGGGGCCCAGGGGGGGCGCGACGGGGCCGAGGAGGCGCGACGGGGACCAGCGGGCACGACGGGGCCCAGGGGGGCCGCGACGGGGCCTAACGGGCGCGACGGGGCCCAGGGGGGGCGCGACAGGGCCTAGCAGGCGCGACGGGGCCTAGGAAGCGCGAAGGGGCCCAGCGGGCGCGACGGGGCCTAGGAGGGGCGCGACGGGGCCGAACGGGCGCGACGGTGCCCAGAGGGGGGGACGCGACGGGGCTTAGGAGGCGCGACGATGCCTAGGAGGCACGACGGGGCTCAGCGGGCTCGACGGGGCCCATGGGGGGCGCGACGGGGCCTAGGAGGCGCAACGGGGCCCAGCGGGGGCGCGTTAGGGCCTAGGGGTCGCGACGGGACCCAGCGGGCGCGACGGGGCCTAACGAGCGCGACGGGGCCCAGGGGGGGCGCGACGGGGCCTAGGGGGCGCGACGGGGCCTAGGAGGCGCGACGGGCGGAAGCGGTAGGCGGGGGGATCCTAACCTAAGCGTGATACCATGTTAACGTAGAAATGAATGATTACTAGAGGTGGAAACCTAGAACAAATACTAGTTGGTTGTACTCACTAGAAGCATACCTCAGTCTAGCCTATAACTTCTACATAGATAATATGTATAAGTTGACAGTGGGGTGCGGTGTTATAGGTCTGGCAATAAAGTTGCAATTGTCTTGCCCTTTTATTGTTTGCCTGTTTTGTGCCCCTAACGGGCTTTCTTGTTTCCTGTTGTTGTATTCGTCATGCCCCTGAGTATGCAATCCAAGTCTTCTCCAAACCCACGATGCTGTAAGGAGGATCAAAGAGAATTCTTGAAGCCCGACCAGCAGGTTGCAACTCTCGTTTTCTTAAGATGCTGCATCTTGAGAACCTGTAACCAAGCCCACTCGCAGCAGTGGTTGACGAGACTCGAACACCTCAACTCTGTGCCTCGACAAACTTGGCAAGTTTGCGTCCCTGCCAAGTATCGAGGTGAACATGCACGAAGTGTGCTCAGAGGGTAATTACTCGTACAAATTTTGACTTTCGGGCGGTTTAACGCAAGTGTACCTATGTGTGTTTGATTGCACAAGGGCGCAACCGAAGCCCAGTAGTTGAGTCTCGTTTCCTTTCAACTTGCCCTAACAAAAAAAAATAAAAAATAAAAATGATATGGGCTGTTAGCGCAAAAACGCAGGCACGGAAACCCCCCTTGCAACATGGCAAAGAGGCAGGTGTGAGTCCCCTGCCAAATGACGGGGCTCAAACCGGACACCTCTGCCAGGTTGCGTAGCCCTTGGGAATGTTGTGATATAATTGATACTTAGCATTTCTGTAAGTCGATTAAATGTAGTTAGTGTCGAATCATACTGAAGAAGATAAGTCTGTAGTGTTGAAAGTACATCAAAAGACTTAAGCGTTTCTGAAGTGTAACACTACACTCGAGGAAGATTGCAAGGGGTACGCGAGTCAACGGAGGTTACACGAGGGGGCGGACAAAGAACACGAAGGGTCTGGGACTCAAAGGGTCGCAACTGGAGGTTGCGACTGACCGTTACAGCATCACGGATGGTAACCGAAGCGGCAATCGAGTCGCTATGCGACTCGATAAACCGTTCCTGTAACTGTACTCTGCAACTGCTTTCTTATCTTCTATATATTGCTGTATGCTTGTTTCTTTAATCAATCACTTGTTCTCACATACTAGTACAAGGGTTCAACTGTCTCAACTTCCGCTGCACTACTCCAAGTCTCAAGTCTCTACAGCTGGGACTTAGTCTCTGCAAAAGATCCTAAGGGCTTTTCTCAGCCCAACATGGTATGAGAGCTGGTCAGAGACCAAAACTCCCAGCAACTACACTCCATCAACAACCAGCAACTCAACTTGATTCAACAACTCCATTGATTACAAGACATGGACAACAAGGGCAAGAAAGTCTCTACGGGCTCACCCAGCGCCCAAGAAACTCAACACGGCAACTCTGGTCTGCACACCTCAGGACTGCAGACAGAGACCGGGACTACTCAAGAAACAACGGGAAGAGTACCAGAGATGGTGACTCCGTCTCCCTCTTCAAGTGTGGACCCGAATCTCATGGAGAGATTCTTCAGCTTCATGTCACACTTCGACCAGCAGCAGCAGACAAGGACACCTGCGCACTCAACACAGAGCAATGGAGGGAATATGGGATTAGCGCCGATGAGCCTCGACAACTCATCCTTCGGGCGACACAACCAAGCGCCTACCTTTGCGCCTTATCATTCTTCGCCGGGGACGTTCGAATTCATGCCGCCCCGTGCCCAGCCAACAGCAGCTGCATCACAACAAACACCGAATGAAATCTTAAGTTTACAAGCGCAGTTCTCACACGTGATCAAACTTCAGACATCCTCACCGTTCAACGGACACGACTTCTTTACCTGGAGCTTCGAGTTCGAGCTGCTGATGGAGGCCGCGCATCTTCTGGGATACTTCAACGGGTCCCTGCCATTCCCAAGCAACGGCACTGGGAAGGAACAAGAGATCTTCACATATCAGTCGCTGCTGGCGTACACGGTACTCCTGAGAAACCTGTCACCACAAGAGCAGCAGAGCATCAGAACGTATCGGAGTTATGGAAACTCCGCGGAGCTAGCATGGCACCACCTCAAGTGCCTTTACCAAGCAAACGACAGCGTGACACAAAGCAGACTCATGCAACAGCTGACAACAATACAGATGAAGACCGGGGAAAAGGCGATGCAGTATATGAGTCGCTGCCAGACCCTCCGCGACCGCCTGCTTCGGTGCGGAGGAACGATCACTGAAGAAAGCTTCGTGACACTTGTCCTCGCCGGGCTCGGGCCAGAATGGAGAACCACACGATCACTTCTTCGAGCCCACGGAAGAATTTCGGAGATGCACCTCTGCGCCGAGCTTCACGCTGAACAACAGGAGATGAATCTGTTCGAGGAAAGACAACCAAGGAAGCAACAGCAGTTAGTCTTCTACACTCAAAGAAGAAATGACAACAACTACAACCGACGCTGCAAGCAAGATCAACGCGACAACCGAGGAATCACCATCGTACCGCCGTTCTGCCACAACTGCCAGACTTCCGGGCACTCCAAAGTCAACTGCAACCGCCCTCGCGTTTACCGTGCAGCAGATCCACAAGTCGCTTCCACTCAAGCAAGTCCTCCAAGGCGCTCTTCAACATCTGCACAACAAACACCCAACATCATCAACTGCATGGTACACATCGACAACTGCGCACCCGGTTCACCACCCACTTACGCACCAGACGAAGAGGAATTCCCGCCGCCGCGCTCGCAAGGACTTCAGGTCAACCCGACATACGCTGCAGTCGCCAACGCCGAACCCACCGGGCGAAACACCTGGTTCTTGGACAGCTGCTGCGGTCAACACATGTGCTCCTCGGGACGCTTCGTGCAACAGGAGAAACGACTCAACCGCGACGTCGTCATCACAGTCGCCAACAACGAAAACCTGAAGACAAACAGACAAGGCGTGGTTCAGTTACAATCCATGGAAACAAACGTAATACTGCAGCTCAACAAAGTGCTCATTGTCGACAACCTGGGATACAATCTACTAAGCGTAAGCCAACTAATGGCCAAAGGGATTCACCTGGAGTGCGACTCTTACTCCAACGAGTTCCGGCTTTACCACGGGAAGGGCGGCCTCTTCATCGGTCGTGCCCTCCTGAAGTCCGGTGTCTTCGTGTTGGACTTCGTCCCCGACCGCGGAACTGCCGACAGCGATGGCATCGTATCGTTCGCCGCCTGGACTCACCCGCCAGATCTTGATCCCGACTTCGACAGTGACGGCTTCTGGCACTCCAACACCATACCTGCAGCAGAGAGAACACGAGCATTAGCAGTTATCAGACAAGAAAGACAAGTACCCGCAAGTGTCCCAACAAAACCATCACCTGCAGTATCGGCAGCAGGACCCAGCCGAATACCACCACCATCAACACGAGGACCGCCAACGGAAGCAGACCAACTTATGCCCGCCACACGAGAAGCTTGTCGAAGTCCCGCCTCGGTCGTCGCGTTCTTCTCCAACGCCGACATCTACCACCGCTCTCCCGGTCACCGTGCTCCCGACGACATCTGGCACCAACGCCTCGGACACCCTGCAAACAGCACAATACTTCAAACAATCCAAGCAGAGGTGTTAGAACGCAACGCCCTTCTGACGACGAGCGGTCAAGAACTTCGACGACCACGCGCACGGTGCTTCACATGCCCCGAAGCAGATCTTCCTCATCAACCTTTTCCATCCCATCACAACCCAAGCGCACCTACTTACGCTCCGATGGAAAAAGTCTACGGCGATATTTTAAACATGCCTCGAGACGACGCCGAAGCCGACTTTAACTACGTCATCACTTTCATCGACGCCGCAACCAGATATGTCTGGCACTTCAATCTCAAAACGCGCGACCAAGCCTTCGAAGCCTTCACAACATGGCTCCCCATCGCCGAACGAGAATCAGGACTCAAACTCAAGAGCTTCCAGTCAGACGGTGCACTGGAATACCAGTCACAATGCTTCAGGACCTATCTGGCGGAAAGGGGAATCAGACGCCTGGTGTCCCTGCCCTATGCTCACCAACAGCAGGGGGTAGCAGAACGCATGAATCGGACCTTGCAGACGACGATGCGAAAACTGCTTCAGGGGATGCGACTGCCAACCACACTGTGGCCAGACGCGATGACACATGCTGTTCATCTACACAACCTGCTGTCCTCGTCATCACTTCCCAACAACGCATCACCGCACCTGTTGTGGACAAGAAAAAGGGGCAGTACAAAATTACTCAGAGTCTTTGGCTGCATGGTACAGTACAAACCCCACACAGCCCGAGCAGGACGCTTCACACAACGAGCTCGGTGGGGACTCCACCTCGGCATCGCGAAACATTTTCACGCGTGGAAAATTCTCGACATACAAGACAAAAACACAGTGGCATCACGAGACGTTATCTTCTACGAACGACTGACTCTGCAGCATTACCTGGACAACCTTGCCAACACACAAGACCCCACCGACGGCCTCTCGGGACTTCGTTCCTTCGCCGATCGTGCTGCCGAAGCTGACGCAGCAGAAGAAGACGTACCTGGAGCCTCCGAAGCTGCCGGGCCACTCCCATTCTGTTCCGTACCTGTTCCACTAGATGAAGATAATCCCCTCGATAGCAACAACCTCGACACCTTTTACCACTTCGCCGACCAAGGTTACGCTACACCTCACCCCGTCGACACGAATATTTCGGAACGCATCGGCCCCAATTTCTTACCTGACCCCGAAGACGGTGACGAAGCAGCTTATTCCGGGAATGACAATTCCCCTCGACACACACCCACGGGACTCCAGATTCTAGGCCTCTGGGTCTCCGTCCAGCATCCCGCCGCCGCCTTCTACGCGTGAGCCTTCAACATTGTCGCAGGCTCTGGGGGGGGAACATAAGGTAAAATGGAAGGAAGCGATGGAAAAAGAGTTAAAAGCTCTGCAAGACCGAGACACATGGAAACTGGTACCTGCAACGAGCATCAACGGGAAGAACGTTCTCTCGGGGAAATGGGTGTACCGCATCAAGACCAACTCAGACGGCTCCATCGAACGATTCAAAGCTCGATGGGTCGTACGAGGCTTCGATCAACGATACGGAACCGACTACACAGAAACCTTCGCTCCAGTCTCCCGTCACACCTCATTACGCATCCTACTCGCCGTCGCGGCCACGAAAACACTACCACTACGCCAAATCGATGTCGCGAATGCGTTCCTATACGCACCTGTGGACGCTGAGATCTTCGTCGAACAACCCCACGGATTCATCGACGACCCCACGAAAATATGCCGACTGACAAAATCCCTATACGGGATCAAGCAAGCCCCGCGGCTCTGGCAGCAGCATCTTCACAGCCGTCTCGTAAAAATCGGCTTCCTACAGCTACCACATGACCAAGGCATGTACCGACTGCAGAAGGGAAAAGATTACATTCTGCTCATCGTCTACGTCGACGACCTGCTCTACATCGGTTCTACCACCGACATCGTCACCTGGTTCGAAGGGGAGCTGAAAGGGGACCTGACGCTCACAGTGTCCGACTCAGTGACCCAGTACTTGGGACTAAATATCGTCGAAGACAACTCGGCGTTCTACCTACACGCTGGAAAGTACGCAGGCACTGTCGCGAAGAAATTCGGACTAACACCGGCTACCGCCTCAACTCCCTACCGCTACGGAAACAACAACAGCGCCTCCACAAAACTCCCCGCGAAGCAAATCCAGGAGTATCAACAGAAGCTCGGCTGCCTACTATTTGCAGCAGTAACCTGCCGACCCGACCTGTCCTATAGTGCAAGTCAACTGGCGACGCATCTGAAGCAACCGGAACAGGAGGATCTCGAGGAGCTCAACCGGGCACTACTCTACTTCATCTCCACGCCGACGATCGGACTTACCTACAGCAAAGCGACAACATCGTCCGTACAACTACTCGGATACGTCGACGCCGACCACGCGGGAGATAGGGAAAATCGACGATCTAGGACGGGCTACATCTACCGACTAGAACCCATCGGAACTATCTCCTGGCAGTCGAGCAAGCAGGAGTTAATCGCATTATCCTCTGCTGAAGCAGAGTACATCGCCCTTTGTACCGCGACCAAGGAAGGACTCTACCTGCGAGAGTTACTCGAGGAAGCGAAGATCGCGACCCTGCCCGCCTTCTCACTCTTCTGCGACAACCAATCTGCGATCAAAATCGCAAACAAGGACGGCTTCGCCAACCGAACCAAGCACATCGCCCTGCGGTACTTCTTCGTCAAGGATGAAATCGCGAAGGGGAGACTTCAACTCAGTTACTGCCCGACGACAGAAATGGCCGCAGACTATTTGACGAAGAAATTGGCGAAGGCAAAATTCGACTACTGCATGGTGCTGACCGGACAAACAAACGTCATCGGACCTGAACAAGTCAGCACTCCAGAAACGAAGGGGAGTGTTGAAAGTACATCAAAAGACTTAAGCGTTTCTGAAGTGTAACACTACACTCGAGGAAGATTGCAAGGGGTACGCGAGTCAACGGAGGTTACACGAGGGGGCGGACAAAGAACACGAAGGGTCTGGGACTCAAAGGGTCGCAACTGGAGGTTGCGACTGACCGTTACAGCATCACGGATGGTAACCGAAGCGGCAATCGAGTCGCTATGCGACTCGATAAACCGTTCCTGTAACTGTACTCTGCAACTGCTTTCTTATCTTCTATATATTGCTGTATGCTTGTTTCTTTAATCAATCACTTGTTCTCACATACTAGTACAAGGGTTCAACTGTCTCAACTTCCGCTGCACTACTCCAAGTCTCAAGTCTCTACAGCTGGGACTTAGTCTCTGCAAAAGATCCTAAGGGCTTTTCTCAGCCCAACATGTTATTCAACCTTGACCTTTACATTTTACAAGACTTCCGCTGTCATACTAGTCTACCATTCCAGCAAAGATCCTGGACCAACACTTGAGGATTTGCCAAGTGTTCGTATTTATAGTTTTATACTTAGTCTACTACAACACCTGTCGATTTATTTCAAGGAACTCCCGCGCAAGCACGAGCTGAACGAATATGAAGTTTCGCAAAAACATTTTGCTTATCTTTTTCCTCGTCAACCAATCGTAACCTGCCGCCCCACCTACTTCAACAGTACCAATATGCAACCTGCCGGTCGGGCGTTAACCCTAAGCCCGCAGCCCTAGAATGTCTCAGCATAACGCATTGAGCTAGACAAGTGGCATACAGGGTGTTCTTATTCTTCGGTGTTGTACTCTCTAAGAGCATGCACCTATCTAGCCAATAACAACAAATATGGTGGATGAGTTGACACACCCCCTAGGCTAGACAAGGGGCAGTGCCTAGCAAGAGACACGCAGCTCAGGGCGGCACTACTAGTCCAACCTCTGAGGCAAGGGTCTAAAGATCAGTCAGCAAGAGTACAAGCTAAACAAGAGCAACCTAGGGTGGCACTACTAGTCCAGCCGCTGGAACAAGAGCCACAAGGTCAATCAAGATAATATAAGGAGTAGTAGGCTGTGCGAAGGAGAACTGAAGACCGAACCTCTGAAGGACCAGGCGCACCAAGTGTGACTATGTGAGAGTGATGGTGCGCGCTGCTCTGTCCCTGAAGATCTGCAGGCCAAGGTAGCGATGCAGCTCTCCTAAGGCGATGCAAGTGTGTCTCCTTTGCAGCTGAGCCTTCACCGAGGCCCGTGCATCTCTGTCTGTAGTAGCGAAGACCAGGTTATCTACATAGACTAGGATGTAGAACAGACTGTGGCCTAAGCAAACGAAGAGCGAAGGGTCAGCAAAGGACGGGAAGAATTGCAGGTCTGCTAACGTAGAATGCAGCGTGTTGTGCTACTCACGAGGGGCATGCCGCAGACCGTAAACCGGGAGCCAGAGGAACCACTGGGTCCCATGAGGGAAAGTGTCAGAGAAGCTTGGCAGTCGGCGAAGGTATATCTGCTCATGCAGAATACCCTGGAGAAATCGTTGTGGAGAAGTCGAGGGAGTGCAGCTCGTAGTCGCGCTCTGCTATTACGTGAAGCAGCGCACAAAGAGTGGTCATCTTCGAGGTCGGGGCGAAGGTCTGAAAGAAGTCAACACCCTCGCACTGACTGAAGTCTCTACCAACGTAGCGCGCCTTGAACACCGGCGGCTCTCCAAGAGGGCGCTTCACCTTGAAGAGGCACCAGCCATCGACTACGTTCACTCCAGGTAGGGGAACTGCGTCGATGTAGGTGCCAATGGATTTTCAAGACGTCATATCCGTATCCATGACAGCTATCCACTGAGAGGCCCAGGGTGCCGAGGTCGCCTAAGCGTAAGTGCGAGGGGTCGAGATGTCAAGAGCGTCTGGGTCACCCTCAGGAGCTAGCAGCATGGAGCAGAGCTGAGGAGCGGCCTCGGACAGGAAAGCTAGCTCGTACTGCTTGTCCTCTAGGACGTCACTGCCCCAGAAAGTAGCGCTCGCGATGCGGCTCAGGGTTGGGCCCCAGACGTCCAGGTGCAGGGTCTGGAGTGGTGCAGTAGTGGTGGGAAACGAGGAGTGAGGAGGACGGCGCAGCCGGCCCTTGGCGTAAGGCGTGCACGGAGGCGCGGGCGAGGGAGGGAGGGCAGGAAGCGACGTAGGGAGACCTAAGACAAGACCGTGCCGGGACATGTGACGCATACACATGAGTGCGGGGTGACCTAGGCGGTGGTGCCACAAAAGCAACGGATGAGTGAGTGAGCGACTGACATGAGCAAGCCGCATCGACCTGGGTAGGCGCACCCATCTGAGAGGACGCTCCCACCGGGGGGGACACGGTGTTCAGCGTGAACAGGCCTGACACCGGGTTCCGGGGAAATGTGGTGAGGGGGACACTAGTGGCGGCCTCAGGACAGACTATGTACCGCTCTTGTCTACGTAACGTAGTACTGACACTGAGGTCCTGAAGACAACCGACACCAAGTAGGTTCCTGGAGAACGACGGGATGTGCAAGCCTGTAAGGGAGCCCGAGGGAACCACCGGACAGGGAAGGTTGGTGGAGCTACGTGCAACTACCAGAATTGAGGAGGGGTCAGCAAGAGCAAAAGCTGCAGTTGCGGCAAGCGGCGTGAGCGCCGTGTAGTCGTGAAAGAAGCAGGCGGCCGCACCAGAGTCCAGCGTAAAAGAGAGAGCTGCGTCACGTGACTCCCAGACAGAACAGGCGAGCTAAGCACCTGCGAAGGCCTCATGCTCAGCGAGCGTGGGGGCGTCAGGGAGGGCAGCACGCGGGTTGGGGCAGGGGAGCTTACCGTCGACGTGGACAGCCAGGGATTGGCCATCCAGGCGCTGGCCCTTCAGCTGGCGGCGGAGGTCGGTGAGCCACGCCTCAAAGGCCCTGGCGGAGCACAGCGTGCGCCATCACCACGGCTGCAGCAGCTGACGACCGCTAGAGGAGGAGTAGGGGGGCAGGCAGAGGCTGTGAAGAGTAGTGGAGAGTGGTGGAGAGCGATGGAGGGTGGTGGAGAGCGGTGAAGCCGCGGCAGAGGAGACAGCCGGCGGAAGCACCGACTCAGAGTGGAACCAGAGCCGGCGGCGACGAGGGGCCGGCAGGTCGGGGCGCCACAGCGGCACGGCGATCTGGGGCGGCACGACAGGTTGGGGCCGACGATTGGGTGGGCTGCTCGGCTAGCAGAGGCCGGCTGCGGGCCGGCAGCAAGCAGGGAGCCGGCGCGAGCTGAGCTAGGGGCCGGCGATCCGCGGTCGGCAGGAGCTGGGGCCGACGAGAGCTGGGACGGTCGATAGCTGGGGCCGGCGGTAGCTGGGGCAGACGGGAGCTGGAGCAGCGGGAGTTGGGGCCGGCAGGAGCTGGGGCCGGCAAGAGCTGAGGCCGGCGGGAGTTGGGGCCAACGAGAGCTGGGGCCGGCGGTAGCTGGGGCCGGCGGGAGCTGGGGCAGGCGGGAGCTGGGGCCGGCAAGGGTCTGGGGCCGGCGGGAGTTGGGGCCAGCGGGAGCTAGGGCCGGCGCGAGCTGGGGTCGGCGAGCTGGGGACAACAATCTGGGGCTGGCGCGAGCAGGGGCCGGCGAGCTACGGCCGGCGAGCGAGGGCCGGCGAGCAGGGGCCAACGAGCTGGGGCCGGCCATCGGAGGCCGGCGAGCTAGGGCCGGCGGGCAGGGGGGCGCGCAGCGAGGAAAACGGTCGGCGGTGCGCTAGGGCCTTGCGGTGAGCTAGGGGCTAGCAACAGCCTAGGGGCCAGCGGCAGGCTAGGGGCCAATGCTGGGCCTTAGATATCATGATGTTTTATCCTAAATTCCTGATTTTCAGGATGCCTGTTAGGTGCCAATCCTGAAAAAACCGTTTAAGGTCATTTTTCACCTTGTGAATTCAGTTTTGAATCATAGTGCAACCGTGAGGATTCAGTAAGTGTTCATGTACTAGCCCTGAGCTGGCAGTATGCCTTCGGGGATAGCCCTAATTTCTCGAATCTTGCAAATGCACGTGCCCCACTTGGGTACCCCTTGTTTTTCCAGCCCATAAACATTTCGGCCACGTCCTCAATGCTAAGGAAAATCCTCCAAAACCTCCCGCTACTTTGAAAAATCGGCTACGTCCTGACTGCTGGAGACAACCCTCCGAAACTTCCCTTCTGTTCTAGAATTTTGGCTGAGTCTTCAATGCTAGAGACAATCTTTCCCCCCCACTCCCCCCACTAGAATATCTTGGCTAAGTCCTCACTGCCAAAGACATTCCTTCACAACCCCTATGCAACCCTAAAATTCCGGCTTACTCCTCTCCGAATTCGTGATGCTTAGGTTACGTTGAATCAAAATCCCGTCAAGGGTGCGTTTTTCACCTCTAGTCAAGTGGGGCGCTCAGAGCTCTAAATCGCTTAGTCAAGCGCGCTAAGCTCTCAACCACTCTGGAAGTTGGCTACTTGACTAGACTAGAAGCGCGACAGGCGGCCAGAAACACACCCTAATTAAAAATCCAAGCTCATCAAACTCGTTGTCATAAACCCTCGATGAGGATCTAACGGTGAAATTTCACGCAAATCTTTGTTTCTTTTCGTGGGCCACAGTCCTTTGACTTTGTCTGATTTTTCAGGCGCTGCATTCGTTTTCAACTGAAAGCACATGCTCTTAGCAAAAAAATGTGTGACAGTCAGACGAAGAAAAAAATTCCTGGTATGATTTGTCCCGTGCGCTGTAGTTGACGCAAAATCGGCAAATCGCTGCTAACTCATCAACCCAGCGCAACTCGTGAATCACGGACACCCTGACTCAGCAAGATTTCCTGTGTTTCATGATTTACCCAGAGGCCACAGTATGCAACAGGGGAACCATCCAAAGGAATCAGCATTAGCATATCCGACCAACCCTGACTGCTACACGTTTCTTGGGGGGGCCCGCCCTTATTGGTAAGAATGTCTAAATTCCTATCTGAGGCCCTAGGCCAGCAGCGGGCTATGGGCAGCGGCAGGCGAGGAGCCGCGCGGCGCACAAGGGGCCAGCGGTGGGTTAGGAACCGCGCAGCGTGCGGAAGGGCCAGCGGCGAGCTGGGGGGGGGGGGGGGGGGGGGGGGGGGGCGCTAAACTAGAGTGGGAGTAGGGCGGAAGCGTGGGTGGGGAGCTGTAACCTAGTCTCATACCATCTCAGAATAACGCATTGAACTAGACAAGGGCATAAAGGGTGTTCTTATGCTTGGGTGTTGTAACAACAAATATAGATGAGTTGACATAATGTTCACGCCTAAGAAGCTTGACGAGGGCGTGCATGCAGGGTTGGTACAGGGCAAACGAGGGAGAGGGGGTTTGGTGAAACTGTGAAACTACGGTACAATAGCGAGGGTGGGGACCACAGTGTATGCAATTTGGGACGCATGCGGTGTCAAACATATATGCATATGTTATTCTAGGCTAGATATGTGCATGCTCTTAGAGAGTAAAACTCATTAGCACAAAGTCACTTTGTACCCTCCATTCTAGTTAATTCGTTATTCTAAGATGGTATCAGAGCGATCCAGGGTTCAATTCTTGGTGTACATGCTATTCCAGCGGGGGGGGATAGCCCTGTCGAACCTCTTCTCTCTCTAGGTAGGGTATTAGGGAGGCTTTCCCTGAGGAAGGTGGATATATATGAAGGGGAAGGCGTCTTCACTCCGACTGTGGCGGCGAGTTCGCCTCTGGTCGGCTTGGCCAGTTTTATCGTGCGGAGAGCATCACCCAGTCGAATACCCTGTTGGACTCCCTGCAGCAAAATGGGGTCGCTGAGCGACACATCGGTTTGATCATGGAGATAGCTTGTACCTCCAGGATCCATACCGGTGCACCCCATTTTCTGTGGCCGTTTGCTGTTTGCTACGCTGCTCACTAGCTTAACCTGTGGCCACACTCCCAGCGGCCGCAGATTTTGCCGACCCTCCTCTGGACCGGGTCCCTTAATAACGCATCTGCGTTCCACGTCTGGGGCTGCCTCGCTCACGTTCGTGCCTCTGGCATGGACAAGCCCACGGCTCGCACCGTCGCTTGTGTCTTCCTTGGCCTCCCCCTAGACGCATCTGACTGGCACTTTTATCACCCGCCATCTCACCGTTTCTTTCACTCTCGTGACGTCACTTTTGATGAGTCTGTCTCCTTTTACACCCGCTTTTCCCATCGAGGTCTCCCAGTTACCCTGCCCCTTTTTCTGGTTCCCACTACCCCAGTAGCCCTTGCTCCTCTCCCTTCCCGTCCTGCCCCGTTTGGTGTGCCTCATGTCACTCCCCTCCCGTCGGTTGTCCCGGAAGAGGAGTTGGCTGACTCTAGGGGCCCTGCGGCTCCGTTCTCCTAGCATGTCTCTGCCCTAGTGTCTCCTCCTCTGCCGCCGCCATCTTTGCCGCAGCAGCAGCCGCCGTCGCAGCCGGAGCAGCAGCCGCAGTCGCCGACGCCGCAGCCGCAACCGCCTCAGGGGTCCGCGAGCTCTGGGGTTGCGGGCATTAAGGAGGGTGCTAACCCTGGGGGTACTGTTGTGGCTTGTCTCGGCGATCGTGGGGGTGGCACCGGTGCTAGAGAGGGTTCTCGTTCTGGGGGTGCAGTTTGTGGGGGTGCTAGTCCCGGGGGTACTGTCGTGGCTTGTCCTGGCGGTCTTGAGGGTGGCACCGATGTTAGAGAGGGTTCTCGTCCTGGGGCTGCTGGTTCTGGGGGTGCTCGTCCTTGGGGTACTGTCGTGGTTTGTCCCGGCGGTCCTAGGGATCGCACTGGTGATGGAGAGGGTTCTCATTCTGGGGGTGCAATCATGGAGCTTCCCAGAGGTAGCCGTGGTGCAGCTAAAGGTTCTGGCATCGGCGTGGAGCAGCAGCAGTAGTCGCCACCGGTCTCCGTCCTTCGCCTCCTGGGACTTCCCTCCCACGACCGCCCGCCTGTGCTTCCCCCGCCGCCACCTCCCCCGCCTGTCTACGGTCCTGTGTTTCCTCCGCCGGACTCGTCCCCGGCTCGTTTCCCCCCTCGTTCTCCACCTGCGTCTCCTCCCTTTTCTCCTGACCCGACCCCCCCCTCCCGTGGGTGGTCTCGCCGTTTTTCTCGTGCTCGTCCTGTCTCTTCTTACTAGACTCTCACCCTACGTTGCTCCGCTCTCAAGCGTCTTGTGCTCCTCTTCAGTTGTCGCTTATTGTCTCTCTGCCTCCTCTCTCTGCCTTCCTCCGTGCCGCGAGTTCACTTGTTCCTCGCGTTCTCGCCTTTCTTGTTACCGACCCGTCCGTTCCTATCTCCAGTCTTGACGCTCTTGTCATTGCCGTCACTGAATTTGCCCCTACCCACCGCCTTGACTACGCCATAGCTCTGGTCTCTGATCCTGCCCATCCTCCGTCCGTCGGGGGTGCACCTGCTCTTGGCAGAGACGTCATAGAGGACAATCAGTACGAGCTAGCTTTCATGTCCGAGGCCGCTCCCCATCTTTCTTCCAAGCTACTAGTCCCTGAGGACTTACGCTGAGGCAACCTCGAGACCCTAGGCCTCTCAGAGGATAGCTGCCATGGATGCAGAAATGGCATCTTGGAGATCCACCGGCATCTTTGTCGACACAGTTCCCCCACCTGGGGTGAACGTAGTCGATGGCCGGTGGCTCTTCAAGGTGAAGCGCCTTCTTGGAGAGCCGCCCGTGTTCAAGGCACGCTACGTTGCTGGAGGCTTCAGTCAGCGTGAGGGTGTTGACTTCTTTCAGACCTTCGCCTCGACCCCGAAGATGACCACTCTACGGGCACTGCTACACATAGCAGCACAGCATGACTACGAGCTACACTCCCTCGACTTCTCCACAACGTTTCTCCATGGCAGTCTGCACGAGCAGGTCTACCTGCGCTGTCCGCCAGGCTTCACCGACTCCTTCACCCGTGGAACCGAGTGGCTTCTCCGGCACCCTGTTTACGGCCTGCGGCAGGCGCCCCGTGAGTGGCACAACACGCTGCGTGCTATGTTAGCTGACTTGCAATTGTCCCCGTCATTTACAAGTCGTTCGCTCTTCGTTCGTTCAGGCCAGACCCCGTTCTACATCCTTGTCTACGTAGGCGACCTAGATTTCGCTACTGCAGACAGAGGTGTGCTGGCCTCCGTGAAGGCTGGGCTGCTGAGGAGTCACACCTTCACTGACCTAGGAGAGCTGCGCCGCTACCTTGGCTTACAAATCTCCAGGGACAAAGCAGCGCGCACCATCGCTCTCACACAGTCAGACTTGGTGCGCTAGGTCCTTCAGAGGTTTGGTCTTCAGTTCTCCTCCGCATAGCCCATACCTCTGCCAGTAGATCACATGCTCTCTGCTCCAGTCCTTGAGAAGTCAGTAGAGCCTAGTGGTTCGTACGCAGAGCTGGTGGGTTGCCTCATATTCCTGATGACTTGCACTCTTCCATATCTCGCATACCTTCTCAGCATCCTGGCTCGCTTTGTGGCGACCACTTCACTGGTCTGCCGCTAAGAAGATTTTGCGTTATCTAGCAAGTACATCGCGTCAAGTATATCTTATATGTTGTTATAGACTATACAGGGTTGAGCCTCAGTGAGTAAAATCCATTAGGTTATATTCCCTTGTATGTCACTGTTCTAGTCATTCTTTTCACTTTGATATGGTATCATGAGTAGGTAGGTCCCTCCCCCCCCCCAAGCTCTTCTGCCCTAGGTCCTAGCCGCCCCGCAGGTGCTGGCCCATCTCCTCGCCAGCCCTGTCACCTAGCTGGCCCCGTAGCCCAGCCCGCCCCGTCGCCTAGCCGGTCCCGCCTCCTAGCTGGCCCCGCCACCCAATCGGCCCCGTCAACCCCGCCTCCTAGCTGGCCCCGCCGCCCAAATCGGCCCCGTCGTCCTAGCCGGCCCTGTTCTCCTAGACAGCCTCGTAGCTCAGTCGACCCCGCCTCCTAACTGGCCCCGCCTCCTAGCTGACCCCGTCGCCTAGCCGTACCCGTCATACGACTGGCCCCGTCGCCTAGCTGGCCCCTGTCGCCTCGCCGGCCCCGTAGCCCAGCCGGCCCCGCCCCCTAGCCGGACCCGTCGCCTCGCCGGCCTCGTCGCTTAGTCGGCCCCGTCTCCCTGCCGGCCCCGCCTCCTAGCCGACCCCGATGCCTAGCGGGCCCTGTCGCCCGACCGGCCCCGTCCCCTTGCTGGCTCCGTCGCCTAGCCGGCCCTGTCGCCTTGCCGCCCGCGGCCGCGTCTCCTAGACGCTTCGCCGCCATCCTCGGCCCTCTGCACCGCCCTGCATTGCCCGGCACCACTCTGCACCGCACTGCACCGCTCTGCACCGTACTGCACCACACTGCACCGCTCTGCACTGCACCGCATTGCACCGCCCTGCACCCACTGCACCGCGCTCCACCGCACTGCACTGCACCCTACCGTACTGCACCTCCTTGTACCACACAGTACCGCACTGCATCGCATATCACTGCTTTCCGCCGCTCTCTACTGCCCATTACTGTCTTTCTCCTGCTGCTGTAACCATGATGGCAGACTCGGTCCTGCGTTTCGATGCGGAGGGGCAGCCGATTGAGTTCGACTCGTGGCTCATCGACCTCCAGTGAAACCTGACTGGTCAACGGCAGGACGGCCACTCCCATGCCGTCCACATCGACGGCATGCTCCCCTGCCCAGACCCACCTGCTGCCCTCCTCGCTGACCCCACATCTGCTGACCGTGAGTCCGCTGCAGTTGCTGTCCTTGCCCGTGCTGTCTGGTTGTCGCGTGACACTGTCGCACAGCTTGCGATTAGTCATGCCCTTCCCCTGTCCGAGCGCCCCCGCTTTAAGTCTGTCAAGACTGTTGTTGCGCGCTATTCCACCCCGCCCTCTGCCTCCATCGGTCACGTGATCCTGCCCATGCTCTTTCCTGACCTTGCGTCTTTCCCCATTGTCGCTGACCTAGCCGCCCACCTGCGCACGCTAGTCACGACCTGGCGTGCTGCCTGCAATGAGGCCCAACTTTGTGTGTTTCAGCCCCCCATCGGCTCTACCCTCTACCTGCTTGCCACCCGCCTCCCTGACCACCTTGCCACCGCCCGCGATCATTTCCTTAGTCTCCACCCCGCTGACCTCACCCTCCCTGACTTCGTTGACACCCTGTCTATCGTAGAGACTCGTTAGCGCTCTATCGCCCAGTCTAGTGGTACCGTGCCAGTCTCTATCTTTCATAATTGTGCCCCTGCTTAGTGCTCTTACCCCGACGATTTTGCTGCGGTTCCTGAGACAGCTCCGGCTGTGGAGACACCCGCCGCATTGCAATTTTGTCCGGGTAAGGGTCACCGCCCCAAGGCTGGGCGCGGCGGAGGTAGCGGAGGAGAGGGTGGTGCCGGTTGTGGAGGTGGCTCGCCCGCTGGTAGTACTGACGAGGGGGCTGGGGCTGGTGCCCCGGAGCAGCAGCCCAAGCAGCAGCAGCAGCAGGCGCCGCAGCTGGACCTGCAGCAGCAGCAGGCGCAACAACAACAGCAGCAGCAGCGGAGGGCCGGCCGTCTCCCGCCCGGGTGGCCTGGAGCTGGAGGTGACGGTGGTCGCAGTGGTTGTTCGCGCGGCGTGCCATCGCGCGGTGGTCAGAGTGACGGGCGCTACCACTACCAGCTCCAGACCGGTCCTCGCCGCGGCCTCGTGTGCGGTAAGATCGGCCATACCCCCACACGTTGCTTCCGTCGCCTAGACGGCCTGTTTCGTCTCCGTTTCGGCCCATCCCCTGACCTCCCCGACTGGCATAGTCTGCTCCGTCATGGTGTTCATATCTTTTATATGGGGATGCGATTAGCTCTGCTTTGTATGTACTGTATGTTGATGACTCTAGTGTGCCTAGCGTAGGTGTGCCCAGTGTGACTAGTTCAGGCTCCCCTGCTGCATCAGGCATAGGATCCCGTGCCTTGTATAGCCATGGGTCCTCCCTTGCTCCTCCGACCTCTGTCGCCGCTGCCGCGCTCTCCTTAACCCTGGAATCTGGCGCTTCCCGGTGTTTCTTTCGCGACTCCACGACGCTTACGCCGCTTGCCGCTCCTACTGCATTTCCTCTAGCAGACCCTTCCTCTAGTCCTGTAGTTGCACGTAGCTCCACTACTCTCCCCTGTCCGGCATTTCCCTCAGGCTCCCTTAGAGGCCTGCACATCCCCTCGTTCTCTAGGAACCTAGTTGGTGTCGGCTGCCTCTAGGACCTTGGCGTCACCACTATGTTCCCTGGGCACGAGCCGTACGCTGTCTGTACTGAGGCCGCCACTGGTGCCCCCCTCACCATGTTCCCCCGGGACCCGGTGTCTGGCCTGTTCACTCTGGACACTGCTTCCCCCCCGGCTGGGACGCCTCCCCAGGTACCTGCGCCTTCCCAGGTTGCTGCAGCATGCTCGTGTCGGTCGGTTACTCATCGGTCACTTCTGTGGCATCAACGTCTAGGTCACCCTCACCCGTCTCCGTCACGCGTCCTAGCACCATCTTGTCCTAGGCCTCCCTAAGTCATTCCCTGCGTCCCCCACCTAACCCGCGCCTCCGTGCACGCCCTGTGTCAAGTGCCGGCTCTTCCGTGCCCTACACTCCTTCTCGTTCCCCCCTACCTCTGCACCGTTGCAGACCCTTCATATGGACGTCTGGGGCCCCGCCCTCGTCCATGGGCCACGTCGCGAGCGCTACTTCCTAGTGCTTGTCAACGACTACACCCGCTACACCACCGTCTTTCCCCTGGAGCGGAAGGCTGATGTGCCTGACAATCTTCTGCCGTGGCTTGCCTGTGTGCGTGTTCACCGAGGTCTCCCTGTCTTGCGTCTTCACTCCGACCGTGGTGGCGAGTTTGCCTCTGGCTGCCTTGGTTGCTTCTGTCATGCGGAGGGCATCACCCAGACGTTCACCCTGCCGGACTCCCCGCAGCAGAATGGGGTCACTGAGCAACGCATCGGTTTGGTCATGGAGGTTGCTCGTACCTCCATGATCCATGCCGGTGCACCCCATTTTCTGCGACCGTTCGCCGTTTGCTACGCCGCTCACCAGCTTAACTTGTGGCCGCACCCTCAGCGGTCGCAGGTTTCGCCGACCCTCCTCTGGACCAGGTCTCCTGGTGACGCGTCTGCGTTCTACGTTTGGGGCTGCCTTGCTCACGTTCGTGCCTCTGGCACGGACAAGATCACTGCCCGCACTGTCCCCTGTGTCTTCCTAGGTTTCCCCCTTGACTCGTCTTCTCGGCAGTTCTACCACGGGCCTTCTCATCGATTCTTTCACTCTTGCGACGTCAGTTTTGATGAGTCCGTCTCCTTCTACCACCGCTTTCCCCACCGTGGTCCCCAAGTCACCCCCCCCCCAGTTCCTGGTGCCCCCCCCTCCCCTGGTCGACCCTGTTCCCCCCCCTCCCCGCCCTGCCCCGTCTGGTGTATCTCACGTCACCCCCCTCCCGTCGGTTGTCCCTGTCGAGGAGTCCGCTGACTCTCGTGGCTCAGCGGAGTCTCTTCCCCTGCTCGTCCCTGCCCCTGTCTCCCCTCCCCTGTCGCCGCCGTTGCTGTCCCAGCCGCAGCCGCTTCCGACGCTGTCGCCGCCGCCGTCGTCACCACCGCTAAGGTTCGTGCGTTCTTGGGGTGCTGGGGAGCGGGCCGGAGCTGGTTCTGGAGCGGGCTCTGGGGGTGCTAGCATGGGGCTTCTCGGAGGGAGCCGTGTTGTCGCTAGAGGTTCTGGTGTTGAAGTCGGGCAGCAGTCGCAGCCGTCGCCGCCGGTGTAAGTGCCATCTCGTGGAGGTCCACCCGCTCCTCGTCTGTTGCCCAGTCTAGATGTGAGGCTGAGATCTACGAAGGTGCCATGATGGCATAGTAGCTCCGTTGGCTAACCTTCTTGCTCATCGACTTGGGTGAGCGGCCTAGTTCTGCCCCGGTTCTGTACGCTGACAACAGGGACGTGATCCTCCTTTGTCAGGAGCCATGAATTGAGGGCAGAGCAAAGCACATCCAGCTGCGGTACTTCCTCCTGCGTGAGCTGCAGTAGCGTCGCTAGGCTCGTGTAGTACACTTGGCCTCAGGTGCAAACACAGCTGATATCTTTACTAAGTCGCTTGCGCCTAAAGACCATCAGCGGCACTGTGTACAGCTAGGTCTCATTCCTGTAGCCTCTCACTTGCTAGGACCTTGATTGTGTACAGACCTTTATATATATACTACCCTGACTGGCCTTGTGGCCTCTTCATAGTGGCTGGACTAGTAGTGCCACCTTGGTCTTGCTCTTGCCTTTTCTGTACTTGTTTGACTGGTCTTTAGACCCATGCCTCAGAGGCTGGACTAGTAGTGCCATCCTGAGCTGCTTCTCTCTCACCAAGCACTGCCCCTAACCAATCTAGGGGGTGTGTCAAACATATCTTATATGTTGTTATAGACTACATAGGGTTGTGCCTTAGGGAGTACAACCCATTAGGTTATATTCCCTTGTATGTCACTGTTCTAGTCATTCGTTTCACTTTGATACATCGTTCATGGGGCTTTGCTAGGAGGACGCATGCCAATGGTCCGGGCAGGGCACACAGACGCTTCGTGGGCGGACGACGCTGAGACGCTCAGGTCCTCCTAGGGCTACTGCTTCATCCTTGGTGCAGGTGCCATCTCGTAGAGGTCCACATGGTCGTCGTCTGTTGCACAATCTAGCTGTGAGGCTAAGATCTACGCTGGTGCCATGGCGGCACAGGAGCTCCGCTGGCTGAATTTCTCGCTCACAAACCTAGGTGAGTGGCCTAGCTCTGCCCTGGTCCTGTATGCGGTAATCAGGGCCATGATCAGGGCTGACGTTTCAAAAAAACCCCCCCTGAGCTGTCGAATAAAAAAAAACGTTTACCCTGAGGGCTCAGGTTTCAAAAATTGCCTACCCTGATTTGTAAGGGTTCAGAAATCTGGAACCCTGAAAATCCCAGGGTTCACCGAGCGCGTTCAGGGTTGCCTTCAACACGAGGGGGGAATAAAAAATGGGGGGAAAAAGGGGAGGGAATCAAACCGAGGGGAGGGGGAGAGCGAAACGGAGGGGAAGGGGGAGGATGGAAACATAGGGGAAGAGAGGAAGCGAAACGGGGAGGGAAAAAGTGGGGGTTAGGGGGTGGGGGAAGTTCGAAATACAGTCGAGGAATGGGAGAAGCGAAACGGAGGGGAAGGGGAGATCGAAACGGAGGGGAAGGGGGGATCAAAACGGAGGGGAAGGGGGGATCGAAACGGAGGGGAAGGGGGGATCGAAACGGAGGGGAAGGGGGGATCGAAACGGAGGGGAAGGGGGGATCGAAACGGAGGGGAAGGGGGGATCGAAACGGAGGGGAGGGGGAGTCGAAACCAAGGAAGAAAGGGGGAGGGAATCAAAACCAAGATGCGAGGGGCGAAACGGAGGGGAGATGGGGGAATCGAAATGGAGGGGAGGGGGGAAACGAAACGGAGGGGGAGTGGGGGGAGCGAAAATGGAGGGGAGGGAAGAATCGAAGTGGATTGAGGGGGGAAGCTGGGTAATAGGGCGGTCGGAGAAAATTCGCGCCCTAGCAGCGCCCCGGCTGGGAGATCTTGGACGTTGATCAATGTGACCATCTAACGGTTTAAGTATGTCGAAACGATCGCAATCGATCTTGACCGTTACATTTTCATAGACTTAGCTAATTTTTGTGGGTTGTTGTTAGTGTGTAGGGGGGATGTCTGTACGACACATGACTTAGCCGATTTTTGTGGGTTGCTTGGTGTGTGAGGGAATGTTTGAGGACTTCACCAATTTTTGTAGGTTGTTGCGTGTGGGGGGGAATGTCTCTGGAGATTGGGGACTTCGCCTAAATTTCCGCATTGTGAGCCACATGGATGTCGCACTCAGGGTTCGTACGCGTTACTCCCTGAAAACTCAGTGTTGGGATAACGCAAACCCTGAAATTCTCAGTGTTCACAGACATACAACCCTGAAGAGGTTAGGGTTCAAAAAAGCCCAACCCTGAAAATTAAGGGTTGGCCAAAAAAATACCCTGTGAAATCAGGGAATCAGGGTAAAATACCCTGATAACGACAGGCCTGGCCATGATCCTCCTATGCCAGGAACCTCGACTGGAGGGCAGAGTGAAGCACATCCAGCAGCGGTACTGTTAAAATTATATAAGTTATAATTTAATATAGGCTTGGTAGGTTGTTACTGAACCTTTCTGTAGGGGGTACAAACCCCTCCTTGTACTCCCTTCTCTTCCTAATCCAACTCTCTTTCTTCTCGACTTTCCTCCTACTCCTAGATCCGTTTTTCCTAGCGCCGTTCCATGGCGGCCTTGCTCCTATCCTAGCTAAGCTAGTGTCCTAACTTTAGGGACCTAGCATCCTAAGTTCTTAACAGGTACTTCCTCCACCGCGAGCTACTGCAGCGACGCCAGGCCCGCGAAGTACACTTGACTTCCGGTGCCAACACAACTGATATCTTTGCTATGGCGCTTGCGCCTAAAGATGATCAGTGGCACTGTGTACAGCTTGGTCTGGTTCCAATAGCTCCTCAATTGCTAGGATCTTGATTGTGTACTTCTCTTTTATGTATTCTCCTGACTGGCCTTGTGGCTTCAGTTCCAGTGGCCGGATCAGTAGTGCCGCCCTGGTTTGCTCTTGTCTAGTTTGTACTCTTTGTTAAAATTATATAAGTTATAATTTAATATAGGCTTGGTAGGTTGTTACTGAACCTTTCTGTAGGGGGTACAAACCCCTCCTTGTACTCCCCTCTCTTCCTATTCGCACCCTTCTTTCTCGTCACTTTTGCCTACCCCTAGATAAACTTCTCCTCACGATATTCCATGGCGTCACTTCTAGTATCCTAGCCTACCTAGCCTCCTAAGTTTAAGAGGCTCGTGTCCTAAGTTTCTAAGATGGTATCAGAGCCGGTCGTGTCCACCGGACCCTCTCCCTACGTACCCGTTGCGTACTCCTGCTGCATTCGCAGCCTTCGCGGTTTTCTGCCTGCCTGCCGTCGCGACGCCAGGATGTCGCGTCGGCCCCTTGTTACCTGCCGTCGCGGCACCAAGGTGTCGCGACGGCCCCTGGTTGCCCGCCGTCGCGGCACCAAGGTGTCGCGACGGCCTTTCGTTGCCTGCCGTCGCGGCGCCAAGGTGTCGCGACGGCCCCTTGGTGCAGCCGTCGCCCGTCCGCCTCACCGCTGCGACATTGACGGTGCGCTGCGGCGGCGTCTACGGCAGCCGACGGCATCGTCGGGCTGCGGCCGGCCGAGCGACATCTGTGGCGTCGCCGGGCCTGCCGCCCGCTCGCCAGCCACGGGCGTCCCTCAGGACGACGTCCTCCCGCCAGTAAGCGCCGCGCCATTTATGGCGCGTCGCTGAAGACTCGCCCCGCCCCCCCCCCCCCCCCCCCCATTCTCCCTTCCCCCTGCGTCTTCCCCTCCTCCTGTCGCAGCTGCTGTCTTCTGCCCGGACGTTGCCACATCACCGAGAGCCCTCAGCCGCGGCGGTCGCCGCCTGTTGTCGGCGACCCAGCCGCCTTGAGCCAGAGCTCCGCCGCTGCTTGTCGCTGACCCGCCCAGACGCCGTAGGCTGCCTCGTGTACGGGGGTGTGTCAACGCTTTGCACGAGGGTCAGATACCCGGCTAAGCACGAGCTTGAGGGTGTGCGGGGTTAGGGGGTGGGTTGGGTGGGTGTGCGACTACCAAGCCTAGGGGGTGTGTTAAAATTATATAAGTTATAATTTAATATAGGCTTGGTAGGTTGTTACTGAACCTTTCTGTAGGGGGTACAAACCCCTCCTTCCTTGTACTCCCCTCTCTTCCTATTCGCACCCTTCTTTCTCGTCACTTTTGCCTACCCCTAGATAAACTTCTCCTCACGATATTCCATGGCGTCACTTCTAGTATCCTAGCCTACCTAGCCTCCTAAGTTTAAGAGGCTCGTGTCCTAAGTTTCTAAGACTCTTCTGACACGTCTTCTGATCTTTGCCTCAGAGGTTGGACTAGTAGTGCCACCCTGGGATGCTTGTCTCTTGCCAGGTACTACCCCTTATCTAGCCTACGGGGTGTGTCAAACATATATGCATATGTTATTATAGGCTAGATAGGTGCATGCTCTTAGAGAGTTATCCTCACTAGCACAAAGTTACCCTGTTCCCTCCATCCTAGTCAATGCGGTATTCTAAGATGCGGGTTATAAGATCCTGAACGAAACCTAAGCCAAGTCAGGAGCCAGACATTTGGGAGTCGTCTATTCCATTCACTTACAAACGCCTACAAGCTTACGCACTTCGCATTCTTGCACCATAGATGATCTGGTGCGGGGCCAATTACCAGCATTAGCATGATATGATTGTAAGAACAAGCCAGCCTTCATTTTCAGATGGGTCTGGTCTCTAGAGGGTGCCTTCTTGCATCACATAGTCGAGAAGAGCCTCAAGCATAGTCCACAGAACGAGGGTTTTGCGCTCCACCCACCCACCCACCACTTGTCGTGCATGTCATCCCCCCTCTTTATGCGAGAAGGGGGTTCTGAATGAGGCTGGAACCTGTTGGAACCTGTTGGAACCTGAAGCCCTGTTATGAGCGACCGAAATTGAGCCATCGACGAATTAGAGACCCTCGTGCTCCCGCTTTGCTGCGGGAGGGGCCTTTTGCTCTGACTTGGCTTGCAGCCTCTGCTGCTGCTGCTTCTGCTGCTCCCCCAGGGGGAGACTGGGAAGCCAGTGTTGACCTCCACTGATGCTGCTGCTGCTGTTGATCCGGTTGTTCAACCAATTCAGAGCCTCTCAACCCTGGTGCTGCCAGCTTGTCCTGCTGCCGTTGCTGCTGCTTTCCCCGCGCGCTACTGCTGCTGACTTCGTCGCCCTCGTCCTCCCCATCGCTGGCTAGGTCATCTTGCTCCCTCTCCCTGTCCTCTGCAAGTGCCCAGAGCGCCGCAGCCTGTTGCACTCTGGAAGCAGGGAAGAAGTTGCAAGGGCAGGGAGGGAGCGGAGCAAGGTAGAATGGGCTCTCTGAGGTTTGCTGCAGCCTCGGAGATGCGTATGGTCGAATGCATGCACACATGCATGCGCATCCATGCGTGCGCGCGCGCGCGCGCACACACACACACACACACACACGCACACACACACACACACACACACACACACACACACACTCACACGCATACACTCACTCAATCACTCTCACGCACAAGCACGGAAGCACGCACTCACTCACTCACACACATTCACCCACGCCCCCTTCCCCAATCGAATCCTTCGTATCCCACCATCTCACCTCCCCCTCAACCCCCCCCTCCTTCTTCCCCCCCGTTACTCCCCCCCGCCCTCACCTCTCCCGCACGGCCTCCAGGTCCGAGTAGTCCAGCGACGCGCGTCTGCCGGACCCCGACATGGACTTGCGCGCCTTCGCGGGCACCGACAGATCGAACTCCCCGCTTTCCGCCCTTCTCGCCGTTCCCCTGCTCGCTCCGCGCCCGAAACCTCCGCCATTGCCACCACCGCCTGTCCGCGCGCTTGCGGCGGCATCGAGCGGCGCGTCTGCTACCGCCACAACAGCGCTCATGGTAGATTCTTGCGCGGAGGAGGCGGAGGAGGACGGCGCAGGGGCTTCCGCGACGGAGAACAGCGCGCCTGGAGGCCTCAGCGCCGCTGATCCCGACCCGGCAGTCGTTAGACTGCTGCCCATTTGGCGAACTGACGGTAAACCGTCAACCTTAACGGCCCCCTCGACAGTATAGTCGTCAAGTTCGACTTGACTGCCATTACCCCTGGCGCCACCGCCAGAGGTGGACACCGCAGAGGCCCCTGCAGCAGCCGCAGCGGCGGCGGACACAGCGGCGGCGGCTGCTACGGCGGCAGCACCCCCGCCGCCAATTGCGATCCCCTTTTCTGCGGCAAGCCCCGCCGATGTAACGGCGCTGCACGAGAACCGCCTGTCTGAAGCGCCGCCGCTCCGCAAGGCGGACGCCGCCCCGGCGCCGCAATTGCTACTACCAGCAGTACTACCACTGCCGTCGGGCCGCAGATCCGCTATAGGGCCCTCCGTTGACTCAACGGCGGCACAACTATCATCATCAAAATTCCGATCGGCGCTCGCCGCAGCGGTCGACGATGCGGTGGCGGCGACAGCTGGAGAGCCGCCGCCGCGCTTCGGCTTGGCGTAGTAGGGCGATGCTAGCCAGTCGTCGCCATCGGCGGATTGGCCGTCCGATGGATTCATGAAAGACAGTGGCGTGGCCGCGCCGTCGCCGTCCGATGTCCCCGGGCCGGACGGTCGGACGATCGGAAGATCAGCGAGGAGCTCCTGCCGAAGAAAATGATACTGGGGTTTGGTGAAAACATGAACGGAGAGGAGAAAGGTCGTGGACTCATCAGAACTAACAACTCGAAAGCTCGCTGTGCATATAGCGGGCCTCGACGTGCTCCGGCTCCGACGGCTAGGGCGAGGGAGGTCGAGGCGAGACTCGAGAGAGAGACCCACCACCAACCCAAACCGAATGGGGGGACGGGACGGGATGCGATCGCAGTGGGGACTGTCTACTTGGACCGTTCGTTATGGTTTCCACCAATCAAGGAACGCTAGCGGCCATCCTTTCAGCTGCAGGTTTGGGGGAGCGTAGGATCCTGTGTGATGATGTGCTTGCGGCGCGGAAAGGAAGATATTTGGTGAGCAAGACATTAGCAGACAGGGAGGAAACGACTCATCTAGACCCAAATCAAAAACAATCCGACAGAAAAGCATCCGAATATTTCGCGCCAATGAGAGGCGAGATTCTTGCGCATGCGCAGTCTACTGCTTCGGACTGACGTGTAGAGTTGTGTATTCGCGACAAAACTTTCCAGCAACATTTGTCGCGCTGCAATTCGGCAGAAAATGCCAAACTGGACCATGACATTTTGGGCAGCGTTTTGGGCAAATTAAAAATAAACCATAGGGGCCCTGCCATTCGAGATGGCATCAATCCTAAACTCGCGGCTCTTTTTCGAGTTTAGGGTTGATGCCACCCCGAGTCAGATGCTGGGCCCCTATGGGTTTATAGTTTTGTCAGCTGCGCAGCACTACTTGTGGCTGACATGTGTCAGGGTTGGGCGATTCTATAACAAATCGCTGATTCGAAAATTCGGGAGTACTTCTGTCGGAAACATTTACAAGTTTGTAGGGGATCGCTATCCCCTGGAGATTGCCCTACTACAAGTTTAGCCCTTACGGATTCAGAAAAACAAAATACTCATTAGGCTAAGGAATCGCGTAAAATTGTTTCCGTTTGTTGGACGGATTCGGAAAATAATCGCACCGTAAAAAGACGGAACCTTTGGAGAAATGACTCTTAATTAAGGGTACTTTTTATTTTAGCGAGAGGCCTGGTGGCAGATCTGGCGGGGCAGCGCAACCCAAGACAAGAAAAGCAACTACAAGGATCATGCATTTGTACTCTATGTCGATATTACGCATGTGATTCTCATTTTAGGCTTCATGCAGCCTAAAACTGCCTCTTATAGTACTGTCACATGCACCGCTTTTAAAAATAAAATCAAAATCCATTTTCCAACGTATTTGATAATTTATATCATTGTAATATAATATATTTTTAACATTTTGTCAGGAAAATTTGAATAATTCTAGATACTGCAGCATAACCGCGTATATTTTACAGTATTAATAACACATTATGGCTACAACACATTTTTACTTCATGGAGTTGAATGCCCCTATATGATTGAGTATCTGAACGGGGAAATGGGATTCCCCACAATGTCTAATAATAAGTGCAGATGTTGATTCTGTTGTGTCACGACTCACCACCATCAGGTGAGTCGTGAAGGGACGTTGGATGGACCTTCACCTGAAGGGTGTGTGGTGTGCTCTCGGTTCAAGGGTAAACATCCGGAATGTCAGGTACATTCTAGGTTTTTCTCGCTTAAATCCTGATTTTGAGGGTTTAGGGCTCACAAACCTCCTGACAGATTCCGAGCATTAATCCGGATTGCGCGAAAATTTCTCCTGGCCATCCGACTGGCATGGAAACTTACCCGTGCAGGAATTGCAACCCTACCCTTCCACCACCCCCCCCTCCCCCCTCAATCCTTCACAACCCTGACCAATTTTCCACGCAATCTGAAGATGCGATCCGTGGAACTTAATATCACTTAGCCAGGCTGCTCACTGTCCCTATAAGTTGTAAACATTTCTGTCGCGATTGACTAGAAAAGTTTCTAACTGGGTGGTGGTGAGGGACAGCAGCAGCAGCAAGTGCGTGTTCTGTATCCTTACCCATCGTTTCTTCCATCGATATCCTTCCTGCTTGTACTCGAAGTGCCCACAGGTTTCGCTGACATGTAGGGATTCCCAAAAAACACTCCGTATTTCAGATTGAAAGGTCAAGGTAGTCCTGAAATAACGAGAGATTTTCCAGGGAGCGCTGAATATTCAGGGTCGTTAGAGACGCGAATCCTGAGACCGCTGGGTCTTGGAAGATGAAGAAAAATTAGCCCTGGTGGTGTGCTGCTCCTGCGACGTGCAAAGGACATTGCTGGCGAATGGAAACACGAGCTGGAGCTCCGCATGTGGGGTGGAGGTTGTTTTTACGATGCGATTGTTTTTATGGAAGATGCAGGCTGCAGTAACTAAACACTCCCAGGTCAGCTCAGAGCATTTTCAGTTCCTGTATTCCTTCCGACATTGGCCAGTTTACGCGGTCAGCAAGTGAAAATCTTCGGCCTCGCTAAAGTTTCTTCCGCAGCCCAAGATACACTTTGAGAAATGGAAACTACCAGGTGGAGGCTGTTGGGGGGAATTGTCGCGGGGCGAAGTCCATCTGTCGCAAATATCGCGGAAGTGGGTTTGAACATTTGTTTTCTAGCTCGATAAAACATTCTGTGGGTCGCGGAGATTCCTGACGTCAGCTTGACTTTTCCGGCGTCGGTCTACTTTGAAAACCTCCTCAACTAGGCATCAACTTCCGCAACGACGGTGTACACCCAAACAGTTCCCTCCCAGTTTCCAGGCCTTCCTTTTCTGTGGCTTCGTGAAAGACTGCTCTATCCAGGTTCGTCTCAGCAGCCAGAAGTCCACCAGTTGTCACTTCCAACATTGATGGAGCTACCGTGGCTTCAGCACCAATGGCATCTCGTGTGGTCCCATGTGTTCACCTAACTGCCTTTCCAGATGGCAGGACTACACTGGTTACTTTATGTGACACGTTCCGAGTGGTACAGTAATTTCAGGGGTAAGTATTCGCAGGATGGGTACTATCAAAACATTGGCTGCGTTCTGCAGGCAAAAAAAGGAAAGTGCAGATTACATAAAAGTGCCTTCCGAAAGCGAGAGATTTTGCTTCGAATCGAGGGTCAGCCCGCAAATTTTCTCCCAAACCTGGCACAAGGTACCCGAACCTAGTTACATCGACATGCCTGCAGAACAGGTCCATCCACAGATGACATCTACGTCAGGGAAACACCCTCCTCGCTTCCCTCCCTGGCAAATCCGACGCAAACTTGACGCAATGCTGATGTTCGCTCAATCGCGGAGTTCACCTTGCGTGTGGCGTTACATCAACCGCCACCACTTTACCCCACCTCGCGAACTTGGGCCTGCCCTGCAAAAAAACAGCAGCTAAACTAACCCATCGCCAAAGAGAGTCGTATCGATGGCATCTCAACAAACCCTATGTTATTTTTTTGTCATTTTGCTCCGGAATATTTCTCAACTGCCTAGGTTTTTGTTGCGCAATTTTGAAATTCGCTCCTCTCTCCTTTCGCTTGCGCTTTCCACAATTTGGCCGCGTGGCTTCCAAGCGAGGTTGGGAAAGTGCACCTGATTTGGGTGGTAACAAGTGCTCTCGAAGTCGCTTGAGGAGCTTCCTCCATGTCGACGTCGACGTCAAATGCCTGCAGAACTCAACCATTTTGCGTCGAAGTCTGTATTAGAGCTACCTCATGCAACTTTTCGGTGTTTCTCATTCTCGTCATGTAAAGTATTGTTTCGTTTCATGTCTCCTGACAAAAAGTTGCGATACGTGTCCAATACCCGAATTCGGAGCGTTGTTATTGGGCAGAGACAAGAAAACAATAGTACCCATAGGGACCTACATTAACCCTAAACTCGCTTAAAGCCCATGTCCCAAGCTTCAAGGCGCGAGGTTTTTTGTTAACAATTTTGGAATGGGTCTGAATGGTTACCCTGCGTAATTTGAGAACAATAGACAAGTGGGGGGGGTGTTGGAGAAAGGAGGCGTCTAATTGGACGATGGGGAAAATCGTGTTTCGCTAACCCAGCACAAACTCCAACTGAGGGAAGAAACCTCATAGGGGAAAAAGCGGGGCTTGTAATTTGGGACTGCCTGAAAACCATTTTGTTCACAAAATGGAAACATGCGCAGCTTTTCCCACCAGCATTTCGCAATCAGACGCGCTAGTCTAGTCCTGTTTACTCATACTCGTCGGTCTAGCCTTCTAGCTCAAGGGACCCAACTTCCCGCCGTCTCAATCATCTCGCTTCGCGCAGCATATATAGCGCCCCACTGCTCGCCGCAACCCTTATCGCGAGTGCACCCACGCGTCATGCGAACCGTTTCCCACGCCCACTGCACCTCCAAGCTTCCTGCCGCTGCCCATTACCCACTTTACGCCCCCCCCGGAGCTAGTTGGCTGCAAAGAGTGACCCGCTTCCAGCTGTTTCCCGCTTCACGCAGCCCGTGCAAACCGCAACGACTCGCCCACCTTCCTTTGCCGCCATGTCGCTGCTACCCGCAGCGACTCGCTCCCCAGAGCCCGCTGTGCGGCCCTTCCTCGCTTCCCGCTGCCTTTCCGATTCCCGGTTCCTGCAAGCTTCGCGCTTGCGGAATATTCGGCGCCGTTCGATAGGCGCGGGGACAGAAAGGAGAGGGGCAACGAATAGAGGCGAGAGAGGGGGGTGGATAGGAGGTGCGTGAGGAGGGAGGAATAGAGGCGAGAGATCAGGGAGTAAGTGTGGCGAAATAGCAGGGAAATTGAGAGGCGACATAGCAGGGGATAAGAGAGGCGAGAGAGAAGGGAACAAGAGAGGCGAGAGACGGGTGTGGGGGGGGGGAGAGAGAGATCAGGGAGAAAGAGAGGTGAGAGAGGGGGGAGGAAGAGAGGTGAGAGAGGGGGGAGGAAGAGAAGAGAGAGGGGGGAGGAAGAGAGGGGAGAGATGAGGGAGGAAGAGAGGCAAGAGAGGGGGGAGGAAGAGAGGGGAGAGAGGGGGGAGGAAGAGAGGCAAGAGAGGGGGGAGGAAGAGAGGGGAGAGAGGGGGGAGGAAGAGAAGCGAGAGAGGGGGGAGGAAGAGAGGGGAGAGAGGAGGGAGGAAGAGAGGAGAGAGAAGAGGGAGTGCGATAGGCAAGAAACCAGGGAGGTAGAGAGGCGAGAGTCGAAGGGGGGAAGAGACCAGAGAGAGCTGGCGGGAAGAGAGGCGAGAGAGTAGGGAGAACGAGAGGAGAGAGAGGGGGGCGGAAGAAGGGAGAGAGAGGGGGAGGAAGAGAAGCGAGAGAGGGGGGCAGAAGAGAGGCTCGGGAGGAGGGAGGAAGGGAGGCGAAGCAGCAGAGAAGAGAGCGGGGCGTGAGAGAGGGAGAAAGGCGAGAGGGCAGGAACATGGAAGAGAGGAGTGAGAGCAAGGGATCGTGAGGAGTGAGGGCAGGGGAGGGAGACAGGTGTCAGAGTGCAGGAAGAGTGAGGGGAGCAGGAGAGGGGTAGTGGATTGAGAGTAGGGGAGGGGGAGAGGAGGGAGACATGGGAGCGGGAGAGGAGGGAGAGCAGGGATGGGTGAGATACGCGAGAGCAGGGGAGGGGAAATGGCAGGAGTGTACGGGAGGGAGTGAGTGAGCAGGGAGGGAGTGAGTGAGGCATGAGGGCAGGGAGGGAGGGACTAAGGCATTAGAGCAGGGATGGAGTGTAGGCTAGGGATTGTGGGGAGGTGAGTGGGCGGAAGGTAGGGAGGGCGGAAGGTAGGGAGGGCGGAAGGTAGGGAAGGCGCTTCGTTGTTGGGAAAACGAGGCTCCGGGTTGCCATCGCGTCCCATCTTTCTGATCTCCTCGCGTCGGCTTTCCAGTGACGAGTCCACCTCCTGGAAACGCATTGCGCCATAAGAGAGGCAGCTCCAAGGGTTGCGCGACGTGCGTAACAAGTGTTGCTAGCATACTTTGGGGTCCCTCTTTGGCGTTTCGTATTGCAGCCGCTTATCTCCTACTCGCTTGCATTATGTGCAAAGTTTATATTTGCGAGTAATTGCCGTACTGACCAGAAGCGCCAAGTAGAAGAAAGCTTTGCCCTACTAGGTCAATCGACCTCCCGCGTACAAATGAGGGGCATTGCGATACTCAGACCTGTGAACTTCCCAAAAATCACCCCTGCAAAATTCAACCCACATGATCGTCACATGTTTCCCGAGGGTTTCCCCCGCGAGGGTTACCCTCGTGTCGCTGTGCACCAGTCCCGCGTGTATCCCCCTGTCGATATCACTTTCGTTGTGACCCGCACGTTACCCTCGACGGGTGACGTGCGTGTCACAACTTTGACTCCCTCAGGATTCCAACACCAAACCAACAGGTGACGTTACCCCGAGCCGCGTCCGCGCAGTGGCCAACCCCGGAAGGAAGCAAGCAGGAAAAAATGCTGCACTGCGCAAATGCATATAATACATAGAACACCGTCAAATATTTTGCGCCAACGCTTGCATGCAAATCATTACTATTTACAAAGAAATTAAATTTTCATATGTTTACAATCAGACGTCTGGTATCAACTGACTGCTAAATTACAACAAATTCGGTACAAACGGAATGATAAGGAGCCCCATGTGTGGAATTCTACTGATCTAAATACCTGCACAGAAATGTGGAAAACAGGAAGCGGTTAGCAACTGGGTAACACTGGCCAAACCTTCTAGCAGGCTCGCGTAGGAACCTCTGTAAGTCAACAGTCACAACAGTGGCGGACAATTATTAAAGAAATTGCATGACAGCACCCGGCAGAAGAAATTAACCATACGGACAACTCACCTTCCTCACAAGAGGCCATTAAGTTAGAAGAACCCTTGCAACATTTCTGAGAACGATCAAGAAATACATCCACTTGCGCACATAAAAGGCGGGTTTTGAAAAAACAAATAAACATGCGCAAAAACATGCACTCACACTACACCATGACTCCTAACAGAAGAAAATGTCACATACCCGCTTAAACAACGCAGATGCACTGGAAGTTTCTCGAAGCCCTCACGTTGGATGCACGATGCTTCGCTCTAAGGTGAGTAGAAATCACTGCGTACACACGACGAACAGAATCAGGGAATGCATAGGGCACCACGGCATGGGGCATCAGACAGAGTAGGGAAGACTGAGGCATGCTGAACAGAAACTCTTAAGACGAAGCGCTCGCGTGGTACTTCTAATAGAAACGTCTGAACCAGAATGACATCGCGTAGTGCTTGTGAAAGAACGGAAACAAGCGATCTCAGAGGGAACAGCTTCGGGATAAAGATTGGGGTTGGAGGCTTCAGTTGAGTTTATCGGTGAGCTCGCGCAGTACTCAGCTTCGTGCCAGAGCTTTGGGCCGTAAACAGTGCGCCCGAAAGAGAACTTCGTTTCGTCGACTTTCAAGCCTCTCATAGAAAAGGTTCAGGCCAATATAACCCGAACTTCGGACTTCATCAAGTGCACGCGACATTTTATTGCATGCCAGCCGTCCACGCCCTGGCATGTACTCTGTAGGCATGAGCTAAGACAGATGGTTGGCTGGTGCTCGAGACTGGTTGCAATGTTCTCATTGGTCAGTCGAGCCAACCTGACCCATCACTTTCATACCCCGTTTAACAAGCTTCGTCAAAGACATCGAAACAATTCCATATATCTCTTGTTTCAGTAGTGTATCCTCGAACCAGTCAAACGAGAGTTCCGGACCTCGCGTCGAGACTTGCTATTGGTTCTGAAGAAAGCTGTGGCACGGGCCGAAGCACCACTTCAAAACAGCAATCGCGAAACAGTTTTTGATTGGTTGCTCCGTTTTGTCGCGAAAAAATGCGGACTTTTTGGGAGCAGTAACAGTTTCCCCCCACCACAAGGTAACTTGCGTCACTCATGTGAGGAACTTGGGGGCATCATAGGGGCTGTCACCTGTGGGTAACCTACCTTTCCGTCAGCCATTCGGGGGCGAGAATTTTGGGATGAACTATTGGCCGCGTATTCTGCGCTCCGTTTTTGCCGCATGAGCCTTCGTTTCTAACAGCTGTCGCATTGTACGCGTATGTCGCTCCTCACTGCTCAGCGCTGTAGATGCTGGGTTGATGAGTTTGCTGGCTTTTGTGTTCTTGGAACACGTATTGCTGGGTGTGGTGGTGCTAGTAGATTGACTCTGTCTGGCAGGGAGTCTGTATTTCGGCTGTTGCGAATGTATTTCAGTTTGCGAATGTGAGTTTTGGGCTTCATGTTTCGCACGGTTGTCTTCCATGTTTGGTCTCTCTCAGCCAATCACAGGCGGTTAGCACCAACCTGAGCCTCGTTCTGTAATTCGGCTTTTCGCGGCTTGCAACTTGGGACCTGAGCTTTAAAGTCGTGGTACACATTCAACGCGTATCGGGATGGAAATGTGGAGGTCAAGAAAGGGGGACGGAAGTGATTGGAGGGCGAGAGGCGAAAGAAAAGTATTGACGCGAAGTGGGCTGAGTTTCGTCGAGGAGAACTTTCGACTTGTGATACTGGGGAAAACGAATTTCGTTGGGGGGAATGGATTTCGCAGGGTGGGGGGAATTGAAATTGATTGGGGGAAGTTAGAATTGCGAGAGGTGGGGGGAATAAAACTTGACGGGGAAATCGCGAGAGGTGGGGGGGATTGAAATTGACTGGGGGGGAATTGGACTAGAGAGGGGAAGGGGGGAACGGAATTGACAGGGGAAGTTGGACGAGCGAGGGGTGGTAGGGCGAATCGAATTTTAGGGGGGTAGGGGGGCTTCGAAATTGGGGGGCCAGGGGAATCGAATTTGCAGGGGCAGGAGGGGTGCCAGGGGGAATCGAGATTGTTGGGGGAAGGGGCAATCTAAAACGTGAGGGGAATGGGGAAGAGTCAAGAGGTGGCAATCGGGATTATCAGTACACAAATGCCACAATCCCCCCTCTAGTGTTTATCTGCAGGTAGCGAGATCTCGCCACCTCCAACAAGCATCACTCGGTTACCACTGTTTCAAATGTTTATAACTTTTAACCAATTAAAGTGAATGTGTACTGCGGCTATAAAGCCGAGCGGACAGACCAAACTCAAGATTAAAAGACTTTGAATCTTGAGTTGGGGATAGCGAAAATGGCGAGGGGTACAGGTGTCGCAAAAATGGGGCGGGCCCTACGCGAAACGCGAGGGGCCTCGAGACGACTGAAATGGTCTCGCCAAAACTGGCGAGGTCGCAAGTGTACAGCGGGCGACGCTGCCCCTCAAACATGCGAAGCACTGTTCCGACAAAAAGAAACAGTGAATCTCCTTCAGAAAAGCACCTACTATCCTGGTAAGGCTCATGAAATTGACTAAAAGCAAACGAACAAAGCAGTGCAACACATCTATGTTTACATAGCTAAAAGATGATAACTACACAATGAAGCACACGACTTCAAAATACCAGGGATCTAGTACCCACTGAGTGCAAAGTTGCGTTTTTTAAACATAAGCAAGCGAGCGGGCACGAGCACCATTTTTTCTTAGGCATGAAGCAAGACACACAATGTAGCACGACCTAGGAAACCCCTAGCAATGAAGCTAGGGACAGCTAGGGGCCCCTAGCCTTATTCACCTCTTTTTCCACGCACCTTGCAACCTACAAGACCCCTGCTTCTCTCCCCCCCCCCCCCCCAACCGAACCCCCCTCCCCGCTGCCATGCCCCTCCTTCCCGCTCCCTATAGCCCTGCTTCCCTCCCTTCCATAGCCCTGCTTCCCCTCCTCTCAGAGACCTGCTTCCCCCCCTTCCATAGCCCTGCTTCCCCCCTTCCATTGCCCTGCTGCCCCCCCTTTCATAGCCCTGCTCCCCCCCTTCCATTGCCCTGCTTCCCCCCCTTCCATTGCACTCCGTCGTCCCCCTTCCATAGCCTAGCTTCCCCCCCTTCCATTGCCCTGCTTCCCCCCCTTCCATTGCCCTGATTCCCCCCCCTCCATTGCCCTGCTTCCCCCCCCCTTTTATAGCCCTATTCATCCCCCTTCCATTGCCCTGCTTCCCCGTCTCCCATTGCCCTCCGTCCTCCCCTTCCATAGCCCTGCTTCCCCCCCTTCCATTGCCCTGCTTCCCCCACTTCCATTGCCCTGCTTCCCCCCCTTCCATTGCCCTGCTTCCCCCCCTTCCATAGCCCTGCTTCCCCCTCTTCCATTGCCCTGCTTCCCCCCCTTCCATTGCCTTGCTTCCCCCCCTTCCATTGCCCTGCTTCCCCCCCTCCCATAGCCCTCCTCCCAGCCCCCAAGAGAACGTGGATCCCCCCTAACCAGAGAGAGGGCAAGGGAGAGGGGAGAACGGGAGAGGGGAACATGGAAGAGGGGAGAACGAGAGAGGGGAACATGGGAGAGGGGAGAACGGGAAAGGGGAGCGTTGGGGAGCGGGAGCATGGGAGAGGGGACCATGGGAGAGGGGACCATGGGAGAGGGGAGCATGGGAGAGGGGAGCATGGGAGAGAGGCGGACAGGGCAAGTGCGTGGAAGGGAGGGGTACTAGGTAATGTGACACGATGGGCTAGGGAGGGATGGGTGCTGCGATAGAGCGGGATTGGCCGTTTGATGGGATGCGGGTGATAGGGGAGGCGATTACAATATGCTGCAGTGGGTATGGCGGGAAAGAGGGAATGCAGAAGGCAGGCATCGCTTTCACGGTGTTAGCTGCACAAAGCAGCTATGGGAAGCGAGATGCCCACTATATGCGCGATTTGGTGTGAAATAGCTGTTAATGTTATGGGAATGCGGTTTCGCTACTACTAAGCCACATTTTCCCACCTGATTAGGAGGTAAGCACTGTGTTCGCAAGCGAGAATGGCGGGGAAGGAGTCACGTCCACTGAGTACAGAGTAAAAAGCAAATGCTTTGGATTTTGGTGTGGCGGGGGAAAGGCTCTGCTTCCATCGTTGGTTTGGTTCCGTCGTCGCATAGCCTTTCAGAAACCCCCCAACTCACAATCGCACCCCTCGGGTGTGTATTTGGTTACCGTATTTCTGTCGCGTATGTTTTCGTGCGTAGTACAACAAAAAAACCTTTGAGTCTTGAGTTTGGTCTGTTCGCTCGCTTTAAGGGCCACAAGTTCAGGGTTTACCTAGCTTTGAATGGCAAACATGCCCCTATGGGTTTTATTTTTGTGTTTGCCTGTAATGATGCTCTGCTATGAAATGGACACGTGTTGCAATAATTTGCCAGGAGGCATGAAACCAAAACAATACTTTACATGACTAGAATGAGATGCGAAATGTTTTGATAGTACCCATCCTGCGGATACTTTCCCTGCTTTTAATGGAGGCTCTGGCATATTGCAGCTAGATAATCACGTGGTACAGTGTGGTGGTAGCTCGGACAAAACCGTAAGTCGTGGAGGCAGGCGTTTCGGGGGGACCTAGGGCGTGGCTCATTCGTTTACGAACCGCGAAAATGCTCCAACACTGCGGCATGTTACTACTTTTGCAAATGGCGCTGACCAGTTCGCACATTTCGCCAAAATCCACGTGATGGCCTGAAAACAACAGGGAAAACGTGTGACCGGGCTCATTCAAACGACCCGACGATCCCGTTCGCACGACAAAAACTGGAGACAAAACTTTGGCTCCACATGTCACCTGCAATTCCTCGAACAGGAATCACGAACACCAAGCCTACCTCGCAACTGTTTCAGTTAAATCCCGAATTCAGAATGGTTTGCTATGAAGTTCAGGAATCCTGAACTTGTTTTCGTCAAATGAAGGGTAACGCGGTACAAACCAAAAAAACGTCGCAACTTACGAGAAACGGGGGCAGCTTGCGATTGCCGCTGAATAAGTCAAGCATCCAGTCACGGTTCATCTTAGTATTCTTGAGTTATACCTGCGACCATTTTGACAACAATGATGAGTGATAGACTGGTTCGGACAATTTCAATTCGACCAACTGAGAGGTTTGGGCGAGGTGCACTAGGCTCGGTGTAGGTTGCAAAGTTTTCTTCTATTGTGGGAGGTTCTGAAGAAAGTGTCTGACGCAAAGTTCGGAGCTGCATTTACTCTGCAGTTCTCTGAAGAGAAGTTTGCATTCAGGTTGTGTGTATAACAGTGTAGCTTGACAAAGCTTGAACTCACACAAATTTAACTAAAATCAAGATTGGATATCATACAATAAGGGGCAAGACCTAATACTACTTTAATTTACCCTGCAAGAAGGTTCTCTGCCAAACGTTGTCTAATCAACGTTGTGGTGCACTCTGTCAAGTCGACACCGGGCAACAGAGCATTCTCTACCACCACTTGGATGCAATATGCCAACTCAAAATCGGCAGGTGCAATCCCGAGGTGGCACTGGCTAGTGAAATGCCAAGTTACCATTGGCAAATGTTCACCAACCAAGACAGTTGTACCTGACAGTTTAGTGTCTTCACTGTCTCATGTTATGCACATGTCTACAGTTACGACCACATGCATCAGGTTCATCTTGCAGATAGGTTGAGTTTCACCCATATATGTTCAGGGAGTCTTCGTTTCTACTGCAAAGAGAATCCCTTTGGTTCCCTTGAATTCACATCGACGTCGCATATCGTCGACATACGCGCGGTGCCACTTTTAATAGGAGCACTTCTCCTCGTGGCGCTTCAAGCTCAAAGTGTATATGATAGAGTGCGAGTTATGGGGATTTTTTATGGTTTGGAATCGAAACCCCTTGTGGATGCTCCATCCGGGGAACGTGGGGCATGGGTGCGGAAGGACAAAAAGGCTTTTGCCATTCTCGTGTCCAAGCTTCGTCTTCAAATCGTACCAATTGTGAGTTTGTGCATCGATCGCAAATGCGCGACTCATGAAGCATGGAAGTGTCTCGAGGACGTGCACATCACAAAGTCACTTCGTAGCAAGCTTCACGCGCATCGAGAAATCTTCACGGTGCGGATGCGGGATGGCGAAACTATTCGCGCGTACGTGAACCGAGTGGAAGAGCTTGGTCACCGCACGATCGAACTCGATGCGGGCGTTGACAAAATCGATTGGATCATGACTCTCCTCTCGACTCTCGGCGGAGAATGGTTGACCGTCATCACAACTTTGGATGCTGTTCAAGCTACTAAAAATAAGGAAGACAATGTATCATGCCTTATCAATGAAGAGACGATGTGCAACCGCATGCATGGCAATGCAATCAGCTCGGCACATTTCTCCCGTGATGCGAAGGTGAGAGGAGCGGGAAACTTCAAGCGGCGCACTGACGGCATCAACCGCGGCAACTTGAACGGCGGTATGGCAGCCTCATCCTCGTCAAATGGGGGATCGGCCAACGCTATTCGAGGATGGGCGCGCGACGGAACATGCCGTTTTTGCAAGAAGCCCGGTCATTGGTGGCGGGAATGTCACGTCAAACTGGCAAATTGGAGACCGCCATCAACGAATCACGGCAACCAGCGTGCGCATGTGGCGACGTGCGACGACAACGGCCGTGATTTTGTGATCGTAGCGAGCAGCACAACCGTTGGAGGAAGCGATGCGTGAATCATCGACACACGCGCCATACAACACATGACGGCATGTGCGGAGCTTCTCAACGACGTGTCACCGCATACACCAATCAAGTGCGTTGTGTTCGGCAACCGCTACTCGCTGAATGTTACGGGGTGCGGCAACTTGTGCCTTGTGGTGGGAGGCAGTTCTCCCACTATCAAGAATATCTTGGTGGTTCCTGGGCTCGGCGCGTGGAGGCTGGCAAAGAAGCACGCAAGCTGGTCTTTTTGCTGGCAGAGTTTGGGCTCCTTGACGAGGATGAGCCCACGACGCTTTATGTCGAGAATCAATCTGCCATTTCTGTGTCAGACGGGATGGGGCTCAAGGGGAGCCTTAAGCATATAGAGCGGCGGTACATGTGGCTGCAGCAGATGGTCGCGCGCAGCAAGATGAAATTGCAGTACACCCCTACGAACGAGCAGCCGGCAGATTACTTGACCAAGGCCTTGCATTTTCCTGCGTTCGATCGATGCTTTGGCAGAGTGGGCCAGGTGCGATTGTCTGCAAAGGGGAGCGCAGAAGAAGAAGTCTCTTCTGTAGAAGAGTAGGCGCCATGACCTCTTTCATGGCTGGTACAGTAATTCCAGCGTGCGAAGAAGTGCAGATTCTCGCAATTTCTTGTGTGTTCATTTTGTGTGCTTTCCTTCCTTAGGATTTCCTCTAGATCGGTTCTCTGCTGGTTGGTGATTTCGCATGACCAGTATAGGGGAGTGTTGAGAATAGCCCTGATCTTGCGAAGGTTGCAGAAGTCTGCGGAAGCGGCGTATCAACGAATTCTGCGGACACAAGCCCTGCAGAAAGGCCCATTGACAAAGAGAAGATTTATCGACTAGGCGAGGCTCTGCGGGAAGTGGCAGAAGAGCAGTTTTCGTTGGTGGCAGAAAAGCGGTTTTGTTGGAGTGGCAGAACAGGAGCGCTTTTTCTGCAGATGGCTTCTACAGATTTCGGGGCTTCTGTAGAAGCGATCTCAGCAGAATCGAGAGTGTACAAGGCCCTCTGCGGAATTGGCACCAGGGACCATTCGCAGAAGGGATGTCCTCTGCAGAAGTATCGTGCAGAAGACATTTCTGCGGGCGACCCTTTCGGCAGAAACGACCCTCGGAAATGCGTTCCGACAGGACCTTGGGCAGAGTGGCGCAAGAACTTGTTCGCGCAGATTTGCGTTCTGCCAAAGTTCGGCAGAAAGGCAATTCGGCTATCTCTTCTGTGACGACCCCCTCGGCAGAAACGAAATTCGGCAGAAGTGCAGCAAGAGAGTCATCTCGGACTTCACTTCTGCGAGCGACCCTTCGACAGAAATAACGAGGACTTCGATTTTGTAATGAAGGTGCGTTCCGAAATCGCGAGAAATTCGCGTTTTCGTAAGTTAACCTCAGAACCGATCTTGACCGAAAACGGCAAAATCTACCTGCGACATTGAGAAACTGAACACGTGGCGCATATTTCGTAACTACGGAAATGTGCGTAACATCTGACAGTTTCATATCTGAAGCTGTTAAAACTACTTCTAAGTGGGTAACAATTACCAGCTAAGCATGTGCAGTAATCTTCACCTGCCATTGCTGACTTGGCTAAGCGCAGCTTAAATAGTTATGTAAACGTTCTTGTGCGAACGTTCTTGCCGTGTTCAATGAGGTTCAATGGGGTAGTACTAGTGTTTGCCTTGTGTACCATACTTTGTAATCTTGATTCTAGTGAATTTGTGTGCCTAAGCTTTCTCAAGCTACTCAGTGGAAACACACAATTCTGAAGGCGAATTTCTCCTTAGAGAACCACAGAGCTAGAGAGCTCTATATGCGTCAGGCACTTCCGCAGAAGCTCCCGTTATAGCAGAAAACTCTGCAGACGCAACCCGCATGTGTTGGATTCGACTTCTCAAGGAAAGGAACGCAGTGATGATCAAGGAATGTGTGGCGGATGTGGAGACGCAATCCGGTCACAAGGTGAAGTGGTTTTGCTCAGATGGTGGTGGGTAGTATATGGCTCGGGAGCTCGGTGATTGGTTGGGGTTTCGTGGGATCACCCACGACTACTCGACGCCTTACTCGCCCCAAGAAAATGGAGCGGGCAAGCGGTTGAACCGGATGTTGATGGAGTCACCACGAAGCATGCTCTCCCATGCTCATGTGGAGAAGGCTTGGGGGGTTGAGGCGGTAACCTTGGCGACTTGGGTTCGAAACTGGCGTGTCACCAAGGCATTACCCAATACGACGCCTCTTGAAGCTTGGAGCGGAAAGAAGCCGGACGTCTCCAACCTTCGCACCTTTGGGTGCTTGTGCTACTACTATGTCCCCGACGTTACCCACACCAAGCTTGAGGCCAAGGCGCGGGCGGCAATGTTCTTAGGCAATAGCGCAGGTAACAAGGGATGGCGCGTGTAAGACTTGGAGCGGAAGCACCTCGTGGTATCTCAAGATGTGGTGTGCTATGAGGACCACTTCCCTTCCAAGTCCACAGGAGCACCACCCATCCTTGTGATGGCCCCACTCTTGGAGTCGACGGATGCGGTCGATGCGGCGGATGCGGCGACCGAGGTGGATGCGGCACCTACCACGACCCGAGCTCTCCAGTGGGGTCCTAGGACGCGTCGTGTCCAACCCCATGGTCGAGCATGTTTGAGCGTCTCGTCGTCTCCTTCGGTACATCAATAGTACCACTCGAATGGGGTTGCACTATGAGGTGGGACCGGTGGTGTTGCAAGGCTACACGGATGCGGATTGGCGGGAGATCCATCCACGCGCCAAAGCACGTCGGGATACATCTTTGCCTTCTTTGGATGTGTAATAAGCTGGCAAAATAAGTGCCAAAACTTGATTGCACTAACCTCCACCGAAGCGGTGTATATAGCTCTCACACGTGGTTGTACGGAAGTGGTTTGGTTGAGGCTCCTTCTTGCTGAGCTTGGCTACACGCAAGAAGGCCCTACCCCTATCCATGCGGACAACCAAGAGGTCATAGCTCTCACCAAGAACTCGGTCCTTCACGGGAGGACCAAGCATATCCAAATTTGTCACCACTTCATACACACGCTCTTTGAAGACAACGAAGTCGCTTCGTTACATCAAGACCAATGCTCCACCACGCAGATTTTCTCTCTAGGCCCTAGCCTAGAGATGCTCTTCTGGCTTGTTGTCCTAGCGTAGGCTGGCATGCTTAGGTGAGCATGGGGTGCAAGGGGGAGTGTTGGAATTGTGGGGGGAGGGATTGCCCTCCACACAAAGAACCTCCCTTGACTTGGACCAAGGGAGGTTGGTTGCTAGGAAGGTGTGGCGATGACGGATTTGTCCGCATCGCCACGCAACCAAGTTTCCCCTTGGTTGGTCCGAAATGTTTGAAGGGCACCACTAGGCAGCCCCTCAAGCACTTGCGAAAAAAGATTGGAGTGTAGCGAAAGTTTGAAACTTTCGCTATACTCAATATTTCGCAAGTTCGAAACAATTCAACGCATGACGCGATTGACTTGGACCAAGTCCGCGTTCGGACTTGAAATCGAGCCACGGACTACACAGAAGTTGGATGCAACCCCAATGTCCGAATTTATGTCGAGTCGTATGTGCTTCGATGTTACAATCACTTGCTTGCTTGTTTGTTTAAAATCCAGAGAGGAAAATTTGTATGGTCATTCCTTTGAATGATCTCATACCCATCCTCATAATATTGACTGGTTCTTCCTCATTACTTAAGCTTTCGGGCTGATTCTAATTGCTACGTGTGCGCCATTCAGAGGCCGTTATTCTACTCCCATATCTTAATACGCCGACCTCTAGTCGTAGCATCACCTCTAGGGCTTTCACGACCACCCCAAGTGCTTTTGCCTGCCCTCTAGGGGAAATCCCTCCTGGGCTGCGCCTAGTGCCACACCTTCCAACAAAAAGTACAACAACAAGGAGGACCACCAATTGTAATCGCACACATGGCAAATGCTCTCTTGTTCTAGCCAGGTAAGTCGAGATAATGGCATTATGAATCTCTGGATGAATGGGCAGAGTCTGAAAGGAAGGGGGTATTAGAGGAGCGGGGATGAGCAGGCTTGGTGGTGGTGATGGAGGAGGCATGGGCAAAGCGGGTATGTGAGGAGGAGGAGGGGGTTTGGGAGGAAGAGAGGGTACGGAAAGAGGGAAAGGGCTTTCTTTGGAGGCTAATTTGGTGGTGGCAAGAAAGGACGGTTGGTGCTGGTAGCAATGGCTGGAATTTTGAAATATGTTGTTTGTCGCCCTGGTGATGGGTACAAGCATTTGGGTCATATAAGATGTTGGGTGTGGAGTAGAGGGGGGCCAACACCCGTGAGTGGCCCGTGAGTGGTGGGGTGCAATGGCCCAAGGGCCTTGTCTGTTGAGGTGACTACAAACTTAAGGTAGAGGAGAGGAGTGCAAAATTTTGGAAGTACTACTGAAATGGCTTAACTTGATTTACATCAAACCACCCAGAAAGTTGTACGGCAGTGCGGATCTGTTTGCTACACCTGCGATGCTTTAGTCGTTTTGAAAGTTTGGCCTTCGAGATGTAATTGACTTCGCTCGAATCTGATCCTTCGTGCAATGCACATTTTTATTGCACAGAGTATACGGAGAAATAAATAACGAGAGGAATACGAGATAATGCAGCACAAATCAAGGCCTCACAATATACCATGGAACATAATGGCTATGCAGGAAATTCAGAGGACGGGGTTGGAAATAGGCTAGGTCAAGGAGATTGGAGGCGATGTGAGCTACCCTTAGGTGTTATAATAATCATGGCGAGAGCCTCCTTCCACCTCACGAGGTCGGGGCAGTTGTTTTGTCTGTACTGTCTGCATATCAGTGTGTGGATAAAATCTATCATCATCTGCTCCCCACGCTGTTGAGGTGGCTCGAGCACCTGAAGCTATCCACCATGCCACTATTGTGATGACTTCACGATCTGGCAATTTGGACAGGCTGCAACATAGAGTTGTAGTCGAAGGCGGAATTGGGTCAATAGGTATTGTGATGAATCGGGCCAACCGCGAAAAATATGGAAATGTTGCAGGCCATACTTGCGGACGTTAAGTCAAAACCCAAGACCAGCCTATCCCTCGTTTCATACTATACATTACTTTCTTCGGCATCGCTTGTTAATGTTTTCCGTTTTAGAAGAAAGGGTCGATCGAGTAGCCATGGAAAAATTCACCGTAAAATGGGTGGTTGTTTGGGCGGGAAGTTCCGTAAGGGTGTCAGTGATGTTGTTGCCTCATTGTATTTTAGGGCGTAATTCTACGAATTAGCATCAGATCAGCAACGCGGATTACAGTACGCGGCAAGTTTCAAGATGCGCACTACAGTGGTTTTGTTCGGTAAAGCGCGAAAATTCGGGGTGTTAATGCTTTGACTTTGCAGGAACTCCATTTACTCCAACCGTTGAGTTTTGTCAAGGCCTGAGGATCCATTGTCATAGAGGTACAAGCAATATATATGAACAATCTGATACAATCGTCTCGCTGTCTATCGCTGTTGCTTATCAATTTCCTTTCATGATAATGCATACCTAGCCACCACATTTCAGCTGTTCTAAAAAATTGTCAGGGGGATTGCGGTGCATCTTCCTAGATTTATAATATTATTGGATACCATTTATGGGACAAAACAATGTTGGAAATGATTATAGAACTTAAAGCGAGAGGTTATAATAGTGACCCATCTTTCTAGTTGGGCCCAACTTGATTGGGACCCTCGAACACATATAGGGGGGACAAGCGAGCGGGCAGAAGAAAACGTCGTTTCGGGGCGGGCAGTCACTCAGCAGCAAAAGCACCTGCCCGCGCGACTAATTTGGATATGTGGACGTGGGTGTGTTTATAAACATAATACGAGCTAGCACGCCTCGTTGGGGCTCGTTTGTTACTGTATTATGTTGACCTCGATTGGTTGCGGTTCAGTCAAACTCAAAAGGGTGGACACGAAATGGGAAATGTGTTGTTGGTGGGTGGTCGAAGTAAACAGCCCTTGATTTGTTAGCTCTGGGTGGGGAGAAATTTCGACCAATCAGAAATGCAGTTGTGTTCTTGCATGAGTAGTGAAATCGGGTCCAATTTGAAAACCAAGTTGGGCCCACTGGGAGAATGACGAGGCAATGGGGTCGCACAAGAACCTGCGACCTGTGACAGCTCGCAAACCCAGTCCTACAAATCTCCCAGCCAATCGTGTGCTCGCGCCTGCTCGCTCTGAACAGCGTGCCTGCATTGTGGAACTGCCCTGGTTCTGCCGAGTGAGGCTAACAACCCCTTAGAAAAAATCGAGGGTCCCTTGGTTTCAAGTTGGACCCGCCTTCACTATTTTAGCCCCTCGCTTTAAGGCATTTTTGGAGTCTCACATGGGCGTACGAATACGCGAAGACTACAACAATGAGGATCACCAAGTCAAACCTTGTTATAGTACCACCAACGGTTGACGCAGGTTGACGTCACCTCTCAGAGGTTACGAAAGGGCAACGGTCGCAAACCGTTGACCGCGCAACCCAACAGTTAGAATTGCAAGTTTCAAAACAGCGCGACAGCAAGGATAAATAACCGTCCCGATATTACAGTGCAGGTGGTTACCTGACTCGCCCTCATCGAGTTGTAACGGGAATGTACCCCTCGGAGTGCATAAACAGTTAGACTCTTCATATTCTCTTGTATTACTATATAATCAATCACTTGTTCTCACATACCAGTACAAGGGTTCAACTCAAGACTTCCGCTATGCTATCAAGCACTCTGTTACAAGGACTTAGCCTTCTAAAAAGATCCTAGGGTTATTCTCAGCCCAACATGGTATCACAGCTAGTTAGAAGCTACGCTCGTGTTACACACTACCTTAGTGAGTTTCTAACTCGTTTATAAAATCACTTACAACAACTTCAGTTTCATCAATTCAAGGTTACAAGACATGGCGCCATCTAAGGGCGATGGATCCTCTACTGGATCCCCCTCTGCACCTCCAGTCTCTGGACTATAGACTGAGGCAGTCGCAACTGCTCCACGCAAACAGTGGCCTCCTCCTTCGGCATGGACCCGAACCTCATAGAGAAATTCTTCTCCTTCATAGCGAACTATGAGCAATTTTCAACACCTGCTCAATCAGCACACAGCAACAACAACAGTGGCGCAATTCCAATGAGCCTTGATGGCACATCGTACACAAGAAGTGCACAACCTACATAGCATCGACCTTACCAGCCCTCACCAGGCTCGTTCACCTTCCTGCCGACTCCCGCACCAGTAGTGGATTCGGAGACAGCTGACAAACAATCACACATCGTCATCATGTAACAACAGTTAAACAACATCCTCGCCATTCAACAACAAGGACTTCTTGACCTGGAGCTTCGAGTTTGAGTTGCTGATGGGCGGTGGGCAAATCCTCGGCTCACCGGCTCTTGGCCTTTTCCAGCAAATGGGATGACTCAAAAAAAGAAGATATACACCTATCAGTCGCTGATGGCCTTCACCATCCTCTTGCGCAACCTGACACCAACGGAACAACAAGGCATTCGCACGCATCGCAACTTCGGCAACTTGGCTGAACTCGCATACTGTCACCTGAAGAGCGTCTACCAAGCAATCGACAGCGTAATTCAAATCCGCCTGATGGCACAACTTACAACAATTCAAATGCAACAAGGAGAGAAAGCGATGGCGTACATCAATCGATGCAGAGGCTTACACGACAAGCTCTTACAAAGCCGAGGGCACTTATCAGAAGATTCGTTCGTCATGGTCGTCCTCGCCAGGCCTCGGTCCCAAGTGGCGTACACGCACTCCCTTCTACGTGCTTACGGGAGGATCTCCAACATGCACTTGTGCGTGGAGCTCCACGCCGAGCAACAAGACATGGACCTGTACGAAGAACGGCACGCAAAGAAACCTAGTCAGCAACTTGTGTTCGACGCACACGTGCGCAACCACAACAATCAAAACCAGAAACGATACTCACCTCCGTATTGTCATCTCTGCCGCACGATAGGACACTCGTGCTTCAACTGCCCAACGCAATAGCAGTGCCAGCAGCAGCAGCAGTAGCAGCAGCAGCAGCAGCGGCGGCAGCCGCAGTTTCCGCACTATCAGCCTCGAGTGCAACGTCCATCACCGAGTCCGATCACTTCAACTCAGCAGCACCCACCAGCTCCAACGAACCGCTCTGCATAAGACGCAAGGAACGTTGTAAGCTATTTGGCACGAACAGACTTCTGCGTACCTGACTCCCCACCTCACTGTGATCTCGACGAACAACCGCCAGCTCCGACAAAAACCTGGCTCCAACCAAACCCGACTTACGTTGTGATAGCTCACGGCGAACCGTCCGACCGTGACACATGGTTTCTTGATAGTTGCTGTGGTCAGCGCATGTGTTCTTTGGCACGCTTCGTCCAGCGAGAGAAGACCCTGAGCCAAGAAGTCGTTATCACCGTCGCCAACAACCAGAACCTGCGCACAGGAAAGGAAGGGGTCGTTCAGTTACAATCCAGCGAGACAAACGTGATACTACAGATGTCACGGGTACTCATCGTCGACAACCTCGGCTACAATCTACTAAGGGTATTCACCTGGAGTGGGACAGCTTCGATCGTGAGTTCCGTCTCTACTACGGGAAGGACAGTCTCCACATCGTTAGAGCCCTCCAGAAGCATGGAGTCTTCGTTTTGGACTTCGTTCCAGACCGCGGGACTGCTGACAGCGATGGCGTCGTCTCTTCACGTTCTGGACGCACCCGCCGGATCTCGACCCTGGTTTTGACCGTGACGGCTTCTGGTACTCCAACACGATCCCTGAGGCAGAAAGCACATGAGCATTAGCGGTGATGCGTGAAGCAGAGGAACAAGAACTAGCACCATCGCACGCAGCAGAACAACAAGCGCCGACACGAGAACTTCCTGCAAGTCCCATCGTTGGGACTTCGTCGGCGCCACCCATCGAAGAAGCTCCGCCTGACATGCCACCCGTTGTTGAGCCGCCATCGACCGACGTCGAGCAGCTGAAGGCGCATCCTCGCGAGCAGCATCGAAGCGCCGCAACCGTTTTTGCCTTCTACACCAACTCAGTCCTGTACTGTCGATCTGTGGGACACAAGGCGAGCGAGGAGATCTGGCATCAGAGGTTAGGATATCCCTGCAACTCTAGCCTATTCGACACGATTCGTGCAAACGTCGTGGACAAGGATGCTCTCCTACTCCCGAATGGCCGTGAACTCCGACGACCTCGACGCACCTGCTTTATCTGCCCTGAAGCAGATCTTCCTCGTCAACCGTTCCCGTCGCATCACAATCCAAGAGCACAGGAGTACGCTCCCCTAAAAAAAGTATACAGTGATATACTGTATATCGTGTGAGAAGTCGGCTGGGCGGACCTCAACTACGTCATCACCTTCGTCGATGCCGCCACATGGTACACCCGGCATCTTAACCTACCGTCACGAGACCTTGCCTTCTCTACCTTTGTTGCATGGCTTGCTACAACAGAACGGGGGGGAGACACGAAACTGAAATGTTTTCAGTTAGACAAGGCGATGGAATACCAGTCACAACGCTTCAAGGACTACCTTGCTGAGAGAGGAATCAAGAGGCTCGTCACCCTCTCCTACGCTCACCAACAGAATGGTGTAGCAGATATTATGAACAGAACTCTCCAAAACACCATGAGGAAGCTGCTGACTGGGATGCGTTTGCCCAACTCACAGTGGCCAGAGGCGATGAATCACGCCGTCATGCTGCAGAATCTTCTGACGTCAAGCTCCCTACCAAACAACGCATCACCGCATCTGCTGTGGACAGGGGAGGAGGGCGGCACAAAATTGTTATGAGTGTTCGGCTGCATGGTACAGTACCGACCCCACACTGCACGAGTTGGACGATTTTTGCAGCGGGCAAGATGGGGTCTATACCTCGGTGTGGAAAAACACTACAAGGCATGGAAAATCTTTGGCGTGGAAGACAAGGAAACAGTATCGACACGTGATGTGAATTTCTACGAAAATCTCACCCTCAACCATTACCTGGAGAACATCGCCACCTATCAAGACCCATCTGGTGGTTTCGCTGGCGCACGTGCATTCGCCTCGACAGACGAAGAAGCTGACCTGGATGAGCCGAACGCATCAGCAGCTGTAGGACCACTCCCTTAGAGCTCAATCGACATGCAGATGGACGAAGAAAACCCTCGTGAAAGCGCGAATGCTGAGGCATGCTATCACTTCGCCGACACTGGTTACGCAGCACCCCACAGCATCGACACCAATGTTTTAGAAATAGTAGGACTATGCTTCATACCAGACCCTGAACGGGAGGCGAGGCAGACTATCCTGAGGACCTAACAATTCCCCACTACACCGAGACTGGCTTGCAAATCCTCGGACTCGTAGCAGCCTTGCATCCACTGGCCTCGCCACCGCCAGTTGAGGAACCGAAGACTGTCAAAAGGGCGTTGCAAGGACCACACAGGGGAAAATGGATGGAGGCAATGGATAGAGAATAAGCGGCGGTGCACGAGAGAAATGCTTGGAAGTTATTTCCAATTCTCAAACAAAAGGGAAGACAATCCTCTTTGGGAAGTGGGTCTTCCGAGTGAAGACAAAGGCAGATGGAACTATTGAATAATTCAAAGCACACTGGGTGGTTGTGCTACATTGCTAGATCCTACTGCACTATCTCCGGGCACTCGGGGAAATAGGAACTAATCACTCTCTCATTTGCTGAAGCAGAATCCATCGCCCTCTGCACAGCCATGAAGGAAGGACTGTAGTTGCGCGAGCTGCTCGAAGAAGCAAAGATTACCGAGTTACCAAGCTTCTCTCGCTTTTGCGACAACCGCCAACAAAAACAAATTCGCGAACAGGACGAAGCACATATCGCTTCGCTATTTTTTCTTCAAGGAAGAGATCGAGCAGGGACGTCTCCAATTGGTCTACTGCCCTACCACTGAAATGGCAGCCGACTACTTGACCAAGAAGCTGACAAAATTGACGTTCCAGTGCTGCAAGCTGCTGACTGGACTGCAACACGTCAGCAACGTCGACCACATCGACCCTCCAGAAATGAAGGAGGGTGTTGGAAATGATAAAAGAGCTTAAGGCATTTCCGTAATTCTCGCGTGCGCGTACGAATATGCGAAGACTACAACAACAAGGATCACCGAGTCAAACCCTGCTACATTACCACCGATGGTTGATGCATGTTGACAACAACTCTCAGAGGATACGAAAGGGCAACGGTCGCAGACCGTTGACCGTGCAATCCAACAGTCAGAATTGCAAGAGTCAAGTCAGCGCGACAAATAGTACGGGTGGTTACTGACGAATGATATTATATATATATATATATATATGTTGGTATTTGTGCTACATTGCTAGATCCTACTGTAGAGGGGACAACCCCTCCCCCCCCCCCCCCCTTCTTGTATCTCCTTCTCTTTCCTAGTGTCTCTCATTTCTCTCTACAATTCTCCCCCTTAGCTAAACCTCTCGACCTCGTATGGCTACCTACAAGTTCCTAGCCTATCTTAACATGGTTTTAGAGGAGGAGGTCCTTCTTGCTGGGCCAACTCATAACGCTTCCGCAGCGTTCTCTCCCCCCTCTCGTCACATACGCGCCGCCGTGGTGGCCATCTCGTGCTGCCGTGACGGCTTAGTCGTGCTACCGTGGCAGCCTCGACGTGCTGCCGTGGCGTCGGCGCCACGCCTTGGCGGCTTCATCGTGCTGCCGTGGTGGCGTCGACAAGCCAGCGCATGGGCGGCAGCTGGCCGCGCACGGTTTTAGCGCCAGCCAGTTCGCCCACACGCCAACCAGCGCCGCGCCAGCCACGGCGCCTAGTTGAAGCCACGCCCCCTCCCCTGTGCCACCCCTCATTCCAGCCGCAGCTGATGATTCTCTTCCCGGTCGTCGTCGGGCCGTGCCATGCCGCTGGGCACCGCGAGCTTTGCAGCCGCCGCCTCCGCCACCGCCGCCGCCGTTGTCGTCATCGTAGGAGCCGCCGCTGACGCCTTTGCCGCCACCCGCCGGGGGTGTCACCGCTTCGCACGAGGGGTAGCAGCCCCACCTGCTGCAGGACATGGGGAGTGCACGGGTTTGGGGGTGTTTCGTGTTGGGTGAGCTTGCCACTACCAAGCCTAGGGGGTGTGTCGAATTATACATATTGTATATATGTTTGTTTAGGCTTGGTAGTTGTGCTACATAGCTGGATCCTACTGTAGAGGGGACAACCCGCCCCCCTTCTCTGTATCTCTCTTTTCTCTCGACATTTCTGCAACCTAGCTAAACCTCTCGACCTCCTATGGCTACCTACTTCCTCACATATCTTAACAGTTTCCAGAGTCACCCTTATCGAGTCGTAAAGGGAATGTACCCCTCGAAGTGCATGAACAGTTAGAGCGTGTATCTACGAGCCACTTCCAAGGCAACTGAAAAACATAAATTGTATGTTTCTGTTGACTACATAGGGTTGGACCTTAGGGAGTACAACCCATTGTTATATTCCCTTGTATGTCTTGTTCTAGACATTCTTTCACTTGAACATGGTATCATGAGTAGGTAGGTCCCCCCACCCCCCCCCCCCCTAGTGCTTCCGCCCTAGGTCCTAACCGCCTCGTCGCCCCACGGCCCCATCCCCTAGCGGCCCCACGGCCCCGCCACCCAGCGGCCCCGCGGCCCCGCCACCTAGCGGCCCCGCGGCCCCGTCACCTCGCGGGCCCGCGGCCCCGTCACCTAGCGGCCCCGCGGCCCCGTCACCTAGCGGCCTCGCGGCCCCGTCACCTAAGGGCCCCACGGCCCCGTCCCCTAGCGGCCCCGCGGCCCCGTCACCTAGCGGCCCCGCGGCCCCGTCCCCTAGCGGCCCCACGGCCCCGTCACCTTGCGGCCCCGCGTCCCCGGCCCCTAGCGGCCCCGTCCCCTAGCGGCCCCGCGGCCCCGTCCCCTAGCGGCCCCGCGGCCCCGTGGCCCCGTCACCTCGCAGCCCCGCGGCCCCGTCACCTCGTAGCTCCGCGGCCCGGCTAACCCCGCCTCCCAGCCAGCCCCGCCTCCTAGCAGGCCATGTCGCCCGACCGGACCCGTCCCCTTGATGGCCCCCTCGCCTAGCCGGCCCCGTCGCCCCGCCGCGCTCTCCTGCCCATTACTGTCTTTTTCCTGCTGCTGCAACCATGATGGCGGACTCGGTCCTGCGTTTTGATGCTCAGGGGCAGCCGATTGAGTTCGACTCGTGGCTCGTCGACCTCCAGCAACACCTGACTGGTCAGCGGCAGGACGGCCACTCCCTAGCCGTCCACATCAACAGTACGCTCCTCTGCCCGGACCCCCCTGCTGCCCTCCCCGCTGACCCCACGTCTGCTGACCGTGAGTCCGCTGCCGCTCCTGCCCTTGCCCGAGCGGTCTGGTTGTCGCGTGACACGGTCGCACAGCTTGCGATTAGTCATGCCCTTCCCTAGTCCTAGAGGCTGTTCTTGTGTGGTATTCCATCCTCCCCTCTGCCTCCGTAGGTTTCCTGATCCTGCCCATCCTCTTTCGTGACCTTGCATCTTTCCCCACTGTCACTGACCTAGCCGCCCAATTGCGCACGCTAGACACGACCTTGCGCGCTGCCTGCACTGATACCCAGCTTCTTGCATCTCAGCCCCCCATATACTCTACCCTCTACCTGCTTGCCACCCGCCTCCCTCACCGCCTTGCCACCACCCGCGATCACTTCCATAGTCTCCACCCCGCTGACCTCACCCTCACTGACTTTGTTGACACCCTGTCTGCCAGAGAGACTCGTCAGCGCTCTATCGCCCAGTCTAGCGGTACCGTGCCGGTCCCTATCTTTCAGGGCTGTGACCCTGCTCAGTGCGCTTACTCCGACGGATCTGCTGCGGTTGCTGAGACAGCTCCTGCGGCGGAGACAGCCGCCACAGTGCAGTTTCGTCTGGGTAAGGGTCGCCATCCCAAGGCTAGGCGCGGCGGAGGTAGCGGAGGAGGGGGTGGTGCCGGTGGTGGAGGTGGCTCGCCCGCTGGTAGTACTAACGAGGGGGCTGAGGCTGGTGCTTCGGAGCAGCAGTCCCAGCAGCAGCAGCAGCGGGCGCTGTCGCTAGACCAGCAGCAGCAGCACAAACAGCCGCCGCAGCAGCAGCAGCAGCAGCAGCGGCCTTTCGGTCGTCTCCTGCCCAGGTGGCCTGGAGCTGGAGCCGACGGTGATCGCAATGGTCACTCGCGCTGAGTGCCATCGGGTGGTAGTCAAAGTGATAGGCGCTTCCAGTACCAGCTCCAGACCGGTCCTCGCCGCGGCTTCGTGTGCGGTAAGATCGGCCATACCCCCACTCGTTGCTTTCGTCGCCTAGATGACCTGTTTCGTCTCCGCTTTGGCGCGTCGCTGACCTCCCTGACTGGCACAGTTTGCTCTGTCATGGTGTTTAGATCTTTGATATGGACATCGAAGCGATTAGCTCTGCTTTGTATGTACTATATGTTGATGACTCTAGTGTGACTGGTTCCTATTACCCTATGTTGCCTAGCGTAGGTGTGCCCAGTATACCTAGTTCAGACTCCCCTGCTGCGTCAGGCATGGGATCCCCTACCTTGTTTAGCCTTGGGTCATCCCACGATCCTCCGACCTCTGTCGCCACTGCGGCGCTCTCCTTCACTCTGGACTCCGGCGCTTCCCGGTGTTTCTTTCGCGACTCCACTACACTTACGCTGCTTATCTCGCCTGCTGCAGTTGCTCTTGCAGACCCTTCCTCCGGTCTTGTAGTTGCCCGTAGCTCCATGGGCCGCGTCGCGAGCGCGATTTCCTAGTGCTTGTCGACGACTACACCCGCTACACCACCGTCTTTCCCCTGGAGCGGAAGGCCGACGTGCCTGACGTTCTTCTCCCGTGGCTTGTCTCTGCGCGTGTTCACCGAGGTCTCCCTGTCTTGCGTCTTCACTCCGACCGTGGTGGCGAGTTCGCCTCTGTCTGCCTTGGTCGCTTCTGTTGTGCGGAGGGCATCACCTTGACGTTCACCCTGCCGGACTCCCCGCAGCAGAATGGGGTCGCTGAGAGACGCAACGGTTTGGTCATGGAGGTTGCTCGTACCTCCATGATCCATGCCGGTGCACCCCATTTTCTGTGGCCATTCGCCGTTCGCTACGCCGCTCACCAGCTTAACCTATGGCCGCACCCTCAGCGGTCGCAAGCTTTGACGACCCTCCTCTGGACCGGGTCTCCTGGTCACGCGTCTACGTTCCTCGTCTAGGGCTGCCTTGCTCACGTTCATGCCTCTGGCACCGACAAGCTCACAGCCCGCACTGTCCCCTATGTCTTCCTAGGTTTCCCCCTCGACTCGTCTCACTGGCAGTTCTTCCACCCTCCTTCTCACCATTTTTTTCACTCTCGCGACGTCACTTTTGCCAAGGCTGTCTCCTTCTACCACCGGTTTCCCCACCGTGGTCCCCCGGTCACTCCCCCCCAGTTCCTGGTGCCCCCCCCTCCCCCGGTCGACACTGTTGCCCACCCTCCCCGCCCTGCCCCGTCTGGCGTATCTCACGGCACCCCCCTCCTTTCGGTTTTCCTTGCCAAGGAGTCCCCTGACTCTTTGGCTCGGCGGAGTCTCTTCCCCCGCCTGTCCCTGCCCCGGTCTCCCCTCCCCTGTCGCCGCCGTTGCTGTCCCAGCCACGGCCGCCTCCGCCGCTGCCGCCGCAGCCACAGCCGCCGTCGTCACCGCCGCAGGGGTTCGTGAGTTCTGGGGGTGCTGGGGAGCGGGCTGGACCTGGTTCTGGAGCGGGCTCTGGGGGTGCTAGCGTGGGGCTTCCCGTAGGGCGCCGTGTTGTCGCTAGAGGTTCTGTTGTTGGAGTAGGGCAGCAGTTGCAGCCATTGCCGCCGGTGTCCGCTCTTCGCCTCCTCGGACTCCCTTCCCCTGACCGCCCGTCGCTGCCTCCCCCGCTGCCACCGCCTCCTCTTCTGCCGGTCCACAGCCTCGTGTTTCCTCCTTCAGACTCCTCTTCGGCTCATTTCCCTCCCTGTTCTCCTCCTGTGTCTCCTCCTGTGTCTCCTCCCCTCTCTCCTGACCCGTCTCCTCCGTCTCACTTCTAGTCTCGTCCTCCGTCTCGTACTCGTCCTACCTCCCCTGTTCCGCGTTCTCACCCTATGTTGCTTCGCTCTCACGCGTCTCGTGCTCCTCCTCTCCTCCCGTCTCCTCCCCTGTCGTCACTTGCTGTGGCCCCGCCTCCGTTCTCGGACTTCCTCCGTGCTGCACGTCCCCTTGTTGCTCATGTCCTTGCCTCTCTCGTTACCGACCCATCCATTCCTGTCTCGAGCCTGTCTGCCCTTGTCGCTGCCGTCACTGACTTTGCCGCTACCCGCCACCTGGACTAAGCCACCGCTCTGGTCTCTGGCCCTGCCTGCCCTCTGATCGTCGGGGGTGTTGCTGCTTTTGGCAGTGACGTCCTCGAGGACAGACAGTTCGAGCTCGCTTTCCTGTCTGAGGCCGCTCTCCATCTCTGTTCCATGCTACTAGTCCCTGAGGGTGACCTAGACTCCCTCGACATCCCAACCCCTCGCACCTATGCTGAGGCCATCTCGGGACCCAAGGCCTCTCAGTGGATAGCTGCCAAGGAGCAGGAGATGGCATCTAGGAGATCCACCGGTACTTTCGTCGACGCAGTTCCCCCACCTGGGGTGAACGCAGTCGATGGCCGGTGGCTCTTCAAGGTGAAGCGCCTTCCTGGAGAGTCGTCTGTCTTCAAGGCGCGTTACGTTGCTCGGGGCTTCAGTCAGCGTGAGGGGGTGGACTTCTTTTTGACCTTCGCCTCGACCCCAAAGATGACTACTCTTCGGGCAGTACTACACGTAGCAGCACAGCGTGACTACGAGCTGCACTCCCTCGACTTCTCCACAGCTTTCCTCCAGGGCAGTCTACACGAGCAGATCTACCTGCGCCGCCCCAAGGGCTTCTCTGGTACCTTCCCCCCTGGCACCGAGTGGCACGACACGCTGCATTCTACACTTGCTGACTTGCAGTTCTTCCCTTCGTCTGCAGACCCCTCGCTCTTCGTCTGTTCCGGCCAGACCCCGTTCTACATCCTTGTCTACGTAGACGACCTGACCTTTCCTACTGCAGACAGAGACGCGCTGGCCTTGGTGAAGGCCGAGCTGCTGAGGAGACACACCTGTACTGACCTAGGAGAGCTGCGCCGTTACCTTGGCTTACAGATCTCCAGGGACAGAGCAGCGCGCACCATCACTCTCTCACAGTCACACTTGGTGCGCCAGGTCCTTCAGCGGTTCGGCCTTCAGTTCTCTTCCGCACAGCCCACCCCTCTGCGAGTAGACCACAGATTCTGTGCCCCAGTCCCAGATGAGGCTGTAGAGCCTTGTGGTCCCTACGCATAGTTGGTGGGTTGCCTCATGTACCTGATAACTTGCACTCGTCCAGATCTCGCATGCCCTCTCAGCATCCTGGCTCGCTTTGTGGCTCCGGGCAGGCACGGATCACAGCACTGGTCGTCCGCTTAGAGGGTTTTGCGTTATCTAGCAAGTACATCAGGCATGGGGCTAGTGCTAGGAGGACGTAGACCAGTGGTCCTTACCAGACACACCGACTCTTCTTGGGCAGACAACGCCGAGACTCCCAGGTCCTCCGAGGGCTATTGCTTTAGCCTTGGTGCAGGTGCCATCTCGTGGAGGTCCACCCGTTCCTTGTCTGTTGCCCAGTCTAGCTGTGAGGCTGAATCTCAGGAAGCCGAATCTCACTTCGCACTTCGTGCTTCGCGGAATCTCACTGAAACATTTCGCGTCAAAATTTGGGACACTGTAGCACGCGAGCCTGGGAAGAGGCTGGTAGGAACACGCTCTTAGACTCTTCATATTCTCTTGTATTATTATAAAAACCTTGTATCCCTTTGCTATAATTAATTACTTGTTCTCACATACCAGTACAAGGGTTCAAATCAAGACTTCCGCTGTGCTATCAAGCACTCTGTTACAAGGTCTTATCTTTCTGAAAAGAATCTAGGGCTATTATCAGCCCAACAAACAGCATCAATGCCTCCTTATAGCTAAACAGTGAAAGCATGCATGTTTTGTTTAACGTCTATGAGGAAGGAATTGTTTCAAGAAATAGAAGCCAGAGATTGCAAACGTTTACGATTCTATCGAAGCATTCCTATCCACTATGAATCGCGGTTCGCGCACCTGGATGCAGGGGACAGGTGGACAGCCGTCGCAAACGGGTCCGTGCGTCACGAACAACGCCCAACAAGATGTGGTTGCACCCTCGTCCTGGGCAAGAATCAGCTTGTGCGATGTTTGCGATTTGTCGGAAATCGCGGTGCGTCAGGTTCAGAATGCTACAGCGAACCGTGCGTGGCGCACGTGGCGAGCCGCCGTGAATCTTTGCTTACTCCCTCGCTCTCCTCAACGTTGGCACAAGGTGCGGACCGAAGCATGATTTGTTTCAGGCATGCCTAATTTATGGTGCAAACAGCTGGTACTGTATGTCCCTGGCTACCCACACCTGCAAGATTCTCCCATTCTCACCAGGGCTCACGCTAAGGTTTTTTGCAACTCTGTTTCTCCCGGATTCCGCACTCCCCTGCACCCTGATTCGTCCGGATTTCAGGGTAGTCTATTTCTGTTTCATCCAGATTCGGGTACAAAGTTACTTTTAGCCTAGTTACAGCAAACATTGACTCGGACATGTCAAGATGTTCAAGGTCCAAACAGGGTAACATTTGCGGAGTGCCAGAAAAAGAGAATACTTTTGGACTTGCTATGTTAAGAGTGTGAATTTCCTCCGCTAGTTTTATGACAAACCCGCTAAAGTAGGGTAGAATATGTGTCAGCAACCTTCGCAACTTTCCGGGTTGCGGGAAGGGGGAGGAGGGGAACATGGCTAAACGTTTTTAGCCAAATTTTCCTAGCTCCGTGGGCGTGCGGGGCTGTAGGAGGAATTTTCCTGCCTGTGAGGGACGCCAAATATTCAAGGTTTAGGGTATCCTGGGTGGGAGGAGTCTCGCTGTGTAAAATTCTCTAGGTTTAAGGGAGCCTTAGCCAATTACTCTATGTTATAGGGTAAATTCAGGAATGTTCCTGCAATGTTTCGTGGGTGTGGGTAAGAGGACTATCTCTGTTTGGGAGGGACTTAGCCGAATTCCACTATGGTTGAGGAAGGAATGTTCCTGACTGTGACAGACTTAGCCGAAATTTCTGGGTTTCGGGTGGTGCAGGTGGGAGTAGCACGGTATGTCAGTGTGTGGGGGACTTCGCCATATTTGCTTGGTTGCTGAGTTAAGGAATGCTGCTGGACGTTGGGGACTTCGCCGATTTTTCTGAGTTTTGCTGGTGTGGGAGTTATGTGTGTGAGGGACTTAGCCGAATTTCCTGGGTTCGGGGGCTCCGTGGGATTGTTTCTGAAAGTTGGGGACTTAGCCGGAAAAATGTCTCTGCCACCCTGGGTGCGAGGAGGGGGGAAGGGGAGGGGGGGAGGGGGGGGGGGATTTCTTGGCAGTTGCAACCGGATTGCCCCCCTAGCGAATTCTGATCTTCCCGGAGCCCCCCGCAGCGCCACTTCTATAAATTCCGGAAATCCCGATAACTCTACCCGCTCAAAATCTGGAACGAGCCCAACGCGAACTCTTAATGTTTTTTCATTCCGGGTAATTACTCTTGAAAAATACACCCTGATTCTCACCTGTGAGGTGGCTGAACTGATACTGTAGTGCAGTTTTGTAAACACGCAATTCGATGCTGGAGAAGGCTTTTGGGTCCTAAAACTTCGGTCAGGCAGAACTACGAGACCCGTTTGTCCCTGAAACTGAGCTCAGCTGTGCGCTTCCCCCCTTGCCACATATCCACTAACTTGAGATGTGGGTGGACGACGCACACGCGCAAAGTACATTTGTTGCATTCCCCCCCCCCCCAGCAGATTGGGTTTGGTTGATACCGAAAGGTAGCCTACGGCTTTTGTGGTTGTGGCGTGAAACTCAAGAGGGGATCATCCATATTACGCTTCGGTCTCCAGAGTAAGGGCTGTTTTTGGTGGCAGACGCCTGCATTCTACATCCATTGGTTTACAGCTTCAGCGTTTTAGCTAGTCAGCTCCACCCTCACTCTAAGCTTCCGCTAGTCAGCGTTTTAGTTGTTTTAACAACTCTCTTAGCTGGTTCGTGTAACCAGAACGTGCGAGCAGACGAGACCGTTACAGAGCTATGACTCAGGTCGCGGCCTCTTAGAAAGCCCAATTGAGGAACCGTCCGCTTTCCTTCCACGCAGTAAAGAAACAGAAGTGTTTCTCTTAGAGTGTCCTCGTAGTTAATTCCCCGCCTCCATGTTCAATCAGTTCCGCCCAGGCTCAGGCGGGGGCGGAAGATCCGGGGGGGGCGGGGCAGCGCCCGCGGTACAGTCGAGCGGAAGGAGCGCGGGTGGCGCCAGCGCGGGAACCAGCGCGATGGCGGAGAGCCGCCAGTTTTCTGCGGCGTCGGCGGAATCACGGGATAGCGCAGGGCGCAGCGATCAGCGCGGGAAGCGCTCGCTTCCAGGGGGGATTGGCGCGTTTCCGCTAGTTGCGCTAGTTGGCGCTGTCGGCTCTGGCGTCGCGGTACGTCCCGCTAAACTCTGGGCCCAGTATTACCATTCCTCTCACTCTAAGTCACACAAACACTCTCTCACGCACTCTCGTTCTCGCGTTCTCTTATTGGGAGGGGATACGTTCTACAAGAAAAGGGCTCTCTCGGTCTCCTCTCTTCTCTCATACTCGCGAATAAATGCACGCACATGGTGGATGTGACTCGTTCCGTGTCGCATGTCGCATGTCGCGTGTCGCGTGAACCGTGCTCGACCGCATTATACCGCTCGCCGCATTCCGTCCTTCCACCTGCATCATGCCGCGGCTCCGTGAATTGAAACGGCTTCTCCGTCATCGCCACATCGCGTACGTCGCGTCATCTTAACTGTTCCGCGTGTCATCTCCCCCGTTCTCTTCCAGGCGCTCGTGATGCATCTCCGCGGGGCGGAGCAGAAGCGCGCCGAGCTGGAGCGCCACGTCAGCTTGCTCCAGAAACAGCTGGCGAAACAGCAGGTGAGAAAGAACGAACAAACGCGCACAGCCGCGAGTAAGCAAGGCAAGTGCGAATGAAGCGCGCCGACTGTGATTCCCCAAACTCAAGCTCATCAAAAGACATGCGCAAGTAGCCTCGACCAGTGCCGCTCCATTCGCCCCGTGCCCAAGAGTTGGCCCCGCGCCATCGCCGGCCGACCCAACTTGGGACACGCTTTTTGAGTCGACTCTAAAGTCGGCTCGGGACACGGTGAAGGCGAGCATTTTCACCACGCGACGCTACGCTACGCAGCGCGCGCGCACCCCGCACGACGTCGACGTTTCGGCGGTGCCTCGCGGAGCAAACCCTGGCGCGAGAGCGACAGCTGCGTTGGCCGTTGCCGAAGCGGTGGAGCGAGGTGCAAGGAAGTGGAGTGAGGTTAAGTTTGGTGTGAAGAGCCGACCGTAATGCGCGAGGAGGAGGGTGGCCCCGTTAAATAAGAGAGAGAGCGCGCGCAGCCGTTCAGCGAGAGGCGGGAGACACACGCGCTCACACGGTAGACGTGGGCTTGACCCCAGTGTAGTGTAGAGTCGTGCTCAGCAGCTCAGCTCAGCTCAGCTTGGGGTCTTGGCGAGTCGAGTTGTATGTGAGTCGAGTCACAAGACAGCGTGAGAGACACATGCGAGGCTTGGGCTGGACCGGTCTCTCTATAGGTTTTACTCGGGGTCTTGGCGAGTCGACTTACAAGTCACCTCGATAGACATACGCGACGCGCGCACATGCGAGGAGTATAGTCAGGCTGGACCGGTCTGTCTATCTGTAGTCACGTTTTACTCGGGGTCTTGGCGAGTCGTCGTTGGCGAAGAGAGCGGGGCGATTGTGGGGAGGGGGAGAGAGAGCAAGCAAGTGGTCCGAGGTGCGGTGCAGTGAGGTGGGGTGAGGTAACGCGGAGTGCGGTGAGGCGATTTGATTGGCGGTAGGCAGCTGGCAAGGTACCACCACCGCCTCTGGTTCACACCACACTCACGCATTCCAGCTAGGTGGCCTATAACAACGATATCGCAAGCCTGTCATTGCTTGTCACGCCAACTGTTATCATATAATCACACCCGCCATTGTCACCCTCCCCCAACTGCGCGGTACATCAGGGTCGTCGGCACAATAGGAAGCTCGTTAAGAGCACTAGCGAGGGAGAGGCGGGCGCGGAGGGGGAGGGCACAGCAGACTCGGACGCGGAGGACGCAGCACCCGCGGACGGTGCTGCTGCTTATAACGAAGCGGCGGCGGCGGCTAATAACGAGGCGGTGCGCGCGGAGCTGATGGGCGCGGTGCAGGCGCAGGCGGAGGCGGTGGCGCGGCTGGACGCGGCGATGGGCGCGCTGCAGGAGGAGGTGGCGGAAGGGCGGAACGCGTCGCTGCTGCTGCTGCTGGAGGCGGAAGAGGTGCGCGCGCGGGGGGAGGAGAAGGGGGAAGGGGGAGGGGGAAGCGGGAAGTGGGGCGGGAGAGGGTTGAGATGGGAGGGGTGAAAGGGGAAGGAAAGAGGGGGCGGGGCGGGCGGGGAGCGTGGGGTGAGAGCGGGGAAGTGGGGAAAGAGGGTGGGAGGAGGAAGAACGGGGAAGGGTGAGAGGAAGCGAGAACACTAAACCTTGGCTTTTCCTGCTCCTTACAAAGCAACGAATTTCCCTTGCCAACCCTTCCTCCCTTACCCCCCCCCCCCCCAACTCCTCCTTGTCAACGTCGTTTCCTCTCCTCATCTGATCCTCACATCCTTTCCCTCGCATTCCCCATCCCCTCCACCCCTTTCACTCAACTTTTTCTCCCGTTGCCTCCCCTCCCCTTCAACCTCTTGCCTCCCTCCTCTTTTCCCTCCCCCTCTTCCTTCTTCCCTCTTCCCTCTTCCCTCTTACCTCTTCCCTCTTCCCTCTTCCCTCTTCCCTCTTCCCTCTTCCCTCTTTCCTCTGCCTCCTGCCACAATACCGCTTCTCTCATCTCTCGCGCGCTGCCTTCCTCCCTTCCCTTCTGCCCCCTTCCCTCGTTTTTTCTCCACCTTCTCTCCCTCTCTCCGCCTCTCGTGCTGCCCCCTGTTGCCCGCGCTTTCCCCCTCCCCCCGCCTTCCCCCCCCTCCCCCCTGCAGAAGTACCAGAAGGCGAGCGCGGACGCGGAGGGCATGGCGGAGGCGCAGCAGGCGCTGAGGGGGGCGGTGGAGGGCGTGCAGGGGGAGGTGCAGGCGCTGGGGGAGAGGCAGGGGGAGGTGGCTGCGCTGACAGGCCAAGTGAAGGTGCGCTGCCCACATAAAACAATGGAAGCCCATGTATATTCACGATGCTGCTGCTGCTGCTGCTGCTGCCGCTGCTTGTTTTACTTCCTGTGTCTAGTCTTGTGGTGCCCATGTGTATATGCATATAAACTATGCATTCTTTTGCAGTCGCGTGCATGCATGCGCATGTGTGTGCGTGCACACTCACACACACACACTCACAGGCAAACATGTGTACACACACTCGCACACACCACGCACGCTCTCACACTCACACAAACGCGTATTCTCACTCACACACGCACACACCATCCCACACTCGTTTGCACTCCTCTTCTGCAACCCTTCCCTTGCCTGTGCTCCTCGCGTCCTACCTATCTCTCTAGTGTTGTCCTCTGCCACGCCCATCACCATGCATCTCTCCCATGCACACTCTGCCAGCCTTTTCTCATGCACACTCCGATCGCTCATTCCTTCAATGCCTTTCTCGCCCCCCCACTTCCTCCCCCAACCTCTCCTCTCCAACCCTTTTCCTCCCACCCTTCTCCCACCTCTCCCACCCTCTCCTCTCCCCTCCTCTCCCCCCCCAGTCCATCCAAGCGCTAGTCGACGTGCTTCAGCAGCAGCAGCAGCAGAGCGCCGGGAGCGGCACGGGCAAGGCTGCTGCAGCGGCGGCGAATGGTGACGCGCATGGGGCGCACGGGGTGCAGGGGGGGGCGTGGCAGGAGGAGCTGCAAAGGCACGTGCAAGAGCTGCGGCTGTTTGTGGAGAGCCGATGCGGCGATGCTGTTGCTGCCGCTAATGTCTCACTCAAGGTTGGTTGCTGATGGAGACTTGTTCACCACCTTTTCCATCGCCCCCCCGCCCCCCCCGCCCCCGATCATCTGCCCTCTATGCTCTCTCAGTCTCACTTTCTCTCCCTACTTATTCTCCTTGTTATCTCTTCAGGCTATAGAATACGTCGAAGCGACTTCTTCCCTCCGTCCTACCCATCCTTCCCTCTCACTCACTTTCACACTCGCTCCCTACACCTTCTTGCTCTCTTCCTCTCCTCGCTCTCATCTACCTACCTTATATTCCGCCTCTCTTCTTTTCTCCCTCTGCTGTTCTTCCTCCGCCCAACCTAACCAGACTCTCGAGCAGCAGCTAGAAGACTACCAGTCATCCTTCGAGACCCACTCAACGCGTGTATCCGCTGTAGAAGCATCCCTGCTGCAGACACAGCAGCAGCAGCAAGCAGGTGGTGCTGGCGCTGGAGGAGGGAGTGAGAGTGAGAGGGAGGAGAGAGAGAAGGAAAGGGAGAAGGAGAGGGAGGAGGTGGAAGCGAGAAGGGAAGCCCGACTGGCAGCTACCGAAGCTGCGGTCGCCTCAGTGTCAGAACTCCAAACCAAACTGCTTGCTATGGAAACCTCCCTAGAAGCCGCTTTAGAGGCCAAGATTCTCAAGACTGTTACCGAAACAGTGGAATCTACTCAAAAGGCGAACAGTGAGAGCAACGGAAAGACCAATGAGAGGGTAACTACCCTTGAAACGAACCTGGAAGAGCTGCAAGTGAACCTTGGAGATGTGGAGGGCAGCCTGGGAAAAGTTCAGATCCGTGTCGGGCACCTCGTGGAAAAGTTTTCGCCGTTGGATGAGGAGATTGGGCAGCTGAAGGAACTGGTGGGCAGCTTGAAGAGTGCGGTTGTGCAAGTGAGTGAGAAGATCAATGCTGTGGAAGGGACGGCAGGGGAGGCTGCTGCTGCTGCTGTTGCTGCTGCGGCTGCTGCTGATGGTGCTGCTGCCTCTGCTGCTGCTGCTGCAACTGCGGCCACTGCTACTGCTGCTGTTGCGTCACCTGCTGCTGTGACAGCAGCTGCTGCTGATGTGACTAGCAAGGTAGCAGTGAGTGAGAGTGGGGGAGAGGAGGAGGAGGTGAGGGAGGAGGAGAAGGTAGTGGTTGAGGATGTGACAGGAGGAGCCCCGCTGAAGAGGCAGCAAGAACAAGAGTCAGCAGCCGCAGCAACAGCAGACAGTGTTGCTGGTGCTGCTGGTGCGGACCATGCAGCAGCAGCAGCATCATCGTCATCTGCTGCTGCAGACTCTGCAGCCGCTGCAGCAACAGCAGCTGCTGCAGCAGAAGCAGCCCTCGCAGCAGCAGTGGCCGCAGCAGAGAGCGCTGCTGCAAGGAAGTTAGCAGCTGTGCGGGAGGAATGGTCCAAGGAGATTGTGGAGTCAGTATCTGCTGATGTGTCAGCAGCTAAGGAAGCAGCAGACAGGCTCGGAGACCGGCTCGACGAGAGGTTCGGGACGCTGGATGAGAGGCTCGGTACGCTGGATGGGAGGTTTGGGGCGCTGGATGAGAGGTTCAGCGAGCTGGAGGAACGGGTGGCGGAAACCGAGGCTAGAGCCGTGGCTCGGGATGGTACTGTGTGCTCTGTGGAGGCTAAGCTGGTAGCGCTGCAAGACGATGTGGAGGGGAGGGGTGAGGCGGTCAGCGAGCTGAGGAAACTAGTGGAGGAAGAGAAGGAAGCGAGGTGTGCGGAAGTGAGGGAGTTGAGGGAAAAGGTGGAGGGAGAGAGGGAGAGGGTGGGGGAGAAATTGACGGAGCTCCGGGCTCAGGTGACTGCGGTGGAGACTTTTGCGGCTGCCCAGAAAGTGGAGCTCGGGCAGCAGAAGGAAAAGATGTGGGAGCAGGAGGAGAAGCTTGAGCAGATAGAGAAGAGGATAGAGGAGAGTGCGAAGCAGCAGCAGGCGGAGACGGCCGAGGAGAGAGCTAAGGAAAAAGCAGCAAGTGCTCTTGCCGTTGATGAATTTCAGGAACAGGTCAAAGGGGTCAAAGCCATGGTCAAGCATCTCTCCGAGTCTGTCGACGAGGTTCGGAACGACATGCGCCCCGTTTCCGACGCAGTGGTCGAGGTCCGGGTGTCCATGGCGGAGGCTCGGAACTTGCAGCAGGAGACGGAGGAGACGGTAGGGAGGCTGAGGAGCAAGGTGGACAGTGTGCAGGCGTCTGTGTTGGAGGTGCAAAAGGAAGCGGAGGAGAGCAAGGGTGAAGTGGATAAGCTCAGGAATGGTCTGCACGAGTGCAGGGAAGAGGTTGTGGAGATCCGAACCAAGCTCGCGGACGTTTGGAAGCAGGGCGAGGAGGCTCGGGAGGCCCACGAGGGGCTTCAGGAGGAGCTCCGGGGAGCGAAAACGGAGCTTCGGGCGAGCATTAGTGCCTTGGAGACAGGCTTGGAGGAGGTTCGGCAGACGGTGACTTTGGCTCGGGAGGATATTTCCACCTTCCAGGAAAGTGCTGATTGCACTGACAACGAGGTTGCTTCGATCAAGGATCAGGTTCGGTCGATTCAAGACGACGTGGGTCTGGTTCGGAAGGATTCTGTGCAGGTTCGAGTGGATGTGGACTCGCTTCGGATGGAGCTAGGCTCGGTGGAGCGGAGCCTGGAGTCCACGGCTCAAAAGACAGCAGCTTCGGAAGAGGAGATCCAGGAGGTTCGGCAAAACATGCTGTCAGCGGTTCGGACAGAAGTGGACAAGGTTCGGGAGAGTCTGGGGGAGGTTCGGGAGGAGGTGAAGGAGGTCCGGGTGGATATGGTTCGGGCAGAGGAAAAAGCCACGGCAACTCTGAAGGACGCGGAAACATCTGCCCGCAAAGCACTGCAATCCCTGCAAGGGGAATTCAAGAGTGAAATAGCCGGTGTGACAAAGGAGGTGACACTGGTTCGAGAGGAAGCGGAGAATCTAGGCCATCGAGCCGAGATGACAGATTCCCTCACGTCTTCTCTCACCGACAGCATTGGGCAGGCTCAGAACGACATCCTGGAGCTTCGGAAGGAGGTTACCACCGCCCAGACCGAAGCTGGGGAGGCTCGGAAGGAGCTGGAGGCGAGCCTCCGAGCCACAGCGGGAGGTCTGGAGGAGAAGATTGAGGAGACCCGGCAGCAGATTGGGATGAAAGCAGAAGCGGTGCAAGCAGAGGTTAAAGGAGTGCAGAGCGATTTCCATGAGAAGGTGGGCGAGATAAAGTCAGTGCTCAGGGAAGGTGAGGAGGCGCAGGCTTTAAGGGTTGTTGCCCTGGAGAACAAGCTTTCTGCAGTGGTGGCAGGCGGTGAGGAGGCAGTGAGTGCGGTGGCGGCACGGGTGAACCAGATAGCGGATGAAGTCGCAGATGTGGCGAATAGAGGCGAGCAGCACGCGGCGGACGCAGCAGCAGCGATCGAACGGACCGAGAAGGAGCTCGCAGCCGCAGTGGCGTCATCGGCAGCAGCAGCCGCGGCGGAACGAGAGGTGATCACCGAGCGGGTGGATACCCTGGAGGTGGCTGCAGAAGAGGGGAGGAAGCGGGCCGACGCAGCTGACGCAGCAATCAAAGCGGTCCAAGCCGAGGTCGTGGCCGACAGGCAGAAGGCGGAGGAGCGAGCCGTGGAGGACGAGCTCCGGAAATGGAACGATGCAGAGAAGACCACAGCCCTGCAGGGCGACGTGGCGGCCCTGCAGCAGCGGCAGGGCGAGCAGGAGCGTGAGCTGAAGCGGCAGGAGGAGGAACGACTCGCCGCAGCCCAGAAGATGTTGACGCGGCTGCAGGCGGACGTGAGGGCGCTGGTGGAGAAGCTGGAGGAGGTGGTACGGGAGGAGCAGGCGGGCGTGCGGGGGGAAATGAAGAGCGCCGTGGAGGACTTGCAGGGCGGGCTGGCGGCTGTAAGGGGCGAGGTGGGGAAGCTGGAGGGGCAGCTCAGGGACGCCGAGGGGCGCAACCAGACAGCCATTGCTGCCTGCCAAGAGGTGAGGGGATGGGCAGGGAGGGGGGTGGCAGGGAGGGGGTGGGCAGGGTTCGTGCGTGTGGGTACGTAAGCGTCCGTGTGCCTGTGTGGGTGTGTGCTGCGGTGGAGGTGCATAAACAAATCTATTATTTTTGTAACGAGAGTGAGCGGTCAACCGCTGGGTTTGTATGTGGAGTTGGTGCAGAGCAGAGTGCACTGGTGTCTCACTTCGACCACGACAGTCCAGGCAGACTCCCCCTATACAAACGAGCGAGCTCCTTTCTCGACGTTTCCCCCTACTGCTTCCCTTCTGCTTCTAAACCCCAAGCTTCAAAATCCTCAACCTTCAAACCCTCAAATCCTAAACCCCAAAATCAGAAACCCCCAGGAGGAGCAGTGGCTGTCGGACGTGCGCCGGGATATGAAGGGGGGAGATCCAGCGCGTGGCCTATCCAGGCTCTTAAAAACACTCCCCTCATCCTCCCCTCCTCCCCTCCTCCCCTCCTCCCCTCCTCCCCTCCTCCCCTCCTCCCCTCCTCCTCCACCCTTCCCTCCCCCCCTCTTAAACAAACCCCACCAGGAGGAGCAGCGGCTGCTGGGCGTGTGCCGGGACATGAAGGGGGAGATCCAGCGCGTGGAGGGCGACCTGAACGCGCTCTCCATGTCGCACAGCCAAGTGCTGGCGTACATGCAGGCCAAGCAGGCCAAGGGCAGCGGTGAGTGCGCCTTGTGTAACTCTCTACTGGTGCAGTTGAGGATGCTGAGAAGAGAGAGGGTAGCACGGGAAGTGGGGGGGAGGGATAGGTAGCACAGGGCTGACACGTGTACTAGCGGGAAGGGGTGAACAAGCAAGCTCTCTCCAGGTCGCACTCGTGAGTGTGCGAGTACATGATGCAGGCCAAGGGCAGCGGTGAGTGCCTCTCATGCCTCTTGACTTCAGCGGGCCAAGGTTGGAAGGCCAAGGTTGAAAGGCCAAGGGTGGTAGGCCAAGCGTGACACAACTTGCACACATGCGCGGTTGCACACAATTCCCATTCCCTCGTCTCCGTCCCTCCTTCCCTCCATCTCTTCCTCCATTCTCCCTTCCCACCCTCCCTCGCTCCTCTATTCACTCTGACCCCACTTCCCGGTCCTTCACCCCACCCCTCTTCCTCATGAATTTGACCATGCGCAACTCAGCCACGCACTCAGATGAATTTCACTCAGATGTCTCTTTTTCTCGCTCTCCCCCTCTCCCCCCACAAACACACACCCTCTCCCTCTCTCCCCCCTCTTCCCCCACCCAGCCTTCAAGAAGTGGACCATGCGCAACTCAGCCACGCGCTCAGAGGGTCCATCCCCTCACGAGTCGCCACGCAATCTACCCAAGCGCTGGTGGCCGCCGTCCCCTGCCACTGACACGCACAGCAGCAGACTCTCGGACACCAGCGAGGACTTCAGGGATAGGGAGTGAGAAGCGTGTGTTTATTAGACCAGCACGCACCCTCTCCCTCTCTCTCCCTCCTCGTCTTCCATCCAGGCTTCAAGAAGTGGACCATGCGCAACTCTGCCACGCGCTCAGAGGGCCCGTCTCCCCACGAGTCGCCGCGCAACCTGCCCAAGCGCTGGTGGCCGCCCTCACCTGCCACCGACGCGCACAGCAGCATGCGCTCTGATACCAGCGATGACTTCCGGGAAAGGGAGTGAGAGGGGAGCTTTTTGTGGAGTGTCCATGTGTAGGGGTTCGTTCGTGTGCTCTGGTGGTTGCCCTCCCACTGACATACACAGCAGCAGCATGCGCGCTCTGATACCAGTGAGGGCTTTAGGGATAGGGAGTGAGAGAGAGGTGTTTTCCTAGGACCATGTAGGTTTTGTTCCATGATGGCAGCCCGGTGGATGGATGTTGAAGGGCGTTTGATGTGTGCTTGTGGGTTTGTGCTTGTGGGCATATTTGTGGCTGGATGGGCATGTGGGATGGATGCTTGTTTTGGATCCAATGCGTGTAGAGAATATGCGTGTAGAGAATATGTGAGATGGGGTTATCCCCGTGCTATGGATGTGCCATGAAGCGCAGTTTTTAGACAACATTGGTAGCTAGATGAAACTTTGCTCGCTAAGGTGGTCTGCGCAGTTTTACTTCTTTTGCTGCTCCGATCTAGGTGTGTGGCATGTGAGAACGATAATGCACTATTTTGTACTAGGTTATGAGAATTGTGTAAGCTCTGGTGGTTGTTTGACTTCTTGTAATTTGTGCTTCACTATGTTGCAAGTAATCGTTTCCGCTGTTGAAGTACACTAGAATCAGCTATGTGCTGTAAGTCGCCGCGAGATCCTCTTCAATCGTTTCCCCTTGCCACTGTTTCCCGCCAAACAGCCACTCACCGAATTCGAAGCTTTTGACCGTTGCACCACAAGTATCAAGTAGCTGTAAACCACGACACCGCATTCTGCCATATTGTACCTCTTCAAACCGTGCTGTAACGCACTGTAACACTCTGCGACGTCGGACCACATCATCGGGATAGTATCATTCGTTACACGCCCTCAGCTGGTCGCGTCAACCGCGCGCACTGCGGGCTGGCCGGCTGGTTGGCGCCTCCTTCAGCCCGCCCCAAGGAGCATGGCCCTCTGCGGATCGCTTGTCGTCGCGAACGCGCTCGGCTACACGTCGTCATTCAGGTGAGTGCGGGGCTGCGGGAAAGTACTCTTGGCGCATCATTACATTTTCCCGTCATTCACCTGAATATTCACCTGGGCATCTCCGTCGCGCCTGCTGCCGGTCTCCTCCATCCATCCTCGTCGCAGACGCGCTCGGTTACGGGACATCGTTCAGGTGAGCACGGGCTGCAAACATGTCTACATGCAAACACGTCACGGTTTGAAGATGCTCCTGCTCCCTGCGTGCAAACATGTCTTCTCGCCGCGTGCAACGCCCTCGTTTTCCTTCACCCGCCATTCCGCCACCCGCTTTCCCGTTTCAGCGGAACTTCGGCGGAGATCCGCTGCAGCAGCGCAGGCATGCGGACGAATTCGAGCGCAGGCATGAGCGCGGGTATCAGCGCGAGTCCGAGCACGGCTATGGGCGCAGCAATTAGCGCATCAGGCGCTAGCGGGAGCATGAGCGGGAATATCAGCGGGGGGGGCGTAAGCACGAGAGTCAGCGCGGGCGCGTGCGTGCGCGTGCGCGTGCGAGAGAAGAGCAATGCGCGTTGCTTTGCAGGGGGGACGCACAGGGCTGACTCACGGGTAGCTGTAACACTCCCGCTTCGGCCGGGTGCGATTTTCCGGGCAGACCGTCGGGCAGGTTTGCTTGTTCGGGCAGCGACAGAGGAAGGTCGGGGTCCTGGTTCCGTAGGGAAAGGGACGGGCAGGTTTGACGGGAGAGAAGGGGGGGGAAAGGAGGGGGAGAGGGAGGGGGAGAAGGAGGGGGGGAGAGAGGGGGAGAATAGGGGAGTGGAGAAGGGCGCAAGGAGTGGGAGTGCAAGCGATGAGAGAAGGGGGACGGGGAAGATGGGAGGGGGGGGAAGCAGTGGAGCAGAAGGGGCAGGGAGAGCAAGGAGAGATGCACCGAGAGAGGTGTGGCAAGGGCAGGGGCAGGGGCAGGGGCAAGGGCAAGGGCAAGTGAACAGGGCACCGTCAGGAGGCGGAGGATTAGAAGGAGGAGGAGGAGGAGGAGGAGGAGGAGGAGGAGCAAAGGCCAAGGGAAGTGCATGGCAACGAGACGTAGGCCGAGCACCAGCAGGCGGATCAACGCCAGGACCATCTGCTCCTTCTCAGTCCTCTCCCCCTCCTCCTCCTCCTCCTCCTCCTCCTCCTCCTCCTCCTCCTCCTCCTCCTCCTCCTCCTCCTCCTCCTCCTCCTCCTCCTCCTCCTCCTCCTCCTCCTCCTCCTCCTCCTCCTCCTCCTCCTCCCCCTCCTCCCCTTCCATCTACTCGTTCAACAGCGTCCTTTTGTCCCCCTACGCCCACTGTTGCTGCTGCTGCTGCGGCTGCTGCAGTCGCTGCTGCAGGAGCAGCGTTGAAGCAGGAGGCGAGAAGCCAAGGCAGGATTGGAGCCGTGGGAACAACAACACCAGTTCCTGGGAGAGCGAGCGGAGAGAATGGGGGAGGAGAAAGAGGCAGGCAAGAGGGCAGGGTTAAAACAGGGGCAGGGGGAGGGACAGTGACGGGGACTGTTGTTCCTCGTGCTGCTGCTCCTGACGTTGCCGGTCCTCCAAGTGCTCCAAGGGATGTTCCCAAAGCGGTGTCTGGCACTCAAACACGGCCTCGTCCGTTTGACTCTGGTGGCTCAAGGACAGACGACGGTCTGACTGCAGGGAGTGGGGCCGGTGCAGGGGGGGGTGCAGGGAGCTACGCAAGGGCCAACGCAGCAAGCAGTGATGCTTTTGTCAATAGAGGTACCTCTGCTGTTCCATACTCCATGCTCTTGCATATCATTGCTCCACCCTCCCTCCCCCCTCCCTTTTACCTCCTCCCTCCACCCCTCTGACCTGCACCTCTGCTTTCCACTACTTTAGCCCTTTCCAGTCTGATTTTTCCAGTCTGGTTTTTCCAGTCTGATTTTTCCAGTCTGATTTTTCCAGTCTGATTTTTCCAGTCTGATTTTTCCAGTCTGATTTTCCCAGTCTGATTTTTTCAGTCTGATTTTTCCAGTCTGCTTTTTCCAGTCTGATTTTTCCAGTCTGATTTTCCCAGACTGGTTTTTCCAGTCTGATTTTTCTAGCATAGATTTTCCTGTATAACCTTGACGTTTTTCTTTCCTCCGCTTACCTTGAAGGCACCACTTGCTGACGTCCACCTGCCTTCCTCCCAACCCTCACGTCCACCTGCCTTCTGAACCCCACAAAGGACTTTCCTTGCAGTCTGTTTCCGATCCAAGCATAACCTATCCACCCTCTTTTCCCCGGCTCTGCATGTGACACTCAGGGCTCAGGGTGTGGACGGAGCGGCGGCGACAGTGGCTGGCAGGGGAGGGGATGAGGGGCGGGGGAGGGAAACCGGAACGGGCAGGAGGAGTGGGAGGAGTGCGAGGAGAGGGAGTAGGGGCAGTGGGGAGGGGAGGAGGGGCATCTAGTGCAGCAAGGGATGATAAGCAGGGGCTTCAGGAGCGGAGTGATGGCGGCGACAGGCCGAGGAATACTGGCACTGTGATTAAGTGAGATGGGAAGGGCTGTGCCGCCGATGAGTAGAGAGCAGTGAGACGCAGGTCTTGGCTGCATGTCTTGGCTGCATGTCTTGGCTGCATGTCTTGGCTGCATGTCTTGGCTGCATGTCTTGGCTGCATGTCTTGGCTGCATGTCTTGGCTGCATGTCTTGGCTGCATGTCTTGGCTGCATGTCTTGGCTGCATGTCTTGGCTGCATGTCTTGGCTGCATGTCTTGGCTGCATGTCTTGGCTGCATGTCTTGGCTGCATGTCTTGGCTGCATGTCTTGGCTGCATGTCTTGGCTGCATGTCTTGGCTGCATGTCTTGGCTGCATGTCTTGGCTGCATGTCTTGGCTGCATGTCTTGGCTGCATGTCTTGGCTGCATACCTTGGCTGCATGTCTTGGCTGCATGTCTTGGCTGCATGTCTTGGCTGCATGTCTTGGCTGCATGTCTTGGCTGCATGTCTTGGCTGCATGTCTTGGCTGCATGTCTTGGCTGCATGTCTTGGCTGCATGTCTTGGCTGCATGTCTTGGCTGCATGTCTTGGCTGCATGTCTTGGCTGCATGTCTTGGCTGCATGTCTTGGCTGCATGTCTTGGCTGCATGTCTTGGCTGCATACCTTGGCTGCATATCTTGGCTGCATATCTTGGCTGCATACCTTGGTTACATGCCTTGGCCGCAGGTGATGGCCAAAGGTGTTGAGTTGGCTTCAGGTGTGGGCAGCGGTCTGGGCAGCCACATATCCTTCCCAATCTCGTCCTCTCCTCTCTGCCCTCACTCCCTGCCGTCTCCCCCCTCACCCTTCCCTCCCTCTCCCTATGTGCCACCATCAGGCCAGGCAGCACGTATGAGGATCTGCTCTCAACCAGCCGCCCCTTCCCCCAGCCCATTCCCCTCCCTGTAAGCCCATTCCCATCATCCAAAGCTCCCACGCGCTCATCCGTGTCCCCCCCATCCAGAGTTTTCTCTTTATGTTGCACAACTGCGTCCATGCATGGTATGCACCCACTCTCACTCTTCCACTCCCACTCTCTCGCTCTCTCGTCTGCTCTCGTCCAAGGGTCTTAGTATCTATTGCTCTCTGTTGCATCTGAGCAGGAGATGGTTCGATTCCTCATCCAGGTGTGGGAGCAGGAGGGCCTCTACGATTGAATCGACAGACTCCTTCCACATTCAGTACTGTTTACATCTTGCAGTGACCAATGCACAACAGGCAGATGCTATAATGTTGCTGCAGGAGTGAGCTGTTCTTTCGGAGTCCCTCTCTAACTCCATATCCCTTGCAAACACCAAATGTCACACGGTGCAATAGAGGACGAGAACAACAGCGGGCTTTCCAAATGAAGCAATGTTACTCCGCAGTAAAAAACTCCCACCAGTAAATCACTCACGAAAACGTTCGGCCACTTAAGATTGCCACGTGCTAGCAACGACGCCTTCATCCGTAGCATAGAGTCACCTTGGTTTGATGCTAATTCAGCCGGCTACAGTTTTATTTTTTATATACATCCGCGATCCAGTTTATCGTACACTCCGTCCCCGGGAATCTCTGGATCTCCAGAGAGGTGGGGAAAAGCAGAGGTGCAGGATGCGGCGGAATCTTGTGATTCGAATCTGGCCAGCTCAAGCGAGAGCCAAGCCTTTTGTTTGAGCTGCAGCGAAAGTAGCTCCTGCCACGACGGACGTTTAGCTGAACACGCGGCCAACGCACGTCCAACAGGCAACTCCGAAGCACACATAGAAAATTCCTGAATCAGGAATAGTGCGACTGCCTTTTTCAGTTCCCATTCCCCATGTCTGACCGGATTGTAGCCATTGTGTTTCGCACGCCACCACACCACACCACCATTCCAAAGCACGGTTCATCTCATCTGTCGACTAACCGGCGGCACCATCCCTCCTCCATGCCTCCCTTCCCTTACCTCCCATATGCCATACCCTCCCATTCCTGGCCTCGTTCTTGTCCAACTGTATTCTCCATAGATTGCCAGGGCTTGCTATCTTATGCAGGGGTGCGTAGAACCTCTTACCTCAGGCATTCCAGCAGTAGTTTATCTGGTTTTCGTGCCTGTCTTGGCTCGTGTTCTGTATAAAGGGTGAGACGACGGGTGGTTCTAGATTATGGAATGATGTTTTCACCGCTCTGATCGCCGTGCAACGTTGTCAGCTGTTTTTGCTGGCTCGTAATTCTCCTATTTCGGTCATTAGCGGACGTAGCATCCAGTGATGGTGTCAACGCCCGACGATTATGGCGGGTCCGATAGAAGTCTTGTCGTACACGAGCGTGCAGAGCTGTCAAAAGTTTCCTTCTCGTGTCCGTCACCTCACCGTCGTTCATTGCCGGTAGCATCAAACACCAGGCAGGCTAAGATTTCCTTCGCTTCAATAAAAGCTCGAGTGCTAGAGCCAGAGTTGGACCAGAATCAGTTGGCTCTCCGCCTGCGCGTCGTGGGAGAAAGCGTCCAACAGGCCATTTCGAAGATCCAGCTCCCAGGTCTTCCGCTCTTCAAGCTTCCATTCTTCGACGACGATCCGTTTGGAGCAATCACAGCTCTAAACCATGTCTACGCTGGGACGATGGCTCGGACGTTGTCCCAGGTGCGTGCACAACTTGGTTTAAGTGTAAGGTTTTAATTCATGCCATGTCGTTCTTACAGGTTGCTTTTGAAATTGTGTTCCTTCTAGGTCCTATGTCATCCAATTGACACAGTTAAGACCAGAATGCAAGTAAAGGATCCCACGAAAAAACTACGGAAATGGAGACGTAAGGTAGTGAAGAAGGCGTTTGAAGTTGGGCCAATCGACATTGATAATTGGTTCTTCAAGGGCCCGTCCGATCTTTTCCGTGGAGTGTGGGGTGCTATTCTGGGCACAATCCCAAACGCAATGCTTTACTTCATCGCGTACGAAGGTCAGTGATCATCACTCCACGTTATGGTTTATCTTTGTATTGTGTATGGTGTATAAGCGTTCTAACAGAAGCTGCGTATTGTGTCTACAGCCACCAAGAAAAAGCTGGAAAATAAACTTCCGCCGGGACCGGTGCACGTAGCTTCTGCCACAGTTGGCACGGTCGCCGCATCGATTGTTCGGGTGAGATATGAAACCTGACTCCGCTTTCCCACGCGTAACGAGTGTTTTTGTTTGAGTTGGGCCTGTTTCTTCACAGAAGGTCCTATGCAGAAATCCCTGACTCGACTAACGCGAAGCTGACTGTTGCAGGTTCCTGCTGACACGCTGAAGCACAGAGTACAAGCCTACATGCATCGCGATGGTGAGATAACTAATCCCGATCTGCCTTCTGACGTAACACGTCATGCCTTCTTCACGTAAATTTTCCTAGTCTCCACCAGTGGTGCTTCACATGTTCCGATCATCACTCTCTTTCACCATGCTCAGTGTTTGAGGCCCTCAAGGTCGTCCTCCAGACTGAGGGGATAGCTGGTCTCTACAGAGGCTTTTGGCCCACTCTGATGAGAGACGTTCCAGAGATCGCCATTCAGGTACCTTGTCGCTCTTGAATAGGAAAACTAGCCTTTCTAAGTGTCTTGATCTGTACCTTGTATGAGTATTACATCTCTTTTCTGATTGTTCATGTGCAGTTTGCTGTCTATGAGAATCTTCGGGCCTTCGTGAAGGAGAAGAGGAAGGTTGAGAAGCTGACGTGAGTATCTATTTCCTGCCTGTGACTCCGTGCAACGTCTTTTGTGTCTTGCTACATGCTCACCCTAATTTTCCTTTTTTTTCAGAACCCCAGAGCACCTGTTGCTTGGAGCAGCCGCAGGAGCAGCTGCCGCAACATGCACTATGCCTGTAAGTTGCTGGATTTGGCTGTATGGATCCATATTTTTGTGAGTGGTGGAACTTATGTTTATGCTTGGTTGGGGTGCTGCAGCTTGACCTTGTGAAGACCCGGCAACAGTGTGGTGTTTCACAAGGAATTCACAAGATTGTACTCGCTGTAATGGCTGAGAGTGGGCCAGCTGGACTTTTGGCAGGACTGGTAAGTAAGCAGTATGTATGCTTGACTTCATTACTCTCCACGCCAATGGATAAGCTGACAATTCTCTTTTCTGTGCAGGGTCCTCGTGTCTTCCATGTGTCACTGATGTCTGCTGTGTTCTTCGGACTGTTTGAGTATTGCAAGCTGGTGAGGTTCTTGGCCTTTTTTTTGTCACCTATTCGTCTCTTGCACAGTGGAAATGGCATTGCAACCTGACATGTTCTTAATTTTGTGCCTGGCGTTTTCCCACAATGACAGATCATGAAGCCTGATAGATCACCCTCGGACAAGCTGTATCTCCCAAAAATCTGGAACAAGAGGAGAGACCACATTTGGAAGCGTCAATTTGTTTATACAGAATAGTTCTCGTCTGGCTCCTGGTCATCAACATAATGTCAGCTGTGCGCTCGTGGCATTTTTGGAATTCCTGTGCGCTCGCCGTACATGTTCTACTGTCAGTGTCTCAAAAGTGTCTGAATTGTTCAGCTAAGTCCAGCCATGTAACCAACGGGAAGGTAAGTGTAGTTGATAAGGTTGAAGTGAAAGAACTTTACAAATACTTACTGGGTTTTGCCACAGCAAGTACCGTGAACAGTTCGCGTCCGCCGCCTCAGCCCTCAAACCTCGCGTCAAACCACCCCTGCCGACCTACTCAGCCCCGAACTTGTTACCGAGACGCCCCGAACCCAATTTGACCCTGTCACCCTCAGAACTACCGAGCCCTTGACTGGTCCAGCTCTCAAGGTTCAATCTGGTCAACTAGCACTATATAAGCCCTAGAGTCTTCATTGTTAGAGAACAATTCTGTAGTCAAGCTCCCCTATAGTATTTTGCGCTGTACTCTTGAGTTATATTTCATAACATCTTGTATCAGAGCCACGATTCTGCCCATCTAGGTTCCGATAGGGGAGCAGTCATAGAGTAGCGGAATGAATGAAAAACAGGGAGCATGGTGGTATTGACCTAAATTGTTGTACTCACTAAGGCATGCCCTTATCTTGTACACAATAACATATACCGCATTCCCTCGGATAAAACACCCACGGGTGGCACAAAAATTTGATGCAAAATTTAGTGGGGGTGTAATTAGTGGCACTTTTTGTATAACGCCCGAGGGCTATGGAATGACAATTTTATGTTTATGAACTGGAATTGAACTGTGTTGTATGTTGGGCTGAGAAAAATGATCTTTCAGAGACTAAGTCCCTAGTTGTACAAGGATGCTTGAGTAGTGCAACGGAATGTTGGGCTGAGAAAAGCCCGTAGGATCTTTCAGAGATCAAGTCCCAGTTGTACAAGATACTTGAGTAGTGCAGCGGAAGTTGAGTAGTTGAAGCCTTTGCACTAGTATGTAAGAGCAAGTGATTGACTAAAGGAAACAAGCATACAACAATATATAGAAAATAGGAAAGTAAAGCAGTTGTAGAATACAGTTGAAGGAACGGTTATCGAGTCACACAGCGACTCGATGGTTGATTCGGTTACCACCCTTGCAGTTGTAATGGTCAGTCGCAACCTCCGGTTGCGACCCTTCGAGTCTTTCGTCCTTTCGTGTTCTTTCGTCCAACCTCCTCGTGTAACCTCCGTTGACTCATGTACCCGATACGTCTTTACTCGAGTGCAGTGTCATACTTCAGAAACGCTTAAGTCCTTGAGGTATTTCCAACACTCCCCTTCGTTTCTGGAGTGCTGACGTGTCCAGATTCGGTGCCGTTTATCTGCCCGGTCAGCAGCATGCAGTAATCGAACTTTGCCTTCGCCAGTTTCTTCGTCAGGTAGTCTGCGGCCATTTCTGTCGTGGGGCAGTAACTGAGTTGAAGTCTCCCTTTCGCGATTTCATCTTTGACGAAGAAGTATCGCAGGGCGATATGCTTGGTTCGATTAGCGAACCCGTCCTTGTTCGCGATTTTAATTGCGGATTGGTTGTCGCAGAATATCGAGAAGACGGGCAATTTTGCGATTTTCGCTTCCTCGAGCAACTCTCGCAGGTAGAGTCCTTCTTTGGTCGCAGTGCATAGGGCGATGTATTCTGCTTCAGCCGAAGATAGCGCGATTAGTTCTTGTTTGCTGGACTGCCAGGAGATAGTCCCGATAGGCTCTAGTCGGTAGATGTAGCCCGTCCTTGAGTGTCGATTTTCCCTGTCTCCTGCGTGGTCGGCGTCGACGTATCCGAGTAGTTGTACGGACGATGTCGTTGTTTTACTGTAGGTAAGTCCGGTCGTTGGCGTAGAGACAAAGTAGAGCAGTGTTCGATTTAGCTCCTCGAGATCCTCTTGTTCCGGCTGCTTCAGATGTGTCGCTCGTTGGCTCGCGCTGTAAGATAGATTTGGTCGGCAGGTTACTGCTGCGAATAGTAAGCAGCCGAGCTTCTGCTGATACTCCTGGATTTGCTTCGCGGGGAGTTTTGCGTAGGTGTCGTTGTTGTTCCCGTAGCGGTAAGGAGTCGCGACTACAGTCGGCGTTAGTCAGAATTTCTTTGCGACAACGCCTGCGTATTTTCCAGTGTGTACGTAGAACGCCAAGTCGTCTTCGACGTCGTTCAGGCCTAGATACTGGCTCACGGTGTTTGACACCGTCAGCGTTAATTCGCTCTTCAGCTCCCCTTCGAACCAGGTGACGACGTCGGTAGTGGAGCCGACGTAGAGTAGATCATCGACGTAGATGATGAGTAGGACGAAGTCCCCCCCCTTTTGTAGTCGGTACATTCCTTGGTCGTGTGGCAGCTGCAGGAAGCCGATTCTGACGAGGCGGCCGTGAAGGTGTTGCTGCCAGAGTCGTGGGGCTTGTTTGATTCCGTAGAGGGATTTTACCAGCTGGCATATCTTTGTGGGATCGTCGATGAATCCATGGGGCTGCTTGACGAAGATTTCGGAGTCCACAGGTGCGTACAGGAAGGCGTTGGCGACATCGATCTGGCGTAGTGGTAGCTTTTTCGTGGCCGCGACAGCGAGCACGATGCGTGGGGAGGTGTGTCGGGAGACTGGGGCGAATGTCTCAGTGTAGTCAGTTCCATATTGCTGGTCGAATCCTCGTACGACTCAGCGCGCTTTGAAGCGGTCGATGAAGCCATCCGCATTGGTCTTGATGCGGTACACCCATTTCCCCGAGAGTACGTTCTTCCTGTTGATGTTTGTTGCAGGTACCAGCTTCCACGTGTTTCGGTCTTGCAGAGCTTTCAGTTCTTTTCCATTGCCTCCTTCCATTTCGCCTTATGTTCCCCCCCCAGAGCCCGCGACAGAGTAGTTGGCTCGCGCGGAGACGGCGGTGGCGGGTGCTGGACGGAGACCCATAATCCAAGTATCTGCAGGCCCGTGGGTGAGTGTCGAGGGGAATTTTCATTCCCGGGATAAGCTGCTTCGTCGCCGTCTTCGGGATCAGGTAAGAAATTTGGTCCGATGCGTTCTGAGACATTCGTGTCGACTGGTTGAGGTGTAACGTAACCTTGGTCAGCGAAGTGATAATAGGTGTCGAGGTTCTTACTATCGAGAGGATTGTCGTCGTTGAGGGGAACAGGCACGGAGCAGTTAGGGAGTGGTCCGGCAGTTTCCGAGGCTTCAGGTACGTCTTCTTCTGCTGCGTCAGCTTCGGCAGCACGATCGGCGAAGGAGCGAAGGCCCGCGAAGCCGTCGGTGGGGTCGTCTGTGTTGGCGACGTTGTCCAGGTAATGCTGCAGCGTCAGTCGCTCGTAGAAAATCACATCACGTGATGCCACTATATTTTTGTCTTGTATGTCGAGGAGTTTCCATGCTTGGAAATGTTTTATGATCCCGAGGTGTAGTCCCCACCGTGCTCGTTGAGTGAAGCGTCCTGCTCGAGCTGTGTGGGGTCTGTACTGTACCATGCAGCCGAAAACTCGAAGTAATTTTGTGCTGCCCCTTTTTCGTGTCGACAGCAGGTGCGGTGATGCGTTGTTGGGAAGTGATGACGAGGACAACAAGTTGTGCAGGTGGATTGCATGCGTCATCGTGTCTGGCTACAGTGTGTTGGGCAGTCTCATCCCCAGGAGCAGCTTTCGCATCGTCGTCTGCAAGGTCCGGTTCATCCTCTCTGCGACCCCCTGCTGTTGGTGAGCGTAGGGCAGGGACACCAAGCGTCTGATGCCTCTTTCTCCCAAGTAGTTCCTGAATCGTTGTGACTGGTATTTCAGTGCCCCGTCTGACTGGTATCTTTGTTGTTGTTGGTGAGTCATTTAGTATGTGAGAGCAAGTGATTGATTTAAAAGAAACAAGCATACAGCAATATATAGAAAATAGGAAAGTAAAGCAATTGTGGAATACAGTTGAAAGAACGGTTATCGAGTCGCACATCGACTCGATGATCGGTTCGGTTACCACCCTTGCAGTTGTAACGGTCAGTCGCAACTGGAGGTTGCGACCCTTCGAGTCTTTCGTCCTTTCGTGTTCTTTCGTCCAACCTCCTCGTGTAACCTCCGTTGACTCGTGTACCCGATACGTCTTTACTCGAGTGCAGTGTCATACTTCAGAAACGCTTAAGTCCTTGAGGTATTTCCAACACTCCCCTTCGTTTCTGCAGGTTGTTACTAGCGAGAGGAGTGTCGTCGTCGAGTGGAACAGGCACGGAGCAGTAAGGGAGTGGTCTGGCAGTTTCCGAGGCTTCAGGTACGTCTTCTTCTGCTGCGTCAGCTTCGGCAGCCCAGTCGACGAAGGACCGAAGGCCCTTGAAGCCGTCGGTGGGGTCCTCCGTGTTGGCGACATTGTCCAGTTAATGCTGCAGCATCAGTCGCTCGTAGAAAATCACATCACGTGAGGCCACTGTATTTTTGTCTTGTATGTCGAGGAGTTTCCATGCTTGGAAATGTTTTGCGATCCCGAGGTGTAGTCCCCACCGTGCTCATTGAGAGAATCGTCTTGCTCGAGCTGTGTGGGGTCTGTACTGTACCATGCAGCCAAAGAGTCGAATTAATTTTGTGCTGCCCGTTTTTCGTGTCCACAGCAGGTGCGGTGATGCGTTGTTGGGAAGTGATGACGAGGACAACAAGTTGTGCAGGTGGATTGCATGCGTCATCGTGTCTGGCTACAGTGTGTTGGGCAGTCTCATCCCCAGGAGCAGCTTTCGCATCGTCGTCTGCAAGGTCCGGTTCATCCTCTCTGCGACCCCCTGCTGTTGGTGAGCGTAGGGCAGGGACACCAAGCGTCTGATGCCTCTTTCTCCCAAGTAGTTCCTGAATCGTTGTGACTGGTATTCCAGTGCCCCGTCTGACTGGTATCTTTGTTGTTGTTGGTGAGTCATTTAGTATGTGAGAGCAAGTGATTGATTTAAAAGAAACAAGCATACAGCAATATATAGAAAATAGGAAAGTAAAGCAATTGTGGAATACAGTTGAAAGAACGGTTATCGAGTCGCACATCGACTCGATGATCGGTTCGGTTACCACCCTTGCAGTTGTAACGGTCAGTCGCAATCGGAGGTTGCGACCCTTCGAGTCTTTCGTCCTTTCGTGTTCTTTCGTCCAACCTCCTCGTGTAACCTCCGTTGACTCATGTACCCGATACGTCTTTACTCGAGTGCAGTGTCATACTTCAGAAACGCTTAAGTCCTTGAGGTATTTCCAACACTCCCCTTCGTTTCTGGAGTGCTGACGTGTCCAGATTCGGTGCCGTTTATCTGCCCGGTCAGCAGCATGCAGTAATCGAACTTTGCCTTCGCTAGTTTCTTTGTCAGGTAGTCTGCGGCCATTTATGTCGTGGGGTAGTAACTGAGTTGAAGTCTCCCCTTCGCGATCTCATCCTTGACGAAGAAATACCGCAAGGCGATGTGCTTGGTTCGATTGGCGAACCCATCTTTGTTCAAGATTTTAATTAAGGAATGGTTGTCGCAGAGTAACGAGAAGGCGGGCATGGTTGCTATTTTCGCTTCCTCGAGCAGCTTCCGCAGGTAAAGTCCTTCTTTGGTCGCAGTGCAGAGGGCGATATATTCTGCTTCAGCCGAAGATAGCGCAATTAATTCCTGCTTGCTCGATTGCCAGGAGATAGTCCCGATAGGTTCTAATAGGTAGATGTAGCCCGTTATGGAGCGTCGATTTTCCTTAAACTCCCGCATGGTCGGCGTCGACATAGCCGAGTAGTCGTACAGACGACGGTGTTACTTTGCTGTAGGTAAGTCCGGTCATCGGCGTAGAGACGAAGTAGAGTAGTGCCCGATTTAACTCTTCGAGATCCTCTCCGGCTACAAGAGGATCCTCTCCTCTTGTAGATGTAGATTTAAAAGCAGCCCAGCTGCTTTAGGTGTGTCGCCAGTTGGCTCGCGGTGTAGGACAGGTCCGGTCGGCAGGTTACTGCTGCGAACAGTAGACAACCAAGTTTCTGTTGATATTCCTGGATTTGCTTCGCGGGGAGTTTTGCGGAGGTTCCGACTTCGACGTTCCCGTAGCGATAGGGAGTCGCGACTACGATCGGCGTTAGTCCGAATTTCTTCGCGACAACGCCTGCATACTTTCCGGCGTGTAGGTAGAACGCCGAGTTGTCTTAGACGACGTTCAGGCCCAGGTACAGGGTCATGGTGTTAGACACCGTAAGTGTCAAGTCACTCCTCAGCTCCCCTTCGAACCAGGTGGCGATGTCAGTAGTGGAGCCGATGTAGAGCAGGTCGTTGACGTAGACGATTAGTCGGACAAAACCCCCTTCCTTCTGTAGTCAGTACATGCCTTGGTCGTGCGGCAGCTGTAGGAAGCCGATCCTGACGAGGCGGCCGTGAAGATGCTGCTGCCAAAGCCGCGGGGCTTGTTTGATCCCGTAGAGGGATTTTATCAGCTGGCATACTTTTGTGGGATCGTCGATGAATCCGTGGGGCTGCTTGACGAAGATCTCGGCGTCCACAAGTGCGTACAGGAAGGCGTTTGCGACGTCGATCTGGCGCAGTGGTAGCATGCGGTACAACCACTTTCCCGAGAGCACGTTTTTCCCGTTGGTTTTTGTTGCAGGTACCAGCTTCTACGTGTTTCGGTCTTGCAAGGCTTTTAGTTCTTTTTCCATTGCTTCCTTCCATTTCGCCTTGTGTTCCCCCCCAAGAGCCTGCGACAGAGTCGTTGGCTCGCGCGGAGACGGCGGCGGCGGGGTCTGGATGGCGACCCATAGTCCAAGGATCTGCAGGCCCGTGGGTGTGTGTCGAGGGGAATTTTCATTCCCGGGATAGGTTGTTTCGTCACCATCTTCTGGATCAGGTAAGAAATTTGGTCCGATGCGTTCTGAGACATTCGCGTCGACTGGTTGAGGTGTAACGTAACCTTGGTCAGCGAAGTGGTAATATGTGTCGAGGTTGTTATTAGCGAGAGGATTGTCGTCGTCGAGTGGAACAGGCACGGAGCAGTAAGGGAGTGGCCCGGCAGTTTCCGAGGCTTCAGGTACGTCTTCTTCTGCTGCGTCAGCTTCGGCAGCCCAGTCGACGAAGGACCGAAGGCCCTTGAAGCCGTCGGTGGGGTCCTCCGTGTTGGCGACATTGTCCAGGTAATGCTGCTGCGTCAGTCGCTCGTAGAAAATCACATCACGTGAGGCCACTGTATTTTTGTCTTGTATGTCGAGGAGTTTCCATGCTTGGAAATGTTTTGCGATCCCGAGGTGTAGTCCCCACCGTGCTCATTGAGAGAATCGTCCTGCTCGAGCTGTGTGGGGTCTGTACTGTACCATGCAGCCAAAGACTCGAAGTAATTTTGTGCTGCCCCTTTTTCGTGTCCACAGCAGGTGCGGTGATGCGTTGTTGGGAAGTGATGACGAGGACAACAAGTTGAGCAGGTGGATTGCATGCGTCATCGTGTCTGGCCACAGTGTGTTGGGCAGTCTCATCCCCAGGAGTAGTTTTCGCATCGTCGTCTGCAAGGTCCGGTTCATCCTCTCTGCGACCCCCTGCTGTTGGTGAGCATAGGGCAGGGACACCAGGCGTCTGATGCCTCTTTCTGCCAAGTAGTTTCTGAATCGTTGTGACTGGTACTCTAGTGCTCCGTCTGACTGGAAGCTCTTGAGTTGCGAGCCTGATTCGCGTTCAGCGATGGGCAGCCATGCCGTGAGGGCTTCGAACGCTTGATCTCGTGTCTTGAGGTTGTAATGCCAGACGTATCGTGTTGCTGCGTCGATGAACGTTATAACATAGTTGTATTCTGCTTCACTGTCATCTCGAGACATATTTAAGATGTCGCTGTAGACTTTTCCCATCAATTCGTATGTAGGTGCGCTTGGATTGTGGTGCGACGGAAAAGGTTGGTGGGGAAGATTGGCTTCGGGGCACGTGAAGTATCGTGCGCGGGGCCGTCGAAGTTCTTGGCCGCTCGTTGTGGGAAGGGCGTTTCTTTCTAACACTTCTGCTTGTATGGTTTGTAGCACTGTGCTGTTTGCAAGATGCCCGAGACGTTGATGCCAGATGTCGTCGAGAGCGCGATGGCCGGGTGAGCGCTGGTACATGTCGGCGTTGGAGAAGAATGCGACGACCGTGGCGGGACTTCGGCAGACTTCTCGGATGATGGGCATAAGTTGACCTGCTTCGGTTGGCGGTCCTTGGATTGCTGGTGATGGTACACGGCTGGGTCCTGCTGTTGCTACTGCAGGTGACGTCGGGGAAAGGACGCTTGCTGGTACTTGTCGTTCTTGTCGTATGACTGCTAATGCTCGCGTTCTCTCTACTGCAGGTATGGTGTTAGAGTACCACAATCCATCTGGGGTAAAGTCAGGGTCAAGATCCGGCGGGTGCGTCCAGGCGGCGAACGACACGATGCCATCCCTGTCGGCAGTACCGCGGTCGGGGACGAAATCCAACACGAAGACACCCGACTTCAAGAGAGCGCGACCGATGAAGAGGCCGCCCTTCCCGTGGTAAAGACAAAATCGTTGGCGTCCGAGTCGCATTCCAGGTGAATCCCTTTTTCCATTAGTTGACTGGCGCTTAGCAGATTGTATCCCAAGTTGTCGACGATTAGAACCTTGTTGAGTTGCAGTATGACATTTTTCTCCATGGACTGCAACTGAACCACTCCTTGTCTGTTTGTTTTCTGGTTCTCGTTATTGGTGACGATGATGATGACATCGCGGTTGAGGCATCGCTCTTGTTGCACGAAGCGTCCGTAAGAACACATGTGTTGGCCGCAACAGCTGTCCAAGAACCAGGTGTTTCGCCCAGTGGGTTCGGCGTTGGCGACTGCAGCGTACGTCGGGTTGACCTGAAGGCCTTGTGAGCACGGCGTCGGCAGTTCTTCTTCGTCTGGAGCGTAAGTGGGTGGTGATCCGGGTGCGCAGTTGTCGATGCGTACCATACAATTGATGATGTTCGGTGTGCCCTGTGCAGATGTGGAGGAACGCCTTGGCGGACTTTCTTGAGTGGAAGCGACTTGTGGGTCTACTGGACGATAAACTCGGGGGCGTGTGCAGTTAAGTTTGGAGTGTCCGGATGTCTGACAGTTGTGGCACAATGGTGGCACGATGGTGAGTCCTTTGGTGTCGTGTCGATTCTGCCTGTTACGTCGATTGTAGTTGTCATTTCTTCGTTGAGCATAGAAGACTAACAGTTGCTGCTTGTTTCTTGGTTGTCTTTCTTCAAACAGATCCATCTCCTGTTGTTCAGCATGAAGCTCAGCGCAGAGGTGCATCTCCGAAATTCGTCCGTGGGCGCGAAGAAGTGAGCGGGTGGTTCTCCATTCTGGCCCGAGCCCGGCGAGGACAAGTGTCACGAAGCTTTCTTCAGTGATTGTACCTCCGCACCGAAGCAGGAGGTTGCGGAGTGTCTGGCTGCGACTCATATACTGCATCGCCTTTTCCCTGGTTTTCATTTGTATTGTTGTCAGCCGCTGCATGAGTCTGCTTTGTGTCACACTGTCATTTGCTTGGTAGAGACACTTGAGGTGATGCCGTGCGAGCTCCGTGGAGTTTCCGGAGCTCTGATACGTTCTGATGCTTTGTTGTTCTTGTGGTGACAAGTTCCGCAGGAGAACTGTGTACGCAAGCAGCGATTGATAAGTGAAGATTTCCTGCTCCTTTGCAGTGCCATTGCTTGGAAATGGCAGGGACCCGTTGAAGTATCCCAAGAGATGCGCGGCCTCCATCAACAGCTCGAACTCGAAGCTCCAGGTAAAAAAGTTAGGTCCGTTGAACGGTGAGGATGTCTGCAGTTTGACCACGTGTGAAAACTGCGCCTGGAGACTCAATATCTTGTTTGGTGTTTGTTGTAATGCAGATGCTGTTGGTTGGGCACGCGGCGGCATGAACTCGAACATCCCCGGTGAAGAGTGATAAGGCGCAAAGGTAGGCGCTTGATTGTGTCGCCCAAACGATGAGTTGTCGAGGCTCATTGGCGCTAATCCCATGTTTCCTCCGTTGCTCTGTGTTGAATGTGCAGGTGTCCTTGTCTGCTGCTGCTGTTCGAAGTGCGACATGAAGCTGAAGAACCTTTCCATAAGGTTTGGGTCCACGCTTAAAGAGGATGATGGGGTTACCATTTCTGGTGCCCTTCCTGTTGTTTCTTGAGCAGCGCCGGTCTCGGTTTGCTGTCCTGAAGTGTGTAGTCCAGAGTTTCCAGGTTGAGTGTCTTGGGCGCTGGGTGAGCCTGTAGAGATCTTCTTGCCCTTGTTGTCCATGACTTATAATTGATGAAGCTGTTGATGTGTTAACTGTAGATAGAGCGTTGTTGCTGGGAGTTTGGTCTCTGACCAGCTCTCATACCATGTTGGGCTGAGAAAAAGCCCTTAGGATCTTTAAGAGACGAAGTCCCTAGTTGTACAAGGATGCTTGAGTAGTGCAGCAGAAGTTGAGTAGTTGAACCCTTACACTAGTATCTGAGAGCAAGTGATTGATTAAAAGAAACAAGCATACAGCAATATATAGAAAATAGGAAAGTAAAGCAGTTGTGGAATACAGTTGAAAGAACGGTTATCGAGTCGCACAATGACTCGATGATCGGTTCGGTTACCACCCTTGCAGTTGTAACGGTCAGTCGCAACCGGAGGTTGCGACCCTTCGAGTCTTTTGTCCTTTCGTGTTCTTTCCTCCAACCTCCTCGTGTAACCTCCGTTGACTCGCGTACCCGATACGGCTTTACTCGAGTGTAGTGTCATACTTCAGAAACGCTTAAGTCCTTGAGGTATTTCCAACATTGTAGACAGCTCTTTTGTGCCGAATTTTGACGAGATCGCGTATATGGTGAGGAGGACCATCCTCATGCCACGTTGCAGGCAAACAGTCATAGCTTGCCTGCGTCACAGGTTGTCACGTTCTGTCAAATCGTGGTGGCAAGTGGCAGCCTCGACGCCACAATGTGACAGCGCTCCAAAGCTGGAAGGAATCTGTTGCAGATTCCTTCACGACCCAACCAAGGCCGACCGACATGGATTCTCTCGCACTGCAAAGTGTTGACTATGAGGAGCGTGTTCCCATGAGCCTCGTACAGTATCAGACTCACAACATTCGCCTGAGTGACGGGAATTCTAGGCATGGTAACAGTTCTACACCGCATTGAACCACTTCGCATTGAACCACTTCGCGTCGAGCTTGCATGCACTGCTCAGTGACGCGCGAGTCTGATAAGAGACTGTGATAAGAGGCAAAATCTACAGAAATCCATTGAAAATGAACCAGGGGGGTGGTGTATAGGTTTCATGCCAAAAACTAGGATGGTATGAGTATCCAGTTTAATAAAGCACCCAGGTCCGCCCAAACCACCCATGGGTGATGAATTCCGGCGAGTGTTTTATCCAGGGGAATATGGTACAAAATATGTTTGACACACCCCCTAGACTGGACAAGGGGCAGTGCCTGGCAAGAGACAAGCAACCCAATGCGGCACTACTAGTCCAACTCTGAGACTAGGGTCCGAAGGCCAGTCAACAAGACAAAAAAATCAACAAGAGCAAGCCAGGGCGTCACTACTAGTCCGGCCATCAGAAGAGAAGCCACAAGGCCAGTCAAGAAGGAATATATAAATATATATACTGTATATAAGAGGAGTACACAATCAAGGTCATAGCAAGTAAGGAGATACAGGAGCTAGACCAAGCTGCAAACAGTGACGCTGACGATCTTTAGGCGCAAGCGCCTTTGTAAATATATCAGCTGTGATGGCACCGGAGGCCAAGTGTACTACGCGTGCGTGGCGGCAAGTGTACTACGCGTGCGTGGTGGCGCTGCTGTAGCTCGCACAGGAGGAAGTACTGCAGCTGGATGTGCTTCGCTCTGCCCTCGAGTCGAGGCTCCTGACACAGGAGAATCATGGCCCTGTTGTCAGCGTACAGGACCGCTCACCTAAGTCGGTGAGCAAGACAGACAGCTAGCGGAGCTCCTGTGCCGCCATGGCACCAACGTAGAACTCAGCCTCATAGCTAGACTGGGCAACAGACGAGGAGCGAGTGGATATCCATAAGATGGCACCTGAACCTAGGCTAAAGCAGTAGCCCTGGGAGGACCTGAGTGTCTCAGCGTCGTCTGCCCACGAAGTGCTGTTTGCCCAGTAAGGACCACTGGCCTGCGTCCTCCCAGCACGAGTCCCATGCCCGATGTACTTGCTAGATAATGCAAAACCCTCTTACCTGCTGACCAGTACTGTGGTCGGTGTCTCCCTGTGGCCACAAAGCGTGCCAAGATGCAGAGAGGGTATGCGAGATTTGGACGAGTGCAAGTCATCAGGTACATGAGACAACCCACCAGCTCTGCGTAAAGACCACTAGGCTCTACAGACTCCTCAAGAACTAGAGCAGAGAGCCTGTGGTCTACTGGTAGAGGCGTGGGCTGTGCAGAGGAGAACTGAAGACCGAACCGTTGAAGGACCTGGCGCACCAAGTGTGACTGTGTCAGAGTGATGCTGCGCGCAACTCTGTCCCTGAAGATCTGCAGACCAAGTTAGTGGTGCAGTTCTCCTAGGTCAGTACAGGTGTGTCTCCTCGACGGCTCAGCCTTCACGGAGGCCTGTGCATCTCTGTCTGCAGTAGCGAAGACCAGATCGTCTATGTAGGAAAGGATATAGAACGGGTCTGGCCAGCACAAACTAAGAGTAAGGGGTCTGCGGACGACGGAAAGAGCTGGAGGTCAGCTTGTGTAGCACGCAACGTATCGTGCTTCTCACGAGGCGCCTGTCGCATGTCATAGAATGGACGCCAGAGGAGCCACTGGGTCCCATGGGGGAAGGTACCAGTGAAGCCCTCTGGAAGGTGTAGGTAGACCTGCTTGTGTTGGCTGCCCTGGAGGAACGCTGTGGAGAAGTCGACGGAGTGTAGCTCCTAGTGACGCTGTGCTGCTGCGTGTAGTAGTTCCTGAAGAGTAGTCATCTTTGGGGTCGAGGCGAAGGTCTGAAAGAAGTCCACACCCTCTCGCTGACTGAAGCCTCTAGCCACATAGCGCGCCTTGAACACCGGCGGCTTACTTGGAGGGCGCTTCACCTTGAAGAGCCACCGGCCATCGACTACGTTCACCCTAGGTGGGGGAACTGCGTCGACGTAGGTGCCGGTGGATCTCCAAGATGCCATCTCCTGCTCCATGGCAGCTATCCACTGAGAGGCCCAGTGTCCTGAGGTTGCCTCAGCGTAAGTGCGAGGGGTCGGGATGTCAAGGGCGTCTAGGTCACCCTCAGGGACTAGCAGCATGGAACAGAGATGGGGAGCAGCCTCAGATAGGAAAGCAAGCTCGTACTGCCTATCCTCTAAGACGTCAGTGCCAAGGGCAGGAGCACCTCCGACGGACGGAGGGCAGGCAGGGTCAGAGACCAGAGTTGTGGCGTAGTCAAGGCGGTGGGTAGAGGCGAAGTCAGCGACAACTGCGACAAGAGCGTCAAGACTCGAGACAGGAACAGACGGGTCGATAACAAGGGAGGCAAGGACCGGAGGAACAAAAAGACGAGTGGTAGGCAGGCCCACGACTGGTGCTGCTGCAGCTGCTGCTGCTGCGACGGCTGCGGCTGCTGCTGCTCCTGGGCACCAGCCCAGATCCCCTCGTCAGACCCACTGTCCCCGCCGCCGCCATCACCACCACCACCACCACCACCACCACCACCACCACCACCACCACCACCACCACCACCACCACCACCACCACCACCACCACCACCACCACCACCACCACCACCACCACCACCACCACCACCACCACCACCACCACCACCTCCACCACCCCCGCCACCACGCCCCCCCTTGGGGCCCCGACGGCCCCGACGCGGGCGCTGCTGCGTGGATGCCGCAGCTGCAGTCTCGGCGGTTGGGGCAGTCGCGGCGACCGCGGCTGAAACATTAGCGTACGTGCACTGGGTGGGCGTACAGTCCTGAAAGTTAGGGACTGCCGCAGTACCGCTCAACTGAGCGATAGTGCGCTGGTGTGTCTCTATCTCAAATAGGGCAGGGACAAAGGCGGTAACGGTGAGGTCACCTGGGTGCTGACTAAGGAAGTGGTCGCGGGCAGTAGCGAAGCAGTTCGGAAGGCGCATGGCAATGAGGTACAGGGTAGCGCAGAACGGCGGAGGGGAAGGCAGTGAGCAGGGCGTCAGTGCTAGGAGCCCCGTAGCTAGCCTCTAGTGCACGGAGGTGAATGGCTAGGTCAGCTATAGTGGGGAAGGCGGCAAGATGAGGGAACAGCAGAGGGAGGATTAGGCGGCCAACAGAGACGGAGGCGGGCGTGGAGTAGCGCGAAACGACTGCAACTAAGAAATCCTTGGCATTCGCAACAGCAGTGAAGCACAGACACTCAGACAGGGGAAGAGCATGACTAATGGCTAGCTGTGCTACGGCATCGTGGGAATCCCAGACAGCGCGAGCAAGCGCAGCAGGAGAAAATGCCTCACGCTGAACAGTGGTGGGGTCAGCAGGGAGGGCATCAGGCGAGGGGGGGGGGGGGGGGGGGGGGGGGGAAGCAAGCCATCAATATGGACAGCTAGGGAGTGCCCATCTTGGCGCTGACCTGTGAGGTGACGGCGTAGATCGACAAGCCAGGCGGCGAAGTCGACCGCGTGCCCCTCCGCGTCCAGGCGGAGTTCAGAGTTCGCCATCGTGCGACCTCATCGACACAGCTTCACGGCGGCACGGCAGCACAGCGACACAGTGGCACAGTGACACAGCGGCACAGCTACACAGCGACGCGGCGGCAGAACTCCTCGGCAGTAGACCGAGCGGGGCTCACAGGGCCAGCGGTGCGTAGAAGGACCGGCTGGGGCTCACGGGGCCAGCAGAGCAAGATGGGCCGGCAGGGCGCGAAGAAGGCTGGCGAGGCGCGATGGGCCGGGCCTGAAAGGGGCGGTGGGGCACTAAGGGCTGGCAGGGCGCTAAGGCCAGGTGGGGCGCGGAAGGGACCAGCGGGGCGCGAGGGGCCAGCGGGGCGCGTAAGGGACCAGCGGGGCTCAAGGGGTCAGCGGGGCGCTAAGGGTCGGCGGGGCGCGAGGAGGGACCAGCGGGTCGTGAGGGCCGGGCGGGGCACGAGGGGCCGGGCGGGGCGCGAGGGACCAGAGGGGCGCGAGGGCCGGGCGAGGCGCGGGGGGTGCTAAGGGACCAGCGGGCGCACGAGGGTTCGGCGGGGCGCTAAGGGCGAGCGGGGCGCTAGGGGCAGGCGGGTCGCGTAAGGGACCAGCGGGGCGCACTAAGGCCAGCGGGGTGCACGAAGGCCAGCGGGGCACGCTAAGGCCAGCGGGGCATGCTAAGGCCAGTGGGGCTCGCTAAGGGAACGGCGGGGCGCTAGGCTAGGGCGAGGGCGGAAGCGGGTGGGCGGACCTAACCTACTATGATACCATCTCCGAGTAGCGGAATGACTAGAAAACATGGTACATGGTGGTTTGGACCTAAATTGTTGTACTCACTAAGGCATGCCCCTATCTAGTCTACAGTAACATATACAAATATGTTTGACAAGCAGTCCCTATCGGGGAAGGTGGCGGAGGGATGCTGGTGGCTAGGCTCTCAGAAGTCAGGGTGTTTTTTAGGACATACCCTATTTTTTAGGGTTTGATTTTTGTCAAACCTGAAATTTATGTTTCCCCATTTTTTAAGCCCTGAAAAACAGTTTGTTCTTGTTTTAGCGAGTCAGACGAATCAGCCTTAGTCGAGATTCGCCCTGAAACAAAATCCTTTCTGCCAGGGCAAGCTGGAGCAGATGTAAGGGGCGTGACTGGTCCTTGGCCAGAATAACGCAAATTTAGTCCAAGGCGAGCTGGAGCACGTGTGAGGGGGGTGACAGGTCCTTCGCCAAAATGACGTACCAGTTTGACGTGAGCTGGAGTAGGTGTGAGGAGTGTGACTAGGCCTTAGCCAAAAGCACAGACCAACCCGCAGAAAGCGGCGAACTGCAGTGTGTATTTTGTTAAACTGGAAACCTACGGTGAAAGTTCGCAGCCCCTGCGACAGCACAAATGACATTTCGGGCAAATTACGAGGTGTTGGTTTGGGCGAAACTGCATTTGCGAGTGACACGCATGCACGTGGCATCGCTTGCGACTTTCGCGGTGCTGGGCACGTGCGCCCAAGTCTGACGCGAGGATTGAAAGTCTGAGCAGCGGTTCGGGAAAAATGACAAGTCAGACACAAGGTTAGTTTGACGCGAGGACGTAGGAATCTGCTCAGAGTCCTTCGCCAAAATCACGTAGATACATTGTACGCAATGAAGTCCGACCCGAAACAAGGATCAGATACTACAAAAATGTAGGCCTGATTCGTCAGGCTTAATCTTTTTTTTTTTGCCTGAAAAAACATGCCGCGCCCAAAACCCAACCCTGAAAAACAAGGTTCTCACATGGGCGACCTTGAGCAATCAGCCTCCCTAAAACCAATCTGAGGCCCTGCTGGTGGCGTAGCGCTTCCGAAGCCGTCGGATCCTGTCCGATGGACGACTGGGATCAGTCGGTCCTCCCCTTCCCCGGGCGTAGACGAAATTATTTCCGTCGAAAGATGGCGACGTTTTCGCCGCGTTTTTTGGGTATGTTCGCTAGTGTTTCGTAATTTTCAGAGGTTGTGATGGAGTTTAACGATTGGCTTCCGAAAATTGCGATGAGTCGTCACGAGAGGACAAGTGTCCTCGGGCGGCCGGGTGATGGTCGTCAAGAGCGCGCGGATGGGCGAAACTGGCGGGACGTACGGCGATGTGCATCTATGCTACTTGGTTTTGGGGTCTACACATTTTGGCCAGCATCGAACCCAACCATCCTGCGACCGTTGATGCGAGCTCTATACGATCAAATGCGAACAGACTCCGATCGTGTCGAATCAGAATGCGTGGTCAAGACCCTCACGAACAGCCAAACGAGACATCGAGGGAGTTGTCACCGCCTGCGACAAGTTATGGGCAGCGTAGCGATATCATACAACCAACCCAGTCAATCGAGCCTGTACGGAGATGGTTGTTTGCGGGTAGTATACTGACGTTTGGAGGAGATTTTTGTTGTTGAGTTTGACAAAATGAGTCGCCTACCTGGCAAAACCTGACAGCACCTATGGTCGCGTTTGGTTGTGTGCCAGGGTTGCAGGGTTCTGGACTATCTGGTTTTGGTTGGCCAAACCCCAAGACGCATTGCCAAACATTGGAAATGCATTTTCCGACATTACGAGTCGCATGACTAAACTACTCCTGACGTCCAAGCCCAGGAACGCGCTCTTAGCCCGAACAAGGCAGTTTTGACATCAAGGTCACCAGGCCCTCCTACTGACGACTACACAACGTGAACTACGGATGGTGAAAAGAGGGATGCAATCGGGGTGGCTTGGCGCATGTCCGTAGACCTCGTGATGGCAGCTCTCGAGCAGCACAGCAGCAGTCTGGTGAGTTGAGATGTGCTCCACCGCACCGTGACGACATGAACATTTATGGAATACTTTGCAGGATATGTTTTGCCTGCATACCAGCAAAGCAGACCTGCCCCCATCTCGTATTTCACCAGGGGTGCTCAAGGGTAATACCTTTGGTACAGTGTAACGTGAGGAAACGTGTTGCGAGGGCTTTGAATTGCGTGCGAGGGACGGGCGTGATGGTTGGACTGAACAGTAAAGAAACTTGAGGGCGTGGAGTAAAGTTTCTGATTGCAACAGTAAATTTGGGGATCAGGTTTGGTTACAGAATTCGTAGACTCGCCAGGTGTTCCACGCGATTTTTGCCCTACCAGCAACTTTGCAACCATATTGAAACTTTGCACTCGCTTTGTTGTCCGCGATCACGCCCTGATCGCAACTCTCGGGCAAAGCAACCATAATACTCCCCGCAGTGAAATACGTGACACGGGACTCACACACCAAGCCCAGCAGCGAAACACGGTTTCCCGTCGCCGCCCTCGCCAACTCAACCTCTAATTTCATACTCGTTAACCAATCAGGAATATCTAGCCCCCTTCAACGGTAATACCTTCGTGAAATACGAGATGGGGGCTTTGCGTCCTTAAAGCCACGGTACACATTCCCTGAATTATTTTCAAACTATAAACATTGGGACATTGATTACAACGTAACGTGGCCTGTTGAAAATTTGTCCTCGCCCGTCATGAAAAACAGTCGATCGAGCGGAATGTGGGATTTGTGAACTACAAATCCCTCATTCTCGCAAGGCGACCGTGTACCCCCGCCCCACAAATCCGTTACTCCCCCGTTCCCTCTGTTTCATCCCTCCCCGTGCATGTCACGCGCTCCCCCTGCCCCACCATTTTGTTTCCACCCACCCCACAATCTCGAATGTTTACACATTTGCTTCCCCGCCCGCCCCTATCATTCGTCCCCCCCCCCCCCCCCGATTTCGTCCCAACCCCCCAATCTCAAATGTTTACACTCGCCGCATTTGTCCCAACAACTGCTCACAAGTGTGACGAAAGATAGCAGGCTACGAACCAATCAAGATCCGTTGCTTTAACCCTTACGTTCGCCAACCCCGCTACCCAATCAGGACAACCCTTCCCGGTTTGTCACTTGTTCATTTTTGTACATTTCCAAGAACCTGTACCGCGGCGTTAAGTTTCTGCAATCATCGGGGAGAGAGCAGCAGCGACCGCTGTAGCAGTGTCTAGAATGGTTTGCTATCAAGTTCAGGAATCCTGAACTTGTCTTCGTCCAATAGAGGGTAACGTAGTAAATGCCGTTAGAACGTCGCAACTATCAGGGAACAGGGGGCAGCTTGTGAATGCTGCAGAAAAGGACAAACCCGCAATTACTGTTCATCTCACTATCCTTGATTTTTGCCTGCGACCATTCTGAACGCATTTTTTTAGGGGTCTCACGTCACTCTTTGTTCCCCCCCTTCCCCCGCACACTGTTCATGCATTGTTGAACTTGGTTCTTGCTGCTGAAATTCCATATTGCAATCACGGTTCTGCTATTTCGGCAAATTCTGTATTCATCGGGGGAACTTTGCGGAAATTACTTTCGCCTAGTTTTTTTGGGTTGCGTAGCAACCTTATAAATTTGGTTTCATGTTTCCGTGCACCAGTTTTGTTGTTGTTGTTGTTGTTGTTGTTGTTGTTGTTGTTGTTGTTGTTGTTGTTGTTGTTGTTGTTGTTCTTGTTGTTGTTCTTGTTCTTGTTCTTGTTGTTCTTCTTGTTCTTGTTCTTGTTCTTGTTGTTCTTCTTGTTCTTGTTCTTGTTCTTGTTGTTCTTCTTGTTCTTGTTCTTGTTCTTGTTGTTCTTCTTGTTCTTGTTCTTGTTCTTGTTGTTCTTCTTGTTCTTGTTCTTGTTCTTGTTCTTGTTCTTGTTCTTGTTGTTCTTCTTGTTCTTGTTCTTGTTGTTCTTCTTGTTCTTGTTCTTGTTCTTGTTGTTCTTGTTCTTGTTCTTGTTGTTCTAGTTCTTCTTGTTCTTCTTGTTCTTGTTGTTCTTCTTGTTATTGTTCTTGTTCTTGTTCTTGTTCTTGTTGTTCTTGTTCTTGTTGTTCTTGTTCTTCTTGTTGTTCTTGTTCTTGTTGTTCTTGTTCTTCTTGTTCTTGTTGTTCTTGCTCTTGTTCTTGTTCTTGTTCTTGTTGTTGTTGCTGTTGTTGTTCTTGTTCTTGTTCTTCTTGTTCTTGTTCTTCTTGTTGTTGTTCTTGTTCTTGTTGTTCTTGTTGTTTGTTGTTGCTGTTGTTGTTGTGGTTGTTGTTGTTGTTGTTTTTTTTTTTTTTTTTTTTTTTTTGCAATAAATCCTGATCAATAAAACTGTAGTTGCTTGTTACTCTGCATGTTATCTACCATAAAATGTTTTTTTCCAATAGTGTATTGCATTGGATTTCTGCATTCTTTCTAAAACGTTTTTCGATATGTGTTTTATCTATTCCTTTCTTTTAAAACTAAAATGTTTCGTTTTCGTGTCACGCATCTTTCGTCCTACTACTTATTTTAGGCGGTTAAACAATTATACACGAAAACAACACGACAGAAAACAACACGAAACAACACGGTAAACAAGCGTGTGATAGGAGCGGACTTGATACGAGGGCACGGTGGGTGTACATGGGATACGAAGGTACGGGGTGTGGAGGTACGGGCCATGAGGGCACCAAACGCACACGATAAGGGCACGGAAAACAAGGGCACGGAGTACGGTGGCACATAGCTTGGGGGCACACGGATTTAAAGGGCACGAGATATGGGGGCACAGAATGTGAGTGCTTGGGATACGAGGGCACGAGACGAGATACGAGGTCACGGGATATGAGGGCACAATACTATGGCCAGCACCGAATACGAGGGCACGAGATAGGGAACGGGATATGAGGGAAAAGGGTCATGAGGGCACGGATCGCAATAAGGGCACGGAAAATGAGGGCACGGAATACGGTGGGCACACACCTTGGGGTAACGGAGTACAAGGGCACAATATGGGGGGCACGGAATGTGAGTGCACGGGATACGAGGGCACGAGATACAAGGTCACAGGATATGAGGGCACGGGATATTTGGGAAAGGGGTCGTGAGGGCACGGAACGCAATAAGGGCACAGAAAATGAGGGCATGGAATACGGTGGGCACACACCTTGGGGTCACAGATTACAAGGGCACAATTTGGGGGCACGGAATGTGAGTGAACAAGGGCAGGAGATACGGGGTCATGGGATCTGAGGTCATGGAATATGGGCAGCACCAAATATGGGGGCACGAGATATTAGGGCATGGGATATGAGGGAAAAGGGTCATGAGGGCACGGAACGCAGTAAGGTCACGGAAAAAGAGGCACGGAATACAGTGCCACATACCTTGGAGGCACGGATTACAAGGGCACAAGATGGGGGCACGGAATGTGCGGTCACTGGATATATGGGCACGAGATACGAGGTCACGGGATACGAGGTCACGGAATATGGGCAGCACCAAATATGAAGGCACAAAATATTAGGGCATGGGATATGAGGGAAAAGGGTCATGAGGGCACGAAACGCAGTAAGGGAATGGAAAAAGAGGCACGGAATACGGTGCCACGTACCTTGGGGGCAGAAATTACAAATGTGGGGGGACGGAATGTGAGTGCACGGGATATGAGGGCACGAGATACGAGGCCATAAGATATGAGGTAACGGAATATGGCAGCATCAAATGTGAGGGCACAAGATACTAGGGCATGGGATATGAGGGAAAGGGCACGGAACGCAATAAGGGCACTGAAAACGGGGGCACGGAATACGGTGCTACATACCTTGGGGGCATGCATTACAAGGGGCACAATTTGGGGGCACGGATTGTTATTGCACTGGATATGAGGGCACGAGATATTGTTAGGATTAAGGACGGAGTCTAGGTGAACTTAGGAGCTAGAATTACTCAAAATATAAATCCGAAATTCTGGACAGAAAAGTCGTCTTTACAAGAAACGACGTCGACGAAAAACTAGCCGTTGGAATGTCGCGAAACTTGGATATGTTGTAGCTCTTAATCTCAGCTACCGTTCCCAATTTGAATCACGTTGATTGATGAAGTATTCGCGACGCTATGGCTTTCGACGCATTAGGGGGTAAGCTGTAGGAGGAGAACTTAACTCAATCTCAAAGGTTCAATCAAAGTTCAAGAATCTCACAAGGAATTAGAAGGAGCAAGAGAAAGGTTGGGATAGGAAGAGAGGGATGAGAGGGAAGGTCCCAAGAGAGTCCCCAACCAAGGAAACCCCATAAGCACAAAGATTCCCTCCCTATAGGAACCTCAACTTTGACCTTTGTCCCTTCCCAACCAATCCATCCAAGTTGGCCACCCTTGCCAACCTAGCTTGGTTGTTCCCAACCTATTTGCAGCTGTTACAGTAGAGTGACAAGTTTCCCCAACCCCAAAGGTCCCAACTCCATATAAAGTCACCCCACAACTTCACTTAGTAACCGCCGCAATTGTAACGCAAGCTCATGAACTTTGAATCTTCATAGCTTTCGCGTTCTTGCTCCGATTGAAGCGATTCTTGTTGCGTCGGAAAGATCTTCTCAAGATCTATCATCACAAATACCTGCTCAGACAGAATAACACAAAACACATTCCCAAACTCCAGAACACACCACACACAAATTCTTTCACACACAGTCAAACCATACATACGAATTGAAACAAGAGATGAGAGGCAGACAGAATGTGATAGCATATGATGACATCACACAACAATCTCCCCCTCTGGCTGCCAACCATCATCGACCATACCACATCTCAAGCATGCATACTCAATGCACACTCATCCCAGCAAGCTTCATGCCCTTCCAATGATCCGCCTCCGCAAGACGCTTAGTGAAAATATCTGCTGCCTGCTGATGGGTCTTCACTATCTCCAGCCGCACCTCCTTATCAAGGATTCTCCTCACCCAATGCCACTTAGGCCTTATGTGTTTTGTCAGCCCATGCAGACAAGCATTCTTGGCCAGCTTCACTGCAGACTCATTGTCACAGAACACAACTGTCGGCTCCTCCTGACCAACTCCCAACTCCTCCAACAAACGCCTCAGCCATACCACTTCCTTGGCCCCATGGTGTAAGGCCATGTACTCAGTCTCACATGAAGACAATCCCACCTCATTCTGCTTCTTGCTGCGCCAGCTCACAGCACCACCTCCTAGCAAGCACACATAACCCCCAATGCTGGTGCCATCCGCTTTCACTGAGTTGAAGCTAGCGTCAGTATAGCAACTCAAGAGCATCTTTCCACTCTTCACATCTGCAGCACCTCTCTGCAACCGCTGCCTCACTCCACTGTACTCCAATCCCACTGATGCCGTAGCACTCACATAGCGGACCAACCTCTTGGCCGCTTCCAGCTGCTCATGACTAGGGCGTGAGACCACACTAGCCAACCGTGATGTAGAAAATGCAATGTCAGGCCGTGTATGATTTGCAGCATAATTCAGCGACCCAACCATCGAATGAAACAGCTTCCTGTCACTCTCACCCACTACCTCCTCATCAGCACATGGCTCCACAGTAAACCCTGAAGGTAGTGGTGTTGCTGGCTTTCCCCCATCTTGCAGCCCATACTTCTCAGCCAGCCCCTCACAGTACTTCCTCTGGTGCAACCTCAGCACACCCTTTTCCACATCTCTCTCCACGTGCATCCCCAAGTAGTACTTCACCTCACCCATCTTGGAGCACTTGAACTGCATCTCCAGCATCTGCTCTGCGCTGTCCAGCAAAGCAGTGGATGCAGAAAAGAGAAGGATATCATCCACATACACCAAGAGCATGAGGATTTCATCCTTCTCCTGCAGCAGGAACAGGCTGGGGTCACACTCACTCTTCTTGAAACCCCCAGCCAACAGCGCCTCCTCCAACTTGTGATACCATGCACGAGGCGCCTGCTTAAGGCCATAGATGGCCTTCTTCAGCCTGCAGACCCTGCCGCTCCCGTCATCCAGCCCCTCTGGCTGTTTCATGTACACCTCCTCCAGAATGATCCCATTCAGAAAGGCAGTCACAATGTCCATCTGCCGTATCTTCCATCCCAGGAGTGCAGCTATCGCCAACAGCACCCTCAGTGTTGTTCCTTTCCCCACAGGAGCAAACACCTCATCATAGTCCTTCCCCTTTGTCTGCTGAAACCCCCGTGCCACAAGCCTAGACTTGTAGCGGGTCAGCTCCCCTTCAGGTCCATACTTGTGCCTGTAGATCATCTTGGAAGTGATTGCCTTCTTTCCAGGAGGCAAGTCACACAGGTCCCATGTCTCGTTCTCAATTAGGGACCCGAACTCCTCATCCTCACTCGCCTTCCACTTCTCCCCATTTGGTCCATTCAAGGCCTCCTCTCGAGTCTTGGGCTCAGGGATTGGTGCCCAGTAGCAGTGAGCGATCTCATCTTCCTCAATCTGCTCAACCACACTCCCAGCCTGCACCACATTTGGCTTGCCTCTTCCCCCATAGGTCAGCCTCACAGGAGGGCGCACATCCCTCCTAGGTCGCTCAGGCGGGTGTGGAACTCGAGGTGGAGACTCATGTTGCTGTTGCTGCTCCACTTCAGCTGCTCCCCCTTCTTCAGTCACCCCAGATATCTCCTCCTCAGACACTGCAACCTCCACCTGCCTTGAAGGCTGCTGCAACTCATCTGCCTCCACAATGAGTGGTGTAGATGGAAGCTTCTGTTGCTGCTGCTTCCATTCCTTATAGTACAGGGACTCAAGAAACTTCACATCCCTTGACACTGTCAGCTTCTGGATGGTCAAGTCCCATAGAAGCCATCCCTTGTGATCCTTTGCAATCCCCAAGTGCACACCCCATCTTCCAGAAGCCTCCAACTTCCCTCTTTTCTCCTTAGGCACATGAAACACTACCATGCACCCAAATGCCCTCAGCATATTCACAGCTGGAGCACTCCCATACCACTTGGTATATGGGATCCACTCCTTATCCCCAACTGTAGCCAGCACTCTATTCTTCACAAGGGCGACCTGCCTCAGTGCAGACACCCAAAACGGATCAGGTAGCCCTGCACGCCCAAGGAGAGTGCGTGCCCCCTCCTGCAGGGTCCTGTTGAACCTCTCAGCCACGCCATTCTGCTGCGGGTTGTAGGGCACTGTCAGTTGATGCTGGATCCCCTTCCTCTTCAACTCCCCCTCAAAATCAGCTCCAATGAACTCCCCACCATTGTCACTACGGATCACCTTCACCTTGTGTCCGCATTCCCTCTGAGCTCTCGGCATCCACTCCTTAAGGACAGCCGCTGCCACCTCCCCCTTGCTCTTCAAAGGGTAAACCCACACTGCCCGAGTGTGGTCATCCACAATTGTCAAGAAATAGCGGCTGCCTGAGAGGGAAGGGGCTCTTGTGGGCCCCACCACATCCATATGCACAAGTGCAAGTGGGGTCTTGGCTGGTCCTGTAGTGCTGTTGAAGGGGAACTTGGAGAACTTGGTCTCCAAGCATGTAGGGCAGCTCCCAATCTCCTTCACTCCCCCTTTCACCTCCAAGCCCTTCAGGCTCCCATCCTTCACCAACTTCTGCAGCATAGGGAAGTTCACATGACACAGCCTCTCATGCCATGTCTCCCAATCGGCCTCTCCACTCCTTGGTGAAGCCTTAGCCCATGCCGCACTTGCATCCACACCAGCAAGCACCTCACCATGTGTCTGCTGCTGCTGCACTTTCTTGACTGCTTCCAGGACCCCATCAGTTGGTGCAGTTGCATCTCCTCCTGCTGTTGCCTTTGCCGCTGCTGCCGTTGCTGCTGTTGGAGTCTTCCCATTCCATGGGATGATGGGCAGCTGCCACAGGTCCTTGATGCAGCTGGTCTCCTCTTCCAGACTCCACAGCACCTTCTTCCCAAGCTTAGCACGGCAGCTGGTTGGTCCAAAGGTCACTTCGGCCTTGCTCTTCTGCAGTCGTCGCACAGAGAGAAGGTTAGCAGACAAGCCTTCAACCAGCAGAACATTCCCAAGCCCCACAAGCTCCCCATTAGCTCCCTTAACCTTGGCATTCCCAACACCAATCACGGGGAGCAAAGCACCTGACGCTGCTGCCACATACTTAATCTTCCCAGGGGGTTTTACCTCATCAAGCAAATCTGCCCGTGGAGTCATGTGACTGGTGCAACCTGAATCAATCACCCAGTGCGTGAGAGGGTGCATCACAACCTTTCCCACAGATCCCACATCACCCTCATGCCCATGCACATCCTCAACCATGAGATACATCCCAGGATAGGCGTTACCTTGTGCACCTTCACCTTGTGCACCTGAGCCTTGCACAGCGCCACCTTGTGCGCGTTCACCACTTGGCGGCTTCATGCCTGGAGGTGCCCATCCCTCCAGCCTGCTGAAGCACTTGAACCAAGGATGCCCAACCTTCTTGCAGTACCAGCACGTGCCCTCCATTCTGGTACTCCCCCTGCCACTAGAGCTCCCATGCCCCTCATTATAGTCACCTCGGCCTCTACCTCTGCCAAAGCTCCTCCCACGGCCTCGGCCTTTCCAACCCCCTCTTCCTCTGCCGCGCCCTGCAGCTCCATACCCCTCAGCAGTCTTAGTGGCAGCACCGCCTCCCACATGGCGTCTGCGGAAGTCCTCCTGCAGAATCTGCTGCCTTAGCCACTCAGGTGTCCATTGATCTTGTTGAGAGTTGAGGGTGGGGATGAGGTTGTCCCAAGAGTTGTCCAACACCGAGATGATCTTGGTGCACTGCTGCAGCTGAGATACACTGCTGCCCGCTGCTGCCATCCTTGCATAGGTGTCCTTGATCTTGTCAAGGACCGGCTTCACATCGTCCCCTGGTCGCATGGAGATGGCAGCAAGTTCCTTCTCGAGCACGATCACCATCGGGAGAGTGTTGGGCTGAACCACATCACGTAGTAGTTTCCACGCCCTTGGACCCGAATCATCCGCTTCCACAAGATCCTTGATGTGCTCGAACATCTCCTTGTTGACCGATTGAAGAATGAGGTCGAAAAGCACCGCGCTTTTCTCAATCCACCGTTCACGTGCTTCGCCTTCTTCCGGCATCTTCTCTTCCCCAACAGCAATCTTCAGTAGCTTGTAGCGTTTGAAGGCACTCCTCATCCGTCCGCTCCATTCCTCATAGTTGGAGCCATCCAAAGCTTCAACTTTTGATGGCGGCGGCTCACTTGTCTTCTCAGGTACAGCTCCTCTTCCATTAGCATCTCCTCCTCTCTCATTCATCTTCTCCTTGAGAAATGACGAATTTCAGCTCCCCTTTGCTGTCCACACTCAGCTCCCTCGATATTTTCACAAGTGTCGGCGTCCACGAAATTTCGGCAGAGTTTCCCCTTAGCGGAAGACACATCCAACCTTTAGAACACCACTTAGGCACACCCACAGGCCATGGTGGGTCTAGAAGGGTCTTCAAACTTCTGTAGACTCCTCTCAATGTCCTTAATATTGCTCTGATACCACTTGTTAGGATTAAGGACGGAGTCTAGGTGAACTTAGGAGCTAGAATTACTCAAAATATAAATCCGAAATTCTGGACAGAAAAGTCGTCTTTACAAGAAACGACGTCGACGAAAAACTAGCCGTTGGAATGTCGCGAAACTTGGATATGTTGTAGCTCTTAATCTCAGCTACCGTTCCCAATTTGAATCACGTTGATTGATGAAGTATTCGCGACGCTATGGCTTTCGACGCATTAGGGGGTAAGCTGTAGGAGGAGAACTTAACTCAATCTCAAAGGTTCAATCAAAGTTCAAGAATCTCACAAGGAATTAGAAGGAGCAAGAGAAAGGTTGGGATAGGAAGAGAGGGATGAGAGGGAAGGTCCCAAGAGAGTCCCCAACCAAGGAAACCCCATAAGCACAAAGATTCCCTCCCTATAGGAACCTCAACTTTGACCTTTGTCCCTTCCCAACCAATCCATCCAAGTTGGCCACCCTTGCCAACCTAGCTTGGTTGTTCCCAACCTATTTGCAGCTGTTACAGTAGAGTGACAAGTTTCCCCAACCCCAAAGGTCCCAACTCCATATAAAGTCACCCCACAACTTCACTTAGTAACCGCCGCAATTGTAACGCAAGCTCATGAACTTTGAATCTTCATAGCTTTCGCGTTCTTGCTCCGATTGAAGCGATTCTTGTTGCGTCGGAAAGATCTTCTCAAGATCTATCATCACAAATACCTGCTCAGACAGAATAACACAAAACACATTCCCAAACTCCAGAACACACCACACACAAATTCTTTCACACACAGTCAAACCATACATACGAATTGAAACAAGAGATGAGAGGCAGACAGAATGTGATAGCATATGATGACATCACACAACAGATATGAGGTCACGGGATATGAGGTCACGGGATATGAGGGCACGGAATATGGGCAGCACCGAATATGAGGGCACGCGATTTGAGGGCATGGGATACGAAGGAAAGGGGTGATGAGGGCACGGAACATGATAAGGGCACGGAAAACGAGGGCACGGAATTCGATGGCATGTAGGTTGGGGCCGCGGATTACAAGGACACTAGATATGGGGGCACAAAATGTGAGTGCAAGGGATATTAGGGCACGAGGTGCGAAGTCACAGGATATGAGGGCATAGGATACGAGGGAAAGGGGTCATGATGGCACGGAACGCAATAAGGGCACGGGATACGGTGGCATGTAGATTGGCGACACGGATTACAAAGGCACGAGATATGGGGGCACGGAATGTGAGTGCACAGGATACGAGGCCACGAGGTATGAGGGCATGGGATACGAGGGAAAAGGGTCATCAGGGCACGGATCGCAATAAGGGCACGGAAAACAAGGGCACGGAACACGGTGGCATGTAGGTTGGGGGCACGGATTACAAGGGCACAAGATATGGGGGTACAAAATGTGAGTGCACGGGATACAAGGGCACGGGATACGAGGTCAAGGGATGTGAAGGCACGGAATATGGGCAGCACCGAATATGAGGGCATGAGATATGAGGGCATGGGATATGAGGGAAAAGGGTCATCAGGGCACAGATCGCAATAAGGGTACGGAAAACGAGGGCACGGAATACGGTGACTTGTAGGTTGGGGGCACGTATTACAGGGTTACAAGATATGGGGCCACGAAATGTGAGCGCAAGGGATACGAGAGATATGGGTTACGTGGCACAGGATACGGGGGCATGGGATATCAGGGCACTAAATACTGGCAACATCGAATCTCAGGGCACGAGATATGAGGGCATGGGATACGAGTAAAACAGGCCATGAGGGCACATAACGCAATAAGTGCACGCAATATGAGAGCACAAAATATGAGGGCACGAAACGCAAGCGAACAGAGGGCACGTGACAAGAGGGCACATGATATGGGGGCACGGGATACTGGGTATTGGATATTATGACAGCACATGATACGATTGCGCCAGATGTGAGGGCATGGTATGTAAAGGCACGAGATATAAGAACATGGGTTTTTTGGGCACGGGATATGAGAGCACAAGAAATGAGGGCATGAGTATGAGGGCACGGAAGATAGGGGCATGAGATATGGCGCAAGTTATGAGGCACGAGATCTGAGGGCATACAAAGTTAGTGCATGCGGATGTGAAGGCATGGGACATGAGGACGATGTGCAATGTCAGGTGGTTTGTGCACAATTTCTATGGTTCCATCGTCGATATATACGGCGGTAGAATCAAAGAGGTGTGCATCAACCTTTCAAAGCACCCATCAACTGTATACACACGAACAATAATTCTGTAAATGCAATAAAGCAATGCACGAATGCTTCCATGCTGCAAGTGGGGTTGACATGTACGTTTTGGAAGCAACGCTTTCCAAACCGACAACGACAACCGCCATCTGTGCAGTGCACTTGGCATATATGCATCACTCCAGCACTGACACAGCATAATGAAATGCTTGAGTACAAAACGAGCGCGTACATCATGCAAGCCTATAATGATGCAGTCAATGCGATGAAATGATACACGAATGCTTCCGTGCTACAGGTGGGGTTGACATGTACGTTTTGGAAGCAACGCTTTCCAAGCCGACAACGACAACCGCTATCCACGCAGTGCACTTGCATATATGCATCACTCCAGCACTGATACAGCATAACAAAATGATTGGGTACAAACGACCGCATACAGCATGCAAGCATATAATGATGCAGTCAATGCAATGAAATGATACACGAATGCTTCTGCGACAAAACGCAGGGGTAAAGAACATGTGGGGACTTGGAAAATGAGGGCACATGATATGCAGTCACGGGATTTTAGGGCACTGGTTTTAGGGGCATGATTAGTGGAGTTACATGATATGAGGGCACGGGGTATGAGGGCATGGGATATGGGGGCTCGGAATATGACTGCACGGGATATGTGGGCACGAGTTATGAGGTTACGGGATATGAGGACACGGAATATGGGCAGGATTGAATATGAGGGCATGAGAGATGATTGCAGGGAATATGTGGGGAAGAGATGGATACACGTGGCATGCATGCTCCAACGTTGCACAACATGGCACAACGATAACGGTTATTACGTAATGATTCCCAAGTACCATGCAATCCAACATACACGCAAGAAAACAGTATGCATGCAGACACATTCAATATAAACTGGGGAAAGAAGAGGAGGGAATCAAAGATGAGGTGCACACGTCATGGGTGTATGCGATGTTACAGTTTCACACAACAACCAACAACAGCTCAAATATGGAGAAGTTTGTAATGCTGGCTTAGATAAAGGATACTCCCCCTTTCCCCCCCTTTTTTTGTCCTGCTCCTTTGTACCATCCCTACACCCGCACCCCTCCTCCCCCCCCCCCTCCCCCCCCTCCCCGCCCTCTCCCGACTCCCCCTCCTCCCCCCCCTCCTCCTTCCACTCCACCCTTGCTTATCTTCCGCTAGCCCCTCTGGAACTTAGGTGATGCACAAAAGCAGACCTGCATGAAGTGAGAGTGGAGAAGGACACGTTCAAAGAAATCTTGAACCTTAGTGCAAGCTACTTGAATAGCAGCAAGAGGGCCAACGCCAAGTTCGCTCATCACAAGTGCACTGGAAATTACTAGTAGATGGTACAGTAATGGACTAGGAACTAATGGGCTACCAAATAGTACGTCAGCAGCTAGTGCGATGTCAATTTGCATGCTTACAGCTAGACATACATTCAAAGACAAAATGCACTACAAATGAGTCAACTGTGAGAAATGTCTTGCAAGAGAATTGATTGAAAAGGCAAAGAACAAACTGGTGGAGATAGGAAGATGAGCTCTAGCGTTACGAGTTAATGGTTTATACATGAAAAGGTACGATTAGTGTGAAGTACATAAGGAGAATCAAAGCCACCGAATAGGGGAGACAAAAAGGCCTGGTGGAGGGCACCAAAAGGAAATTGAAGGAATAGAATAAAAGAAAAGGTTGTATGTATATCTATCCATTTAGACGCCACGTTGGTTGTTGTGCTTCATAGGTGTTCCAGACTCAGCTGGTGTATTGCTTGACGCAATGCGCTAGCTCCTGCTCTCTTTCCTCTCAGCTCCAGGTCTCTTCCTCTCGTCTCCCGCTCTTATGGCCCTTATATCCTGCTCTCTTACCTCTCAGCTCACGCTCTCTAGCCTCTAAGCTCCCGCTCTCTTGCCACTCACCTCCCGCTCGCTTGCCTCTCAGCTCCAGCTCTCTTGGCTATCAGCTCCCGCTCTCTTGCCACTCAGCTCCCGCTCTCTTGCCTCTCAGCTCCCTTGTTTTTTTGCAAGGCCAGCTAGTGCATGGTCACTAGAGCACGCAGCTTGAACCTCAGGTCCAAAATCCAAATGGTTTGGGAGCTATGGCGTTTAAACTTGTGCCCCAAGTACGAGTTTTGTGCTCTCAGCTCCCGCTCTTTTGCGTCTCAGCTCCCGCTCTCTTGCCTCTCTGCTCCCGCTCTCTTGCCACTCATCTCCCGCTCTCTTGCCTCGCAGCTCCTGCTCTCTTGCCTCTCAGCTCCCACTCTCTTTCCTCTCAGCTCCCGCTCTCTTGCCTCTCAGCTCCCGCTCTCTTGCCTCTCAGCTCCAGTTCTCTTGCCTCTCGTCTCCCGCTCTCTTGCCTCTCAGCTCCCGCTCTCTTGCCTCTCAGATCCCGCTCTCTTGCTTCTCAGCTCCCGCTCTCTTGCCTCTCAGCTCCTGCTCTCTGGCCTCTCAACTCCAGCACTCTTGCCTCTCAGCTCCCCCTTTCTTGCCTCTTATCTCCCGCTCTCTTGCCTCTCAGCTCCCGCTCTCGTGCCTCTTATCTCCCTCTCTCTTGCCTCTCAGCTCCCCCTTTCTTGCCTCTCAGCTACCACTCTCTTGCCTCTTCACTCCCGCTCTCTTTCCTCTCAGATTCCACCCTGTTGCCTCTCAGGTCCCGCTCTCTTGCCTCGCAGCTCCCGCGCTCTTGCCTCTCAGCTCCCGCTCTCTTGCCTCTCAGCTCCCGCTCTCTTGCCTCTCATCTCCCGCTCCCTTGCCACTCAGCTCCCCCTCTCTTGCCTCTCAGCTCCCGTTCTCTTGCCTCTCAGATCCGGCACTCTTGCCTCTCAGCTCCCGCTCTCTTGCCTCTTAGCTCCTGCTCTCTTTCCTCTCAGCTCCCGCTCTCTTGCCTCTCAGCTCCTGCTCTCTTGCCTCTCAGCTCCCCCTCTCTTGCCTCTCAGCTCCCGCTCTCTTGCCTCTCATCTCCCGTTCTCTTGCCTCTCAGCTCCCGCTCTCTTGCCTCTCATCTTCCGCTCCCTTGCCTCTCAGCTCCCACTCACTTGCCTCTTTGCTCCCGCGCTCTTGCCTCTCAGCTCCCGCTCTCTTGCCTCTCATCTCCCACTCTCTTGCCTCTCAGCTCCGGTCCTCTTGCCTCTCATCCCGCTCTCCTGCCTCTCAGCTCCCGCTCTCTTGCATCTCATCTCCCTCGTGCTTGTCTCTCACCTTCCACTCTCTTGCCTCTCAGATCCCGCTCTCTTGCCTCTCATCTCCCGCTCTCTTGCCTCTCAGCTCCCGCTCTCTTGCCTCTCAGCTCCCGCCCCCTCCCCCCTCAGATCCCGCTCTCTTGCATTTCAGCTCCCGCTCTCTTGCCTCTCAGCTCTCGCTCTATTGCCTTTCAGCTCCTGCTCTCTTGCCTCTCAGCTCCCGCGCTCTTGCCTCTCAGTTCCTGCTCTCTTGCCTCTCAGCTCCCGCTCTCTTCCTCTCAGTTCCAGCTCTCTTGGATCTCGTCTCCTGCTCTCGTGCCTCATATCTCCCGCTCTCTTGCCTCTCAGCTCCCCCTCACTTGCCTCTCAGCTCCCACTCTCTTGCCTCTTCGCTCCTGCTCTCTTGCCTCTCAGCTCCTGCTCTCTTGCCTCTCAGCTCCCGCTCTGTTGCCTCTCAGATCCCGCTCTCTTTCCTCTCAGCTCCCGCTCTCTTGCCTCTCAGCTACCGCTCTCTTGCCTCTCAGCTCCCGCTCTCCTGCGTCTCAGCTCCCACTCTCCTGCCTCTCAGCTCGCGCTCTCTTTCCTTTCAGCTCCCGCTCTCTTGCCTCTCAGCTCCCGCTCTCTTGCCTCTCAGCTCCCGGTCTCTTGCCTCTCAGCTCCCCCCCCCTCGCCCCTCAGATCCCACTCTTTTGCATTTCAGCTCCCGCTCTCTTCCCTCTCAGCTCTCACTCTATTGCCTCTCAGCTCCCGTTCTCTTTCCTGTCAGCTCCCGCTCTCTTGCCTCTCAGCTCCCGCGCTCTTGCCTCTTAGTTCCTGCTCTCTTGCCTCTCAGCTCCCGCTCTCTTCCCTCTAAGTTCCAGCTCTCTTGGCTCTCGTCTACCGCTCTTGTGCCTCTTATCTCCCGCTCTCTTGCCTCTCAGCTTCCCCTCTTTTGCCTCTCAGCTCCCACTCTCTTGCCTCTCAGCTCCCGCTCTCTTGCCTCTCAGCTCCCGCTCTGTTGCCTCTCAGCTCCCGCTCTCTTGCCTCTCAGCTCCTGCTCTCTTGCCTCTCAGCTACTGCTCTCTTGCCTCTCAGCACCAGCTCTCTAGCCTCTAAACTCCTGCTCTCTTGCCTGTCATCTCCCGCTCTCTTGCCTCTCAGCTTCTGCTCTCTTGCCCCTCAGATCCCACCCTCTTGCCTCTCAGGTCCCGCTCTCTTGCCTCTCATCTCCCGCTCTCTTGCCTCTTAGTTCCCGCTCTCTTGCCTCTCAGGTCCCGCTCTCTTGCCTCTCAGCTCCTGCTCTCTTGCCTCTCAGCTCCCGATCTCTTGCCTCTCAGCTCCTGCTCTCTTGCCTCTCAGCTCCGGCTCTCTTGCCTCTCAACTCCCCCTCTCTTGCCTCTCAGCTCCCGCTCTCTTGCCTCTCAGCTCCCGCTCTCTTGCCTCTCAGCTGCCGCTCTGTTGCCTCTCAGGTCCCGCTCTCTTGCCTCTCAGCTCCCGTTCTCTTGCCTCTCAGCTCGGGCTCTCTTGCCTCTCAGCTCCCGTTCTCTTGCCTGTCAGCTCCCGCTGTCTTGCCTCTCAGCTCCCGCTCTCTTGCCTCTCATCTCCCGCTCTCTTGCCCCTCAGCTACCGCTCTCTTGCCTCTCAGCTCCTGGTCTCTTGCCTCGCAGCTCCCGTTCTCTTGCATCTCAGCTCCCGCTCTCTTGCAACTCATCTCCCACTCTCTTGACTCTCTTCTCCCGCTCTCTTGACTCTCATCTACCGCTCTCTTCCCTCTCAGCTCCCGCTCTCCTACCTCTCAGCCTCTGCTCTCTTGCCTCTCAGCTCCTGCTCTTTTACCTCTCAGCTCCCGCTCTCTTGCCTCTCAGCTCCCACTCTCTTGCCTCTCAGCTCCCGCTCTCTTGCCTCTCTGCTCCTGCTCTCCTGCCTCTTCGCTCCAACTCGCTTGCCTTTCAGCTCCCGCTCTCTTGCCTATCAGCTCCCGTTCTCTTACCTCTCAGCTCCCGCTCTCTTGCCTCTCAGCTCCCACTCTCTTGCCTTTCAGCTCCCACTCTCTTGCCTCTTAGCTCGCGCTCTCTAGCCCCTCATGTCCAGCTCTCTTGCCTCTGAGCTCCCGCTCTCTTGCCTCTAAGCTCCCGCTCTCTTGCCTCTCAGCTCCAGCCCTCTTGCCTCTCAGCTCCCGCCCTCTTGCCTCTCAGCTCCCGCTCTCTTGCCTCTCAGCTCCCGCTCGCTTGCCTCTCAGCTCCCGCCCTCTCGCCTCTCAGCTCCTGCTCTCTTGCCTCTCAGCTCCCGTTCTCTTGCCTCTCAGCTCCTGCTCTCTTGCCTCTCAGCTACCGCTCTCTTGCCTCTCAGCTCCCGTTCTCTTGCCTCTCAGCTCCCGCTCTCTTGCCTCTCAGGTCCCGCTCTCTTGCCTCTCAGCTCCCGCCCTTTTGCCTCTCAGCTCCCGCTCTCTTCCCTCTCATCTCCCGCTCCCTTGCCTCTCAGCGCCCGCTCTCTTGCCTTTCAGCTCCCGCTCTTTTGCCTCTCAGCTCCTGTTCTCTTGCCTCTCAGCTCGGGCTCTCTTGCCTCTCAGCTCCCGTTCTCTTGCCTGTCAGCTCCCGCTGTCTTGCCTCTCAGCTCCCGCTCTCTTGCCTCTTATCTCCCGCTCTCTTTCCCCTCAGCTACCGCTCTCTTGCCTCTCAGCTCCTGGTCTCTTGCCTCGCAGCTCCCGTTCTCTTGCATCTCAGCTCCCGCTCTCTTGCAACTCATCTCCCACTCTCTTGACTCTCTGCTCCCGCTCTCTTGACTCTCATCTACCGCTCTCTTCCCTCTCAGCTCCCGCTCTCCTGCCTCTCAGCCTCTGCTCTATTGCCTTTCAGCTCCTGCTCTCTTGCCTCTCAGCTCCTGCTCTTTTACCTCTCAGCTCCCGCTCTCTTGCCTCTCAGCTCCCACTCTCTTGCCTCTCAGCTCCCGCTCTCTTGCCTCTCTGCTCCTGCTCTCCTGCCTCTTCGCTCCAACTCGCTTGCCTTTCAGCTCCCGCTCTCTTGCCTATCAGCTCCCGTTCTCTTACCTCTCAGCTCCCGCTCTCTTGCCTCTCAGCTCCCACTCTCTTGCCTTTCAGCTCCCACTCTCTTGCCTCTTAGCTCGCGCTCTCTTGCCCCTCATGTCCAGCTCTCTTGCCTCTGAGCTCCCGCTCTCTTGCCTCTAAGCTCCCGCTCTCTTGCCTCTCAGCTCCAGCCCTCTTGCCTCTCAGCTCCCGCCCTCTTGCCTCTCAGCTCCCGCTCTCTTGCCTCTCAGCTCCCGCTCGCTTGCCTCTCAGCTCCCGCCCTCTCGCCTCTCAGCTCCTGCTCTCTTGCCTCTCAGCTCCCGTTCTCTTGCCTCTCAGCTCCTGCTCTCTTGCCTCTCAGCTACCGCTCTCTTGCCTCTCAGCTCCCGTTCTCTTGCCTCTCAGCTCCCGCTCTCTTGCCTCTCAGGTCCCGCTCTCTTGCCTCTCAGCTCCCGCCCTTTTGCCTCTCAGCTCCCGCTCTCTTCCCTCTCATCTCCCGCTCCCTTGCCTCTCAGCGCCCGCTCTCTTGCCTTTCAGCTCCCGCTCTTTTGCCTCTCAGCTCCTGTTCTCTTGCCTCTCAGCTCGGGCTCTCTTGCCTCTCAGCTCCCGTTCTCTTGCCTGTCAGCTCCCGCTGTCTTGCCTCTCAGCTCCCGCTCTCTTGCCTCTTATCTCCCGCTCTCTTTCCCCTCAGCTACCGCTCTCTTGCCTCTCAGCTCCTGGTCTCTTGCCTCGCAGCTCCCGTTCTCTTGCATCTCAGCTCCCGCTCTCTTGCAACTCATCTCCCACTCTCTTGACTCTCTGCTCCCGCTCTCTTGACTCTCATCTACCGCTCTCTTCCCTCTCAGCTCCCGCTCTCCTGCCTCTCAGCCTCTGCTCTATTGCCTTTCAGCTCCTGCTCTCTTGCCTCTCAGCTCCTGCTCTTTTACCTCTCAGCTCCCGCTCTCTTGCCTCTCAGCTCCCACTCTCTTGCCTCTCAGCTCCCGCTCTCTTGCCTCTCTGCTCCTGCTCTCCTGCCTCTTCGCTCCAACTCGCTTGCCTTTCAGCTCCCGCTCTCTTGCCTATCAGCTCCCGTTCTCTTACCTCTCAGCACCCGCTCTCTTGCCTCTCAGCTCCCGCTCTCTTGCCTTTCAGCTCCCACTCTCTTGCCTCTTAGCTCGCGCTCTATTGCCTCTCATGTCCAGCTCTCTTGCCTCTCAGATCCCGCACACTCGCCTCTCAGCTCCCGCTCTCTTGCCTCTAAGCTCCCGCTCTCTTGCCTCTCAGCTCCAGCCCTCTTGCCTCTCAGCTCCCGCTCTCGTGCCTCTCAGCTCCCGCCCTCTCACCTCTCAGCTCCTGCTCTCTTGCCTCTCAGGTCCCGCTCTCTTGCCTCTCAGCTCCCGTTCTCTTGCCTCTCAGCTTCCGCTCTCTTGACTCTCTGCTACCGCTCTCTTGCCTCTCAGCTCCCGTTCTCTTGCCTCTCAGCTCCCGCTCTCTTGCCTCTCAGGTCCAGCTCTCTTGCCTCTCAGCTCCCGCTCTCTTACCTCTCAGCTCCCGCTCTCTTCCCTCTCATCTCCCGCTCCCTTGCCTCTCAGCGCCCGCTCTCTTGCCTCTCAGCTCCCGCTCTCTTGCCTCTCTGCTCCTGCTCTCCTGCCTCTTCGCTCCAACTCGCTTGCCTTTCAGCTCCCGCTCTCTTGCCTATCAGCTCCCGTTCTCTTACCTCTCAGCACCCGCTCTCTTGCCTCTCAGCTCCCGCTCTCTTGCCTTTCAGCTCCCACTCTCTTGCCTCTTAGCTCGCGCTCTATTGCCTCTCATGTCCAGCTCTCTTGCCTCTCAGATCCCGCACACTCGCCTCTCAGCTCCCGCTCTCTTGCCTCTAAGCTCCCGCTCTCTTGCCTCTCAGCTCCAGCCCTCTTGCCTCTCAGCTCCCGCTCTCGTGCCTCTCAGCTCCCGCCCTCTCACCTCTCAGCTCCTGCTCTCTTGCCTCTCAGGTCCCGCTCTCTTGCCTCTCAGCTCCCGTTCTCTTGCCTCTCAGCTTCCGCTCTCTTGACTCTCTGCTACCGCTCTCTTGCCTCTCAGCTCCCGTTCTCTTGCCTCTCAGCTCCCGCTCTCTTGCCTCTCAGGTCCAGCTCTCTTGCCTCTCAGCTCCCGCTCTCTTACCTCTCAGCTCCCGCTCTCTTCCCTCTCATCTCCCGCTCCCTTGCCTCTCAGCGCCCGCTCTCTTGCCTCTCAGCTCCCGCTCTCTTGCCTCTCAGCTCCTGTTCTCGTGCCTCTCAGCTCCTGCTCTCTTGCCTCTCAGCTCCCGTTCTCTTGCCTCTGTTGGTGCAACCCTATGGCTTGCACTCGGCTTGTCGTCCTTGTTTGTGTGTGTGCATGCATGGCATGGAATGATTTGTGAGTCTATGCCATTGCTATCTAGTGCTTGTGTGTGTGTTTCAATGGTATATCACAATGTGGTTTGTGTCGGTCAAGACAAGCGAGTTTTTACAACTCGCATGTCAAGTCGTCGTTTGCGTGTCGCATGTGGTTTTTCTATTTTGTCGAGTGTGAAGTGTCCATCGTGTCGCAGGTGTGTGCAGCAAGCCCCCATCAACTCAAGAAGAATTTATCTTGCAGAACCAAGACCAAGAGCTCAAGATTTCAAGCCCAAGGAAAAATAGTGAAAATAGTAACGCTACTTCGTGTAGTGTTACATTTCACTTGGTGTAGCCCCTTGGAGGGTTGGTTTCGAGACTCTTTATGGTTGGGGACTCTGTGGTGGTGTACCACCAACCTGGACCTCGGCTCTTGGGGTATGTAGAGGCTGGGAACCATCTCCCTCTCGAACTCTTCTTGCTAAGTTTGTACTCCTAAGACTATAGTGGCTACTGTACCTCCTGCCAGACAAACCGCCATAGCGTCATCAAATCTTCATGGAATTTTATGATTCAACTTGCTGCTTATAGGCGACACCAACGCGCTCCAGATCCAATTTAAAGATCACCGTTTAAGGCACACATCGGATCGGCATCAATATTTGAATCTGTTTGACGGAATTCTGACTGTGCACAATTTCTCTCATTTTAGGCACATCTGAGCCTATTGTGCTTCTAACAAGTGGTATCAGAACCCCTTGGAGCTGTCTCGACCATGCCTAGACCTGAGGAAGGGGGTGGCAGAGGTGCTGGAGGCTGAGAAGACGCCCAAGCACAAGGTCAACACCAAGATCCACCCGTTGCTCCGGTGCAACCTAGACTTGGACCCTCTAGGGATGAGCCTAGAGTGTTTGGCCTTGACAAGTTCAACGGTGACAACTTTGCTGAGTGGTCCTTCAAGATGGAGAACATCTTTGACCACTATGATCTGCTGGAGGTGATGGAAGGAACGGAGAAGCGCCCCGAGAACGACCCGGAGAAGAGCCCGTGGGTGCGGAAGAGCGCACAAGGCTACCTTCTACTTGGGCAAGCATTGGGGAGAATCCATATCCGTCACATCTAGCCTTTTCAGCGTGAACCAGCAAAGGGACCTAAGGCATGGGCTGCTCTCAAGGGTTTACACGCTCCTGCAACAGCGGTGGTGGCTGTGGTGTTGGAGCGGCAAATGGCGGCACTTCGAATTGACGAAGGCGAACCGGTGGAGGAAGGAGTGCAGAAATTCTTCGACTTGTTGACACGGCTCGAAGGAGCTGACCTGAACTATACTGACCTTCAAAAGAAGACCAAGCTTCTGGCCTTACTTCCGGACTCATGGTCCTCGCTCATCATCAACCTTAATCGAGATCTGCCCCGTCTCTCACTCGAAGATGTGAAGCGGGAAATCTTACAAGAAGATTTCCGCCGTCGCGAATTGGCGGGTTCCGATGGTGCTGGAGCTGCAAGCATGGGCCGTGGGCACGGCCGTGGAAGGGGCAGAGGGCGAGGAGGAAGATTTGGCAGCAGCTACTTCAATGGAGGCCGTGGTAATGGAGGATATGGCAGCAACAACAACAACAATGGCTACGGGCGTGGGCGCGGTCGATTTGATGGCGAATGCCACTTTTGCCACAAGACCGGCCACATGTGGAGAGATTGCTTCAGATTGCCTGATGGATGGACCCCTTCTCAAGGCCAAGAGGGCAGAGGAGCAAGGGGAGGAAGAGGCAGAGGTCGTGGAGGCCGTGGTGGTTGTGGAAGCGAAGCGGCAAGCATGAAAGGTGGAGACTACGACAAGGACTCGAGTGAAGATCGATACCCGGGCCAATTCTTCTTTGTCTCCACGCAAGCGGCAGCTGCAGCAGGAGGTGTGGAAGGCATTGAGGAGCCAGCTACTGTGGGAAAGGTCACCCTTCACTCTCTGGACTTTTGGGTGATCGATAGCGGCGCCACCTATAGCATGACACCTCGTGCGGACTTGCTCACCGAACTCGAACCGTCGCCGGTCAAGCATGTTACATCGGCTTTGGGGCAGCGAGCAGAGGTGAAAGGCATGGGCAAGGCCATGTTCATGGGTGCTGATGGGAAGATGGTGGGCCTCAAGAACGTGCTTTTGGTGCCCAACCTAGCAGCCAACCTGATCTCGGTTGCAAAAGGCCGGCATGGACACATCTTCCAAGGGATCCAAAACCTATACCGCGAGGCTTGGTGAGCGGAAGCTTTGGGACCTTCATGAGGACAGGGACATCTACAATGAGATGTGGCAAATCCCAGTGGTCCCCATGCCTAAAGAGAGGCAAGTGGCAGCAAGCGTCAGCACCAAGAGTGAAGCGGTTGGTGGCGGTGATCACGGAAAACAAAGTGACACCAAGAGTGACTCGAAGGAGTGTAATCTTGGAGGGACCAGCAAGGCATGTGAAACCAAGGAGAGTAGTGCAGCAGCCAAAGGTGGTGGAAATGATGAGGAGAAGCAAAAGATAAGCAAAGCAGCAGCGGCGAAGGAGAAAGGAGAGAGCTTGTGGGGCACGATTGCGAGTGCCGCTTTCTCCAACCCGACTTCCGCTACGGGAGAGTGTGATTGGCTGACCTTGCATCAGCGAATGGGGCATGTGGCATTGCCCATTTTGCAGCAGATAGTTAAGCAAGAGATGGTCAGTGGGATACGTGTCAAGGGGGAGCCCAATGAGGTGCTTGGCTGTCCAACATGCATGCAAGCCAAGTTCACCCGCTACCCATTCCATAGCTCGGAGACAACGGCGAAGGCACCACTTGATGAGGTGGTGATGGATGTGGTGGGCCCCTTGAAGCTTGGAGCTGCTGGAGCAGAGTACTTCCTCACCATTGTGGACGTCCTCACTCGCATGACCTGGGTGTCTGTGCTGCCCAAGAAGAGTGACGTAGCTGAGACGGTGAAGACCGATTGGTTGCCGATGGTGGTACGGCAACAAGACCGGCTTGTGAAGGCGATTCGCACTGACCGTGGGGGAGAGTTCCTGAGCAAGGACTTCTCCACTTGGCTGAAGAAGCAGGGCATAAGGCACTCTCTTACCATGCCCTACTCTCCTGCAATGAACAACATCGCCGAGCATGCGAATCGGACACTCACGGAGACGGCTCGGGGACTTCTCATTGAAGCCGGTCTTCCCAATTACTTTTGGCCGGATGCGGTGCGGCATGCTTGTGTGGCCAAGAACAGAGCCTTGACGCATGTGGGAGAAGACAAATGGGTGCCCTATGTGGAGTGGATTGGAAGGAAGCCGAAGGTGGATATGCTTCGGGTGTTCGGGTGCATGTGCATGGCACTTGTGCCTAAGAAACTTCGCCACAACAAGCTTGATGCCAAGGCAACATGGGCCGTGCACCTGGGCATGGCTCAAAACAGCAAGGGATGGCTTCTTTGGGACCCATTTACCAAGAAGTTCCTGGTGAGCAGAGATTGCAAGTTCATGGAGAACTTACCGTACAAGGAGTGGAAGGCGGAGAACCAAGCGAAGATTGGTGTGCGGCTTGGAGAGGTGAAGAGTACCGGCTTGGAGAGGTGAAGAGTACCGGCTTGGAGCATGTGGAGATGCCCCTGGAGCTGAGTAGCAGCAGCACAATCACTTCCGCCTCGTGCTACAAGTGCTCGTGCGAACCGACCAGATTTGCAGCAACGCCATGAGAGCATCCAAGTCCCTGCAGTAGAGGAAGAGGGAAGGGGGAGAAGGAAGACTCAGCCCCCCAATAGGTTGAGCTATGAACGGCTTGGAGGACCAGCCAACTCAACCTTGACCGGTTCGGCTCTCATGCTAGGCGATGATGCGGAAGATGAAAGCGAGGAGTGCGCTTTTGCCTTCTTCTCTCCGGTAGAGATACCGGGAGAGCCTACAAATCCCAAGGAGGCTTGGGAGGGCCCCAATGGGAAGGAGTGGAAGAAGGCCTCAGATGAAGAAATGGGGAGCATCATCGAGAACGACACGTTTGACTTGGTGAACCTACCTCCGGGGCGTAAGGCGATTTCTTCCAAGTGGCTCTTCAAGCGCAAGACCAACGCCGACGGCAACATTGAGCGCTACAAGAGAAGACTTGTAGCCAAGGGGTATCAGCAGCAAGAGAAGGAGGACTACAATGAAGTGTATGCCCCTGTGGTGAAGGGTACAACCCTTCGAACCCTCTTCGCCGCGGCGGCCATCAAAGGATGGATGGTGAAGCAAATGGATTTAGAAATGGCCTTCCTCAACGGTGTTTTGGAGGAAGAGACCTATATGGAGCAGCCAGAGGGGTACAATGATGGGAGTGGCAGAGTGTGGAAGCTGAAGAAAGCACTCTATGGCCTCAAGCAAGCCCCTAGGCAATGGTACATCAAGCTGCGGGAAGTCTTGGAGGCGATCGGCTTCACTCCCTCAACGGCCGATCAATCCTTGTTCATGCTTGGCGAGGGGGAGCAGAGGAGCTTCATGGTGGTTTATGTGGATGACATCCTCATATTCTCACCCTCCTCTGACCTTGTGAAGGAGGTGATGCTGAAGCTTCAAGACAAGTTCAAGTGCAAGACCCTTGGTGACATCAACTACTACCTTGGGCTTCACATTGAGCGAGATGTGGAGAAGCGGTGGATGCGAGTGCATCAAAAGAAGTACTTGGAGGCCTTGGCTGCAAACTTTGGGAAGAGTGAAGGTCATGTGGCTACTCCTCTTCCCTCAGGGTTCAAGTGTGTGAAAGAACCAGCGGAGGAAAGTGTTGGTGAACAGGAGAGGCGGCGTTTTTTCTCCTTGGTGGGCAGCCTCATGTATGCGGCCGTTCACACAAGGCCGGATGCAGCCTTTGCTACCGGGCAGCTGGCTAGGGTTGTCCAATGCCCCAATGAAGAGCAAGTTGCGGCTGGAGAGAGGGTGGCCAAGTACCTTGTCCAAACAGCAGCTGTTGGACTGCAATACTCCGCGGCGGCACAAAGGCGTCAAAAGGGTGCGGATGGAGTCGAACCCGGGAGGCTCTTTCTCACCGCCTTCTATGATGCATCTTGGGCATCAGAACCAGAGGATATGACAAGTGTGGGAGACTTCATCTGCTGTGTTGGTGGAGGCCCAACAGCTTGGGAGAGCAAGAAGCAAGTGGACCAAGCATTGAGCTCGGTGGAGTCCGAGTACATGGCACTCTTCCGTGCCATAAGGGAGGTTGTGTGGCAGCGGCGTTTGCTAGCTGAATTGGGGGAGGAGCAGCAAGGACCTACCCCACTCTATTGTGATATCGGCATCAATATTAGAAGCTGTTTGACGGAATTCTGACAGTGCAAAATTTCTCTCATTTTAGGCACATCTGAGCCTATTGTGCTTATAACAGTTTCTCACCTCCCGCTCTTTTGCCTCTCAGCTCCCACTCTCTTGCCTCTCATCTCCCGCTCTCTTGCCTCTCAGCTACCACTCTCTTGCTAATCATTTCCCGCCCCCTTGCCCCTCAGCTCCAGCTCTCGTACCTCTCGTCTCCTGCTCTCGTGCCTCTCATCCCCCACTCTTGTGCCTCTTATCTCCCGCTCTCCTACCTCTCACCTCCCCCTTTTCTTGACTCTCAGCTCCCGCTCTCCTGCCTCTCAGCTTCCGCTCTCTTGCCTCACAGCTCCTGCTCTCTTGCCTCTCAGCTCCTGCTCTCTTGCCTCTCAGCTCCCGCTCTCTTGCCTCTCAGCTCCCACTCTCTTGCCTCTACGCTCCCGCCCTCTTGCCTCTCAGGTCCCGCTCTCTTGCCTCTCAGCTCCCGCTCTCCTGCCTCTTCGCTCCCGCTCGCTTGCCTTTCCGCTCCCGCTCTCTTGCCTCTCAGCTCCTGCTCTCTTGCCTCTCAGCTCCTGCTCCCTTGCCTCTCAGATACCGCTCTCTTGCCTCTCAGTTCCTGTTATAATCACAATAGGCTCAGATGTGCCTAAAATGAGAGAAAATGTGCACAGTCAGAATTCCGTCAGCCAGCTTCAAATATTGATGCCGATCTGATGTGTGCGTCAAACGGTGATCTGTAAATTGGATCTGGAGCGCGTTGTTGTCGCCTATCAGCAGCAAGTTGAATCATAAAATTCCATCGAGATTTGACGACGCTATGGCGGTTTGACTGGCAGGAGGTACAGCAGCCACTATAGTCTTAGGAGTACAAAAAACTTAGGAAGAAGAATTCGAGAGGGAGATGGTTCCCAGCCTCTACATACCCCAAGAGCCGAGGTCCAGGTTGGTGGTACACCACCACAGAGTCCCCAACCACGAAGAGTTTCAAAACAAACCCTCCAAGGGGCTACACCAAGTGAAATGTAACACTACACGAAGTAGCGTTACTATTTTCACTATTTAATATTTATTCGCGTCCCTTGGGCTTGAAATCTTGAGCTCTTGGTCTTGGTTCTTCAAGATAAATTCTTCTTGAGTTGATGGGGGCTTGCTGCACACACCTGCGACGCGATGGACACTTCACACTTGACAAAATAGAAAAACACATGCGACACGCAAACGACGACTTGACATGCGAGTTGTAAAAACTCACTAATGTCTTGACCGACACAGACCACATTGTGAGACTCCATTCAAACACACACACAAGCACTAGATAGCAATGACATAGACTCACAAGTCATTCCATGCCATGCATGCACACACACAAACACGGACGACAAGCCGAGTGCAAGCCACACCAACAAACTCCCCCTCGGATTGTTGGCCTTAGAATCTGCTCCCCTTAGTTCAGAGCCATCCCAGCAAGCTTGCAACACTTCCAATGCTGCTGCTCAACCAGCCTCTTGGTCATCATATCAGCAGGCTGCGCCGTCGTCTTCACGTAGTGCAACTCCACTTCACCCGCGGTTACCATGCTCCTCACCCAATGCCACTTCACCTTCATGTGCTTGGTAAGGCCATGAAGAACGGGGTTCTTAGCCAATGCAATAGCACCCTGGCTATCACAGTAGAGGGGGGTAGGTCCTTGCTGCTCCTCCCCCAATTCAGCTAGCAAACGCCGCTGCCACACAACCTCTCTTATGGCACGGAAGAGTGCCATGTACTCGGACTCCACCGAGCTCAATGCTTGGTCCACTTGTTTCTTGCTCTCCCAAGCTGTTGGTCCTCCACCAACACAGCAGATGAAGCCTCCCACACTTGTCATGTCCTCTAGTTCTGATGCCCAAGATGCATCAGAGAAGGCGGTGAGAAAGAGCCTCCCGGGTTCGACTCCATCCGCACCCTTTTGACGCCTTTGTGCCGCCGCGGAGTATTGCAGTCCAACAGTTGCTGTTTGGCCAAGGTACTTGGCCACCCTCTCTCCAGCTGCTACCTGCTCTTCATTAGGGCATTGGACAACCCTAGCTAGCTGTCCGGTAGCAAAGGCTGCATCCGGCCTTGTGTGAACGGCCGCATACATGAGGCTGCCCACCAAGGAATGAAAACGGCGCCTCTCCTCTTCACCAACACTTTCCTCTGCTGGTCCTTTTACACACTTGAACCCTGAGGGTAGAGGAGTAGCCACATGACCTTCACTCTTCCCAAAGTTTGCAGCCAAGGCCTCCAAGTACTTCTTTTGATGCACTCGCATCCACCGCTTCTCCACATCTCGCTCAATGTGAAGCCCAAGGTAGTAGTTGACGTCACCAAGGGTCTTGCACTTGAACTTGTCTTGAAGCTTCAGCATCACCTCTCCAAGCCGCACACCAATCTTCGCTTGGTTCTCCGCCTTCCACTCCTTGTACGGTAAGTTCTCCATGAACTTGCAATCTCTGCTCACCAGGAACTTCTTGGTAAATGGGTCCCAAAGATGCCATCCCTTGCTGTTTTGAGCCATGCCCAAGTGCACGGCCCATGTTGCCTTGGCATCAAGCTTGTTGTGGCGAAGTTTCTTAGGCATAAGTGCCATGCACATGCACCCGAACACCCGAAGCATATCCACCTTCGGCTTCCTTCCAATCCACTCCACATAGGGCACCCATTTGTCTTCTCCCACGTGAGTCAAGGCTCTGTTCTTGGCCACACAAGCATGCCGCACCGCATCCGGCCAAAAGTAATTGGGAAGACCGGCTTCAATGAGAAGTCCCCGAGCCGTCTCCGTGAGTGTCCGATTCGCACGCTTGGCAATGCCGTTCATTGCAGGAGAGTAGGGCATGGTAAGAGAGTGCCTTATGCCCTGCTCCTTTAGCCAAGTTGAGAAGTCCTTGCTCAGGAACTCTCCCCCACGGTCAGTGCGAATTGCCTTCACAAGTCGGTCTTGTTGCCGCTCCACCATGGGCAACCAATCGGTCTTCACCGTTTCAGCCACGTCACTCTTCTTGGGCAGCACATATACCCCAGTCATGCGAGTGAGGACGTCCACAATGGTGAGGAAGTACTCAGCTCCAGCAGCTCCAAGCTTCAAGGGGCCCACCACATCCATCACCACCTCATCAAGTGGTGCCTTCGCCGTTGTCTCCGAGCTATGGAACGGGTAGCGGGTGAACTTGGCTTGCATGCATGTTGGACAGCCAAGCACCTCATTGGGCTCCCCCTTGACACGTATCCCACTGACCATGTCTTGCTTGACTATCTGCTGCAAAATGGGCAATGCCACATGCCCCATTCGCCGATGCAAGGTCAGCCAATCACACTCTCCCGTAGCGGAGGTCGGGTTGGAGAAAGCGGCACTCGCAATTGTGCCCCACAAGCTCTCTCCTTTCTCCTTCGCCGCTGCTGCTTTGCTGATCTTATGATTCTCCTCCTCATTTCCACCACCTTTGGCTGCTGCACCACTCTCCTTGGATTCACATGCTTTGCTGGTCTCTCCAAGATTGCACTCGTTCGAGTCACTCTTGGTGTCACTTTGCTTTCCGTGATCACCGCCACCAACCGCTTCACTCTTGGTGCTGATGCTTGTTGCCACTTGCCTCTCCTTAGGCATGGGGACCACTGGGATTTGCCACATTTCATTGTAGATGTCCCTGTCCTCATGAAGGTCCCAAAGCTTCCGCTCACCAAGCCGCGCGGTATAAGTTTTGGATCCCTTGGAAGATGTGTCCATGCCGGCCTTTTGCAAACGCCGCAGAGAAAACAGGTTGGCTGCAAGGTTGGGCACCCAAAGCACGTTCTTGAGGCCCACCATCTTCCCATCAGCACCCTTGAACATGGCCTTGCCCATGCCTTTCACCTCTGCTCGCTGCCCCAAAGCCGATGTGACATGCTTGACCGGCGACGGTTCGAGTTCGGTGAGCAAGTCCGCACGAGGTGTCATGCTATAGGTGGCGCCGCTATCGATCACCCAAAAGTCCAGAGAGTGAAGGGTGACCTTTCCCACAGTAGCTGGCTCCTCAATGCCTTCCACACCTCCTGCTGCAGCTGCCGCTTGCGTGGAGACAAAGAAGAATTGGCCCGGGTATCGATCTTCACTCGGGCCCGTCTCGTAGTCTCCACCTTTCATGCATGCCGCTTCGCTTCCACGACCACCACGGCCTCCACGACCTCTGCCTCTTCCTCCCCTTGCTCCTCTGCCCTCTTGGCCTTGAGAAGGGGTCCATCCATCAGGCAATCTGTAGCAATCTCTCCACATGTGGCCGGTCTTGTGGCAAAAGTGGCATTCGCCATCAAATCGACCGCGCCCACGCCCGTAGCCATTGTTGTTGTTGTTGCTGCCATATCCTCCATTACCACGGCCTCCATTGAAGTTGCTGCTGCCAAATCTTCCTCCTCGCCCTCTGCCCCTTCCACGGCCGTGCCCACGGCCCATGCTTGCAACTCCGGCACCATCGGTACCCGCCAATTCACGACGACGGAAATCTTCTTGTAAGATTTCCCGCTTCACATCTTCGAGCGAGAGGCGGGGCAGATCTCGATTTAGGTTGATGATGAGCGAGGACCATGAGTCCGGAAGCAAGGCCAGCAGCTTGGTCTTCTTTTGAAGGTCACTGTAGTTCAGGTCAGCTCCTTCAAGCTGTGTCAACAAGTCGAAGAATTTCTGCACTCCGTCCTCCACCGGTTCGCCTTCGTCAATTCGAAGGGCCGCCATTTGCCGCTCCAAAACCACAGCCACCGCCGCTGTTGCAGGAGCGTGTACACCCTTGAGAGCAGCCCATGCCTTTGGTCCCTTTGCTGGTTCACGCTGAAAAGGCTTGATGTGACGGATTTGGCTGCTCCCCAACGCTTGCCCAAGTAGAAGATAGCCTTGTGCGCTCTTCCGCACCCACGGGCTCTTCTCCGGGTCGTTCTCGGGGCGCTTCTCCGTTCCTTCCATCACCTCCAGCAGATCATAGTGGTCAAAGATGTTCTCCATCTTGAAGGACCACTCAGCAAAGTTGTCACCGTTGAACTTGTCAAGGCCAAACACTCTAGGCTCATCCCTAGAGGGGCCAAGGCTAGGTTGCACGGGAGCCATGGGTGGATCTTGGTGTTGACCTTGTGCTTGGGCGTCTTCTCTGCTTCCAGCACCTCTGCCACCCCCTTCCTCAGGTCTAGGCATGGTCGAGACAGCTCCAAGGGGCTCTGATACCATTTGTTATAATCACAATAGGCTCAGATGTGCCTAAAATGAGAGAAAATGTGCACAGTCAGAATTCCGTCAGCCAGCTTCAAATATTGATGCCGATCCGATGTGTGCCTTAAACGGTGATCTGTAAATTGGATCTGGAGCGCGTTGTTGTCGCCTATCAGCAGCAAGTTGAATCATAAAATTCCATCGAGATTTGACGACGCTATGGCGGTTTGACTGGCAGGAGGTACAGCAGCCACTATAGTCTTAGGAGTACAAAAAACTTAGGAAGAAGAATTCGAGAGGGAGATGGTTCCCAGCCTCTACATACCCCAAGAGCCGAGGTCCAGGTTGGTGGTACACCACCACAGAGTCCCCAACCACGAAGAGTCTCAAAACAAACCCTCCAAGGGGCTACACCAAGTGAAATGTAACACTACACGAAGTAGCGTTACTATTTTCACTATTTAATATTTATCCGCGTCCCTTGGGCTTGAAATCTTGAGCTCTTGGTCTTGGTTCTTCAAGATAAATTCTTCTTGAGTTGATGGGGGCTTGCTGCACACACCTGCGACACGATGGACACTTCACACTTGACAAAATAGAAAAACACATGCGGCACGCAAACGACGACTTGACATGCGAGTTGTAAAAACTCACTAATGTCTTGACCGACACACACCACATTGTGAGACACCATTCAAACACACACACAAGCACTAGATAGCAATGACATAAACTCACAAGTCATTCCATGCCATGCATGCACACACACAAACACGGACGACAAGCCGAGTGCAAGCCATAGGGTTGCACCAACAGTTCCCGCCCCCTTGCCCCTCAGCTCCAGCTCTCGTGCCTCTTATCTCCCACTCTCCTGCTCTCGTGCCTCTAACCACCCGCTCTCGTGACTCTTATCTCCCGCTCTCCTGCCTCTCAGCTCCCCCTCTCTTGACTCTCAGCTCCCACTCTCTTGCCTCTCAGCTCCTGCTCTCTTGCCTCTCAGCTCCTGCTCTCTTGCCTCTCAGCTCCTGCTCTCTTGCCTCTGTTGGTGCAACCCTTTGGCTTGCACTCGGCTTGTCGTCCTTGTTTGTTTGTGTGCATGCATGGCATGGAATGACTTGTGAGTCTATGTCATTGCTATCTAGTGCTTGTGTGTGTGTTTGAATGGTGTCTCACAATGTGGTCTGTTTCGGTCAAGACATTAGTGAGTTTTTACAACTCGCATGTCAAGTCGTCGTTTGCGTGTCGCATGTGTTTTTCTATTTTGTCAAGTGTGAAGTGTCCATCGTGTCGCAGGTGTGTGCAGCAAGCCCCCATCAACTCAAGAAGAATTTATCTTGAAGAACCAAGACCAAGAGCTCAAGATTTCAAGCCCAAGGGACGCGGATAAATATTCAATAGTGAAAATAGCAACGCTACTTCGTGTAGTGTTACATTTCACTTGGTGTAGCCCCTTGGAGGGTTTGTTTTGTGACTCTTCGTGGTTGGGGACTCTGTGGTGGTGTACCACCAACCTGGACCTCGGCTCTTGGGGTATGTAGAGGCTGGGAACCATCACCCTCTCGAATTTCTCCTTCCTATGTTTTTTGTACTCCTAAGATAATAGTGGCTGCTGTACCTCCTACCAGTGAAACCGCCGTAGCGTCGTCAAATCTTCATGCAATTTCATGATTCAACTTGCTGCTGATAGGCGACAGCAACGCGCTCCAGATCCAATTTACAGATTATTATTTGGGTGTCCGATCAGATCGCTATCAATATTTGAAGCTGTCTGACGGAATTCTGACTGTGCACATTTTCTCTCATTTTAGGCACATCTGAGCCTATTGTGATTATAACAAGTGGTATCAGAGCCCCTTGGAGCTGTCTCGACCATGCCTAGACCTGAGGAAGGGGGTGGCAGAGGTGCTGGAAGCAGAGAAGACGCCCAAGCACAAGGTCAACACCAAGATCCACCCATGGCTCCCGTGCAACCTAGCCTTGGCCCCTCTAGGGATGAGCCTAGAGTGTTTGGCCTTGACAAGTTCAACGGTGACAACTTTGCTGAGTGGTCCTTCAAGATGGAGAACATTTTTTATGACTATGATCTGCTCGAGGTGATGGAAGGAACGGAGAAGCGCCCCGAGAACGACCCGGAGAAGAGCCCGTGGGTGCGGAAGAGCGCACAAGGCTATCTTCTACTTGGGCAAGCGTTGGGGAGCAGCCAAATCCGTCACATCAAGCCTTTTCAGCGTGAACCAGCAAAGGGACCAAAGGCATGGGCTGCTCTCAAGGGTGTACACGCTCCTGCAACAGCGGCGGTGGCTGTGGTTTTGGAGCGGCAAATGGCGGCCCTTCGAATTGACGAAGGCGAACCGGTGGAGGACGGAGTGCAGAAATTCTTCGACTTGTTGACACGGCTTGAAGGAGCTGACCTGAACTACAGTGACCTTCAAAAGAAGACCAAGCTGCTGGCCTTGCTTCCGGACTCATGGTCCTCGCTCATCATCAACCTAAATCGAGATCTGCCCCGCCTCTCGCTCGAAGATGTGAAGCGGGAAATCTTACAAGAAGATTTCCGTCGTCGTGAATTGGCGGGTACCGATGGTGCCGGAGTTGCAAGCATGGGCCGTGGGCATGGCCGTGGAAGGGGCAGAGGGCGAGGAGGAAGATTTGGCAGCAGCAACTTCAATGGAGGCCGTGGTAATGGAGGATATGGCAGCAACAACAACAACAATGGCTACGGGCGTGGGCGCGGTCGATTTGATGGCGAATGCCACTTTTGCCACAAGACCGGCCACATGTGGAGAGATTGCTTCAGATTGCCTGATGGATGGACCCCTTCTCAAGGCCAAGAGGGCAGAGGAGCAAGGGGAGGAAGAGGCAGAGGTCGTGGAGGCCGTGGTGGTTGTGGAAGCGAAGCGGCAAGCATGAAAGGTGGAGACTACGACAAGGACTCGAGTGAAGATCGATACCCGGGCCAATTCTTCTTTGTCTCCACGCAAGCGGCAGCTGCAGCAGGAGGTGTGGAAGGCATTGAGGAGCCAGCTACTGTGGGAAAGGTCACCCTTCACTCTCTGGACTTTTGGGTGATCGATAGCGGCGCCACCTATAGCATGACACCTCGTGCGGACTTGCTCACCGAACTCGAACCGTCGCCGATCAAGCATGTCACATCGGCTTTGGGGCAGCGAGCAGAGGTGAAAGGCATGGGCAAGGCCATGTTCAAGGGTGCTGATGGGAAGATGGTGGGCCTCAAGAACGTGCTTTGGGTGCCCAACCTTGCAGCCAACCTGATTTCTGTGCGACGTTTGCAAAAGGCCGGCATGGACACATCTTCCAAGGGATCCAAAACTTATACCGCGCGGCTTGGTGAGCGGAAGCTTTGGGACCTTCATGAGGACAGGGACATCTACAATGAAATGTGGCAAATCCCAGTGGTCCCCATGCCTAAGGAGAGGCAAGTGGCAGCAAGCATCAGCACCAAGAGTGAAGCGGTTGGTGGCGGTGATCACGGAAAGCAAAGTGACAGCAAGAGTGACTCGAACGAGTGCAATCTTGGAGAGACCAGCAAGGCGTGTGAATCCAAGGAGAGTGGTGCAGCAGCCAAAGGTGGTGGAAATGAGGAGGAGAATCATAAGATCAGCAAAGCAGCAGCAGCAAAGGAGAAAGGAGAGAGCTTGTGGGGCACAATTGCGAGTGCCGCTTTCTCCAACCCGACTTCCGCTACGGGAGAGTGTGATTGGCTGACCTTGCATCGGCGAATGGGGCATGTGGCATTGCCCATTTGCAGCAGATAGTTAAGCAAGACATGGTCAGTGGGATACGTGTCAAGGGGGATCCCAATGAGGTGCTTGGCTGTCCAACATGCATGCAAGTTCACCCGCTACCCGTTTCATAGCTCGGAGACAACGGCGAACGCACCACTTGATGAGGTGGTGATGAATGTGGTGGGCCCCTTGAAGCTTGGAGCTGCTGGAGCAGAGTACTTTCTCACCATTGTGGACGTCTACACTCGCATGACCTGGGTGTATGTGCTGCCCAAGAAGAGTGGCGTAGCTGAAACGGTGAAGACCGATTGGTTGCCGATGGTGGAGCGGCAACAAGACCGGCTTGTGAAAGCGATTTGCACGGACCGTGGGGGAGAGTTCCTGAGCAAGGACTTCTCCACTTGGCTGAAGAAGCAGGGCATAAGGCACTCCCTCACCATGCCCTACTCTCCTGCAATGAACGGCATTGCCGAGCGTGCGAATCGGACACTCACGGAGACGGCTCGGGGACTTCTCATTGAAGCCGGTCTACCCAATTACTTTTGGCCGGATGCGGTGCGGCATGCTTGTGTGGCCAAGAACAGAGCCTTGACTCATGTGGGAGAAGACAAATGGGTGCCCTATGTGGAGTGGATTGGAAGGAAGCCGAAGGTGGATATGCTTCGGGTGTTCGGGTGCATGTGCATGGCACTTGTGCCTAAGAAACTTCGGCACAACAAGCTTGATGCCAAGGCAACATGGGCCGTGCACCTGGGCATGGCTCAAAACAGCAAGGGATGGCTTCTTTGGGACCCATTTACCAAGAAGTTTCTGGTGAGCAGAGATTGCAAGTTCATGGAGAACTTACCGTACAAGGAGTGGAAGGCGGAGAACCAAGCGAAGATTGGTGTGCGGCTTGGAGAGGTGAAGAGTACCGGCTTGGAGCATGTGGAGCTGCCCTTGGAGCTGAGTAGCAGCAGCACTATCACAAGGCAATCTACTCAAATGAATGGGGGAGAAGAGGAGGAGGAGGTGCAGCAAGGTGATGAGCGTGCACCGTCACTTCCGCCTCGTGCTACAAGTGCTCGCGGGAACCGAGCAGATTTGCAGCAACGCCATGAGAGCATCCAAGTCCCTGCAGTAGAGGAGGAAGGAAGGGGGAGAAGGAAGACTCAGCCCCCCAATAGGTTAAGCTATGAACGGCTTGGAGGAGCAGCCAACTCAACCTTGACCGGTTCGGCTCTCATGCTAGGCGATGAAGCGGAAGATGAAAGCGAGGAGTGCGCTTTTGCCTTCTTCTCTCCGGTGGAGATACCGGGGGAGCCTACAAATCCCAAGGAGGCTTGGGAGGGCCCTAATGGGAAGGAGTGGAAGAAGGCCTCAGATGAAGAGATGGGGAGCATCATCGAGAACGACACGTTTGACTTGGTGAACCTACCTCCGGGGCGTAAGGCAATCTCTTCCAAGTGGCTCTTCAAGCGCAAGACCGACGCCGACGGCAACATTGAGCGCTACAAGAGCAGACTTGTAGCCAACGGGTACCAGCAGCAAGAGAAAAAGGACTACAATGAAGTATATGCTCCTGTGGTGAAGGGTACAACCCTTCGAACTCTCTTCGCCGCGGCGACCATCAAAGGATGGGTGGTGAAGCAAATGGATATCGTAACGGCCTTCCTCAACGGAGTTTTGGAGGAAGAGACCTACATGGAGCAGCCAGAGGGGTACAATGATGGGAGTGGCAGAGTGTGGAAGCTGAAGAAAGCACTCTATGGCCTCAAGCAAGCCCCTAGGCAATGGTACATCAAGCTGCGGGAAGTCTTGGAGGCGATCGGTTTCACTCCCTCAACGGCCGATCAATCGTTGTTCATGCTTGGCGAGGGGGAGCAGAGGAGCTTCATGGTGGTTTATGTGGATGATATCCTCATATTCTCACCCTCCTCTGACCTTGTGAAGGAGGTGATGCTGAAGCTTCAAGACAAGTTCAAGTGCAAGACCCTTGGTGACGTCAACTACTACCTTGGGCTTCACATTGAGCGAGATGTGGAGAAGCGGTGGATGCGAGTGCATCAAAAGAAGTACTTGGAGGCCTTGGCTGCAAACTTTGGGAAGAGTGAAGGTCATGTGGCTACTCCTCTACCCTCAGGGTTCAAGTGTGTGAAAGGACCAGCGGAGGAAAGTGTTGGTGAAGAGGAGAGGCGCCGTTTTCACTCCTTGGTGGGCAGCCTCATGTATGCGGCCGTTCACACAAGGCCGGATGCAGCCTTTGCTACCGGGCAGCTAGCTAGGGTTGTCCAATGTCCTAATGAAGAGCAGGTAGCAGCTGGAGAGAGGGTGGCCAAGTACCTTGGCCAAACAGCAACTGTTGGACTGCAATACTCCGCGGCGGCACAAAGGCGTCAAAAGGGTGCGGATGGAGTCGAACCCGGGAGGCTCTTTCTCACCGCCTTCTCTGATGCATCTTGGGCATCAGAACCAGAGGATATGACAAGTGTGGGAGGCTTCATCTGCTGTGTTGGTGGAGGCCCAACAGCTTGGGAGAGCAAGAAGCAAGTGGACCAAGCATTGAGCTCGGTGGAGTCCGAGTACATGGCACTCGTCCGTGTCATAAGAGAGGTTGTGTGGCAGCGGCGTTTGCTAGCTGAATTGGGGGAGGAGCAGCAAGGACCTACCCCACTCTACTGTGATAGCCGGGGTGCTATTGCATTGGCTAAGAACCCCGTTCTTCATGGCCTTACCAAGCACATGAAGGTGAAGTGGCATTGGGTGAGGAGCATGGTAACCGCGGGTGAAGTGGAGTTGCACTACGTGAAGACGACGGCGCAGCCTGCTGATATGATGACCAAAAGGCTGGTTGAGCAGCAGCATTGGAAGTGTTGCAAGCTTGCTGGGATGGCTCTGAACTAAGGGGAGCAGATTCTAAGGCCAACAATCCGAGGGGGAGTTTGTTGGTGCAACCCTTTGGCTTGCACTCGGCTTGTCGTCCTTGTTTGTTTGTGTGCATGCATGGCATGGAATGACTTGTGAGTCTATGTCATTGCTATCTAGTGCTTGTGTGTGTGTTTGAATGGTGTCTCACAATGTGGTCTGTTTCGGTCAAGACATTAGTGAGTTTTTACAACTCGCATGTCAAGTCGTCGTTTGCGTGTCGCATGTGTTTTTCTATTTTGTCGAGTGTGAAGTGTCCATCGCGTCGCAGGTGTGTGCAGCAAGCCCCCATCAACTCAAGAAGAATTTATCTTGAAGAACCAAGACCAAGAGCTCAAGATTTCAAGCCCAAGGGACGCGGATAAATATTCAATAGTGAAAATAGCAACGCTACTTCGTGTAGTGTTACATTTCACTTGGTGTAGCCCCTTGGAGGGTTTGTTTTGTGACTCTTCGTGGTTGGGGACTCTGTGGTGGTGTACCACCAACCTGGACCTCGGCTCTTGGGGTATGTAGAGGCTGGGAACCATCACCCTCTCGAATTTCTCCTTCCTAAGTTTTTTGTACTCCTAAGACAATAGTGGCTGCTGTACCTCCTGCCAGTCAAACCGCCGTAGCGTCGTCAAATCTTCATGCAATTTCATGATTCAACTTGCTGCTGATAGGCGACAGCAACGCGCTCCAGATCCAATTTACAGATTAGCATTTGCGTGTCCGATCAGATCGCTATCAATATTTGAAGCTGTCTGACGGAATTCTGACAGTGCACATTCTCTCTCATTTTAGGCACATCTGAGCCTATTGTGATTATAACAGCCTCTCAGCTCCCACTCTCTTGCCTCTTAGCTCCCGCTCTCTTGCCTCTCAGGTCCAGCTCTCTTGCCTCTCAATTGCCGCACTCTTGCCTCTCAGCTCCCACTCTCTTGGCTCTCATCTCCCGCTCTCTTGCCTATCAGGTCCCGCTCTCTTGCCTCTCAGCTCCCGTTCTCTTGCCTCTCAGCTGCCGCTCTCTTGCCTCTCAGCTCCCGCTCTCTTGCCTCTCAGCTCCCGTTCTCTTGCCTCTCAGCTCGTGCTCTCTTGCCTCTCAGCTCCCGTTCTCTTGCCTCTCAGCTCCCGCTGTCTTGCCTCTCAGCTCCCGCTCTCTTGCCTCTCATCTCCCGCTCTCTTTCCCCTCACCTACCGCTCTCTTGCCTCTCAGTTCCCGCCCTCTTTCCCCTCAGCTCCTGCTCTCTTGCCTCTCTGCTCCTGCTCTCTTGCCTCTCAGCTCCCGTTCTCTTGCCTCTCAGCTGCCGCTCTCTTGCCTCTCAGCTCCCGCGCTCTTGCCTCTCAGCTCCCGTTCTCTTGCCTCTCAGCTCGTGCTCTCTTGCCTCTCAGCTCCCGTTCTCTTGCCTCTCAGCTCCCGCTGTCTTGCCTCTCAGCTCCCGCTCTCTTGCCTCTCATCTCCCACTCTCTTTCCCCTCAGCTACCGCTCTCTTGCCTCTCAGCTCTTGCTCCCTTGCCTCCCAGCTCCTGGTCTCTTACCTCTCAGCTCCCGCTCTCTTGCCTCTCAGCTCCTGCTCTCTTGCCTCTCTGCTCCTGCTCTTTTGCCTCTCAGCTACCGCTCTCTTGCCTCTCTTCTCCCACTCTCTTTCCTCTCAGCTCCCCCCCTCTTGCCTCTCAGCTCCCGCTCTCTTGCCTCTCAGCTCCCTCTCTCCTGCCTCTTCGCTCCCGCTCGCTTGCCTTTCAGCTCCCGCTGTCTTGCCTACCAGCTCCCGCTCTCTTGCCTCTCAGCTCCCGCTCTCTTGCCTCTCAGCTCCCGCTCTCTTGCCTCTTAGCTCGCGCTCTCTTGACTCTCAGGTCCAGCTCTCTTTCCTCCCAGCTCCCGCACACTTGCCTCTTGGCTCCTGCTCTCTTGCCTCTCATCTCCCGCTCTCTTGCTTCTCAGCTCCCGCTCTCTTGCCTCTCAGCTCCCGCTCACTTGCCTCTCCGCTCCCGCTCTCTTGCCTCTCAGCTCCCGCTCTCTTGCCTCTCAGGTCCCGCTCTCTTGACTCTCAGCTCCCGCTCTCTTGCCTCGCAGCTCCCGCCCTCTTGCCTCTCAGCTCCCGCTCTCTTGACTTGCCTCTCTGCTCCTGCTCTCTTGCCTCTCAGCTCCTGCTCTCTTGCCTCTCAGCTCCCGCTCTCGTGCCTCTCAGCTCCTGCTCTCTTGCCTCTCAGCTCCCGTTCTCTTGCCTCTCAGCTCCTGCTCTCTTACCTCTCATCTCTTGCTCTCTTGCCTCTCAGCTCCCTCTCTCTTGTCTCTCATCTCCCGCTCTCTTGCCTCTCATCTCCCGCTCTCTTGCCTCTCAGGTCCCGCTCTCTTGCCTCTCAGCTTCTGCTCTCTTGCCTCTCAGCTCCTGCTGTCTTGCCTCTCAGCTCCTGCTCTCTTGCCTCTCAGCTGCCGCTCTCTTGCCTCGCAGCTCCCGCTCTCTTGCCTCTCAGGTCCAGCTCTCTTGCCTCTCAGCTCCTGCACACTTGCCTCTCAGCTCCCGCTCTCTTGCCTCTCTTCTCCCGATCTCTTGCCTCTCAGCTCCCGCTCTCTTGCCTCTCAAGTCCTGCTCTCTTGCCTCTCAGCTCCCACTCTCTGGCCTCTCAGCTCCCACCCTCTTGCCTCTAAGCTCCTGCTCTCTTGCCTCTCAGCTCCCGCTCGCTTGCCTCTCAGCTCCAGCTCTCTTGCCTCTCAGATCCCGCTCTCTTAACTCTCTGCTAAGGCTCTCTTGCCTCTCAGCTCAAGCTGTCTTGCCTCTCATCTCCCGCTCTCTTGACTCTCAGCGCCCGCTCTCTTGTCTCTCATCTCCCGCTCTCTTGCCTCTCAGCTCCAGCTCTCTTGCCTCTCAGCTCCCGCTCTCTTGCCTCTCAGCTCCCACTCTCTTGCCTCTCAGCACCCGCCCACTTGCCTCTCAGCTCCCGCTCTCTTGCCTCTCAGCTCCCGCTCTCCTGCCTCTTCGCTCCCGCTCGCTTTCCTTTTATCTCCAGCTCTCTTGACTCTCAGCTCCCTTTCTCTTGCCTTTCAGCTCCCGCTCTCTTGCCTCTCAGATCCTGCTCTCTTGCCTCTCAGCTCCCACTCTCTTGCCTCTTAGCTCCTGCTCTCTTGCCTCTCAGGTCCAGTTCTCTTGCCTCTCAGCTGCCGCACTCTTGCCTCTCAGCTCCCACTCTCTTGCCTCTCATCTCCCGCTCTCTTGCCTATCAGGTCCCGCTCTCTTGCCTCTCAGCTCCCGTTCTCTTGCCTCTCAGCTGCCGCTCTCTTGCCTCTCAGCTCCCGCTCTCTTGCCTCTCAGCTCCCGTTCTCTTGCCTCTCAGCTCCCGCTGTCTTGCCTCTCAGCTCCCGCTCTCTTGCCTCTCATCTCCCACTCTCTTTCCCCTCAGCTACCGCTCTCTTGCCTCTCAGTTCCCGCCCTCTTTCCCCTCAGCTCCTGCTCTCTTGCCTCTCTGCTCCTGCTCTCTTGCCTCTCAACTCCTGCTCTTTTGCCTCTCAGCTACCGCTCTCTTGCCTCTCTTCTCCCACTCTCTTTCCTCTCAGCTCCCCCCCTCTTGCCTCTTAGCTCGCGCTCTCTTGACTCTCAGGTCCAGCTCTCTTTCCTCTCAGCTCCCGCACACTTGCCTCTCGGCTCCCGCTCTCTTGCCTCTCATCTCCCGCTCTCTTGCTTCTCAGCTCCCGCTCTCTTGTCTCTCATCTCCCGCTCTCTTGCCTCTAAGCTCCCGCTCTCTTGCCTCTCAGCTCCAGCTCTCTTGCCTCTCAGCTCCCGCTCTCTTGCCCCTCAGCTCCAGATTTCGTGCCTCTCGTCTCCTGCTCTCATGCCTCTCGTCACCCGCTCTCGTTCCTCTTATCTCCTGCTCTCCTGCCTCTCAGCTCCCCCTCTCTTGACTCTCAGCTCCCACTCTCTTGATTCTCAGCTCCCGCTCTCTTGCCTCTCAGCTCCCACTCTCTTGCCTCTCAGCTCCCGCCTTCCTGCCTCTCAGCACCTGCTCTCTTGCCTCTCAGCTCCCGCTCTCTTGCATCTCAGCTCCCGCTCTCTTGCCTCTCAGCGTCCGCTCTCTTGACTCTATGCTCCCGCTCTCTTGCCTCTCAGCTCCCCTTCTCTTGCCTCTCAGCTCCTGCTCTCTTACCTCTCATCTCTCGCTTTCTTGCCTTTCAGGTCCCTCTCTCTTGTCTCTCATCTCCCGCTCTCTTGCCTCTCAGCTCCCGCTCTCTTGCCTCTCAGGTCCCGCTCTCTTGCCTCTCAGCTTCCGCTCTCTTGCCTCTCAGCTCCTGCTCTCTTGCCTCTCAGCTCCTGCTCTCTTGCCTCTCAGCACCCGCTCTCTTGCCTCTCAGCTCCCACTCTCCTGCCTCTCAGCTCCCGCTCTCTTGCCTCTCAGCTCCCGCTCTCTTGCCTCTCAGCTTCCTCTCTCTTGCCTCTCGGCTCCTGCTCTCTTGGCTATCAGATCCCGCTCTCTTGCCTGTCAGCTCCCGTTCTCTTGCCTCTCAGCTGCCGCTCTCGTGCCTCTCAGCTCCCGCTCTCTTGCCTCTCAGCTCCCGTTCTCTTGCCTCTCAGCTCCTGCTCTCTTGCCTCTCAGCTCCCGTTCTCTTGCCTCTCAGCCCCCCCTCTCTTGCCTCTCAGCTCCCGCTCTCTTGCCTCTCATCTCCCGCTCTCTTGCCTATCAGCTCCCACTCTCTTGCCTCTCAGCTCCCGCTCCATTGCCTCTCGGCTCCCGCCCTCTTGCCTTTTTGCTCTCCCTCTATTGACTCTCAGCTCCCGCTCTCTTGCCTCTCAGCTCCTGCTCTCTTGCCTCTCAGCTCCTGCTCTTTTGCCTCTCAGCTACCGCTCTCTTGCCTCTCTTCTCCCACTCTCTTTCCTCTCAGCTCCCCCCCTCTTGCCTCTCAGCTCCCGCTCTCTTGCCTCTCAGCTCCCTCTCTCCTGCCTCTTCGCTCCCGCTCGCTTGCCTTTCAGCTCCCGCTGTCTTGCCTACCAGCTCCCGCTCTCTTGCCTCTCAGCTCCCGCTCTCTTGCCTCTCAGCTCCCGCTCTCTTGCCTCTTAGCTCGCGCTCTCTTGACTCTCAGGTCCAGCTCTCTTTCCTCTCAGCTCCCGCACACTTGCCTCTCGGCTCCCGCTCTCTTGCCTCTCATCTCCCGCTCTCTTGCTTCTCAGCTCCCGCTCTCTTTCCTCTCAGCTCCCGCTCACTTGCCTCTCCGCTCCCGCTCTCTTGCCTCTCAGCTCCCGCTCTCTTGCCTCTCAGGTCCCGCTCTCTTGACTCTCAGCTCCCGCTCTCTTGCCTCGCAGCTCCCGCCCTCTTGCCTCTCAGCTCCCGCTCTCTTGACTTGCCTCTCTGCTCCTGCTCTCTTGCCTCTCAGCTCCTGCTCTCTTGCCTCTCAGCTCCCGCTCTCGTGCCTCTCAGCTCCTGCTCTCTTGCCTCTCAGCTCCCGTTCTCTTGCCTCTCAGCTCCTGCTCTCTTACCTCTCATCTCTTGCTCTCTTGCCTCTCAGCTCCCTCTCTCTTGTCTCTCATCTCCCGCTCTCTTGCCTCTCATCTCCCGCTCTCTTGCCTCTCAGGTCCCGCTCTCTTGCCTCTCAGCTTCTGCTCTCTTGCCTCTCAGCTCCTGCTGTCTTGCCTCTCAGCTCCTGCTCTCTTGCCTCTCAGCTGCCGCTCTCTTGCCTCGCAGCTCCCGCTCTCTTGCCTCTCAGGTCCAGCTCTCTTGCCTCTCAGCTCCTGCACACTTGCCTCTCAGCTCCCGCTCTCTTGCCTCTCTTCTCCCGATCTCTTGCCTCTCAGCTCCCGCTCTCTTGCCTCTCAAGTCCTGCTCTCTTGCCTCTCAGCTCCCACTCTCTGGCCTCTCAGCTCCCACCCTCTTGCCTCTAAGCTCCTGCTCTCTTGCCTCTCAGCTCCCGCTCGCTTGCCTCTCAGCTCCAGCTCTCTTGCCTCTCAGATCCCGCTCTCTTAACTCTCTGCTAAGGCTCTCTTGCCTCTCAGCTCAAGCTGTCTTGCCTCTCATCTCCCGCTCTCTTGACTCTCAGCGCCCGCTCTCTTGTCTCTCATCTCCCGCTCTCTTGCCTCTCAGCTCCAGCTCTCTTGCCTCTCAGCTCCCGCTCTCTTGCCTCTCAGCTCCCACTCTCTTGCCTCTCAGCACCCGCCCACTTGCCTCTCAGCTCCCGCTCTCTTGCCTCTCAGCTCCCGCTCTCCTGCCTCTTCGCTCCCGCTCGCTTTCCTTTTATCTCCAGCTCTCTTGACTCTCATCTCCCTTTCTCTTGCCTTTCAGCTCCCGCTCTCTTGCCTCTCAGATCCTGCTCTCTTGCCTCTCAGCTCCCACTCTCTTGCCTCTTAGCTCCTGCTCTCTTGCCTCTCAGGTCCAGTTCTCTTGCCTCTCAGCTGCCGCACTCTTGCCTCTCAGCTCCCACTCTCTTGCCTCTCATCTCCCGCTCTCTTGCCTATCAGGTCCCGCTCTCTTGCCTCTCAGCTCCCGTTCTCTTGCCTCTCAGCTGCCGCTCTCTTGCCTCTCAGCTCCCGCTCTCTTGCCTCTCAGCTCCCGTTCTCTTGCCTCTCAGCTCCCGCTGTCTTGCCTCTCAGCTCCCGCTCTCTTGCCTCTCATCTCCCACTCTCTTTCCCCTCAGCTACCGCTCTCTTGCCTCTCAGTTCCCGCCCTCTTTCCCCTCAGCTCCTGCTCTCTTGCCTCTCTGCTCCTGCTCTCTTGCCTCTCAACTCCTGCTCTTTTGCCTCTCAGCTACCGCTCTATTGCCTCTCTTCTCCCACTCTCTTTCCTCTCAGCTCCCCCCCTCTTGCCTCTTAGCTCGCGCTCTCTTGACTCTCAGGTCCAGCTCTCTTTCCTCTCAGCTCCCGCACACTTGCCTCTCGGCTCCCGCTCTCTTGCCTCTCATCTCCCGCTCTCTTGCTTCTCAGCTCCCGCTCTCTTGTCTCTCATCTCCCGCTCTCTTGCCTCTAAGCTCCCGCTCTCTTGCCTCTCAGCTCCAGCTCTCTTGCCTCTCAGCTCCCGCTCTCTTGCCCCTCAGCTCCAGATTTCGTGCCTCTCGTCTCCTGCTCTCATGCCTCTCGTCACCCGCTCTCGTGCCTCTTATCTCCTGCTCTCCTGCCTCTCAGCTCCCCCTCTCTTGACTCTCAGCTCCCACTCTCTTGATTCTCAGCTCCCGCTCTCTTGCCTCTCAGCTCCCACTCTCTTGCCTCTCAGCTCCCGCCTTCCTGCCTCTCAGCACCTGCTCTCTTGCCTCTCAGCTCCCGCTCTCTTGCATCTCAGCTCCCGCTCTCTTGCCTCTCAGCGTCCGCTCTCTTGACTCTATGCTCCCGCTCTCTTGCCTCTCAGCTCCCCTTCTCTTGCCTCTCAGCTCCTGCTCTCTTACCTCTCATCTCTCGCTTTCTTGCCTTTCAGGTCCCTCTCTCTTGTCTCTCATCTCCCGCTCTCTTGCCTCTCAGCTCCCGCTCTCTTGCCTCTCAGGTCCCGCTCTCTTGCCTCTCAGCTTCCGCTCTCTTGCCTCTCAGCTCCTGCTCTCTTGCCTCTCAGCTCCTGCTCTCTTGCCTCTCAGCACCCGCTCTCTTGCCTCTCAGCTCCCACTCTCCTGCCTCTCAGCTCCCGCTCTCTTGCCTCTCAGCTCCCGCTCTCTTGCCTCTCAGCTTCCTCTCTCTTGCCTCTCGGCTCCTGCTCTCTTGGCTATCAGATCCCGCTCTCTTGCCTGTCAGCTCCCGTTCTCTTGCCTCTCAGCTGCCGCTCTCGTGCCTCTCAGCTCCCGCTCTCTTGCCTCTCAGCTCCCGTTCTCTTGCCTCTCAGCTCCTGCTCTCTTGCCTCTCAGCTCCCGTTCTCTTGCCTCTCAGCCCCCCTCTCTTGCCTCTCAGCTCCCGCTCTCTTGCCTCTCATCTCCCGCTCTCTTGCCTATCAGCTCCCACTCTCTTGCCTCTCAGCTCCCGCTCCATTGCCTCTCGGCTCCCGCCCTCTTGCCTTTTTGCTCTCCCTCTATTGACTCTCAGCTCCCGCTCTCTTGCCTCTCAGCTCCTGCTCTCTTGCCTCTCAGCTCCTGCTCTTTTGCCTCTCAGCTACCGCTCTCTTGCCTCTCTTCTCCCACTCTCTTTCCTCTCAGCTCCCCCCCTCTTGCCTCTCAGCTCCCGCTCTCTTGCCTCTCAGCTCCCTCTCTCCTACCTCTTCGCTCCCGCTCGCTTGCCTTTCAGCTCCCGCTGTCTTGCCTACCAGCTCCCGCTCTCTTGCCTCTCAGCTCCCGCTCTCTTGCCTCTCAGCTCCCGCTCTCTTGCCTCTTAGCTCGCGCTCTCTTGACTCTCAGGTCCAGCTCTCTTTCCTCTCAGCTCCCGCACACTTGCCTCTCGGCTCCCGCTCTCTTGCCTCTCATCTCCCGCTCTCTTGCTTCTCAGCTCCCGCTCTCTTTCCTCTCAGCTCCCGCTCACTTGCCTCTCCGCTCCCGCTCTCTTGCCTCTCAGCTCCCGCTCTCTTGCCTCTCAGGTCCCGCTCTCTTGACTCTCAGCTCCCGCTCTCTTGCCTCGCAGCTCCCGCCCTCTTGCCTCTCAGCTCCCGCTCTCTTGACTTGCCTCCCTGCTCCTGCTCTCTTGCCTCTCAGCTCCTGCTCTCTTGCCTCTCAGCTCCCGCTCTCGTGCCTCTCAGCTCCTGCTCTCTTGCCTCTCAGCTCCCGTTCTCTTGCCTCTCAGCTCCTGCTCTCTTACCTCTCATCTCTTGCTCTCTTGCCTCTCAGCTCCCTCTCTCTTGTCTCTCATCTCCCGCTCTCTTGCCTCTCATCTCCCGCTCTCTTGCCTCTCAGGTCCCGCTCTCTTGCCTCTCAGCTTCTGCTCTCTTGCCTCTCAGCTCCTGCTGTCTTGCCTCTCAGCTCCTGCTCTCTTGCCTCTCAGCTGCCGCTCTCTTGCCTCGCAGCTCCCGCTCTCTTGCCTCTCAGGTCCAGCTCTCTTGCCTCTCAGCTCCTGCACACTTGCCTCTCAGCTCCCGCTCTCTTGCCTCTCTTCGCCCGATCTCTTGCCTCTCAGCTCCCGCTCTCTTGCCTCTCAAGTCCAGCTCTCTTGCCTCTCAGCTCCCACTCTCTGGCCTCTCAGCTCCCACCCTCTTGCCTCTAAGCTCCTGCTCTCTTGCCTCTCAGCTCCCGCTCGCTTGCCTCTCAGCTCCAGCTCTCTTGCCTCTCAGATCCCGCTCTCTTAACTCTCTGCTAAGGCTCTCTTGCCTCTCAGCTCAAGCTGTCTTGCCTCTCATCTCCCGCTCTCTTGACTCTCAGCGCCCGCTCTCTTGTCTCTCATCTCCCGCTCTCTTGCCTCTCAGCTCCTGCTCTCTTGCCTCTCAGCTCCCGCTCTCTTGCCTCTCAGCTCCCACTCTCTTGCCTCTCAGCACCCGCCCACTTGCCTCTCAGCTCCCGCTCTCTTGCCTCTCAGCTCCCGCTCTCCTGCCTCTTCGCTCCCGCTCGCTTTCCTTTTATCTCCAGCTCTCTTGACTCTCAGCTCCCTTTCTCTTGCCTTTCAGCTCCCGCTCTCTTGCCTCTCAGATCCTGCTCTCTTGCCTTTCAGCTCCCACTCTCTTGCCTCTTAGCTCCCGCTCTCTTGCCTCTCAGGTCCAGCTCTCTTGCCTCTCAGCTGCCGCACTCTTGCCTCTCAGCTCCCACTCTCTTGCCTTTCATCTCCCGCTCTCTTGCCTATCAGGTCCCGCTCTCTTGCCTCTCAGCTCCCGTTCTCTTGCCTCTCAGCTGCCGCTCTCTTGCCTCTCAGCTCCCGCTCTCTTGCCTCTCAGCTGCCGTTCTCTTGCCTCTCAGCTCCCGCTGACCTTGCCTCTCAGCTCCCGCTCTCTTGCCTCTCATCTCCCGCTCTCTTTCCCCTCAGCTACCGCTCTCTTGCCTCTCAGTTCCCGCCCTCTTTCCCCTCAGCTCCTGCTCTCTTGCCTCTCTGCTCCTGCTCTCTTGCCTCTCAGCTCCCGCTCTCTTGCCTCCCAGCTCCTGGTCTCTTGCCTCTCAGCTCCCGTTCTCTTGCCTCTCAGCTCCCGCTCTCTTGCCTCTCAGCTCCCGTTCTCTTGCCTCTCAGCTCCCGCTCTCTTGCCTCTCAGCTCCTGCTCTCTTGCCTCTCAACTCCTGCTCTTTTGCCTCTCAGCTACCGCTCTCTTGCCTCTCTTCTCCCACTCTCTTTCCTCTCAGCTCCCCCCCTCTTGCCTCTCAGCTCCCGCTCTCTTGCGTCCCAGCTCCCTCTCTCCTGCCTCTTCGCTCCCGCTCGCTTGCCTTTCAGCTCCCGCTGTCTTGCCTACCAGCTCCCGCTCTCTTGCCTCTCAGCTCCCGCTCTCTTGCCTCTCAGCTCCCGCTCTCTTGCCTCTTAGCTCGCGCTCTCTTGACTCTCAGGTCCAGCTCTCTTTCCTCTCAGCTCCCGCACACTTGCCTCTCGGCTCCCGCTCTCTTGCCTCTCATCTCTCGCTCTCTTGCTTCTCAGCTCCTGTTCTCTTGTCTCTCATCTCCCGCTCTCTTGCCTCTAAGCTCCCGCTCTCTTGCCTCTCAGCTCCAGCTCTCTTGCCTCTCAGCTCCCGCTCTCTTGCCCCTCAGCTCCAGATTTCGTGCCTCTCGTCTCCTGCTCTCATGCCTCTCGTCACCCGCTCTCGTGCCTCTTATCTCCTGCTCTCCTGCCTCTCAGCTCCCCCTCTCTTGACTCTCAGCTCCCACTCTCTTGGTTCTCAGCTCCCGCTCTCTTGCCTCTCAGCTCCCACTCTCTTGCCTCTCAGCTCCCGCCTTCTTGCCTCTCAGCACGTGCTCTCTTGTCTCTCAGCTCCAGCTCTCTTGCATCTCAGCTCCCGCTCTCTTGCCTCTCAGCGTCCACTCTCTTGACTCTGTGCTCCCGCTCTCTTGCCTCTCAGCTCCCGTTCTCTTGCCTCTCAGCTCCTGCTCTCTTACCTCTCATCTCTCGCTTTCTTGCCTTTCAGGTCCCTCTCTCTTGTCTCTCATCTCCCGCTCTCTTGCCCCTCAGCTCCCGCTCTCTTGCCTCTCAGGTCCCGCTCTCTTGCCTCTCAGCTTCCGCTCTCTTGCCTCTCAGCTCCTGCTCTCTTGCCTCTCAGCTCCTGCTCTCTTGCCTCTCAGCACCCGCACTCTTGCCTCTCAGCTCCCACTCTCCTGCCTCTCAGCTCCCGCTCTCTTGCCTCTCAGCTCCCGCTCTCTTGCCTCTCAGCTTCCACTCTCTTGCCTCTCGGCTCCTGCTCTCTTGCCTCTCAGCTCCCGCTCTTTTGCCTCTCAGCTCCTGCTCTGTTGCCTCTCAGCTCCCGCTCTCTTGCCTCTCAGCTCCCGCTCTCTTGCCTTACAGGTCCCGCTCTCTTGACTCTCAGCTCCCGCTCTCTTGTCTCTCAGCTCCCGCTCTCTTGCCTCTCAGCTCCCACTCTCTTGGCTATCAGATCCCGCTCTCTTGCCTTTCAGCTCCCGTTCTCTTGCCTCTCAGCTGCCGCTCTCGTGCCTCTCAGCTCCCGCTCTCTTGCCTCTCAGCTCCCGTTCTCTTGCCTCTCAGCTCCTGCTCTCTTGCCTCTCAGCTCCCGTTCTCTTGCCTCTCAGCCCCCCCTCTCTTGCCTCTCAGCTCCCGCTCTCTTGCCTCTCATCTCCCGCTCTCTTGCCTATCAGCTCCCGCTCTCTTGCCTCTCAGCTCCCGCTCCATTGCCTCTCGGCTCCCGCCCTCTTGCCTTTTTGCTCTCCCTCTCTTGACTCTCAGCTCCCGCTCTCTTGCCTCTCAGCTCCCACTCCCTTGCCTCTCAGCTCTGGCCCTCTTTCCTGCTCTCTTGCCTCTCAGCTCCCCCTCTCTTGCCTCTCAGCTCCCGCTCTCTTGCCTCTTCGCTCCCGCTCCCTTGCCTTTCAGCTCCCCCTCTCTTGCCTCTCAGCTCCCGCTCTCTTTCCTATCAGCTCCCGCTCTCTTGCCTCTCAGTTCCCGCTCTCTTGCCTCTCAGCTCCCGCCCTCTTGCCTCTCTGCTCTCCCTCTCATGACTCTCAGCTCCCGCTCTCTTGCCTCTCAGCTCCTGCTCTCTTGCCTCTCAGCTCCCGTTCTCTTACCTCTCAGCTCCTGCTCTCTTGCCTCTCAGACCCCCCTCTCTTGCCTCTCAGCTCCCGCTTTCTTGCCTCTCATCTCCCGCTCTCTTGCCCCTCAGCTACTGCTCTCTTGCCTCTCAGCTCCCGTTCTCTTGCCTCTCAGCTCCTGCTCTCTTGCCTCTCAGCTCCCGTTCTCTTGCCTCTCAGCCCCCCCTCTCTTGCCTCTCAGCTCCCGCTCTCTTGCCTCTCATCTCCCGCTCTCTTGCCTATCAGCTCCCACTCTCTTGCCTCTCAGCTCCCGCTCCATTGCCTCTCGGCTCCCGCCCTCTTGCCTTTTTGCTCTCCCTCTCTTGACTCTCAGCTCCCGCTCTCTTGCCTCTCAGCTCCTGCTCTCTTGCCTCTCAGCTCCTGCTCTTTTGCCTCTCAGCTACCGCTCTCTTGCCTCTCTTCTCCCACTCTCTTTCCTCTCAGCTCCCCCCCTCTTGCCTCTCAGCTCCCGCTCTCTTGCCTCTCAGCTCCCTCTCTCCTGCCTCTTCGCTCCCGCTCGCTTGCCTTTCAGCTCCCGCTGTCTTGCCTACCAGCTCCCGCTCTCTTGCCTCTCAGCTCCCGCTCTCTTGCCTCTCAGCTCCCGCTCTCTTGCCTCTTAGCTCGCGCTCTCTTGACTCTCAGGTCCAGCTCTCTTTCCTCTCAGCTCCCGCACACTTGCCTCTCGGCTCCCGCTCTCTTGCCTCTCATCTCCCGCTCTCTTGCTTCTCAGCTCCCGCTCTCTTGCCTCTCAGCTCCCGCTCACTTGCCTCTCCGCTCCCGCTCTCTTGCCTCTCAGCTCCCGCTCTCTTGCCTCTCAGGTCCCGCTCACTTGACTCTCAGCTCCCGCTCTCTTGCCTCGCAGCTCCCGCCCTCTTGCCTCTCAGCTCCCGCTCTCTTGACTTGCCTCCCTGCTCCTGCTCTCTTGCCTCTCAGCTCCTGCTCTCTTGCCTCTCAGCTCCCGCTCTCGTGCCTCTCAGCTCCTGCTCTCTTGCCTCTCAGCTCCCGTTCTCTTACCTCTCAGCTCCTGCTCTCTTACCTCTCATCTCTTGCTCTCTTGCCTCTCAGCTCCCTCTCTCTTGTCTCTCATCTCCCGCTCTCTTGCCTCTCATCTCCCGCTCTCTTGCCTCTCAGGTCCCGCTCTCTTGCCTCTCAGCTTCTGCTCTCTTGCCTCTCAGCTCCTGCTGTCTTGCCTCTCAGCTCCTGCTCTCTTGCCTCTCAGCTGCCGCTCTCTTGCCTCGCAGCTCCCGCTCTCTTGCCTCTCAGGTCCAGCTCTCTTGCCTCTCAGCTCCTGCACACTTGCCTCTCAGCTCCCGCTCTCTTGCCTCTCTTCGCCCGATCTCTTGCCTCTCAGCTCCCGCTCTCTTGCCTCTCAAGTCCAGCTCTCTTGCCTCTCAGCTCCCACTCTCTGGCCTCTCAGCTCCCACCCTCTTGCCTCTAAGCTCCTGCTCTCTTGCCTCTCAGCTCCCGCTCGCTTGCCTCTCAGCTCCAGCTCTCTTGCCTCTCAGATCCCGCTCTCTTAACTCTCTGCTAAGGCTCTCTTGCCTCTCAGCTCAAGCTGTCTTGCCTCTCATCTCCCGCTCTCTTGCCTCTCTTCGCCCGATCTCTTGCCTCTCAGCTCCCGCTCTCTTGCCTCTCAAGTCCAGCTCTCTTGCCTCTCAGCTCCCACTCTCTGGCCTCTCAGCTCCCACCCTCTTGCCTCTAAGCTCCTGCTCTCTTGCCTCTCAGCTCCCGCTCGCTTGCCTCTCAGCTCCAGCTCTCTTGCCTCTCAGATCCCGCTCTCTTAACTCTCTGCTAAGGCTCTCTTGCCTCTCAGCTCAAGCTGTCTTGCCTCTCATCTCCCGCTCTCTTGACTCTCAGCGCCCGCTCTCTTGTCTCTCATCTCCCGCTCTCTTGCCTCTCAGCTCCTGCTCTCTTGCCTCTCAGCTCCCGCTCTCTTGCCTCTCAGCTCCCACTCTCTTGCCTCTCAGCACCCGCCCACTTGCCTCTCAGCTCCCGCTCTCTTGCCTCTCAGCTCCCGCTCTCCTGCCTCTTCGCTCCCGCTCGCTTTCCTTTTATCTCCAGCTCTCTTGACTCTCAGCTCCCTTTCTCTTGCCTTTCAGCTCCCGCTCTCTTGCCTCTCAGATCCTGCTCTCTTGCCTCTCAGCTCCCACTCTCTTGCCTCTTAGCTCCCGCTCTCTTGCCTCTCAGGTCCAGCTCTCTTGCCTCTCAGCTGCCGCACTCTTGCCTCTCAGCTCCCACTCTCTTGCCTCTCATCTCCCGCTCTCTTGCCTATCAGGTCCCGCTCTCTTGCCTCTCAGCTCCCGTTCTCTTGCCTCTCAGCTGCCGCTCTATTGCCTCTCAGCTCCCGCTCTCTTGCCTCTCAGCTCCCGTTCTCTTGCCTCTCAGCTCCCGCTGACCTTGCCTCTCAGCTCCCGCTCTCTTGCCTCTCATCTCCCGCTCTCTTTCCCCTCAGCTACCGCTCTCTTGCCTCTCAGTTCCCGCCCTCTTTCCCCTCAGCTCCTGCTCTCTTGCCTCTCTGCTCCTGCTCTCTTGCCTCTCAGCTCCCGCTCTCTTGCCTCCCAGCTCCTGGTCTCTTGCCTCTCAGCTCCCGTTCTCTTGCCTCTCAGCTCCCGCTCTCTTGCCTCTCAGCTCCCGTTCTCTTGCCTCTCAGCTCCCGCTCTCTTGCCTCTCAGCTCCTGCTCTCTTGCCTCTCAACTCCTGCTCTTTTGCCTCTCAGCTACCGCTCTCTTGCCTCTCTTCTCCCACTCTCTTTCCTCTTAGCTCCCCCCCTCTTGCCTCTCAGCTCCCGCTCTCTTGCCTCCCAGCTCCCTCTCTCCTGCCTCTTCGCTCCCGCTCGCTTGCCTTTCAGCTCCCGCTGTCTTGCCTACCAGCTCCCGCTCTCTTGCCTCTCAGCTCCCGCTCTCTTGCCTCTTAGCTCGCGCTCTCTTGACTCTCAGGTCCAGCTCTCTTTCCTCTCAGCTCCCGCACACTTGCCTCCCGGCTCCCGCTCTCTTGCCTCTCATCTCCCGCTCTCTTGCTTCTCAGCTCCCGCTCTCTTGTCTCTCATCTCCCGCTCTCTTGCCTCTAAGCTCCCGCTCTCTTGCCTCTCAGCTCCAGCTCTCTTGCCTCTCAGCTCCCGCTCTCTTGCCCCTCAGCTCCAGATTTCGTGCCTCTCGTCTCCTGCTCTCATGCCTCTCGTCACCCGCTCTCGTGCCTCTTATCTCCTGCTCTCCTGCCTCTCAGCTCCCCCTCTCTTGACTCTCAGCTCCCACTCTCTTGGTTCTCAGCTCCCGCTCTCTTGCCTCTCAGCTCCCACTCTCTTGCCTCTCAGCTCCCGCCTTCTTGCCTCTCAGCACCTGCTCTCTTGCCTCTCAGCTCCCGCTCTCTTGCATCTCAGCTCCCGCTCTCTTGTCTCTCAGCTCCCGCTCTCTTGCCTCTCAGCTCCCACTCTCTTGGCTATCAGCTCCCGCTCTCTTGCCTCTCAGCTCCTGCTCTCTTGCCTCTCAGCTCCTGCTCTCTTGCCTCTCAGCTCCCGCTCTCTTGCCTCTCAGCTCCTGCTCCCTTTCCTCTCAGCTCCCGCTCTCTTGCCTCTCAGCTCCCACTCTCTTGCCTCTCAGCTCTGGCCCTCTTGCCTGCTCTCTTGCCTCTCAGCTCCCGCTCTCTTGCCTCTTTGCTCCCGCTTTCTTGCCTTTCAGCTCCCGCTCTCGTGCCTCTCAGCTCCCGCTCTCTTGCCTCTCAGCTCCCGCTCTCTTGCCTCTCAGCTCCCGCTCTCTTTCCTCTCAGCTCCCGCCCTCTTGCCTCTCTGCTCTCCCTCTCTTGACTCTCAGCTCCCGCTCTCTTGCCTCTCAGCTCCCGCTCTCTTGCCTCTCAGCTCCCGCTCTCTTGCCTCTCAGCTCCTGCTCTCTTGCCTCTCAGCTCCCGCTCTCTTGCCTCTCATCTCCCGCTCTCTTGCCTCTCAGGTCCCGCTCTCTTGACTGTCAGCTCCCGCTCTCTTGCCTCGCAGCTCCCGCTCTCTTGCCTCTCAGCTCCCGCTCTCTTGCCTCTCAGCTCCCGCTCTCTTGCCTCTCAGCTCCCGCTCTCTTTCCTCTCAGCTCCCGCCCTCTTGCCTCTCTGCTCTCCCTCTCTTGACTCTCAGCTCCCGCTCTCTTGCCTCTCAGCTCCCGCTCTCTTGCCTCTCAGCTCCCGCTCTCTTGCCTCTCAGCTCCCGCTCTCTTGCCTCTCAGCTCCTGCTCTCTTGCCTCTCAGCTCCCGCTCTCTTGCCTCTCATCTCCCGCTCTCTTGCCTCTCAGGTCCCGCTCTCTTGACTGTCAGCTCCCGCTCTCTTGCCTCGCAGCTCCCGCTCTCTTGCCTCTCAGCTCCCGCTCTCTTGCCTCTCAGCTCCCGCTCTCTTGCCTCTCAGCTCCCGCTCTCTTGCCTCTCAGCTCACCCGCTCCTTGGCCTCAGCTCCCCCTCTCCTTGGCCTCAGCTCACCCGCTCCTTCGCCTCAGCTCCCCCTCTCCTTGGCCTCAGCTTATGCGCTCCTTGGCCTGAGCTCCCCCTCTCCTTGGCCTCAGCTCACCCGCTCCTTGGCCTCAGCTTCTCCTCTCCTTGTCCTCAGCTCACCGCTCCTGGGCCTCAGCTCCCCCTCTCCTTGGCCTCAGCTCACCCACTCCTTGGCCTCAGCTCACCCACTCCTTGGCCTCAGCTCACCCACTCCTTGGCCTCAGCTCATCCTCCAGGTCCCTTCTGCTCACCCCTCATTTACTCACTACCCCCTGACTTTGCTGTCTGCCTCCCCCTCTCCTTGCTCTCACAACAGTGGGTTATGACACGCGCAGGCCAGTGCACACTCTGCCCGCCTCTTCCCTCACAGCACCACACCCATTAGGCTCGTGTTAATAAAAATACGTTGTGATGAGATGCTATGTTTGAAAAGAAATCAACGATTGGACGTAACAACCAAAATGCATCTATCATATGTACAATATTCTTGCCGTTACGCATGGCCTTCAAGTGAGCTCATTGTTTGTTTTTGCAGAATTCAGTTGCTCAATTACATACCATTCATGTTTTTTGTTGGACGTTTTAATATAGTTACCACTGGGTTCCGTCTGGGAAGGGACGAGCGTGTTTCTGCAATATTGTGTTTCGTGTTTTGGGTGACTTGCGTGTGCTTTTGCTCGTTCGTTTTGGCCCGACAGTCCTAGTTTCACATTGGGGTCGGTAGTATATTCTCGACATTGTTTGTGCCCTACCTCTTGTTCTCACCCTCCCTGTTTCCACTCGTCGCCAAAACGTCGCCCATCTTCTCAGAGTAGGAAGATTTTAATTAGAATGATGAGGACAAGGGAATATAGTTTAAGGTGCTGTACTCTCTATGAGCATGCAGCTATCTAGCCTATAACATATACAAATTATATGTTGACACACCCCCTAAGCTAGACAAGGGGCAACGACTAGCACGAGACACGCAGCTCAGGGTGGTGCCATAGTCCAACCTCTGGGGCAAGGGTCCGAAGACCAGTCAGCAAGAGTACAAAATAAACAAAAGTAACCTAGGGCGGCACTACTACTAGTCCAGCCACTGGATCAGGAGCCACAAGGCCAGTCAAGGGAATATAAGATATAGTACACAATCAAGGTCCTAGCAAGTGAGAATCTACAGGAACTAGACCAAGCTGTACACAGTGCCGCTGATGCTCGTCAGGCGCAAGCGCCTTCGTAAAGATATCAGTTGTGTTGGCACCGGAGGCCAAGTGTAATATGCGGGCCTGGCGGTGCTGCTGTAGCTCACGCAGGAGGAAGTGCCGCAGCAGGATGTGCTTCACTCTGCCCTGCAATCGAGGGATTGACTATTGACTATTGACTTTAAGGGATTACGGCAGGATTACTCTAGATATTCCGCACCAGTACATCCCGAGCCTAGTTGGTGATATAATCATAATAACAAGAATAACCAATGGATTATGGAAAAGGAGAATTACAAACCAAATGAGATGGGAGAAAAAGAGGAATGAAATAGAAAGGAGATATGGAAAGGGAAATTGGTGTAACGGGGTCGTACTCTCACCCTTCCCCCCCTTCAAAGCTGGGTGGTAGAAGTAACACCCTGCTTGACAAGGTAGTCGCGAAGAAGACGGCGAGCGTTACCCCTTTCGGATTCAGGAACCCAAGTATCATCAGAAGGATCATAACCCTTCCAGCGAATGAGAAGCTCCACGGGGCCATTTCGACGACGGCGGTGTGCGAGCACGGACTCGACCTCGTACTCGGGTTCATCGTGGACAAGGATGGGCGGCGGCGGCGGGGTTTGGCGTCCGGTTAAGACCATGTTAGGGTCTTGATAGGGCTTTAGAAGTTGGACATGGAAGGCATTGTGAATCTTCTAGGTAGCTGGCAGGCGTAAGTGGAAGGTAACAGGAGTGACCTGTGCTTCAACGAGAAAGGGCCCGCAGAAGCGAGGTTGCAGTTTGGATGGGAGATCAATGATGTTGACATTGCGGGTGTCGAGTAGAACGTTGGTCTCCCACGGTGATGGTGTGGTCAGTGCGGTGGCGATCAGCCTGGCGCTTCTGTTGCAGCTGAATGTCAAGGAGGCGCTTGTGGGTCCGATCCCAAAGCTGATGCATGGTCGTGATGAAGTCGTGTGCGGGTTGGACTGTGGCTGATGCTGTCGGTTTTTGTGGCGTGAGCGGGTGGTGTCCCTAGCAGAGGAAGAACGGCATCTGTCCAGTAGTGGCGTGAGTGGCGTTGTTGTAGGCAAACTCCAGGACGGGCAGATGCAAGTCCCATTTAGAGATTTCGTCTTTGCATGCTGCGCGGAGGAGTTGCTCTACAATTTGGTTGAGGCGCTCGGTCTGTCCATCTGTCTGCGGATGGTAGGTGTATGACATGGCGAGTTTGGTCCCGAGCAGAGACATTTGTTCCTTCCGGAACTTGCTGGTGATCTTGGGGTCTCGGTCGGAGATTAGTGTGGTTGGAATGCCATATTGTGAGATGATGTAGCGAACGAATACCTGTAGTTGTGCTGTTTCTTCGCTTTGTACTGTCGTGTGTGTCGGGATGAAGTGTCCCATTTTGGATAATTTGTCGATGACGACGAGGATTGCATCATGACCGCTAGTGGTGGTTGGTAACCCGGTGATGAAATCTAGGCTAACCACTTGCCATGGTTGTTCTGGGGCAGGAAGAGGCTGTAGCAGTCCTGCTTTTTTCTGTTTGCTGCTCTTCATCCGCTGACATGTAGCACACGAGGTGAGGAATTGTTGGACGTCGGCTGCCATATGGGGCCAGTAGTAGTGCTTTGCAATAGCGGTGAGCATTTTGTTGGCACCGAAGTGTCCCGCGTATAGGACATCGTGGTATTCTTTGAGTAGTAACTGGCGCAAAGGAGGGTAATTGGGTACCCAGATTTTCGTTGATCCCTTGTGGTATGCGATGTCACCGTCCCACTGTAGCAGGTATCGTTTTTCTGCCAAAGGAATTTTGGGGTCGATGTGTGAAGAGTCCCTTGAGACATGGGTTCATCCCTTCGACCTGGATTGCGGCAACGTGTGCAGGCCGACTACGAGCGTCTGCTTTGTTCTTGTGGCCGGGCTTGTACACGATATCATTGTGGAAGTGCGTCTCGAGGAAGTCAATCCACTGGACCTGCCGCCTGGAGAGGTTTGGTTGTGTCTTCAAATATTTCAGGCTGCAGTGGTCGGTGTAGATGGTTGTATGTCGTCCTTCAAGATAACATCTCCACGTTTTGGAGACAATGATAATAGCAACGGCCTCTTTGTCGTGTATTGGGTAGTTTAATTCTGCCCCGTATAGTTTCTTGCTGAGGTAAGCGATTGGTTGCAGTCCATTCCCCTGGTCTTGCATCAAGACTGCTCCCACTGCCTGGTCGCTAGCGTCAGCTTCGATGACGTAGTTGCGTTCGGGGTCTGGCAAGATGAGTACGGGTGCGGACGTGAGTGCTGTTTCAGCTGCTCCACGGCTTCCTTATGTTTTGGTTTCCACGTATACTGCATGTTGGACTTTCTCGAGGGCGAATTCGCTCTTGGATAACTTGACGTAGAATTGTTCTCATCGGAGAATGTCGAAGACACGTCGCAGGTATTGGACGTGCTGCTGTATGTCGTGCGAGTAGATGAGGATGTCGACCAGGTACACCACCACGCACTCATCCAAGAATGGGCATAGTATATGGTTCATTTCCGCTTGGAACATTGCCGGTGCGTTGGTGAGTCCGAACGGCATTACCAGATACTCGTACGACCTGTATCGAGTTAGGAAGGCAGTATTGTGGATGGAATCATCCGCCATTTGTACCTGCCAGTATCCGAACCGCAGCTCCAGTTTGGAAAATACCGTGGCTCCCCGAAGCTGGTCAAGCAGGTCATCGATTCATGGGATTCGGTATTTGTTCTTGATGGTCTGCTTGTTGAGAGCTCGGTAATCGATGCACATGCGCAGGCTTCCGTCCGGTTTCGGTGTGAAGAGTACTGGGGCACCGTATGGCGAAGTGGATGGTCGGATGAGCCCTTTTGCAAGGAGATACTCGATCTGCTTCTTCATGTCGGCTAGCTCTGTGGGGCTGAGCCGATATGGTGCTCGGAAGGTTGGATTCGAACCTGGTTCTTCCTCGATCTCGAGTTGGTGCGTTCGGTATGGCGGCAGCTCGTTCGGAAGGGTCGTCTCGAAGAATGTCTTGGAACTCTTTCAGTAATTCCTTGATTTTTTTTTTTTTTTTTTTTTTTTTTTTGTGGGTTCTCGCACCGTCGTTTTCTGCCTCTGTTGCTATCGCTAGGAATCCGGTGCCGGTTCGCTTTACTTCCTTCTCGAATTGTGCGAGTGTCTCCACTGGGATATCTCCTGTATCGTCCCAGTTGGGTAGCATGACTCTCCTCCCATTGTTGTAGATGCTTGCGGTACGATTTACCCAGTTGATCTCGGGGTTGAGTAGTTTTAGGAAGTCTCGCCCGAAGATCAAGTCAAGCCCTTTTATGTTGGTGATGGGGAGAGCAGGTTTCCAGGGCAGTGGTCTGATTTGTAGGTGTAACACCACTTCGCCGTGTGCTGGTAACTTGCTGCCATCCACCATCGTTGCAGAGAATGCTGAAGGCTTGTACTCTTCCTGAACTCGGTCGATTACAGCCTTATCACAGACGATGTGGGATGCTCCGCTGTCCACATGTGCTTGGAGGCGTCGTCCTTTGCAGGTGACCTCGAGTACGAGGGGCGGGCGTTGCTCGGAGTACCCAAAGATTGTTTCGTTAATAGGATCATAGGGTACATCCCAAAATCCCGTATACGCCTTCTTCTTGCTATCTCCTCGTGGTTTAGCAGCTGGCCGAGGCTACTTGGAGAAAGCTTCTCCCTTAGGACCCTGAGCTTTCTTGACGACTGTGTGTGTCGTTGATGCCGAATTTGCTGAGCTCGATGCATCCAGAGAAGGAGTTCGAGGTTTTTGCAGCTTCTTGTAGACCCCCAGCTTTCTCTTGAGCTGCTTCAGCTCCACCGACGTCTTCCCTGGGGAACGGGTAGTCGTTGTGGGCTGGTTTCGGAGAGGAGGTTGACTCCGTGGAAAGGTCGGCTTCTTTCCACACTCCTTAATTTCGTCCCCAAGTTTTCCGATACAAGTATGATCTCCACAAGTTTCTGCTTCTTCTGGAGTCCCTCCCAAAATTCTCCAAGGCTCTAGCCCCTCGAGAGTCATAAGTTTTCATTAAAGCATCTTTATAAGATAACTTTAACGAATCCTTATAATTTCTTGGGTCTTCTCGGGGTTTCCCCGTTTCGGCAGGGTCCTTTTTCGCGGAGTCCGAATTTTTCTCTGTGGTTTTCTCTGGCTAAGACTGGTCATGGGGTGGAGATTTTTCCCCATCAGCTCCTCCGGCTCGCGTCGAATCAGCTTTGTTGAAGTCGATTTTCCCGGAATCCCGCGACCGCTTTCGGATCTTTTCTTTTTCGCCAGCTAGATCCGCAATCACTGGCGAATTCCCTTTTTTGTCTTCTAATTGGCCGGAGAATTTCCGCCACTGTTGCGTGCCCGATACTCAGAGCGTGCGGCTTTCATTTTGTTGCAGTCGAAGATTCGATTGCCCGGCACCCCGCAAAAATCACACGTGTAGTTGGTGTTTTTCGGACGTGACCGCCCGTTGAACCTGTCGATTTTCATCGGGTCGGCGAACGTGGGGGGAGCCAAGCGGTCGCGTTGTCGCGTACTGCCAACATGCGCCCGTAGTGTTCCGGCGTTGACCATATCGAAACACTCTGCTGCCGAAACGACGTCACTATAGCTCGCGTAAATTGTCACGGCTATCTGTCGTTTGACTTCGGTCTTCAGCCCGGCGAGATACGAGTGTACTTTTTCCCTTCGGTCAGGTCAAGAATGCGATTATAAAATTCCTCCATCTGTTGTGTGTATTGCGCTACACTCCCGAACTGTCGATGGCGATGAATATTTTCCCGGGCAAGGAAACCCGAATTTATCGGCTCGAAGCGTTTCAGTAGGTCGGTGCAGAACTGCTGCCGCGTGGCTTCGCCGTGGATGAAGGTACTGTTACGGTCGATCCACTCGAGTGCCGGTCCTCACATCAGTGTCGCCGCGAGTGGTACGCGTTGATCATCCCAGACTGGCGAGCTCCATCCGACGGCTGCGAAGTAGATCTCCATGTCGGCGATCCATCCGCGGGCGTCGAAATTTTGATCGCTTGGATCGAACGGCTCAGGTGGGCGCGGTTTTGGAGCCTCGAGAAACTGTTGCGACTACCGCGTCGTCGGCGTTGTCGTGTCGTGCTGCGCGCCGGCAGGTCAAGTTACTCGCTCGAACTCATTTTGCCAAGCTTCGCGATCGGCTCGCATCTCCTCTTGAAGGGCAGTGATGCTCGCGAAGAGCTGCTGGGTAACCTCGACGTTGTCAAAGTTCGCCATCCTGTTTAAAACAAGCACGGAGGGGTGAATTCAAAAAATGCGGAGTTGGTGCTTACTAAAATCGGCGCCGAATTAGTCGCCCCCGGCGGTTTTTCAAAGCAGGTTTTCCCGCTGCTTCTGCTTAGTGGAGCGCGGCTGTGTGACAGAAGCTCTGATCACCAAGTGTCAAAGGATCGAATGTGTCGAGGAAATTTGCACTATCGATTGATACAAGGCACTTTTATAGTTCCAATGTACATCATGTAACCAAGTTTATCCTATCCAAAGGGAATAGACCCTTCTAGAAATAGAATCACCCTGCGTATAGCAACGCGAGGCTATTGGCTTTAAGGGATTACGGCAGGATTACGCTAGATATAGCGCGCTAGTACATCCCGAGCCTGGTCGGTGATATAATCATAATAACAGGATAAACCAAAGGATAATGGAAGAGGAGGAATAGGAAACCAAATGAGATTAGATAAATAGAGAAATGAAATAGAAAGGAGATATGGAAAGGGAAATTGGTGTAACGGGGTCGTACTCTCACACGTACGGTCCACTAGACTCTACTGACTCCTCAGGGACTGGAGCTGAGAGCATGTGATCAACTGGCAGAGGTGTGGGCTGTGCGGAGAACTGAAGACCGAACCTCTGAAGGACCTGGCGCACCAAGTGTGACTGTGTGAGAGTGATGGTGCGCGCTGCTCTGTCCCTGGAGGTTTGCAGACTAAGGTAGCGGTGCTGCTCTCCTACGTCAATGCAGGTGTGTCTCCTCAGCAGCTCGGCCTTCATGTAGGCAAGTGCATCTCTGTGTGCAAAGACAAAGCCCAAGTCTTCTACATAGACAAGGATGTAGAACGGGGTCTGGCCTGGACAAACGAAGAGCGAAGGGTCTGCAGAGGACGGGAAGAACTGCGGGTCAACTAATGTAGTACGAAACGTGTCGTGCTTGAATCAAGGCGCCTGCTGCAAGCGATAAACCGGGCACCGTAGGAGCCACTGAGCCACTTGGGTGAACGTGCCGGTGAAGCCTGGTGGGCAACGCAAGTAGACCTGCTCGTGAAGACTGCCCTGAAGAAACGATGTCGAGAAGTCGAGAGAGTGCAGCTTGTAGTCCCGTTTTGCTGCTATGTGTTGCTGCGCCCGAAGAGTAGTCTTCTTCGGGGTCGGGGTGAAGGTCTGAAAGAAGTCAGCATCCTTGCACTAACTGAAGCCTCTAGTAACATAGCCTGCCTTGAATACCGGCAGCTCTCCAGGGGGGCGCTTTGCCTTGAAAAGCCACCGGCAATCGACTACGTTCACCCCAGGTGGGGGAACTTCGTCGACGTAGGTGCCGGTGGACCTCCAAGTTGCCATCCTTGCGTCCATGGCAGCTATCCCTTGAGAGGCATAGGGTGTGGAGGCCGCCTCAGCGTAGGTGCGAGGGGTCGGGATGTCAAAGGCGTCTGGGTCACCCTCAGGGACTAGCAACATGGAGCAGAGATGAAGCGCGGCCTAGGACAGGAAAGCAAGCTCGTACTGTTGGTTCTCAAAGACGTCACTACCAAGGGTAGAAGCACCCCCGATGGACGGAGGACGGGCAAGGTCAGAGACTAGAGTGGTGGTTAGTGGCTGAGTTGTGACATGGTATCAGAGCATTGGTAACTCGGGTTCAATTCCCAGTACTAGCACTGCAGAGGCGCTCGTGTCTTCCACCTATCCCAGCGAGGGGGGGTGTCGAGTGACCCGCTGGGGTTACCCTTGAGAAGATCTTCGAGAAAGGGCCACAGGTGCAGAGCTTGGGGGGCTGTGGGCGCACTGACCCACTATTAACAAGCCCTTTTACCTCAGTGGTTAGTGACTGAGTCTGACACTTAGGTTGTGCTCAAAGTTTTAGCCCGCATGGAGTCTGTCGCGCTTAGGTCGTAGGAACAAGGGAGTACTTTCTACGCACTCATAAATGGTCATGCTGGAAAGAAAAGTTTTTATGCCGCCCCATTTCACATGTAAAATTACCGGGGGCCAAGTGCAGTCGTTCCCAACCAGTCAAACAGCCAGCAAGAGTCGCAAAACCCAAGGTTTTTTTTGCCCACCGCGGGTCTTCTTGCAAGACCCTGGGCCGGGTCAGACCCGAAGCTCCAGCTTTTTCCCTGACAGTTGGGTTGGGTGGGAGCTGGGCAACACATGACATTATACTTATGGCAGACCCTGTTAAAACTAGCTAGGTAGCTAGGGAAGCCATGAAATGGCGTGAGGTTTTAGGCTAGGAAAGTATCGAGAGAGAAGAGGATGAGATTAGAAGAGAGAGGGATAGGAGGGAGTTGTACCCTCTATAGTAGGTTCCAATAACACTTACCAAGCCTACAATTATATATAAGATATAATTTAACACACCCCCTAGGCTTGGTAGCTGAAAGCACACGACATACACAGCACACTAAGCCACACACCCCCTAGCACCCCCATACTCAGCAGCAGCGACGGCTACTCCCGCATGGTCAACCCCACAGTGCGTGAGCCGGGGCAACAGCGACAGCGAGGGCAGCGGCTGCAATGGCGGCGGCAGTGGTAGCGTCAACGGCGGCAGCGGCGGTGGCGTGCGGCGGCGGCGGCGGTGGCGTGGCCAGCGGCACCAGCTGCGGCGGCGGCGGCTTCGACGACACTGCCAGCGGCGGCGGAGCTTGCAGCACTCGGCGGCGTGGCCGGGCTCCGCGACGGTGGGATGGCCGGCGCGAGTCAGCCGTCGGCTGCGGCGAGGAAGAGGGGATGCAGGGGAAGGAGGGGGGGGGGGGGGGGGGGCAGGGCTTCAGCAGAGGAGCCCGGGAGCATGCCGCCCCATGTGGCACGCTGGCTGCATGCGGGTGTGCTGGCCAGCGCTAAGACGGGGCGCTGGCCGCTGCCGACCGTGCCATACGCGCGCTGGCAGCACGTTGCCACGGCAGCACAACGGCGCCGTCACGCCGCTACGGCTTGACGTCGACGCCATGACGGCGCGACGCCACGGCAGCGCGTCGGGACGGCCGCGGCAGCATGACGCGGCCGGCGGCACAACGACGCCGCCACAGCAGCACGACGCGGCCGCCATGGCAACGCGAGAGAGAAAGGGCGAGTAGGCGGTGGAAGCGTGGGGAGCAGGCCCGGGAGGGGCAACCCGCTCTGGTACCATGTTAAAACTAGCTAGGTAGCTAGGGAAGCCATGAAATGGCTTGAGGTTTTAGGCTAGGAAAATATCGAGAGAGAAGAGGATAAGATTAGAAGAGAGAGGGATATAAGGAGGGAGTTGTACCCTCTATAGTAGGTTCCAATAATACCTACCAAGCCTACAATTATATATAAGATATAATTTAACAGACCCACGCGCATCAGCAGGGCTCGATTGTTCTGTACCCTGGAACGACATCGCTTCATGAAGCAAGGCCCAGATTCTCATTTCTTCTGTATAATTTGAGTGTTGTACTGGTACCTGCATTTTGGTGTGTTATACATTATTACATGAACTATATTGGTTATGTTTGTATAGATTGTATACGTTTGTGTCTTATAGAGTACAGCCCTTTAGGTCATATACCCTTGTACTCTTGTCTTCTAATCATTCTTCAATTCTGATATGGTATTACGAGTAGGTTAGGTCCCACCGCCCTCCCGCGCTTCCGCCCCTAGGTCCTAGCCGCCCGTTCCCCCTAGCCGCTCGTTCCCCCTAGCCACCCGTTCCTAATCGGCCCCCGCGCCCGTTCCTAGCTGACCCCCGCGCCCGCCCCTTGTCGGCCTCGCGCCCCTTCCTAGCTGGCCCCGTGCGCGCCCCTAGTCGACCTCGCGCCCCCTTCCTAGCTGGCCCCGCGCCCGTCCTTAGTCGGCCCCGCGCCCTTTCCTAGCCGGCCCCACGCCCGCCCTTAGTCGGCCTCGCGCCCTTTCCTAGCCGGACCCGCGCCCACCCCTCATCGGCCCTCGCGCCCGCTCCTAGCTGGCCTCGCGCGCCCATTCCTAGCCGCCATGGCGCCGCCCCTACCTGGCCCCCGCGCCCTTTCCTAGCCAGCCCCGCGCCCGCCCCTCGTCGGTCCTCGCGCCCCTTCCCAGCCGACCCCGCACCCACCCCTCGTCGGCCCTCGTGCCCGTTCCCCGCTGGCCTCCGCGCCCGTTCCTAGCTGGCCCTCGCGCCCGCCCTAGTCGGCCCCGCGCCCGTTCCTAGCCGGCCCCTCGACCTGTTCCTAGCTGGCTCCCGCGCCTGTTCCTACCCGGCCATCGCGCCCGTCCCTAATTGGCCCCGTGCTAGCCCCTCTTCGGCCCCGCGCCCATTCCTTACCGGCCCCAAACCCGTTCCACGTCAGCCGGCCCGCCGCCGGCCTCCAGTGCCCAGCTTGTCGCCGCACTGCACCGCACAGCGCCACACAGCACCGCATTGTACCGCACAGCACCGCTCTGCACCGCTCTGCACCGCAATGCACCGCACTGCATCGCCTAGCACCGCTTTGCACCGCACTGCACCGCTCTGCGTCACACTGCACAGCACTGCACCGTACTGCACCGCACCACTTCGCTGCTGCATCACTCCTGATGGCGGACTCCGTTCTCCGCTTCGATGCAGAGGGTCAGCCGCTTGAGTTTGACACGTGGCTGGTCAACCTCCGCCGTCATCTCACTGGTCAGCGGTAGAACGGCCACTCCCAGGCTGTCCACCTTGACGGTACGCTTCCCTGCCCTGACCCCCCTACTCCCCTGCCCGTTGACCCCTCTTCCGCTGACCATGAGTCCGCTGCAGCAGCTGCCCTTGCCCGCTCAGTCTGGCTATCGCGTGACGCAGTTGCGCAGCTTGCGATCAGTCATACCCTTCCCCTGTCTGAGCGCCCCCGCTTTCGGTCAGTCACGACTGCGCAGGAATTCCTAGATGCCGTTGTCAAGCGCTATTCCACCCCGCCCGCTGCCTCTGTAGGTCGCCTGATCCTACCGATGCTCTTCCCTGACCTTGCGTCTTTCCCTACTGTCGCTGACCTGGCTGCTCACCTATGCACGGTAGACGCGACCTGGCGCTCTGCCTGCACTGAGACCCAGCTTAGAGCCTTTCAGCCACCCCTCTGCTCTACGCTCCACGTGCTTGCCACCCGCCTCCCTGACCGCCTTGCTACTGCCCGCGACCGCTTTCTTAGCACCAACCCTAGTGACCTCACCCTCACTGACTTTGTCGACACCCTGTCTGCCATAGAGACCCGCTAGTGCTCTATTGCCCAGACCAGCGGTACTGTGCCGGTCTCTATCTTCCAGGGTTGTGCCCCCTCTCAGTGCACCTTCTCCGACGGTTCTGCTGCTGTGGGTGAGACCGCAGCTGCTGCACAGTTCCGTCCGGAGAAGGGTCGCTGACCCAAGGCTGGGCGCGGCGGTGGGGGCAGTGGTGCAGGTGGAGGTGGTGGTGGCGTCGGGTCGCCCAGTGGTAGTGCTGACGAGGGGATCATGCCTGGTGCAGCCGAGCAGCCGTCTCAGCAGCCGCCGGCATCGCAGCCGGACCCGCACCAGCTGCAGCAGCAGCCCCAGTCCCAGCCGCACCAACCGCAGTAGCCGCAGCCGCAGCCGCAGCAGCAAAGGCGGGCGAGTGGTCTCCCGCCCGGGTGGCCTGGCGCTGGTGGTGGCGCAGGCCATGGTGGTCGTGCGCGTTGTGTGCAGTCCAGTGGCGATTCGGGTGACGGGCGCTATCAATACCAGCCCCAGACCGGTCCTCGCCGTGGCTTCGTTTGCGGTAAGATCAGTCACTCCTCCGTCCATTGTTTCAGTCGCCTGGACGAACTTTTCGTCAGCGCTTCGACCCGGCGCCCGACCTCCCCGACTAGCACAGCTTGCTTCGCCGTAGTGTTCCGATTTTCTATATGGACATGGATGAGCTTTGTTCTGCCCTGCATGTGCTGTATTCTGATGACTCTAGTGTGACTATACCTTACTACCCCTTGTTGCCTAGTGTAGGTGTGTCTAGTCTTGCCTCCCCTGCTGCGTCACGCGTAGGATCCCCTGCCCTGTTTAGCCTTGGTTCTTCCCTCGCTGCTCCGACTCCGGCCGCTACTGCTGCGCTCTCCTTCACCCTTGACTCTGGCGCTTCCCGTTGTTTCTTCCGCGACTCCACCACACTGACGCCACTTGCCGCTCCTTCTGCAGTTTCCCTTGCTGACCCCTCCTCCGACCCGGTAGTCGCCCGCAGTTCCACCACCCTTCCCTGTCCGGCGGTTCCTTCAAGCTCTCTTACACGCATGCACCTCCCCTCGTTCTCCAGGAACCTAGTTGGTGTCGGCTGCCTCCAGGACTTTGGCGTCACCACTACGTTCCCTGGTCACGAGCGGTGCGCTGTCTGTACCGAGGCCGCCACTGGTATCCCCCTCACCACGTTCCCCCGGGACCCGGTGTCCGGCCTGTTCACACTGGACACCGAGACCCCCTCAGTTGGGCCATCTCCTCAGGTGGCTGCGTCTACCCAGGTCGATGCGGCCTGCTCCTGTCGGTCACTCACTCACCCGACACTCATGTGGCACCACAGTCTAGGTCACCCTGCCATCCCACCTCTGCGTGACATGTCACAGCATGGTCTAGTCCTAGGCCTCCCAGGGTCGTTCCCTGAGTTGCCCTCCTCCCCAGCACCACCGTGCACGCCCTTTGTCGAGGGCCGGCTCCGCCGTGCCCCTCACTCCTCCTCGTTCCCCCCCACCACCGAACCGCTACAGACCCTGCACATGGATGTCTGGGGCCCCGCCCCCGTCCATGGGCCGCGTCGAGAGCGCTTCTTCCTTGTGTTTGTCGACGACTACACCCGCTACACCACGGTGTTCCCCTTCGAGTGGAAGGCCAACGTGCCTGAAGTTCTCATCCCGTGGCTTTTCTCTGCGCATGTCCACCGCGGTCTCCCTGTCCTGCGTCTCCACTCTGACCGTAGTGGCGAGTTTGCCTCTCGTGTCCTTGGTCGTTTCTGTCGTGCGGAGGGCATCACCCAGACGTTCACCTTGCCGGACTCCCCGCAGCAGAATGGGGTCGCTGAGCGATGCATCGGATTGGTCATGGAGGTCGCTCGTACCTCCATGATCCATGCCGGTGCACCCCATTTTTTGTGGCCGCACCCCGAGCAGCCGCAGGTTTCGCCGACCCTCCTCTGGACCGGGTCCCCTGGTCACGCATCTGCGTTCCACGTCTGGGGCTGCCTTGCTCACGTCCGTGCCTCTGGCACGGACAAGCTCACTGCCCGCACCCGTCCCCAGTGTCTTCCTCAGTTTCCCCCTTGACTCGTCTTATTGGCACTTCTACCACCCGTCGTCTCACCGTTTCTTTCACTCCCGCGATGTCACCTTTGACGAGTCCGTCTCCTTCTACCACTGCTTCCCCCACCGTGGTCCCCCGGTTACTCCCCCACTGTTCCCGGTTCCCCCTTCCCCGGTCGCCCCTGCCCCTCCCTTTCCCCCTCCCCGTCCTGCCCCGTCTGGTGTGTCTCACGTCACCTCTCTCCCGTTGGTTGTCCCGGTCGAGGAGTCTGCTGACTCTGGTGGCCCTGCGGCGCAGTCCTCGCTACCTGCCCCTCCCCATGTGTCTCCTCCTCCCCCGCCTCCGCCTCCGCCGTCGCCGCCGCTGTCGCAGCCGCCGTCCCCGCCGCCGCAGCTGCCGCAGCCGTCGTCGTAGCCGCCGCCACCGTCGTTGTAGCCGCCGCCGCCGCAGCCGTCGCCGCAATCGCCGCCGCCGCAGCCGTCGCCGCAGTCGCCGCCGCCGCCGCAGCCGTCGTCGTAGCCGTCATAGCAGCAGTTTGAAGACTCTGGGGGTAATGGCGTTCGGGTGGGTACTAGTCCTAGCGTGCCTGGGGGTGGTACCAGTGCTCGAGGAGTTTCGGGCTCTGGGGGTGTTCCTTATGGAGGTGCTAGAGTGGAGTGTTCTGGAGGTAGCCGTGGAGCAGCTTGCGGTCCTGGTGTTGGTGTCGTGCCGCTATAGCAGCAGTCGCCGCCGGTGTCAGCCCTTTGCCTGCTCGGCCTTCCGTCCCCTGACCACGCGTCTGTGCCGCTCCTCCTGTCTCCCCCTCTTCCTGTCTACGGCCCTGTGTTCCCTCCCCCGGACTCGTCCCCGGCTCGTCTTCCCCCTCGTTCCCCTCCTGTGTCCCCTCCTCTGTTTCCCGATCCGACTCCTCCGTCTCACGTCTGGTCTCGCCGTCCCTCCCGTGCTCGCCTTGTCTCCCCTGTTTCGCGCTCTCACCCTATGTTGCTACGTTCCCGCGCGTCTCGTCCTCTCCTCGTACCGTTGCCTCCTCCGTCCTCCCTTGTTGTTGCGCCTCTGCCTCTGTCTGACTACCTTCGTGCCGCTCGTCCTCTTGTCCCTCGGGTTCTTGCCTCTCTCGTTTCTGACCCGTCTGTTCCGGTCTCGTGTCTTAACGCTCTTGTCGCTGCGGTAGCTGGCTTCGCCTCTACCCGCCGTCTTGACTACGCCACCGCTCTGGTCTCTGACCCTGCCTGTCCTCCGTCTGTCGGGGGTGCTCCTGCCCTCAACAGTGACGTCCTGCAGTACGAGCTTGCTTTCCTATCCGAGGCTGCTCCCCATCTCTGTTCCATGCTGCTAGTCCCTGAGGGTGACCCAGACGCTTTCGACATCTCGACCCCTCGCACTTACGCTGAGGCGACCTCGGGACCTTGGGCCTCTCTGTGGATAGCTGCCATGGAGCAGGAAATGGCATCTTGGAGATCCACCGGCACCTACGTCGACGCAGTTCCCTCACCTAGGGTGAACGTAGTCGATGGCCGCTGGCTCTTCAAGGTGAAACGCCCTCCTAGAGAGCCGCCTGTGTTCAAGGCATGCTACGTGGCCAGAGGCTTTAGTCAGCGTGGGGGGGTGGACTTCTTTCAGAATTTCGTCCCGACTCTGAAGATGACTACTCTTCGGGCACTACTACATGTAGCAGCACAGCGTGACTACAAGTTACACTTCCTGGAATTCTCCACTGCGTTTCTTCAGGGCAATTCAAACGAGCAGGTCTACCTTGCGCCGCCCCCAGGGTTTCACTGGTACCTTCCCTCCTGGGACCTAGTGGCTCCTGCGGCGCCCAGTCTACGGCCTGCAGCAGGCGCCTCGTGAGTGGCACGACACAGTGCGTGCTACCCTTGCAGACCTGAAGTTCTTTCTGTCCTCTGCAGACCCCTCGCTCTTCGTTCGTTCTGGCCAGACTCCGTTCTACATACTCGTTTACGTAGACGATCAAGTCGTTGCCACTGCAGACACTGACGCACTGGCCTCCGTGAAGGCCAAGCTGCTGAGGAGACACCCCTGCACTGACCTAGGAGAGCTGCGCCGCTACCTTGGCTTGCAGATCTCCTGGGACAGAGCGGCGCGCACCGTTACCCTCACCCATTCACACTTGGTGCGCCAAGTCCGTAAGAGGTTCGGTCTTCAACTCTCCTCCGCTCAGCCCACACCTGTGCCATTAGACCATAGGCTCTCTGCTCCAGTTCCTGAGGTGTCAGTAGAGCCCAGTGGTCCTTACGCGGAGCTGGTGGATTACCTCATATACTTGATGATTTGCACTCGTACAGCTCTCGCACACCCTCTCAGCATCCTGGCTCGCTTTGTGGCCGCAGGCAGACATTGACCTCAGCACTGGTCTGCCGCTAAGAGGGTTTTACGTTATCTTGCAAGACCATGCTTGTAAATCCCAAGCTCCTACACATGAACTCATGGAAAAACGCAAACCAGCTACCGTAACGTCTGCTAAAATATTTGGAGCCAAATACAGCACTAGCACCAGTAAGTGGCAAATACGGATGTAACATACCGTAGCATTTTGCAATGCAGGCACACAATTACATGCCATGCCACTACTTACCTTCCTACACTCCAAGGAGACTACCAGTAGACAACGCAACACAACAATCCTCACTAGTGCACAAGATAGCAGTTGAAACCTCATGAGATCATTTTCAGGGCATTATTGGGTGTGAGGAAGGTGTGGGGCAAGGGTTGTCCTGTGACAGGAGAGAGGGAGCTGGCTGCTAGCCATTGCTGCATGTGGCGGCGCTCGTATGTGAAGCCATCTGCTGCCACCACTGGCTCGCTCATGGGCGCCTGCCAGAGAGAGGAGGGTGGTGGGACGGGGTGGAGTGGTGTGAAGGACAGTTAGGTGATGTTTGAAAATGTGTGAACATGGTTGGAGAGAATTGTGCTGGGAACATACCACAAAACAACATGGATGCGGGAGGGAAGAGGGGAGAGGAAAGGGAGAAGTGGGGGAGGGGGGGGGATATAGAGAGAGAGCAAGAGAGCGATTCGAGGCCATGTCAGCATTGAGTGATCACCTTGGAGAGAGGGCACAGCAGCTGACCATGTGTGCCTTCTGCACCGTTTCGCCGAATCCCTGCCCCAGCCACTGCTTCCGCTCCCAGCCCTGCCCCCCCTGCCTCCCCTTGTCTGCTTCTTCCTGCTTTCCCTTCCACCGGTCCAGCAGCCACAGGCGAAGCAGCAGGGCTACTGCGAGCAGCACTAACAGTCGCACCACATGCAGCCGCAGCCTGAGCAGCTGTAGCGGCGTGAGCAGCGTCGCTGCTGAGGCGCACAAGAGCAGGGTGCACTTCCAAAGCCAGATCTGGTCTCAGGCGGCGCTGCCGGCACGCGCAGCGCAGGGCGAGAGAGGCCAGGGCACGCGCGCACGGGAGAGGCCACGCTCCGGCTGAGGGGTCCAGGTGGGAGGCTATGGCGTCTGCCATGAGGGAGAGGGGGCTGGTGGAGTGAGACCGGGCAGAGGAGGGGGAAGAAGATGGCGATGAAGCCGCACTGCTGCCGCTGCTGCTGGTGCTACTGCAGGTGTTGCTGCTGGTGGAAGTAGCGGTGGTGCTGCTGCCAGTAGTGCTGGTGGTATTAGTTCTACCACTGAAGGCTATCACCTCACCGCCAACTCCCCCCATGCTTACTGCCATGTCATAATCGTTCATCATCCCACATGCTCCTCCCCCTCCTTCACCACCACCACCAGCAGCGCTCACTGCAACAGCTGAAGCTGACGCCAGCAGCTTGTGCACCTGATTCACGTTACTGTACCCCGTCAGCAGCTGTAACATAATAATCCCCAGCGCATAAACATCCGATAAAACTGAAATCTCGCATGTAACCACTTCCTCTGGATCAATGTAACCAGCAGTGCCCCTCACTCTCGCAGTGATGTTCCCTCCTGCATCCGCGCTCGTGTCTATCAGCCGAGCCAATCCCACGTCGGCCAGTTTCGTCCGTAGATTCAGATCCAGAAGGACGTTATGTGGCTTTAAGTCACGGTGCGCAACAGGAGGGTCGCTATGGTGCAGGAAGACCAGAGCCCCCGCCACTTCCGATAGGATCCGAACCCGGTCGGACCAATGCAGCGCGGGGCGAGTCGCAGTGGTAACTGGGTGGTTACCAGCAGCAGCAGCAGCAGCAGCACCAGTGGTGTTGCGAGCGACGAGATAATCCGCGAGGCTGCCGCCCGGGAGGTACTCATAGACGAGGCACATGGCTTTGGGGCAGTGGCCCATGAGCAGCACAATGTGCGGGTGGTGCGCGCGCGACAGCACGCGAAGCTCTGTGCAGTATTCGTCCGGCCCCTGCCAGCCCCCGCCGTCCAGCCGCTTCACCGCCACCTCGCACCCCATCAGCTGGCCCTTGAACACCTGGGGAGGGGGGATGGGTGGGGGGGAATGAGGGGGGGGGATGTGTGGGGGGAATGAGGGGGGGGGATGGGTGGGGGGGAATGAGGGGGGGGATGAGGGGGGGAATGAGTGAGGGGGACGATGGGGAAGGAAAGGTGGAACAACGGGGAGCGGAGGACGAGGGAGTTGCGGAACGGCAGGGGGGGTAGGGGATGTGGAAGGGCGAGAAACTGAAGCTAGAGCTGAGGGCGGCGAGGACTTAGAGGTGTTGACACACAGGTAGGGGGGAGGGGGAGGGGGGAGGGAAGGGGGGGGGGAGAGGGGGGGAGAAGCACTGCGGGCGGAGGCAGCGGAAAGCACCGGGTGCGCACCTGTCCGAAGGCCCCGCGTCCGAGCAGGTTGCGCTCGTCGAAGTTATCCGTGGCGGCCACCAGCTGCGCCAGGGAGAACCGCCGGCACTCGCTGCGCCCCGCCGCCTCCACTTGCGCCGCGCCCCTGCGCCCCGCTCCCCCCCCTCCCCCGTCCGCCTCCGACGAGCAGTCGCTGCCGCCTTCCCAGCTCGCGCCGCTCGCGTCACTGTCCGCCGCGCCACCAGCCGAGTCGAAGTCCAGTGGCAGGAGCGCGGCCGCAGCGGAATCATCGCCGTCACGCGGAGGAGCAGTAGTGGAGGCGGTAGTGGCTGCGCGGGGAATTATCATGTTCCACGCCTGGTGGAAATTCACATCCTCCGCGCTGCCTCCACCCCGCGCGCGCGGCTCCGATTCCCCCACGCGCTCCCCGCGCTCCCGCTCCGCCTCGTCTTCCGACCACTCGTCGTTGCTGCTCCCCGCGCTGTCCGCGCGTGCGCCAAACCCGCCGCTGCTTCCGCCAATGCCTGGCCCGAAGCACTTCGCGGCGGCGGCGGCGACCGACGTGACGGGCGCAACACCCGCTGCGCGCATGGCGGCGGCTCCCGCGGCGGCGGCGGCGGAGAGGAAGTCGGGCACGGAGGAGGATTGGGGGAGCGACTCCGCGCCTCGGCGGCCCGCGCTAGTGCCATTGGTACTAGTCATACTGGCACTAGAAATACTAGTGGCCGTGCTGATGCCGGTGGTGGTGTTGCGTCTGCCTACGGCGGCCAAAGCGACAGTGCTCTTGGCAGAGCCACTGCCAGCACTACTTGCGAACACACTGCTTCTGCTGCTGGTAGCAGTAAGAGTACTAGCGGGCGCGCCCGTCTTTCCCTCCCTCCTCTGCGCGCTCGCAGCGTCGGCTCCGCTTCCGCCGCTTGCGCCGCCTGCGCCGCTGCGGCGGCTTGGGCTGCCGGAAGGCGGCGGCGCAGCAACCCCCGGAACGCGCGGGCCGGCGGTTCGGCTTCGGCTAAGAGCGGCGGTATTGGCCGCACGACGTGGCTCGGTTTTGGCTCTCACTGCCGCGGCAGGCGGCGACGAGGAATCGTCGGCGGCGCGTGGGACTGGCTTGCCTAGGCCTTCTTTGCCTTTCCTACGCGCTGCGGGCGACGACGACGACGAAGCCTTCGATTCCGAGAAGTCGTCGCGACGCGAGGAGAATGCGGCCACCGCCTCCGACGCCGTGAGAGGCGCGCGCTCCGCCTCCGCCGCAGGTGCTGCTGGCGTTGGCGCAGTCGCCGCGCGGGCGGAAGGTGCATTGGCGGAGGCTTCGGCGAAAGCGGATGCCCCGGTGGGTGGCTTCTTGGCACTGGCGGTGGTGGCGCCGACGGTAACGGCGGTAGTAGCGGGAGGGGAGCGGACGCCGCCGTTTTTCACGGCGTTGACGGTGGCGGGACTGCGGTCACTGCTCTCGCACTGGGAGTGCGACGTCGTGCGGCTCCGCTGCTGCCCGCTAGTAGTAGACTTTCCACCGCCACCATTGCCGCGACTACCACTGCTGCTGCTGCTGCTGCTGCTGCTACTGCCGCTGCTGCTGCCGGTGCTACGGGTGCTGGGGGGCGTCACTACTGGCGACGACTCGTCGGACTTCACGTCCCGGTGGTACTGCGATGATGACGACGACGGCGACGACGATAATGACGATCGCTCGCCGTTGAGCGACCCCATCATCGCCAGCGACACGTCGAGCGGGTCTATGCCCCCGTGCAGCGCCACCGCCCGCGCGGCGCAGGTTCCGGCGCCGTCGTCACGCACGCCCGCCGCGCTGCCCGCCCGTGGGGCTGCGCCGCCGCCAGGAGTCGCCCGCCCGCCGCCCGCCGCTGCGGCAAGCGGGGGCTTTGATTGAACCACTGGCAGCGCCAATGGCGAGTCAGACTCGGAGCCTTTAATCCTGACAGCCGCGGCGGAGGCGGAGGCGGAGGCAGAGGCGGAAGCGGAAGGGCGGGCGGAAGGGGGGGCGGATGCGGGCGCAGGCTGACCGGGGCGCTGGAGCAGCTCCCGCGTGAGCACCTGCGACTCGTCCTCGCGGTGGCCGCGCGGGATACTCACCGCGAGTTTGGACGCCGCACGGGGGAGATCCGCGGAAAGGCTGGCGGACGCCGCGGAAGAGGCGGCGCCGGCGGGACGAGCAGGTGAAAGCGCGGCGGGGAAGTGCTGCGATTGGTCTTCGCGACTGCCCGCGCGAATGGAGGGCCTCGAAAAAGGGGGAGTCGCCATGGGACGATGCCGCCGCGGCTAACCACGCGATCGCGACAATGTCGGACTCGTCACGAATGGATGTGGGACCACGTCGCGCAAGACGCGGCGGGCAGAGAAGTGGGGTTCAAATCGGAAAAGCAATGCCCCAGTATTCAGCGCCGCGATCTTTGTTGTCTGAAAACGGCGGTGCTTTTTCGGGAATGTAGTAGAGACTCGGGAGGAGCGGCGAGGCGGCGAGCAAATCCAAGGCGGACGCAAGAGCTTGGCGTCGAGGCGACTCACTAATATGACATCTCCGACGAGATTAAGACTGATTTACAGGTGATGGGAGTCTGAGGGTGAGATCGGAGGCCAGACACGTCAGGCGTCGCGCGGAGAATTCCGAGTCTGGGCCAGGGATCCGCGAATCTGCGATCGGAGATCAGCCGGAGGACCCGGAAATCGAAATTACTACCATCTGACATAGAGCTACCGTCTGAACTACAGCTTGTACTAAAGCCAAAAGGCCTGAGGAGAAGTCGTGCACGCACTGTACACGTATCCTCCGAACGGCGACGTCTTGCAACCAATGGGAGGTTCGGGTCACACACGAACTGAGTCAGGCTCTTCATTTCTTACTGCAGTCGCGAGACTCTCGCGAAGCAGTGCGGTGCGGGCCGAGCTGGACTCAGCGACTGGTGGACCGTGAGTCCGTGACTGAGACTGGCCGCAAATGAACGAATGGCGTGATAAGTACTACGATGTACTGTTAGAACGCGTCCTAAGTGTTATGACAGCGGACGAGTCTCGTCCCTTGATGTCAGTACGGACGAATGACAACAGCTACGATTCATTCTGTCATCGGATAACAGCGGATGACAGAACTGCACTTTGGACACGCTCTAACACGCATCGCATGGGGTGGGGGAGAGGAGGAGCACTTCACGGGCCTCATGAAAACTTTCACCGTCACGAAAGTGCTTACAGTTCTCGTGACAGTGAATGTTGTGACGGTGTGGTGACTCGCGAGGTGATCTCCTTAGCTCTTCTTCCCGCGCGCAACGGGACGCGCCTTGCCTCGCGTCGCGTTGTTGTGTGGAGGGTAGAGTTGCGCGAAAGCGCGGCATGCTGCACTGTACAGGATCCCCATCAGGCAGCCCGTGGAATTGTGATCGAGGAGGACGCATGGCGGCAGCATAAGATGCTTCGTTCTGGAAGGCAAGGGAGATGCAGCCAGGACGAAGGAGAGGTGGAGAGGAGAGAGGAGAAACGGATGTTTCTTTCAGTGGCCGTGGCATACCATCGCATGGGATGGCATGGCATGGCATCCCGCTGCGGCCAGCTGGTTGGGTCGAGTTGAGTTGAGAGAAAGACAGAGCTGAGGGGTAGGGGGGGGAGGAACTGGTGGTTCGCCTTGAAATGCGGAGTTTGAGCGGAGACTGGGAGGAGGTGATGGCAGTCGCGTGGATGGACCAATGAGCGACTGGCAGTGAGGGATGGATGAGGGGATGGGAGTGAAGGGACAGCTTATGCTATCTGGGAGTTAACCCTGATTTGACTGAAATCCTAGGGTATGTTTGAGACTGAAAATGCCGTTTTCCTGATAGCTCTGTGCCTTTCCCAGGAGAAGGCGACCCAGAGGGAAGATGTCCTCCGGGATTGTCCCAGTATCTTCACCCCCATCCCCCCCCCTTCGGCCCCCTGAATAATAGTCTTGTATGTCCCCCTTCCTCTGACCCTGGACCGCCCACTCTTCCCCTCAACAGTTACTGAACTGCTTGTGGGACGGGCCACACTCTTCCTTGATTTTAGGTGGAATGACTCACTGAGCGGAGAACACGCACTAGAAAGAACCCGTCTCGAGGCAAAACCTTTCGTGCATTTTTTCGCGAGTCCTGAGAAAATAACAGAGCTGCACAGATTTGGACCCTGGTTTTCCAGGGTGAAATGCTCAAAGGGCTCGGAGCGTCCGAGCTGGTAAAAAAAACTGGACGGGATTGAATCAGGCCTCTCGCTAAGCCCCAGAGTATTCCGGAAGGGGAGGGAATCGCCTCGGGAAGCCCCCGAAAAAACCGTTATCAAAAGGAATCGGCCGCTACAAATTCAGCTAGCAAGGACTCAAAGGGGAGGGAGGAAAGGTGGGCAGGGTAGTGGGGGGAATAGCTTCCCCCTGCAGATTGCCCTGTACTTCAAGTATAGCCCGTTCGGATTCAAACAAAAGTCACCCATTAGGGTGAGGAATCGAGGGAAATACTATCCGTAAGCCGGACGGATTCGGAAAAAAAAAATCGCACCGTAAAACAATGGAATTGATGTTAAAGTTACTCAAAACGTTTTGACCTTAAGAGTACTTACCCTGTTAATTCGGGTCCTAGGAAAGATGCCCGCCATACATGAAAGAAGGAGATAAATTTGAATGGGGGTGAAGGCGGTCAGGGCTCTCATTAATACCCGCTAAAGATAGAATATATGAAAAACTACCCGTTAGCATACGGACTCGTCGAAGAGATTCCCCTCGTTTAAGGCTATAATCCCCACAGACAAGAAGCCTTCCCACCAGGGCTTACCTTAGGGTTTTCATCCACATGGCAGACCCGGGTATCTCTCTCGCGGGACCCGGTTTAAGTGGTTTCATCTGGAACGCTACCCGTCAAAGTCCGGGTTCAGTCCCCGGATCTTTTCCGCGATGACAAACGCTCTTACGAAAAGTTCCTGTTTTCTACAAGGGAACCAAGTAAGAGTACTCCGCTCAGCCCTTAAACGTCCACTTATGGAACTTCCTTGCGAGGGCTGATGTGCCCTGGGGAGAGGGAATGGCGGGGGTATCTGTGGGGTGGTGTGAGAAGTTACAGTGTCCATGTTTCTCAAAACCGAACACATCACTTCACGTGTTGTGGCAAAAATGTACCCGTCAGAGTCCGGGTTCATGAAAATCTAACACGTCGCAATCCGATTTCGGCCGGAAACTCACCCGTTATTTGGTCACCCGTTTTCCGATTTCGGCTGAAATTTTACCCGTCAATAATAAGCCTTGCTTCCCACGGCAAAGCCTCAGAGCCTTGGAACCCCCTGGGGAATGCTTATAGGGAGAGTATGAAAACTTCTCGCAAAGAGAGGAAGAGGGAAAGATTGCCACTATGGACAAATTTCCTCTACAAGTGGACTTCAAACGGAATTGAAGAAAAGTTCCCGTCATGCCAAGAATCACACGGAAGGGGCAGGAAACGTTTGCTCCGCCAAAGATATTGAAAACATGCCAAGCCAACTCATGATTTCTTTACATTCAGGAAAATTATCCTACATTATTAGCTATAGGCATGAAGGGGCAGTGTAAGGGTGGTTGTCGTTTTCTGTTTGGCTACCGGCAGTTCCGTTTCGAACTTGAATGCAGCATTCGCTTTTGCTACACACGGCAAATGCTGGTGATGTACAGACATGGGCGGAGGCGGATCGAGTGCTAGGTCAGCTTCTCCTTGGCTTGCAGTGTACAGTATGTGGGGATTCCGCACCTGCAATTATGCGAGGGACGGTTCCAAGGAATGCCCTCCCTGTTCGGCTCTGTCTCATGGTAACGCAACTTCAGCACTTCTTTTTGCAAGCTCAACGCAAACTTCTGTAAAATCTGGCAGTCTTGTTCTGTGTTACCTTTCCCGATACACTTCCAGCTCTGTTCGTATCGTACATATGTTCCCAGAACATCGAATTTACGTTGTCTAGAGACACGCCATGACAGATGAGCGATTTTGTGGAGCATCGTGGAGTCATTTCTCGGGTGCGACAGTAAAATACGAGGATAATTTGCCTGACCAGTCTGAGAGTGAAGAGTACAGTAGAGTAAATAGAACTGTCCCCAGATTTCGGATCCACAAACGCGATTTGACGTCAGGTGGACTTGGCAGCAGCTTGGCGTCAGCTTGGTGTACAGCAGGGCCTATTTTTCAAGGGTAATTACCCGGAAGGAAAAAACATTAAGAGTTCGCGTTGGGCTCGTTCCGGATTTTGAACGGGTAGAGTTATTGGGGTTTCCGGATTTTATAGAAGTGGTGTTGTGGGGGGCTCCGGGAGGATCAGAATTCGCTGGGGAGGTAATCCGGCTGCAACTGCCAAGAAATACCCCTCCCGCCCCCCCACCCCCCTCCCCTTTCCCCGTCCTCGCACCCAGGGTAGCAGAGACATTTTTCTGGCTAAGTCCCCAACTTTAAGAAACAATCCCACGGAGCCCCCGAACCCAGGCAATTCGGCTAAGTCCCTCACACACATAACTCCCACACCAGCAAAACTCAGAAAAAATGGCTAAGTCCCCAACTTCCAGCAGCATTCCTTCCTTAACCCCACAACCAAGCAAATATGACGAAGTCCCCCACACACAGGCATACCGTGCTCCTCCCACCCGCACCACCCGAAACCCAGAATTTTCGACTAAGTCCGTCACAGTCAGGAACATTCCTTCCTCGATCATAGTTGAATTCGGCTAAGTCCCTCCCAAACAGAGATAGTCCTCTTACCCACACCCAGGAAACTTAGGCTAGTCCTTATTGCAGGAACATTCCTGAATTTACCCTATAACATAGAGTATTTGGCTAAGTCTCCCTTAAACCTAGAGAATTTTACACAGAGAGACTCCTCCCATCCAGGCCACCCTAAACCTTGAATATTTGGCGTCCCTCACAGACTGGAAAATTCCTCCTACAGCTCCGCACGCCCACGGAGCTAGGAAAATTTGGCTAAAAACGTTTAGCCACGTTTCCCTCCTCCCTCTTCCCGCAACCCAGAAAGTTGCGAAGGTTGCTGGCACATATTCTACCCTACTTTAGCAGGTTTGTCAGAAAACTAGTGGAGGAAATTCACACTCCTAGCATAGCAAGTCCAAAAGTACTCTCTTTTGCTGGCACTCCGCAAAAGTTACCCTGTTTAGACCTTGAACATCTTGACATGTCCGAGTCAATGTTTGCTGTAACTCGGCTAAAAGTAACTTTGTACCCGAATCTGGATGAAACAGAAATCAACTACCCTGAAATCCGGACGAATCAGGGTGCAGGGGGGTGGGGAATTCGGGAGAAACAGAGTCTAAAAAAACCTTAGCGTGAGCCCTGGTGTACAGCCGTAAATATGGATGCAAATCATATGCGATTGGTGCAATGACGACTAGCGCAAAACTTTCGGAGGTGCCATTACTCCATAGGTGCAACACCCAAGTAAACCTTGAGCCTGACAGAGGAACACAACTTTTCAGGGTGCCGGTAGACAAGAACGCGCAGGGGTTTCGCACGGCATCGTCACCGGCATGTAGGCCTTTCGCATGGGCACGAAGGTTACCGTTTTGATGTTTTGCGGGGTAGGTTTGAGTGGCATATTTTGGCGAGCCATTGTTCACTTAGTTACCCTGTATTAAATTTCGGCGCTTTCAAGCGAGCGTGAGTTTCTCTGGTGTAGCACCAGAATGGTGGTTGGCGGGTGAGATGTTGAGTGAGTTTCTCTGGTTTGGTTTGCTCCCTTTCATACTCAGTGAAATGTAGGGAGGGTTTGGAGTCGCATTTCGCTTCCAAGTGTTAGGGACGTGCTCTAAAGATTTATTACATTACGAATTGAAGGTTCGTGTCGCAAAAATAACTGCTGCGTGGTTTGTGGGAATTTGTTTTCGAGTTTGTTCCTTGGCTGGTTGTCGGATGTTGAGAACGACCCCTGGCATCAGAACATCGCGACTCCATTTCGCTGCCAAGTCAGCGTTCAGTTTCATGCGGCGATGCTCAAGCCACAAACAAACCCAGCAAGGCGTACGCACCTTTGCGAGCTCAACGAAAGGCTCGCTGAGCTTCGCCGGACCGCTATTCCGATCGCAGCTGGAAGTTTGTGGCGAAAACGGTTGCGGCGCACATCTTTCGTCTTGTGCCGCATGTTCGTCACCGCTGTCATGATGACGCTGCACTGCTGGCTCTGTTCACGGCCCACGTTGAGTGGGCCGTTGCCCGTGTGCCAACGCTAATGGGCGGTGGTTTCTGATTGGGCCACGTATTGAGCTGGGCCTTAGGTGTGCTCCAGGTGTACGCAACCCGGCCAATAGAAACAGTCGCAGTCACCATGTAAAAAAATTATCGCCACCAGTAGAAATCCCGAAATCCACGTCAATGCGCCCCTGAGTGGTCGAAGACCATTTGCGCTCGTAAATGTGTCAGAAACGCCAACAAGGATCACCGTTAGCCAATCGATACACGCCATCTGCAATGATGGAAGCACGTGGAGTTCCGCCACGTAGTCATCCTCGTCGACAATGTTATGTAGTTTTGAAATGGTGTTGTGTAAAAAATGGTTCTACGTTGTTCTTTGTTGTTTCCAACTTCTTTTAGTTTCGAGTCTATCTGTAGTCCAATCAATTGACGGTTTGTAGACAAAATCTGTATTGTTTTTGCGGCAACGCATCAATTCGCGTGTGCACCTGAAACCTAGAGTGGATACGCCACGCAAACACCTCGCGACATGCCTACTTTGACCCTGTCGCAGCTAACGACAGCGTTTCCGCCCCTGCCAGCTGCGCATACGGCAGCGTTCCCGCCCCTGCCAGCTGCGCATACGGCAGCGTTCCCGCCCCTGCCAGCGGCGCATACGACAGCGCTCCTACTTTCTTGGAAACACTACAAGCAAATTTGCCTGGGACGTACCGCCCTATGCGCTACAGTGACGGAAATCAGTGGGCTTATTAATCCACTGCAGTACATAGGCTTTGTGATTTTGGCATGATATGTTGTTATAACCCAACCATAACATATTGCAAATTGTGCCCCTTGACGTCAGCTACTCAATGCAGTTGGGTGTTGTAACTTTTATGGATTTTATTGTAAAGAGTACAATAATAAGCGTTCGTTACTAGATGCTGACACTTTAGGCCCACTTCGCGTCCAGATCTGTTTCCTGCCTGCATTACGCGACCTCGCAACCTACGCTGCCATTTTTCTCTCGATAGTCCAGCGGCAACTACGCCAAGCCCCCAGCGACGATGCGACCGCTTCTTTCGAGCCAGAAAGATAGGATCGCGACACTTATTAGACAGGGCCAGAGTATTCGACAAATCGCTAAAGCATTAGGAATAGGAAAAAGCACGGTACAGAAATATGCTCACGAAGCCTCCCAGCGCTCGAGCAGCCTAGCGGTAAGGCCTAATGTTGTTAGGAACGGCTGACCGTGCATACTCTCGGTTCGTGATAGGCGCTCTCTGGTCCGAGCCGTCACTTCTGGCCGAGCGAATACTAGCATAGAAGCCGCGAAACTTCTAGAATCGGAGCGCGACATCAAGATATGCCCTAGAACCGTGTGCAACGCCCTGAAGAACTCCGGTTTAGTAGCCGTGCAGAAACCGAAGAAGCCGCGACTTTCTGCCAGAAATATCAGAGACCGACTCGATTTCGCCAGGGCGCATCTTGACTGGACCATTGAAGACTAGAAGCGGGTTATCTGGTCCGACGAGACCAAGATCAACCGCTTTTCCAGTGATGGCCGCAAGTACGCGTGGATACGCGATGGGGCGGCTCTGCAACGTCACCACATTCAGCAAACCGTCAAGCATGGGGGCGGGTCATTGATGGTATGGGGATGCATGACTTATGATGGCCCGGGCTATATGTGTAAGATTGACGGCCGCATGGATGGGGAGCTGTACAGAAGCATTTTACATGATGAGCTTGCTCAAACTATCGATTTCTATAGTCTAACCCCCTCGGATGTAATTTTCCAGCATGACAACGACCCCAAGCACAAGAGCCGCCGTGTGCAAGCATGGCTGGCTGAGCAGCCGTATGCAGTCCTCATGTGGCCTTCCTCCTCCCCTGATCTCAACCCCATCGAGCACCTGTGGGCACACCTGAAAAGGGAGCTTGCCAAGTATGAGCACCCCCCCACAGGGATGCTCCAGACTTGGGAGCGGGTGCAAGAAACATGGGATGGCATTGGGGCGGATGTGTGTAGGGGCCTCATCAACAGTATGCCTAGGAGGGTGAAGGTAGTGGTTAGGGCTAAGGGGAGGTGGACTAGGTACTGATTTTTGATTGTTAAACACTTTCTTCAAATCTGGCCAAAAGTGTCCGAATGGTGCTTGGTGAATGTGGTTGTTGGTTTGGCATTATAAACATGCCCTTTCAGGCTGCATGACATGTGCTCTTCTTGCTCATGAGGCATTATACTAGTATATTAAAGCCCCCTGTTTTTAAGACTCTGTATGAAAAATACACACGCATTTTAGCCTCTCAAAGGGTCAAGATATGGACAGTTTTTTCCGTCACTGTAAGTGCCTTATTCTTGGAGTTTGCACTACGGGAATACGACCTGTAATAGAGGCAGCACCAGGGATTTTAGGTGGGGTGGTGTAGGCCGTTTTACTCGTTTTGTTCACGATGGGTGCCTTGGCGTATTGGCCACTTGATCCAGGTTGTCGGCGATTTCGCCGCGTGTCATGTGACGTTTCATGTTGCCTTCACAAAAACGCACAATGAATCTGTCGTCTGGTCAGAAACGCGCGGACGATTAAAGCACACCTCGTTCTCGAAATTCCCGCAAGCTGCGCAGGCTCATATCGCGCAAAAAAAAAAAAAAAAAAAAAAAAAAAAAACCATTTTTTGTGGTCTCACGAAAAGGGCTAAATGGAACGATTTTTTGACGACTTTATTGAGGGGTGCCGCTAACCAGCCACAAGTTTTTATGAAAGCGAAAGAGACCCCCTTGAGAAAATCGTTTTCGAAATGTGCGGTTGTTAATGGGGCTTGAGGAAACTAGGGCCATGTTTCCGTATTTGGGACGCCCCTGTTCGTATCATTCTGGAAGCCTGAAGATGTACGTGATTGGTTCTAAAAAAATGGCAGACACCTTGCATGCTGTTGACACGAGGATTTGAATACAACCATTATCGTAAGACAGAATGGATGAAAAGGTTTGTACAGTACATGTGTCTGCGTACAGCTTGTTGGTAGTCCAACTGGTGACATCTTATTGGCCCTTGGGTCGCCATCTGGATTGCAACGACAGTTCATTGCGACTGATTGGCATATATGGCGGCATTGGATTTCGGGAAAATAATAGGCGAGTTTCGTCCAGCCACTCCAAATCGCAAGGGGCCTCGTTAGAAATTTCATTGGCAGACGGTGCATTTTGCGACGTTGACCGTACGCACTACAGTAGTTGTACGCCGTACGATCGGAGTACAGCGTGTTGGATTCTACCAAACTATGAACGGTAGAATAGTAACTGGATAACAATATCGAGGACTTCATGGCATATCAGCTATAACACGAAGCTGTCACACTGAACAGTAAGGGGAAGCGAAGGGGAGGGGAGGAGAGGGGATGGGAGGGGGGAGGGGAGGGGATTGAGGAGGGGAGGGGAGTGAAGGGAGGATGCTTGAGAAGAACCGTAGCGTTGTCGTCAAAAAGTCGTTTGCTTCATACTGTAATTCAATGATAATATCCGAATGAGAATACTGTAATGGAATAGAGGGTAGTTATTAAAATGTGTACATAGCTAAATATAAGCATAGCACGCTTAGCGAGGACCTTTGAGGTTGGACCACGAAACCCCCGCGAGGTGGTTCGAGCGCCTCAGGGCTCGGAAGTGTCAGACGCGACTCCATGTGCATGTTTCGGGTCTCTAACGTAGTTCATGGTGTATGCGATGTTAGAGATGATTCGTTGAGAAAAATGAATTTTCTAACACCTTCCCCCTCCTAGACGAGACAACCCAAATCTCGGGCAGAGCGGTGGTGTAAATATTTCTGCACCACACTGTGGTTATCGAGGGTGCCTGCTGGGATCCACATGTCGTCATTACAAGTGCGATCAACCCATCGAACCTGAAACTCAAAAATTCATTTACCTTGGTCGCGTCAAATTATATGGGAGAGGATATGTTGAGGATTGGTCGTGGGCTCAGGAACAGGTATGATCACACGGTATGATCAGACGTTTTTGAGACGAACTGTTAGGTGAGGTTGACGTCATATAAATCATGGATATGCCACTTATACGTTAATAGTAACTTCACTATGATATGTGTCACATTGAAGAACTCCTAAGGGCCAACAGGATCGCCTGCGAAGTTGGTGTGCAAACTTAACCCTAAATTCTTGGTGTCCAGCAGGGCTATCTGCCTAGGAGGCGGGGGTAGATCTCGACTATGCTTTTCAGCTTATTGTTGGACAGTCAGGTTGGCTTTTGGAAAAAGCCTCAGTACACCTTTTCAACGCTGTCTGTATGAATTGCCTTGATCGTGGGGCAAGATGTGAAACTAGCGAGAGGAAAATGTTGACTAGAAAGTGGAAGGGGGGATACAAGTAGAGTGTTCTCCTCTCCAAGAGCTGATCCAGCTAGGCAAAATATAACAAACATGCCTATCCTAACTAGATATAGATATATAGTAATGTATGTTTGTTGACACACCCCCTAGTCTAGATAGAGGCAGCGTTTAATGCACCTAGCTAAGGGCCATAGGTGCCTAGCTACGAAACCACCACCGCCGCATAACCCTTAGCCGTGCTCCTTACTGCGGTTTCCCCGCTCCACTCACGCTACTCCCCCCGATTTCAGGTGCGCATATCTCCTCCTCTCACGTCACACCTAGCTCCCCTCTTTGCACTACGGTTCCCCCCTCTCTTTTGCTCGCTGCCCCCCACTCTCCTTGCCCTACGCCCTTCCTCTGCTCGCCGTCTCCTCCTCTCCTGCCATCCTTTCTCCCTCTCCCCATCCCCTGCGCATCCCCCCTCCTCTTGCCCTCCATTTTCCGCCAACCCTCTGTTCGCCCCTGTTCTCCTTACTTCCCTCCGTTTCTCACTTTTCTTCCACTCCGCTTTCCCCTGCCCCTCCCCCACCCCGCTGTCGCTCCCCCTTCGCCACCGTTGCCCGTTCTCATCCCCTCGTTTTCCCGCGTCTTCCTCTCTTCCCCTAGGTTTCCCTCTCTCCGCTCCCCTGTTCTGCCCCCCTTATCCCTCATTTCGGTCTTCCCTGCCCTACGTTTTCCCCCCCTCTGCCCTAGGTTCCCCCCAGCTCTCCCCTCCGTTTCTCCCAACTCCCCCCCCCACTCTGCCCTACTTTCCTCCCACTCTGTCATACGTTCCCCCACTCTGCCCAGCGAATCTTCCTCTTTGCCTTACGGTTCTACCCAGAGCTGGACTTCCCCCTGTCTGGCTCACCTTCCCCCTCTGTCTGAGCTCACCGTCCCCCTCTTACTGAGCTCACATTCCCCCTCTGTCTGAGCTCACCTTCCCCCTTTGTCTGAGCTCACCTTCCCCCTCTGTCTGAGCTCACCTTCCCCTCCCAACCAGAGCTCACCCTCCCCCCCAGTCTGAGCCCCCCTTCCCCCCCAAACCAGAGCTCACCTGCCCCAGCCTGTCTGAGCCCACCTCCCCCCCCACACCAGAGCGGGACTTTCCCCCCTGTCTGAGCTCACCTTCCCCCCCTGACTGAGCTTCCCCACCCCCTCCCCACCTTCTTCCCCAGGGAGCTCACCAGGGCGGGGGAAAGAGAGAGGGTGTGAGGGAGCAGAGAGAGAGGGGGTGAGGGGGAAAGAGAGTGGAGCGGGAGTTGTGAGGAGAGCAGGGGACAGGAGGGGGAAAGAGAGAGTGCGCGAGGGAGAAAGAGAGGGGACGTGAGGGGGAAAGAGAGGGGATGCGAGGGGGAAAGAGAGGGATTGCAAGGGGGAAATAGACGGGATGTCCGTGGGAAAGTGAGGGGATGTGAGGGGGATAGAGAGGGGACAAGAGGGTGAAAGCGAGGGGATGTCAGGGGGATAGAGAGAAAGTGGGAGAGTGAAAGAAAGGGGACAGGAGGGGGAAAGAGAGGGGATATGGGATGGAAAGAGAGGGGATGAGGGATGGAAAGAGAGAGGACGCGAGGGGGAAAGCGTAGTCGAAAACCACCCCCCTCCATATTTCCCTCACAGCGGGACTTACCACGCTAACTGCGCTCACCTTCCCCCCCCAACCAGAGCTCGTCTTCCACCTACTCAGATCCCATCGGACCCCAACCCCGAGCGGGACTTACCATGCTGTCTGCGCTCACCTTACCCCCCCCACACCAGAGCGGGAATTCCCCCCCTGTCTGAGCTCACCTTACCCCCCTGACTGAGCTCACCTCCCCCTCCCAACCAGGTCTCATCTTCCCCCCCGTCTGAGCCCACCTCCCCCCTCACACCAGAGCAGGACTTCCCCCCCTATCTGAGCTCACCTTACCCCCCTGACTGAGCTCACCTCCCTCTCCCAACCAGGTCTCATCTTCCCCCCTGTCTGAGCCCACCTTCCCCCCCACACCAGAGCAGGACTTCCCCCCCTGTCGGAGCTCGCCTTACCCCCCTGACTGAGCTCACCTCCCTCTCCCAACCAGGTCTCATCTTCCCCCCGTTTGAGCCCACCTTCCCCCCCACACCAGACCAGGACTTCCCCCCCTGTCTGAGCTCACCTTACCCCCCTCACTGAGCTCACCTCCCCCTCCCAACCAGGTCTCATCTTCCCTCCTGCCTGAGCCCACCTTCCCCCACACACCAGAGCAGGAATTCCCCCCCTGTCGGAGCTCACCTTACCCCCCTGACTGATCTCACCTCCGCCTCCCAACCAGGTCTCATCTTCCCCCCTGTTTGAGCCCACTTCCCCCCCCACACCAGAGCAGGACTTTCCCCCCTGTCTGAGCTCTCCTTACCCCCCTACTGAGCTCACCTCCCCCTCCCAACCAGGTCTCATCTTCCCCTCTGCCTGAGCCCACCTCCCCCCACACACCAGAGCAGGAATTCCCCCCCTGTCGGAGCTCACCTTACCCCCCTGACTGATCTCACCTCCGCCTCCCAACCAGGTCTCATCCTCCCCCGTCTGAGCCCACCTCCCCCCACACACCAGAGCAGGATTTCCCCCCTTGTCTGAGCTCACCTTACCCCCCTGACTGAGCTCACCCCCCCCTCCCAACCAGGTCTCATCTTCCCCCCTGTTTGAGCCCACTTCCCCCCCCACACCACAGCAGGACTTCCCCCCCTGTCTGAGCTCTCCTTACCCCCCTACTGAGCTCACCTCCCCCTCCCAACCAGGTCTCATCTTCCCCTCTGCCTGAGCCCACCTTCCCCCACACACCAGAGCAGGAATTCCCCCCCTGTCGGAGCTCACCTTACCCCCCTGACTGAGCTCACCTCCCCCTCCCAACCAGGTCTCATCCTCCCCCTGTCTGAGCCCACCTCCCCCCACACACCAGAGCAGGACTTCCCCCCCTATCTGAGCTCACCTTGTCCCCCTGACTGAGCTCACCTCCCCCTCCCAACCAGGTCTCATCTTCCCCCCTGTTTGAGCCCACCTCCCCCCCCACACCAGAGCAAGACTTTCCCCCATGTCTGAGCTCACCTTACCCCCCAGACTGAGCTCACCCCCCCCCTCCCAACCAGGTCTCATCTTCCCCCCTGTCTGAGCCCACCTTCCCCCCCACACCAGAGCAGGACTTTCCCCCCTGTCTGAGCTCACCTTACCCCCAGCTGGAGAGGAGATGGCTCGTGAGAGTCTCTTTGTCTCCCTTTCACGACTATGACTAAATAGGTGCCCCGCTGTCTTAAAGTTAGGGCGTTGCGGAATGATGTAGGGCATGGCACACCCAGTCACATGGAGGAACTAGGTTGTTCAGCTGTCACTGGAGTTGAGGACTCAAGTGTTACAGGGTGTCTGATTGCTTGCCGCTTACATGCTTTTCAATCTCTCAGACAATTTGTTACATTCCACATCTGATTGTTCAGAAACTTGATACATATTCTTAGAACTGAGTAATGAATGACTAGAGAACCTGGGTACAAGCATACATATCTAAGGGTTGTACTCTCTAAGAGGTGACCCTATACAGTCTATACAAACACTAGATAAACTAATGTTTGACACACCCCCTAGACTGCATAGGGGCAGTTCCTGAACAAGCAGCTCAGGTCGGCACTACTAGTCCAGCCACTGAGACAAGGGTCTAAAGACCAGTCAACAGGAGTACAGGAAGGACAAGAACAAGACCAGGGCGGCACTACTAGTCCAGCCATTGGGAGAGGACAAAAGTCCAGTCTGAGTAAATATATATATTAAGGACAGTACAAAGTCAATGCCCTAGCAAATGAGAGACTATAGGAACTAGACCAAGCTGTACACAGTGCCGCTGATGATCTTTAGGCGCAAGCGCCTTCGTAAAGATGTCAGCTGTGTTGGCACCGGAGGCCAAGTGTACTACGCGAGCCTAGCGGCGCTGCTGTACCTCGCGCAGGAGGAAGTACCGCAACTGGATATGCTTCGCTCTGCCCTCGAGTCGAGGCTCCTGACACAGGAGGATCATGGCCCTGTTGTCAGCGTACAGGACCGGGGCAGAGCTAGGCCGCTCACCTAAGTCAGTGAGCAAGAAGGTCAGCCAGCGGAGCTCCTGTGCCGCCATGGCACCAGCGTAGATCTCGGCCTCACAGCTGGACTGGGCAACAGACGAGGAGCGGGTAGCTCTCCACGAGATGGCACCTGAACCAAGGCTGAAGCAGTAGCCCAGGGAAGACCTGAGTGTCTCGGCGTCGTCTGCCCAAGAAGCGTCTGTGTGTCCAGTAAGGACCACTGACCTGCGTCCTCCTAGCACTAGCCCCATGCCCGATGTACTTGCAAGATAACGCAAAACCCTCTTAGCGGCAGACCAGTGCTGCGGTCGGTGTCTACCTGTGGCCACAAAGCGAGCCATGATGCTGAGAGGGTATGCGAAATCTTGGCGAGTGCACGTCATCAAGTATATGAGGCAACCCACCAGCTCTGCGTAAGGGCCACTGGGCTCTACTGACTCCTCAGAAACTGGAGCGGAGAGTCTGTGGATAACAGGCAGAGGGGTGGGCTGTGCAAAAGAGAACTGAAGGCCGAACCTCTGAAGGACCTGGCGCACCAAGTGTGACTGAGTCAGGGTGATGGTGCGCGCAGCTCTGTCCCTGGAGATCTGCAAGCCAAGGTAACGGCGCAGTTCTCCAAGGTCAGTGCAAGTGTGTCTCTTCAGCAGCTCTGCCTTCACGGAGGCCAATGCGTCCCTGCTTGCTGTGGCAAAGACCAGATCGTCCACATAAACAAGGATGTAGAACGAAGTCTGGCCAGCACGAATGAAGAGTGAGGGGTCTGTGGAAGACGGAAAGAACTGCAGGTCAAAAAGGGTAGCACGCAGCATGCCGTGCCACTCACGGGGAGCCTGCCGCAGGCCGTAGACGGGACGCCGCAGGAGCCACTGGGTCCCAGGAGGGAAGGTGCCAGTAAAGCCCGGAGGGCGACGCAGGTAGACCTGCTCGTGTAGGCTGCCCTGAAGGAAGGCAGTGGAGAAGTCGAGGGAGTGAAGCTCGTAGTCACGCTGAGCAGCTAGGTGTAACAAAACCCGAAGAGTAGTCATCTTCGGGGTCGGAGCGAAGGTCTGGAAGAAGTCCACCCCCTCACGCTGACTGAAGCCTCTAGCCACGTAGCGCGCCTTGAACACAGGCGGCTCTCCAGGAGGGCACTTCACCTTGAAGAGCCAGCGGCCATCGACTACGTTCACCCCAGGCGGGGGAACTGCGTCGACGAAGGTGCCGGTGGATCTCCAAGATGCCATCTCCTGCTCCATGGCAACTATCCACTGCGAGGCCCAGGGTCCCGAGGTCGCCTCAGCGTAGGTGCGAGGGGTCGGGATGTCGAAAGCGTCTGGGTCACCCTTAGGGACTAGCAGCATGGAACAGAGATGGGGAGCAGCCTCGGACAGGAAAGCAAGCTCGAACTGGCGGTCCTCCAGGACGTCACTGCCGAGGGCAGGAGCACCCCCGACAGACGGAGGACAGGCGGTGTCAGAGACCAGAGCGGTGGCGTAGTCAAGGCAGCGGGTAGAGGCGAAGTCAGCGACCGCAGCGACAAGAGCGTCAAGGTACGAGACCGGAACAGACGGGTCGCTAACGAGAGAGGCGAGGACCCGAGGAACAAGAGGACGAGCGGCACGAAGGTAGTCAGATAGAGGAGGAGGCGCAACAGTAAGAGAGGACGGAGGAGGCGACGGTAGAAGAGGAGGACGAGACGCGTGGGAACAGAGCAACATAGGGTGAGAGCGCGTGACAGGGGAGACAGGACGAGCGCGGGAGGGACGGCGGGACCAGACGTGAGACGGAGGAGTCGGGTCAGGAGGCAGAGGAGGGGACACAAGGGGGGAGCGAGGGGGAAGACGATCCGGGGACGAGTCTGGCGGAGGGAACACAGGGCCGTAGACAGGAAGAGGAGGAGACGGCAGGAGAGGAACGGACGCAGGGTCAGGGGACAGAAGGCCGAGCAGGCGAAGGGCTGACACCAGGGGGGACTGCTGCTGCGGCGGCACAACACCAACACCGGGACTGCAAGCTGTTCCTCGGCTACCTCCGGGACACTCCACTCTGGCACCCCCAGAAGGAACACCCCAAGAGCCCGAAACCCCCCGAGCACCAGTACCACCCCCAAGGCCACCGGGGCAGGCAACAACAGGAACCCCAGAACTAGCACCCACCCCAACGCGGGCACCCCCAGAGTCGACGAACTGCTGCTGCGACGGCGGCGGCGGTGGCGACGGCGGGAACGACGGCTGCGACAGCAGGGGCGACGGCGGCTGCAGAGGCTGTGGGGGGGGAGACACCGGGGGAGGGGCAGACGGCGAGGACTGCACCGCAGGACCACCAGAGTCAGAGGACTCCTCGAGCGGGACAACTGACGGGAGAGGGGTGACGTGGGACACACCAGAGGGGGCAGGACAGGGAGGTGGAGGGGGGGGGGCAGGGACCACCGCGGAAGGAGAGACCAGGAACAGGGGGGGAGTAACCGGGGGACCGCGGTGGGGGAAGCGACAGTAGAAGGAGACGGACTCGTCAAAGGTGACGTCGCGAGAGTGAAAGAACCGGTGAGACGGCGGGTGGTAGAAGTGCCAGTCGGACGCGTCAAGGGGGAAACCTAGGAAGACGCAGGGAAGGGTGCGGGCAGTGAGCTTGTCCGTGCCAGAGGCACGAACGTGAGCAAGGCAGCCCCAGACGTGGAACACAGACGCGTCACCAGGAGACCCGGTCCAAAGAAGGGTCGGCGAAACCTGCGGCTGCTGGGGGTGCGGCCACAGGTTAAGCTTGTGAGCAGCGTAGCGCACGGCGAACGGCCACAGAAAATGGGGTGCATCGGCATGGATCATGGAGGTGCGAGCCACCTCCATGACCAAACCGATGCGTCACTCAGCGACCCCATTCTGCTGTGGGGAGTCCGGCAGGGTGAACTTATGGGTGATGTCCTCCGCACGTCAGAATCGACCAAGGACACCTGAGGCAAACTCGCCACCACTTTCGGAGTGAAGACGCAGGACAGGGAGACCTCTGTGGACACGGGCGGAGACAAGCCAGGGGATGAGAGCATCAGGCACGTCGGCCTTGCGCTCCAGGGGAAAGACTGTGGTGTAGCGAGTGAAGTCGTCGACAAGCACGAGGAAGTAGCGCTCTCGACGCGGCCCATGGACGGGGGCGGGGCCGCAGACGTCCATGTGTAGGGTCTGTAGCGGCGCGGCGGTAGGGGGAAATGAGGAGTGAGGGGTACGGCGAAGCCGACCCTCGACACAAGGCGTGCAAGGTGGGGCGGGGGAGGAGGGAAAAGCAGGGAACAAACCAGGGAGACCAAGGACGAGACCGTGCTGGGACATGTGACGCAGACGCGGGAGTGCAGGGTGACCAAGGCGGTGGTGCCAAAGGAGAGTCGGTTGAGTGAGGGACCGACAAGAACAGGCAGCAGCAACCTGGGTAGTCGCAGCCACCTGAAGGGGCGCCCCAGCTGGGGGGGTCACGGTGTCCAGGGTGAATAGGCCGGACACCGGGTCCCAGGGGAACGTGGACAGGGGGGCACCAGTGGCGGCCTCGGTACAGACAGCATACCGCTCGTGACCAGGGAACGTAGTGGTGACGCCAAGGTCCTGGAGGCAGCCGACACCAACTAGGTTCCTGGAGAACGTGGGGATATGCAGACGTGTGAGAGAGCCCGAAGGAACTGCCGGACAGGGAAGGGTGGTGGAACTGCAAGCGACTACGGGACTGCCGGAAGGGTCAGCAAGAGAAACTGTAGCAGGAACAGGAAGTGGCGTCAGCGTAGTAGAGTCACGGAAGAAACACCGGGAAGCGCCAGAGTCCAAGGTGAAGGAAAGCGAAGCAGTGGCGTCTGGCGACGGGGCGGCAGCGGAAGCACCAAGGCTAAACAAGGCAGAAGCTCCTACGCCTGACGCAGCGGGGGAGGCTAAGCTAGGCATACCTACACTAGGCGACAAGGAGTAATAAGAGGGGAGCACACTAGAGTCATCAGCATACATCACATGCAGGGCAGAAACAATGGCATCCATGTCCATGTCAAAAATCTGAACTCTACGACTAAGCAAACTGTGCCAGTCCGGGAGGTCGGGCGACGGTCCGAAACGCTGACGAAACAGATTGTCCAGGCGACGAAAACAGCGGGCAGTGGCGTGACCGATCTTACCGCAAACGAAGCCGCGGCGAGGACCGGTCTGGATCTGGTACTGACAGCGCACGCCTCCCGAACCGCCACCCGGCACACCACCACGCGCACGACCACCACCAGCGCCAGGCCACCCAGGCGGGAGGGCACTCGCCTGCCTCGTCTGCGGCGGCTGCTGCTGCTGCTGCGGCTGCTGGGGCCGCTGCTCAGCAGGACCTGGCAGGGTCCCCTCGTCCACTCCACCACCAGACTACCCGACTCCACCACCACCTCCACTGGCACCCCCACCACCTCCGCCGCGCCCAGCCTTGGGGCGGCGGCCCTTCCTCGGACGGAACTGCGCTGCAGTGGCGGTCTCAGCCACAGCTGCAGAACCATCGGAGAAGGTACACTGAGCGGGGGCACAACCCTGAAAGATAGGGACCGGCACAGTACCGCTCGCCTGGGTCTCAATTACAGTCAGGGTGCCTACAAAGTCTGTGAGGGTGAGGTCACCGGGGTGAATGCTAAGGAAGCGGTCACGAGCAGCGGCAAGGCGGTCAGGGAGGCGGGTGGCAAGCAGGTAGAGGGTAGAGGTAAGGGGCGGCTGGTGGGCTCTAAGCAGTGCGTCAGTGCAGGCAGCGCGCCAGGTCTCATCTATCGTGCGCAGGTGGGCAACCAGGTCAGCGATAGTGGGGAAAGACGCAAGGTCAGGAAAGAGCATCGGTAGGATCAGGCAACCCACCGAGGCAGCAGGCAGGGCGGAATAGCACCGGATAACATCGTCTAAGAAAGCCTGGGCGGTGGTGATAGACCTAAAGCGAGGACGCTCAGACGGGGGGAGGGCATTGCTAATAGCAAGCTGGGCGACAGCGTCACGGGAAAGCCAGACAGAGAGAGCGAGGGCAGCGGCCGCGGTAGACTCGCGCTCAGCAGGTGTGGGGTCAGCGGGCAGCACAGCATGGGGGTCTGGGCAGGGAAGCGTACCGTCAAGGTGTGCCGAGAGCGGGTGGCCATCTTGCCGCTGACCAGTGAGGTGGCGGCGGAGGTCGGCTAGCCAGGCCTCGAACTCCAGAGGCTGGCCTTCAGCGTCGAAGCGAAGCTCCGCCGCCATCAGGAACAGTGCAGGGCAGGGCCAGGTGAGGCAGTGCAGCGCGGTCCAGTGCAGTGCAGGGTGGTACAGTGCGGTGCAGCGCGGTACAGTACGGTACAGTGCGGTGCAGCGCGATGCTGTGCGGTGCAGGGGGGTGAAGTGCGGTGCAAGGTGATGGAGAACCGTACCAAGGAGGGTGCAGTGCAGTAGCAGGTACGGAGAGCGGGCCGCACGCAGATCGGCGGCAGTCTGGCGGGAAGGTGAGCACAGGGCCGGAAGGTGAGCATGAGCAGGGCGCGCGCAGGGGTCGGCAGAACGGGCGCGGGGGGGGCCAGTAGCGGCGGGCGCCAGGCCGGCGAGGACAGGCGCGGGGGCCAGGTAGGACGGGCGCGGGGCCGGCTAGGACGGGCCTAGGACGGGCGCGGGGCCGGATAGGACGGGCCTGGGACGGGCGCGGGGCCGGCTAGGACGAGCGCGGGGGCCTGTAGGACGGGCGCGGGGGGCAGCTAGGACGGGCGCGGGGGCCACTAGGACGGGCGCGGGGGCCTGTAGGACGGGCGCGGGGGCCAGCTAGGACGAGCGCGAGGGCCGGCTAGGACGGGCGCAGGAGCCGGTAGGACGAGCGCGGGGGCCGCTAGGACGGGCGCGGGGCCGGCTAGGACGGGCGCGGGGGCCGGTAGGACGGGCGCGGGGGCCGCTAGGATGGGCGCGGGGCTGGTAAGGACGGGCGCGAGGGCCGGTAGGACGGACGCGGGGGCCACTAGGACGGGCGCGAGGGCCGGTAGGACGGACGCGGGGGCCACTAGGACGGGCGCGGGGCCGACTAGGACGGGCGCGGGAGCCGTTAGGACGGGCGCGGGGCCAGCTAGGACGGGCGCGGGGCCGGCTAGGACGGGCGCGGGGCCGGCTAGGACGGGCGCGAGGCCAGCTAGGACGGGCGCGGGACCGGCTAGGACGGGCGCGGGGGGCGTTAGGACGGGCGCGGGGCCAGCTAGGGCGGGCGTGGGGCCAGCTAGGACGGGCGCGGGGCCGGCTAGGACGGGCGCGGGGGCCGTTAGGACGGGCGCGGGGGCCAGCTAGGACGGGCGCGGCGGGCGCAGCTAGGACGGGCGCGCGGGCGCGGCTAGGACGGGTGCGGGGTCGACTAGGACGGGCGCGGGGGCGGCTAGCGCTTAGGGCGAAAGCATGGGCGGGCGGCGGGACCTACCTACTGCTGATACCATCTTAGAACTGAGTACTGAATGACTAGAGAACCTGGGTACAAGCATACATATCTAAGGGTTGTACTCTCTAAGAGGTGACCCTATACAGTCTATACAAACACTAGATATACTAATGTTTGACACATAGAACCTTTGACCACAGTATGTATGCACTTTGTTAATCAAACCACTACCTACGACCCAGTAGGAACTGCCAAAGTGAACTGATAGGCATGTATTTCTCTCTATGCCTTACGCCCAAGTCTCTGGCATGTCCACGTTCAGCAGCATGTCTGAAAAGGATTGTCAGTGATCCGAGGAATCGACACAGTGCATAGCACCGATAAAGCTGAGCGCCAGGCCTGGCTAATTGCAATCAGAGCGCCAGGAAGACGTTAGCATCACCAATGAAGACGTTTCTCAGCCAAGGATGGTGGCGAAACGAGATGGGGACTGGAGAGGAGACAACGGAGAGGCGGATTCTGAATGGGGGGGAATGGAGAGGGGGCAGTGGAGAGGGGGCAATAGAGAGGGGGGAATGGTGCGGGGGGAATAGAGAGGGGGGGATGGTGAGGGTGGAATAGAGAGGGGGGAATGGAGAGGGGAGAAAGGATTTGAGATCAAGGGTGGCGAGTGCTTGGCCACCGAGTTCTACGGCTGTGAGTAATAGGGCAGTGGGGGCATGGGCAGAGAGTGCAAAGGCGGAAGTGCGTGGGCAGTAATCCTCACCCACCTCCCACCGCCCGCCCTTGTTCTTGCTCCCCGCTCAACCTTTGACCCGCGCTCCCCTGATCCATGCTGGAGGGTCTATCTCCCTCCCTCCCGTCCTGCCTCTCTCCCTCTCTGATGTGGGACAAGGGGGGGACAGCAAGGGGGCGTAGAGGATAGGTGAGGGACAGGGGGAAGGACAGGAAGGGGGAGCAGAGGAAAGGTGAGGGACAGGGGGAAGGACAGGAAGGGGGAGCAGGGGAAAGGTGAGGGACAGGGGGAAGGACAGGAAGGGGGAGCAGGGGAAAGGTGAGGGACAGGGGGAAGGACCGGAAGGGGGAGCAGAGGAAAGGTGAGGGACAGGGGGGAAGGACAGGGAGGGGGAACAGAGGAAAGGTGAGGGACAGGGGGAAGGACAGGAAGGGGGAGCAGAGGAAAGGGGTGGGGTGCAGCAGGGGTGGGATAGAGCATGAGGTGGGATGCAGCATGGGTGGGATAGAGCTTGAGGTGGGATGCAGCATGGGTGGGATAGAGCTTGAGGTGGGATGCAGCAGGGGTGGGACAGAGCAGGGGGGGAAGTGGGAGAGTGGGGGAGTTACAGAGCGAGTGGGAGAGCGGGAGAGCGGGAGAGCGGGAGAGCGGGAGAGCAGGGAGAGCGGGAGAGCGGGCGAGCGGGAGAGCGGGAGAGCGGAGAGCGGGAGAGCAGGGAGAGTGGGCGAGGGGGGGAGTGGGAGAGTGGAGGAGTTAGAGAGCGAGTGGGAGAGCGGGAGAGCAGGGAGAGCGGGAGAGCGGGAGAATGGGAGCGCGGGAGAGCGGGAGATTGGGCCAGGGGGGGAATGGGAGAGTGGAGGAGCGGGAGAGCAGGGAGAGCGGGAGAGCAGGGAGAGAGGGAGAGCGGGAGAGCGGGAGCGCAGGAGAGCGGGAGAGCAGGGAGAGCGGGAGAGTGGGAGAGCAGGGAGAGTGGGCGAGGGGGGGAGTGGGAGAGTGGAGGAGTAAAAGAGCGAGTGGGAGAGCGGGAGAGCGGAAGAGCGGAAGAGCAGGGAGAGCGGGAGAGTGGGAGAGCGGGAGAACAGGAGAGCGAGAGCGCGGGCGAGCGGGAGAGCGGGAGGGTGGAAGCGCGGGCGAACGAGAGGGCGGGCGAGCGGGAGAGCGGGAGCACGGGCGAGTGGGAGAGGGGGAAAGCAGGAGCGCGGGAGCGCGGGAGAGCGGGAGAGCGGGAGAGCGGGAGAGCGGGAGAGCGGGAGAGCGGGAGAGCAGGGAGAGCGGGAGAGCTGGAGAGCTGGGAGAGCGGGAGAGCGGAGAGCGGAGAGCGGGAGAGCGGGAGAGCGGGAGAGCAGGGAGAGCGAGAGAGCAGGGAGAGCGGGAGCACAGGAGAGTGGGAGAGGGGGAGAGCGGGAGAGTGGGAGAGCGGGACGGTGGGCGAGCGGGAGAGCGGGAGGGTGGAAGCGCGGGCGAGCGGGAGGGTGGGCGAGCGGGAGAGCGGGAGAGCGGGAGAGCGGGAGCGCGGGCGAGCGGGAGAGGGGGAAAGTAGGAGCGCGGGAGAGCGGGAGCGTGGGCGAGCGGGAGAGCGAGAGAGCGGGAGGGTGGGAGTGTGGGTGAGCGTGAGAGCGTTCGTGGATTCCGTGGAGCTGCGTGGACGAGTCCTAGCGGCTCTTGCTTGGCGCGCGTTTGGGAGCGGACTAGGCGCGAGGTGCGGAAGGGACATGCATGAGTCGGGCGAGATCTTACCCTGCCAAGAACGGCGTTGCACGTGGTGGACAAAGGCGATACGTGTTTCGCGTGCGGCGCCGCTGAATACCCAAGTGTGGTTCTCGCCTCTCCAAATCTCGCATTTTTTCGCGACGTCGTGGCGCGGCTGTATTGGCTTGGCGGGAATGGCGGGGCTCTGCGTCATGCCCTACGAGTGCATAATAGTGTCCAAGGGACTTGGCATCTTGGTGGGTTGGTGGGCTGTTTTGCTGCAGGGAGGCGTCCTGCGTCGCTCGGTTGTCGCTCGGCCAATCACCTATTTGCGCCAGCCAAGTTTCCCCCTCTCAAGGGCCAACGGGGTTACCAGGTTTCCTTGGTGTGGGCGCAGCATGGGTTCGCCACTCGGAAGGTGTTATGAATGGGACTGCCGAGTAGCGCGGAGCGCGAAACTGTGAACGAGTGAATGACAATAAAATGAAAATACAATATATAGAAAGCCTAGGGTGATCCTGGCCGTAGGATCGGAAGGTTCGGGAAAAGTCTCGAAGGGCCTCGATGTGTCGTAGCGAGGTCCGGAAAGGCCCAGGAGGCTCGAACTGAAAGGTCTGGAACCCTATCGCTGGTTCAGGACTGTTCGAGTCGTACGCCCTGTAGAAAGCCTCAGTAAGGAATTATGCATTCCTTACAGAAGGTTCAAAATCCCTTGAAACTTGAAGTTATTGGCTGCTTCCGATGCTTTTGGAATGTTCTACTCATCCAAATCTTCTTCATGTACTAACGATGTGAATGTGCGTTCTCCGTTGAATCCACATGTAGAGTCGCAAGTTGCTGCAATGTTGTCCAGATAATGCTGTAGGTGAGCCGTTCGTAGAAGACAACGCCGCAAGCTGCCAAATTGGTTTTATCATTGATATCAAAGATTTTCCATGCTTGATAAACTTGTCTCGATGTTTAGTTGTACCCCTCCAGAGCTTATCTTTGGTTTTTCACTACTCTGATTTTCACGAGTGAATCCTGGCCTAACTCTGATTTTCAGAGTGCTCTACGCCTCGAACTCTGATTTGTCAAGGTTTTTAATACCTTTTCAAATAAAAACAGTGACACTGTACCAGATGCCGCATGATATACGCCCCACCGTTTTCGCACCATCGCGCGTTATACAAACTGCGGGGCATATGATAGGGGTGTGTGCGAGTGAGTTACTGGTTGCGAAAGACTTGGCCAAAACTATCCAAGTAGCGGGGGGTGTGAGAGGGGTGTGACTGTTAGCCAGAAAACGTAGCCAAATACAGGGAGAACAGGAAGAAATATGGGGTATACCTCTTATTGAAAATCCATCACGGTCGTACATAGTATCAACTTATACATATAAGCTATGTAGAAGTTATAGGCTAGACTGGGGTATGCTTCTAGTGAGTACAACCAACTAGTATTTGTTCTAGGTTTCCACTTCTAGTCATTCATTCAGTTCTCACTTTAATATGGTATCACGCGTAGGTTAGAATCCCCCACCTACTGCTTCCGCCCGTACCCTAGCTCGGCCCCGCCGCGCCTCCTAGCCCCATCGCTCCCCTCCTGGGCCCCGTCGCGCCTCCTAGCCCAGTCGCGCCCCTCCTAGGCCCTGTCGCGCCCCTCCTGGGCCCCGTCGTGCCTCCTAGCCACGTCGCGCCTCCTAGCCCCGTAACGCCCCTCCTGGGCCCCGTCGCGCCTCCTAGCGCCCCTCCTGGGCCCCGTTGCACCTCCTAGCCCTGTCGCGCCCCTCCTGGGCCTCGACGCGCCTGCCTGGCCCCTCCGCGCCTGCCAGGCCCTGCCGTGCCTGCCTGGCCCCGCCGCGCCTGCCTGGCCCCGCCGCGCCTCCCTGGCCCCGCCGCACCTGCCTGGCCCCGCCGCGCCTGTCTGGCCCCGTCGCGCCTGCCTGGCCCCGCCGCACCTGCCTGGCCCCTCCGCGCCTGCCTGGCCCCGCCGCACCTGCCTGGCCCCGCCGCGTCTGCCTGGCCTCTCCCTCTGCCCGCCCGGCCCATCTTCGTGCCTGCTCGTCCTGCCGTGCCGCCTCGGGCTCCGTCTACTCTGCTCGCCAGTGCTGAGGCGCCTCGCGGCCGCCGTGCTGGAGAGTGTTGTCGCCGTGTCCCTGCGTCGCTGTGTTCCTGTGGAGCTGTGCCGCTGACCCTGCACGATGGCTGACTTCGTGCTCCAACTGGAAGCCGAGGGCCATGCGGTTGACTTCGCCGCCTGGCTCTCCGATCTCCGCCGCCACCTTACAGGTCAGCGCCAGGATGGCCACTCTTTGGTTGTCCATGTCGACGGCTTGCTCCCCCGCCCCCCCGCACCTGCTCCCCTCCCTGCTGACCCCTCCTCTAATGACCGTGAGACCTTCTCTACTGCTGCGCTTGCCCGTGCGGTCTGGGACTCCCGCGATGCAGTCGCTCAGGTTGCTATTAGCCACGCCCTCCCTGTGTTTGAGCGCTCGCGCTTTGCTACTATTGAGACGGCCAAAGCTTACTTAGACGTCGTTATTGCTCGCTATTCCACACCCGCGTCTGCTTCTGCTGGCCGCCTGCTCTTCCCTATGCTTTTCCAAGACCTTGCAGCCTTCCCTACCGTCGCAGACTTTGCCACTCACCTGCGTGCCCTACAGACCCGCTATCGCACTGCCAACACTGTTGCCCAGCTCACTGCGCTCCCCCCCCCCTTTCTGCATGACGCTCTATTTTATCGCCATGCGCCTGCCAGACCGCCTCGCTAGTGCTCGCGATCACTTCCTTAGCCAGCACCCGGGTGACCTCACCCTCACCGCCTTTGTCGATACCCTCACCGAGATCGAGACTCGCGAGCGCACTATCGCTCAGTCGAGTGGTGCGCCGGCAGTCTCTATCTTTCACGGCTGTGCCCCCTCCCAATGCACGTTTACTGACGTTTCGGCTGCGGTCGCCACGGCGACCCCTCTCACCGAGACGGCTGCTGCGGTCCACCCGCAGCAGCGCTCGCGCCGCGGTGGCCGTGGTCGCCAGGGAGGTAGGGGTGGTGGCGCAGGTGGTGGTGGTGGTGGCGGTGGTGGTGGTGACGGTAGTCCACTTGCGGGGACTACCACTGGTGGGCAAGAGCAGCAGCCCCAGCCGCAGCAGGAGCAGCCCCAGCCGCAGCCGCCGCCCCAGCAGCAGCCACCGTCCCAGCAGCAGTCGCCGCAGCAGTGGCCCCGTCTCCCGCCTAGCTGGCCCGGCACCTCCGGAGGTAGTGGCCGTGGGAGCGGCCCGCGCAGCTTGGCGTCTACCGGCGGCTCCGGTGCTGTCACCTGCCAGTACCAGCTTCAGACCGGGCCTCTTCGCGGCACTCTGTGCCGCCGCCCGCACCCAACCACCCGCTCCTTCCGCCGCCTCGATGATCTCATTCGTCGTCGCTTTGGCCCGGACTGGCATAGCCTTCTCCGCCAGGGCGTGCCGATCTTTGAGTTAGACATGGATCAGATAGGTGCTGCTTTGCATGCTTTGTATTCTGACGCTTCTAGTGTTGCTGGATCTTATTACCCTGTGTACTCTAGTTTAGGTGTTGCACCATTGTGTGGCTTAGCCTCCCCTGCTGCGTCAGGCGTAGGGCTGCCTAGGTTGCCTAGTCCAGTCGCTGCACTGGCTCCGTCCCCGGCCTACGCCACTGCGTCGCTGTCCTTCACTCTCGACTCCGGTGCTTCTGCCCGTTTCTTCCGCGACCGTTCCACGCTCACACCGCTTGCTGCGCCTGCTGTTGTCTCTCTCGCTGACCCCTCCGGGTCCTGTCGTCGCTCGCAGTTCTACGTCCCTTCCCTGTCCAGCAGTTCCCTTGGGCTCCCTTACAAGCCTCCACGTTCCCTCGTTCTCGAGGAACCTGGTTGGTGTCGGCTCTCTCCAGGACCTCGGCGTCACCACCACGTTCCTCGGGCACGAGCGGTTCGCTGTCTGTTCTGAGGCTGTCTCAGGTTCCCCCCTTGCGACGTTCCCCCGGGACCCCGTTTCCGGTCTGTTTACCCTAGACATCGCTTCCCCCCCGGTTGGTGCGTCCTCCCAGGTCGCTGCAGCTTGCTCGTGTCGGTCCCTCACTCACCCGTCCCTTCTCTGGCACCACCGCTTAGGTCACCCTGCTCTCCCGCGTCTGCGTCACATGTCCCAGCACGGTCTTGTCTTAAGTCTCCGCCTTCCCTGCCACAGTCGTCGTCGCCGCAGCCGCCGCTGCCGTTGCAGTCGCAGTCACCACCACCGCCGCAGCCGCCGTCGCTGTCGCCGCCGCTGCTGCCGTTGGCCTCTGGGGGTGCTGGCGTTGAGGAGGGTGTTCGTCCTGCGGCTCTCGGGGGTGCCGCTGTAGTTGGAGGGGGTTCTTGCTCTGGGGGTGTTGGTTCAAGGGGTGCTGCTGTTGAGGGTTCCGCCAACAGTCGTCCTTCCTCTGCTGGTCCGAGGGTTCCGGCCCAGCTGTCACAGCAGCCGCAGCAGCTGTCGTCGCCGGTCTCCGCTCTCCGCCAGCTCGGCCTTCCCTCCCTGGACCGCGCGCCGGTGTCTCCCCCACCGCCTGCTGACCTTCCTGTCTATGGTCCTGTGTTCCCGTCTTCCTCCTCGTTCCCCTCCTGTGCCCCCTCCGCTGTCCCCTGACCCTACACCTCCGTCTCACGTTTGGGCTCGCCGTTCCTCCCGTGCTCGTCCCGTCTCTCCTGCCGTGCCCACCCACCCTATGTTGCTCCGTTCCCGCTCGTCTCATCCTCCTCCCGTCCCCTCCTCCTTCGTCCCTTGCGGTTGCACCTCCTCCGTTCTCTGATTACCTCCGAGCTGTTCGTCCCCTTGTCCCTCGGGTCCTTGCCTCTCTTGTTACCGACCCTGCTATTCCTGTCTCGCGCCTTGACGCGCTTGTCGCTGCTGTCGCTGACTTCGCCTCTACCCGCCGCCTTGACTACGCTACCTCTCTGGTCTCTGACCCTGCCCGTCCTCCGTCCGTCGGGGGTGCTCCTGCCCTTGGCAGTGACGTCCTAGAGGACAGGCAGTACGAGCTTGCTTTCCTTTCCGAGGCTGCTCCCCATCTCTGCTCCATGCTGTTAGTCCCTGAGGGTGACCCAGACGCCTTCGACATCCCGACCCCTCGCACCTACGTTGAGGCCACCTCGCGACCTTGGGCCTCTCAGTGGATAGCTGCGATGGAGCAGGAGATGGCACTTGGAGGTCCACCGGCACTTACGTCGACGCAGTTCCCCCGTCTGGGGTGAACGTAGTCGATGGTCGGTGGCTCTTCAAGGTGAAGCGCCCCTCTGGAGAGCCGCTTGTCTTCAAGGCGCGCTACGTGGCCAGAGGTTTCAGTCAGCGCGAGGGGGTTGACTTCTTCCAGACCTTCGCCCCGACCCCGAAGATGACCACTCTTCGGGCGCTGCTACACGTAGCAGCACAGCGCGACTACGAGCTTCACTCCCTTGACTTCTCTACTGCCTTTCTTCAGGGCAGCCTACACGAGCAGGTCTACCTGCGCCGACCACAGGGCTTCACTGGTACCTTCCCCCCTGGGACCCAGTGGCTTCTCCGGTGCCCGGTCTACGGTCTGCGTCAGGCTCCCCGCGAGTGGCACGACATGCTGCGTGCCACGTTAGCAGACCTGCAGTTCTTTCCGTCCTCTGCTGACCCTTCACTGTTTGTGCGTTCCGGCTAGACTCCGTTCTACATCCTTGTCTACGTAGACGACCTGGTCTTCGCTACTCCTGATAGGGATGCACTGGCCTGTGTGAAGGCTGAGCTGCTGAAGAGACACACCTGCATTGACCTTGGAGAGCTGCGTCGCTATCTTGGCCTGCAGATCTCTAGGGACAGAGCAGCACGCACCATCACTCTGACACAGTCACACTTGGTGCGTCAGGTCCTTCAGAGGTTCGGTCTTCAGTTCTCCTCCGCACAGCCCACACCTCTACCTGTAGACCATGGGCTCTCTGCTCCCGTTCCTGAGGAGCCAGTAGAGCTCAATGGCCCCTACGCAGAGCTGGTGGGTTGCCTCATGTACCTGATGACTTGCACTCGCCGAGATCTTGCATACCCTCTCAGCATCCTGGCTCGCTTTGTGGCTACAGGCAGACACCGACCTCAGCACTGGTCTGCCGCTAAGAGGGTTTTGCGTTATCTTGCTAGTACATCGGGCATGGGGTTAGTGCTAGGAGGACGCAGGCCAGTGGTCCTTACTGGGCACACAGACGCTTCTTGGGCAGACGGCTCTGAGACGCTCAGGTCGTCGCACGGCTACTGTTTCAGCCTTGGTTCGGGTGCTATCTCTTGGAGATCCACTCGCTCGTCGTCTGTGGCTCAGTCTAGCTGTGAGGCTGAGATCTACGCTGGTGTCATGGCGGCATAGGAGCTCCGCTGGCTGACCTTCTTGCTCACAGACTTAGGTGAGCGGCCTAGCTCTGCCCCGGTCCTGTATGCTGACAACAGGGCCATAATACTCCTGTGTTAGGAGCCTCGGCTTGAGGGCAGAGCAAAGCATATCCAGCTGTTAAATGGCGGGTAAGTGCGCCCATAACCCCCCAGGCTCTGCACCTGTGGCCCTTCTTTGAGGATCTTTTTAAGGGTAACCCAGCGGGTCACTCAACACCCCCCCTCGCTGGGATGGGTGGAAGACACAAGCGCCTCTGTAGCGCTAGCACTGGGACTAGAACCCAAGACCTTTGGCTTTGATACCATACCAGAAACCTAATCACTAACCACTGGGTTAAAAGGCTTGTTAAATGGCGGGTAAGTGCGCCCATAACCTCCCAGGCTCTGCACCTGTGGCCCTTCTCCGAGGATCTTTTTTAAGGGTAACCCAGCGGGTCACTCGACAGTGTCAAAAACCCAGTCACTAACCACTGGGTTAAAAGGGCTTGTTGGCGGGTAAGTGCGCCCATAGATCCCCAGGCTCTGCACCTGTGGCCTTTCTCCGAGGAACCTTTTAAGGGTAACCCAGCGGGTCACTCGACAAGGCCAACACTGATGAATCAGAGAAAATCTATACTTTCAAAAACTTACCCAGGACCATTAGAGTGGTATTCAAAAATGACTCTGATTTTCAGAGAATCAGAGTGATTTACTTTGATAAAATATGCCATGTACCCCTCGCTGTGCTTGCTGCAAAAACCTTCCACCTCATGCAGTATGGGGGTGATTCTATTGTTAAAGTAGCTAGCTAGTAAGAGGCGCCATGAAATGGCGAGGGGTTTTAGGTTCTAGGAAAAGTTGAGAGGAAAGAGTGTGGAATAGAAGAGAGAGAGGCATACAAGGAGGGAGTTGTACCCTCTACAGTAGAGTTCAGTAACAACTACCAAGACTATAAATTATATATAACTTATATAATTTTAACACACCCCTAGGCTTGGTAGTCGAAGGACCCACACACACCCACACCCCCTAACCTAGCACCCCCATTCCCTGCAACAGCAGCGACGGTTGACAGCGGGGTCGACCTCTCCACGGGCGGGGCGGCGACGTCAACGACGAGGGTGCGGTGGTGATGACGGCGGCGACGGCAATGACGATAGCAGCGGCGGCGGCGGCTTGCGGCGGCAAGTAAAGCCAGCGGCAACAGCGGCGGCGGCGGGGGCTTCGACAACAGCAGCGGCGCTCGCCCCACTCGGCGAAGTGGCCAAACTCCGCGACTGTGGGACGGCCGGCGGGAGTCAGCCGTCGGCTGCGGCGAGGAACAGGACACAGGGGAAGAGGGGCGGGGCGTGGTCCAGCCTCACGCTGGAGGCTGGTGTGCGGGCGGCAGGTTTGGCGGCGCCACAAACGTCAGGGCGCTGGCCGCAGCACGGGGACACGGCGCGAAAGGTGGAACGGCGAAGCCGCCACGTCAGGGCGGCAAGCCCAGCACGGCTGCTCGACGTGGCAGCCATGCAACGAGGCCGCCACGGCACCTCGACATGGCCGCCACGGCTGAGTGTTGAGGTCGCCATGGCAGCGCGGAGAGGGACGGCAGTGGCACGAAAAGGACGGTAGAAAAGCGCGGCGGAAGCGTGAGGAGCAGACCCGCTAGGAGCGAACTGCTCTGAAACCATGTTAAAGTAGCTAGCTAGTAAGAGGCGCCATGAAATGGCGAGAGGTTTTAGGTGCTATGAAAGGTTGAGAGGAAAGAGTGTGTGGAATAGAAGAGAGAGAGGCATACAAGGAGGGAGTTGTACCCTCTACAGTAGAGTTCAGTAACAACTACCAAAACTATAAATAATATATAACTTATATATTTTTTACAACTATACCATGCAACCAAACACTTGCATAATTTTTGTGCTACCCAGATTTCCTGTCCATAGCAGGTGCGGTGACGCGTTGTTCGGCAACGAGCTTGACGACTGCAATTTGTGCATCGCCTCTGGCCACATCAGTTCCATCGCCTTTGGCCACATAGGGTTGGGTGTTGTCTGCAGCGGATTGCCATATGAAGGAGAAGAACTGTCAAATTTTATATGTTAGTATATAATTGTAGGCTTGGTAGTGGTTACTGAACATTACTGTAGAGGGTACAATACCCCTCTTTGTATCCCTCTCTCTTCTTTCCTAATCCCTTTTTTTTACTCTCGACATTCTCGTCTACCTCCTAGATCTAGATCCCACGCCATTTTCATGGCTCCTCCTATTCCTACCCAGCCTAACTTCAAGACAAGAACTTCTCCATGACATTTGGATCGAAGTCCGAAAGGGGAGCCACCTGATTCGTGGGTGCCCTTGCTGTTGTGTGGAGTAGTTGCTGCCTTAGTCTAAAGCTCAAAGACTTAAGGTGTGTTGGAGTGGTTCCGCCACCCACAACGGACTACTCGTGACTTGGGGTGACGAGGAGAGAAATGCGGACTTGGGGACGAGAAGGAACTAGGAAGCGGGTATTGCGTGAGCGTGAGGTGTACGGAAAGGAGAGAAGAAAGAGAGAAGGTTGAAGGAAAGAGTGATTGAGTGGAAGAAAGGAATGGAATTGACGAGAAACAGATTGACGTGGGGCAAAAGTTGGGTTTCGGACGGGGCGTGTTCAACAAGCATTCGGACTTCGGACCAGCGGCGTGTTCAGCAAGATAGTCGCGGTTGCCTGTGCGACTCGGCCTGACACGAGGCGCGCGAGTTACTCGCAGCGCACACGGCAGTTACGAAGCGCGAAATCGTTTGTACTTCCACTATAAATCTGTTTGAACATTTGTGCTTTGTATCTCATTGTTTCTAGTGGAAATTGCTGCCATTTCGTATTGACGATTAGCAGCTACTTTGAGATCACTTTTGGAGGCAAGGCCCTTGAGGCTATTTGCACAAGTATTTCCAAATACTTTTTCGCTGCGCCGGAGGCGATAGTCGCCTAGAACTGGTATCAGAGCTAGCGTCGGAGTGCTGGCGAAATTTCTCCGCGACTCTATTTAGTGCGCCAAGTGGAGCCGGGTGTAAGGGCGTTGTAGCATTCTAAAGAGTAGGACGAAGCCTCAAGAATGACAGGCGATATTGGAGAGGCTAGTTCGGGCTCCTCTGTGAGCATTGGAGACCCCCAGGTTAAGGCTCTTTTAGAATTGCTAGCGCATGGGTCGTTGGTAGCGAAACCAACGATAGGGCTCAGTGAAGCCCAGCGTTTTAATAGCAGTAACTATAGTACGTGGCGCTTGAAGTTCATAAGGAGAGCGAAGGAGGTAGGATTATGGCAATTCTACCGTCGAGGTGAGAAGGCCGAAGGAGTAGCAACTACAAGCAACCAAGAGGAGGATTCTGGATATCAGAAAAGGAGTGAGCAAGCATTCTTTCAGTTGTGCCATTCTGTTTCTGATGGAATTGCTGTGGGCCTGGATAAGTTTTCAGGCGAGAAAAATCCGGCTCAAGTGGCGTGGGCATACATGGAGTCAGCCTACCTCGGCCAAATGGAGATGAACATCGCTGCGGTGAGGAGGAAGCTGCTTTTGCTGAGTATGGAGCCGAAGGAAGCCGTCATCGAGTACATCAATCGAGCCAAGAGCTACAACGACGATTTGGCCGCAATGGGAGCTGAGGAGAACGAAAAGGCAATGATGGGTTACATTGTCAACGGGCTCTCGAAGGAGTGGGCATCAGATCGACCTGCGTTGATTTGCAATCCACCTGCAAATATGACGAAGCTTCTGGAGATGCTGCAAGCCTTGGCGATATCCAAGGAGGATGTGACACGACGGGAGAAAGCGGCCCAAGGAGAAAATGGGGCTGCGGGTGTGGAGCAGGAGAAGCCTGCAATGGTGAATGCAGTCGCTGCAGGGAGAGGCATGGGTGCATGCTTCCACTGCGGCAAGATGGGGCATAAGGCATTTGACTGCTATGATAACCCGAGGAGCCGCAACTACAAGGGGAAAGGTGCTCCTGGTATGGGATGGAATGGAGTGCAGCAGAGTGGGGAAGGGGATAGCAGAGGAGATAGTAGGCAGCAGAGGGGAAAGTTCTTTGGAGCTTGCCACCACTGCAAGAAGATAGGGCATAGAGCTATCGATTGCTACTCGAACCCCAACAGCCGGAGTTACAGGGGAACACAGCAGCAAGGTTCGGCACCGGCAAAAGGCACATGCAGCTGAAGCAGAAAAGAGGGAAGCTGATGTTATTTTGGGTGGTGCACATAAGGCGAATGTTGCGCGTGCATCAGGGGTGTGCCTGATGGCAAAAGGGGGTGGAGAAGCTGCATGGTATATGGACAGTGGGTGCACACAGCATATGACCAATCACAGTGAGTGGCTGAATGCTTTGAGGGCATCAAGTGTGCCGTATGTGCTTGTGGGAGATGATCGGAAATTGCTTGTGAAGGGAGAGGGAGATCTGATTTTGCAAGGGCAGTATGGGGAGTTGAAACTGGAGAATGTGCTGCTGGTTGATGGTCTGTCACTGAATTTGATCAGTCAGTCACAGCTTGACAACACTGGATGCAAGACATTCAGTAACAAGGGCAGCGTGTGGATGTTTGACCATGCGTGGAATGTGGTTGCTAAGGGCATGCTGAAGAATGGGTTGTATGAAATGCTGTTGAATGAGAAGGGCATGACAGCTGAGAAGGTTACCTACCAGCAGCCGACGGAGGAAGGGGTGCTGGCAAGGGAGGAGCTGCGGGCGAGCTTGAAAAGTGTACCTGTAGAGGAGCTGCGGAAGGAAGCGGTATCGATGGTGGCAGCAGCGGCTAAGGTAGACATGGAGACCCTGCATAGGAGGTTGGGACATGCAGGGATGGAGCGGATTAAGGAGTTAGTGCAGAAAGAAATGACAGTTGGAGTGGAACTGAAGGATGGGGATGGGAGCAAGGGGAAGTGTGACAAGTGTGTGGAGGGCAAAATCACCAAATCCCCCCATCCCAAGCATCAGGTGCAGGAGCCATATGGAGCGCTGGAGATAGTAGCAGCTGATGTGTGTGGGCCGCTGAGGGTGGCATCCAGGCACGGGAGCAAATACTTTGTCACCTTTACAGACTTAGGGACTAGGCACACATGGGTGACTGAGCTTAAGGATAAGACGGAGGTCTTCTCTAGTTTTCTGGACTGGATGGTGGAAGCAGAAAGGCAGAGTGGGAAGCAGCTGAAGGTGCTGAGAACTGACAATGGTGGGGAGTTTGTCAATGAGGAGTTCAACAGCTACTTGCGCTCCAAGGGAATTCTGAGGCAATTGACAGTGCCTTATACTCCACAGCACAACAGTATAGCGGAGAGGGTGAATAGGTCACTGCTGGACTGTGTAAGGACATTGCTAGCGGACAACGGATTACCACTGAAGTTCTGGGGAGATGCCTTGGGGATGGCTTGTTGGGTCAAGAACAGGCTACCTACCAAGGGCTTGGCAGCAGATATGACCCCACATGAAGCATTCTATGGGAGGAAGCCGAATATGGGGTTGGCTCGCGTATGGGGCTGCATGGTGCAGTACAGGGAGCCAGCTGGACCAACCCATAAGCTACTACCTAGAAGTAAGTGGGGGCTTAACCTTGGGATGTGCATGGTGAGCAAAGGATGGGTGATCAAGGATGTGGAGATAGGGAAGGTGGTGGTGACCAGAGATGTGATATTCTATGAGAATGTCACCTACTTGAAGTGGAAAGGGGTGAGTTCGGGAATTGCAACGGCAGGGGAAGCAGCTAACCTAGAGAAGGTGGAAGGGCTGCTGGAGGAGACATCGATTGAAGGGATTGGAGATGAAGTAGAGGAGATTGCAGAAGAAGAAGCACATATTTGGGTGTGGGAGCTTCCAGAGAAAATGGCTGCACAGGGGAGAAAGGAGATGGAGCAGCAGGAGATAGAGCCAGAGGAGAAGGATGCAACGACTGAGGTGGAGATGGCACCAAGGGAGAGTGAGCAGGGATCAACTGCACGAGATGGTCACGATCCATGGAAGCTGCTAGATAGTACAGACAGTCGTGAAGCAGAGAAGGAGATTGAGGAACTACTGGAGGATGGGGCAACAGCGATAGGGGTACTAGGACAGGACGAGCAAGAGGCAGCTGAGAAGGAGAACAGTGAGGTGGAGTCACCTGCTGAGGAGTTGGGGCGAGGGAAGAGGGAGAAGAAGAGAAACCCTAAGTACGTTCACTTGCTCATGACTCCATGGAAGAACGTGCATACCCATCTTCTCCTAACCATATCAGCAACTGCACTAGTATCACGGGCAAGACGGGAGGCGTATGGGCTGCCTAATGAGCCCTTAACAGTGGAAGAGGCCTTGACAGGACCACAAAAGGAGCAGTGGAGAGCTGCTATTCAGGAGGAGCTGGATACACTAGCAGAGAGGGGCACTTGGGAGTTAATGCCCATGCCAGAGGGAAGGAGTGCAGTCGGGGTGAAATGGGTCTTCAAGATTAAGACAGGAGACAAGGGGCAGCTGGAGCGGTTTAAGGCTAGGTTAGTGGCGAAGGGCTACACACAGGTAGAGGGGATCGACTACACCGATACTTATGCTCCTGTAAGCAAGCTGACGACTGCAAGGGCATTTCTCAAGGTTATAGCAGCAAGGAACTACTTTCTAGTGCAGCTGGACATCAAGAACGCTTTTCTGCATGGGGTAGTTAAGGAGGAGCTGTATATGGAGCAGCCACCAGGGTTTGAGGACGGCACTAACAAGAAGTGCAAGCTTATTAAAGCACTATACGGTCTGAAGCAGAGTCCCAGGGAGTGGAACAAGGTGATGGACGAGAGGCTGCTGAAAGGGGGATTTCATAAGAGTGAGTGTGACAGGGCGTTCTACTGGAGGGGAGCTGGAAAGGAGAAGGTGTACCTACTGCTCTACGTGGATGATATTCTAGTGGCAGGGGCACTTCCAGGGGAGGTAGAAAAGGTGTGTGAGCACCTCGCTGAAGTGTTCCAAGTGAAGCAGATTCCGAGGACGACGCTGTTTCTGGGGATGAATCTGGAGAGGAACAGGGAAGAGAGGAAGCTGTTCTTATATCAGCAGAAGTACTGCAAGAGGGTGGAGCAGAAGTTTGGTCATGGCTATGCGAAAGCCATTACTACACCGCTAAGTGGAATGGCAGAAAGTGATAATGAGAGTGAAGAGGATGTGCTAAAGTGGGATGGTCAGGAGCGGGCGCTGCAGATGTACCAGTCTATGGTGGGACAAGTTATGTACCCAGTCTCATGCACCAAGGTTGACATGGCCTATGCAGCAAGCTACTTGGGGCAGCACGCACAGCAGGGGAGGAAATGGAGGGAGATGAGGCGGACATTAGATTACCTGCTGCAGCATCAGGATGAGGGTTTACTATTTGAAGGAGGAGAGGAGATATTGGAGCTGGTGGGGTATGCTGATGCCTCACATGCATCATGCAAGGAAACCAGGAGAGGGGCATATGGATATGTGTTCCTACTCGGAGGGACAGCTATTACGTGGCAAGCTAAGAAGCTGGCAGATATAGCACTTTCAAGTGCTGAAGCGGAGTACATGGCATTGTTCTTTGCATGCCAAGAGGGAGTGTGGTTGAGGAGGTTGCTGAACGAGTTTGAGATAGACGTGAAGGGGCCTACAGTGGTAAGGACGGATAGCAAGTCAGCTATGGACTTGGCAAAGAACGACAACTGGCACGGGAGGACTAAGCACATGGATGTGAAATATCACTGGGTGAGGGAGCAGTTAGAGAAGCAGCAGTTCAAGTTCGAGTTTGTGCGCACTGAGGAGCAGGCAGCTGATTTCTTGACCAAGGTGCTGCCAAGGGCCAACTTTGAGTACTGTAAGGAGAAGGTCGGGATACGTACCTTGAAGGACATGCAGGGGAGTGTGAAGGTAACTTAGAGGGTGTGGCTGGCATAACCACAGGGGAGGTTGTTGGAGTGGTTCCGCCACCCACAACGGACTACTCGTGACTTGGGGTGACGAGGAGAGAAATGCGGACTTGGGGACGAGAAGGAACTAGGAAGCGGGTATTGCGTGAGCGTGAGGTGTACGGAAAGGAGAGAAGAAAGAGAGAAGGTTGAAGGAAAGAGTGATTGAGTGGAAGAAAAGAATGGAATTGACGAGAAACAGATTGACGTGGGGCAAAAGTTGGGTTTCGGACGGGGCGTGTTCAACAAGCATTCGGACTTCGGACCAGCGGCGTGTTCAGCAAGATAGTCGCGGTTGCGTGTGCGACTCGGCTTGACACGAGGCGCGCGAGTTACTCGCAGCGCACACGGCAGTTACGAAGCGCGAAATCGTTTGTACTTCCACTATAAATCTGTTTGAACATTTGTGCTTTGTATCTCATTGTTTCTAGTGGAAATTGCTGCCATTTCGTATTGACGATTAGCAGCTACTTTGAGATCACTTTTGGAGGCAAGGCCCTTGAGGCTATTTGCACAAGTATTTCCAAATACTTTTTCGCTGCGCCGGAGGCGATAGTCGCCTAGAAGGTGAAGAAGGCTCGATGCTTGAGCCGCAGTGGATGACCCCACCTCCTTAGATGGTGCCATGTCTTGTGATGTCTTGTAAGCCTTGATAGCTAGAAACCTCAGAGTAAGGTTGTGACCACAATAACAACTGATTGATGGGCAAACATGAGTCCATTTGTTTCACAAGCAAAAGAAGACACCAATAACGAGTATGTAAGCAGAACCCTGATTCATGGCATCTGTGGGCCCGATGCCACCAGCTCGATCCGCCTGATCGCCAGGCCAGCTAGCAAATTCATCTTACGCTCGTTTGCTTCTCGAGTTTCAGGCGACACAAAGCAGCACCAAAGCGAGCTATTAGCGAAGCAAGTCACTGGGGAAGCATTCTGACAGCGAAGCAAGCCGTCAGCGCGCGATGGAGCCGGGCGAGCTACCAGCGGATCTGACCATCGCGCACGCGGACCGAGTCGACGTCGTGGTCGACGAGGCCCCAACTCGCGCGCCTGCTGACGTGGCGGCGAGGGAGCGCGAGTGGAGCGGCGAGAGCGGGCGGCGCGCGTGCGGCGACAGAGCGAGCGGCGATCGCGCGTTCGAGTGGCTGCTGGCGCCCGTGGCGCCCGAGCGGTTCTACGCGCGGTGGTGGGAGCGGCGCGTGGGGCTCGTGCTCCGCCCGCAGAGCAGGTGGGGCGCGGGAGGGATGTTGAACGGAGGAGGTGCAGGGTTTAGCGGACAGGGGTTAATGGGGGGGAGGAAGGGGGAGGGGGGGGGGAGGTGGTCTGCAAGGAGAGGGTCTAGGGTCTATCGGGGATTGTTGGAGAGGAGAGGGGGATTTGGACCGGAAAGCCCCTTCTCCTTTCGTTATTTTCCCTCCCTTACCTCCTATCCCCTATCCCCTATCCCCTGCCCCCTCTCTCATCTCCCTCTCCCTTCCCGCCCCTCTCCCTCACTCCCCCTCCCTTGCGTCGTGTCCCCTCCCTGCTCCCCCATCCCCCCATTGCCGTGCTGGCCCCCCACAACGCCCTTCCCCACCGGCCCACCCCGTGCACTCCACGTGGGCCTACTACGGTGGGTGGATTGCCCGCACTCACATTCACATGATCCTCCACTCGCGTGCCACTCCCACAGCAGAATCCCCTCCTCTTCTCTCCCTCCCCCCCTTTCCCCATTCCTCACCTCCTCATCTTCCTCTCTCGCCTTCCCCCCTCTCCCCGTCCTCCCCCCCGTCCTCCCCCCCTCCTTCCCCGCCCCCCCTCCTCACAGGGAGTACTACTCGGGGTGGTTCGGCCGTGCGGACATTGACCGGCTGCTGAGAGCGGGGGTGCTGCACTATGGCACCAACATCGACGTCGTGCGGTACAGTGCTGTGGACGGCGGTGCACGGGAGACGCTCAACGGGGAGGGCGTGGCAGGTAGGTGCGGCAAGGGGCGGTTGAGGATGGAGAGAGCAGGAGAAGGGGAGGGGGGGAGGGGGGAGAGGGGTGAGGGGAGGGGGGAGGGAAAGGGGGAGGAGTGGGTGTGGGAGTGCAGTTGGGAGTGAGGGCGGTGGAGTGGGGCAGAGACTGGGGTTGGGAGCGGCGTTGAAGGAATTGCGTGGTATTTGGCCCGAACATGCGAGTGTGATGCGAGGTTCTGGAATGAGTGGAAGACATTCCTTCATATATTCTGCTGCTTGCTGGGTCTGTCCTTCTGCCATCTGGCCCCCACCACCTCTCCTCATTGCCCTCCGTGCCCTCCCTGCTCTCCCTGCCCTCCCTGCCATCCCTGCTCTCCCCGCTCTCGCCTTTCGTCCCGTCCATCCCACCAGACTCTGACACGGTGTGGGGAGCGTTCAACAAGGGCTGCTCCTTGCAAGTGCTGCACCCGCAGCGCTGGAGCGACCAGCTGTGGCTGCTGCTGGGGGCGCTGGAGCACCACTGGCAGGGCAACGTGGGTGCGTGAAGGGGGGGTGAGGGGGGGGGATGCATGGATGGGCGAAGAGTTGGGGGGGGAAGTGCGGGAGGGAATGAAGGTTGGATGGACGGTGGGTGTGTGGATGGATGGGTGAATGGGGAGTTAATATCGCGAGCACCTTGTGTGGCATGGGAAATACGTGCAAGCCACACCTGACCTTGCTGTCTGGCGCTGCGTATGTTCGCGCGCGCGCGTGTGTGTGTGTGTGTGTGTGGGTGCGTGTGTGTGTGTCCGTGTGTGTCCGTGCGTGTGCATGTGCGTGCGTGCGCTTGTGTGCGCGCATATGTGCGTGCGTGCATATGTGCGTGCGTGCGCTTGTGTGTGTGCATCCCTACTTCCCCAGGCTGCAACGTGTATCTGACCCCAGCAGCCTCACAGGGCTTCAGCCCGCACTACGACGACATCGACGCCTTTGTGCTCCAGATCGAGGGCTGCAAGCGCTGGCGCTGCTACCGAGGGGTCAAGGAGGGGGACGAGGGGGATGACGAGGACGAGGAGGAGGAGAGAGGAGAGGGAGAGGAGGAGGAGGGGGGGGAGATGGAGGGGGATGAGGGGGTGCTGCCTCGGTTTTCTAGCCGCGATTTTCTGCAGCGGGAGCTGATAGAGCCGCCCATACTAGACGTGGTGCTACAACCAGGCGACCTGCTGTGAGCTCTCCCACGTCTCACCTCCCTGCCTGTTGTGCATGCACGCTGCATCTTTGATCGCTGATTCAGCCACCCGTACTAGATGTGGTGCTGTGACCAGGCGGCCTGCTGCGAGCACCCTCATGCCCCACCGCTCTGTCGCACTCCCCAACGTTGAATATTGATTTTAAGACCCTTGCATGCTGCTCTTGCTGTCCCCTCTCCCATACCTGTGTCTGTCGCTCTCTTCAATCCCCCCTCCCCCCCCTCCCCCGTCCCCCCCAACGTGTGGCAGGTACATGCCGCGGGGCATCGTGCACCAGGCGGAGGCAGTGGACGACCACCACTCGCTACACCTCACCATATCCGCATGTCCGTGCCACACGCGCGCTGCTGCTCCCGTGCTCTTGCCATATGTGCTGCTATCTTGCCATATGTGCTGCTATCTTGCCATATGTGCTGCTATCTTGCCATATGTGCTGCTATCTTGCCATAGGTGCTTCTATCTTGCCATATGTGCTGCTGTCTTGCCATATGTGCTGCTATCTTGCCATATGTGCTGCTATCTTGCCATATGTGCTGCTATCTGGCTGCTGCTCGTGCTTTTCTGTCGATGCTACCTGAGCATAAGCACGTACATCGTTCTGGCACTCTCGTCTTCCCATGCTCCACCCTGGGCTCCTCCCTCTCACCCTCTTTCTCTCTCATGCACTCCCACATCCTCCCCTCTCACCCCTTCCCCCTCTCCCTCTATTCTGTCCCTTTCTTGTGCTGCCGCATTCTGCTCGCTCCCCTCAGCGCAGCGCAACACAATGGCTGACTTCCTGCACCTTGCACTGCCACGCGCCATAGAGGTGAGGGCAGGCTCCCATCTAGGACCTAGGTGTGCCCTACCATGCTGTACCCATAATGTATTGTCTAGTGCCTATCCAATACGAAGGACCATTCGAGGTGAGGGCAGGCTTGGGGTGGAAGATGGCATGGGGTTGGGAGGCGGCATGGGGTTGGGAGGCGGCACGGTACGGACTTGCGAGGCACTCAGCTTCCTTGTCTATTGTCCACTCCCTGCACCTCTCATCACATGCCGAAACGTCCCCCTGCACCCCAGCTAGCCCCCATTCCATTCCCGCACCGAGGCAAAAAAAGCCTGCTCCAGCAGGGCCCTTCTCACACATCACGCGTTGTGTCCTGCAATTTCTTCTCCCACCTTAATTTCTCGCTCCTGTTTGCTTCCACGTGCACTCTCTCCATCTCTCTTCACACCCCCCTCCCCCAGGTGGCAGCGGAGGAGCACGTGCTGTTGCGGCACAGCCTGCCGCGCGACCTCTTTGACTTCATGGGCGTCATGCACGCGCCGCCTCAACCCGACGCCGACTCGCCACCACATCTCCCTGCCGACTCCGATGCCGCATCACATACCGACCCTGCAAGTTTCAAGTCGGAGGAGCCGGCTGATGATCCCCGCCGTGCTGCCTTTCTGCAGCGGGTGCAGGAGGCAGTGCGGCTGGTGGCGGCGTGTGGCCCCTGGGATTCTGCAGCCGACCAAATGGCCTCCACTTTCCTGCGCTCCCGCCTCCCCCCGTTCACTGCCTCCACACTCTCCTCCTCGGGGCAAGTGCCGCAGGGAGGGGATAAAGGAGGGGGGGGAAAGGGGGAGAGGGGGAAGGTGCAAAGGAAGTCTCGCGTGCGGGTGAGTGTGGAGGGGGGATGCCGGCTGGTTGTGGAGGATGGGGTGGCGGTGGTATACCACATGATGGACAACAGGAGGGAGGCGCACAACAAGGGGGAAGGGCGGGACGCAGAGGGGGAAGACCAAGAAGAGGAAGATATGGATGATGGGCAAGAGGTGAGGATGGCGGAAGGGGAGGAGGGCGTTTCCACGGAGCAAGCACAACGGAAGGAAGGGGAAGAGGCGGTGGGGTGCACAGGAGGCGAGGAGGAGGAGGACGAGGAGGAGGAGCGAGGGGAGGGGCGGTTGGAGTTTGAGTTGCAGTGGGCGGAGCTGCTAGAGCAGCTGGTGCAGCTCAATGAAGCCACCGTGGTGGGGCCGCTCATCAAACGCCTCTCTGCTGATTGGGACGGGCCTGCTGCAGCAGCTGCTGCGGGCATGCTAAGTGTGGTTCAGGTGCTCTTGGACCATGGGGTGCTTGAAATAGTCATGTAGCATGTGTCAAACATATTTGTGTATGTTTAGTAGACTACACAGGGTCTTGGCATAGTGAGTACAACCCACTAGCTATATACCCCTGTATCCTCTCATGCTAGTCATTCGTTCTAACTCTGAGATTGTATCTTGAGTAGGTTAGGTCCCACCCGGCCACCCGCTCTTCCGCCTTAGGTCCTAGCCTTCCCCGTCGCCTAGCTCCTAGCTGCCCCACGGGCCCCGCCTCCCCGTTGCCTTGCTGGCCCCACGGCCCCGTTCCCTAGCGCCTAGCCGCCCGTGGCCCCGCAGCCCCGTCACCTAGCGCCTAGCCCCCGCGGCCCCGCTCCCCTAGCTCCTAGCCGCCCGTGGCCCCGCGGCCCCGTCACCTAGCGCCTAGCCCCCCGCGGCCCCGCTCCCCTAGCTCCTAGCCGCCCGTGGCCCCGTTGCCCCGCCTCGTCGCGCCTCATCGCCCCGCTGGCCCCGCGGCCCCGTCGCCTAGCGCCTAACCGCACGCGGCCCTGTTGCCCCGCCCCGTCGCGCCTAGCCGCCCCGCTGGCCCCGCGGCCCCGTCGCCTAGCGCCCAGCCGCCCCGCGGCCTAGCCGGCCCGTGGTCCCGTAGCCCAGCCGCTCCGCGGCCTCGTCGTCCAGCCGCCCCGCGGCCCCGTCGTCCCAGCTGGCCCACGACCCCGTCGTCCCAGCTGCCTCACGGCCCCGTCGCCCAGCCGCCCCACAACCCGTCGCCCCTCCGCGCCGCGGCCCCGTCACCCAGCCGCCCCGCGGCCCTGCTGCCCAGCCGACTCTGGCCCCGTCGCCCTGCTGTTCCGCGGCGCCGTCGCCCAACCACCTGCGGCCCCGTCGCCCAGCTGCCCCGCGGCCCCGTCTCCCAGCTGATCAGCCGCCGTAGTTCCCGGTCCCCGCCCGCTTCACCTGCCCTCTCTACCGTCTTGCACCGCGCCCCACCGCACTGCATCGCTCCCCACCGCATTGCACCGCGACCCACCTCACTGCACCGCGCCCCACCACACTCTACCGTACAGCACTCCTTCCCACCGTTCCTCGTCACTCCGTCGGTGTCTGTTCGCGGTTGCAGTGACCCTCATGGCGGACTCGGTGCTGCGCTTTGACGCGGAGGGTCAGCCGATAGAGTTCGAATCCTAGCTCGTCGATCTCCGCCGTCACCTCACTGGTCAGCGGCAGGACGGCCACTCCCTAGCCGTCCACACTGACGGTACGCTCCCCTGCCCTGACCCCCCTCTTGCTCTCCCCGCTGACCCCACGACTGCTGACCGTGAGTCCGTCGCCACTGCTGCCCTTGCACGTGCTGTCTTGCAGTCGCGTGACGCTGTCGCTCAGCTTGCGATTAGCCATGCCCTACCCCTGTCGGAGCGCCCACGCTTTAAGTCAGTCAGGACTGCGCAGGGGTTCCTAGAGGCTTTTGTCGAGCATTATTCCACCTCGTCCTCTGCCTCTGCCGGCCGCCTGATCCTTCCCATGCTCTTCCCTGATCTCGCGTCTTTCCCCACTGTCGCTCACCTGGCCACGCACCTGCGCACGCTCGACGCTAGCTGGCGCGCTGCCTGTATTGAGGCCCAGCTTCGTTTGTTCCAGCCCCCTATCTGCTCTACCCTTTACCTGCTTGCCACCCGCCTCCCCAACTACCTTGCAACTGCCCTCGACCACTTTCTTAGTCTGCACCCCGCTGACCTCACCCTCTTCGACTTTGTCGACACCCTGTCTGCCATAAAGACCTATCATCGTTCTATTGCCCAGTCTAGCGGTTATGCGTCGTTCCCTATCTTTCAGGGTTGTGCTCCCGCCCAATGCACTTACTCTGACGGTTCTACGGCTGTCGCTGAGAGAGCCCCTGCTGTTGAGACCGCTGCCGCGGTGGGAGCAGCGCGATCCCGTTATGGTAAGGCTCGCCACCCCAAGGCTGGGCGCGGCGGTGGTAGTGGAGGAGGGGGTGGAGGTAGTTTGTTCGCTAGCGGTAGTACAGACAAGGGGGCTGGGGCTGGTGCCTCGGAGCAGCAGCCCCAGTGGGAGCAGCAGCAGGTGCCACAGCTTGACCATCAGCAGCAGTCGCAGCGGAGGGTCGGCCGCCTCCTGCCTGGGTGGCCTAGCGCTGGTGGTGGTGGTGGTGGTCACGGTGATCGTGCGCGTAGCTCGTCATCGGGTGGTGGTGCGAGTGACGGGCGCTACCAGTATCAGCTCCAGACCGGTCCTCGCCGCGGCCTCCTGTGCGGTAAGACCGGTCCTACCCCCACTCGCTGTTTCTGTCGCCGAGACGACCTGTTTAGTCTCCGCTTCGGCCCCGCGCCGGACCGCCTCGACGGGCACAGACTGCTCCGCCGTGGTGTTAGGATGTTGGATATGGACATGGATGAGATAAGCTCTGCTTTGTATATGTTGTATGTCGATGACTCTAGTGTGACTAGTTCCTATTACCCCGTGTTGCTTAGTGTAGGTGTGCCAAGTGTGCCTAGTGTAGGCTCCCCTGCTGCGTCAGGCGTAGGACCATTTGCTTTGTTTAGCCTTGGCTCCACCCTAGCTCCACTGCCTCCAGCCTCCACTGCCGCGCTCTCCTTCACTCGCGACTCTGGCCCGTCTCGGTGTTTCTTTCGGGACCACACTACGCTTACGTCGCTTGCTGTCCCTGACGAAGTTGCCCTTGCAGACCCTTCGGGCAGTTCCTTTGGGCTCTCTTACAAGCCTGCAAATCCCCTCGTTCTCTCAGAATCTAATTGGTGTCGGCTGTCTTCCGGACCTCTGCGTCACCACTACGTTCCCTGTACACGAGAGGTACGCTGTCTGTCCCGAGGCTACCACTGGTGCCCCCCTCACCACGTTCCCCCGGGACCCGGAGTCTGGCCTGTTGACACTGGACACCGCGTCCCCCCCGGTTGGGACGCCCCTCCAGATGGCAGCGTCTACCCAGGTTGCTGCGGCTTGCTCGTGTCGGTCGCTTACTCACCCGTCGCTTTTGTGGCACCACTGCCTAGGTCACCCCGCCCTTACACGTCTCCGTCACATGTCTCAGCACGGTCTTGTTTTAGGTCTCCCTGCGTCGTTCTCATGCACCGTCGCCTCCATGCACCCCTTTTGTCGAGGGCCGGCTCTGCCATGCCCCCCACTCCTCCTCGTTCCCCCCCACCACCGCACTGTTACAGACCCTGCACATGGACATCTGGGGCCCTGCCCCCGTCCATAGGCCACGTCGTGAGCGTTACTTCCTAGTGCTTGTCGACGACCACACTCGCTACACCACCGTCTTTCCCCTGGAGCGGAAGGCCGACGTGCCCGACGTTCTTATCCCGTGGCTTGTCTCTGCGCGTGTGCACCGAGGTCTCCCTGTGTTGCGTCTTCACTCCGACCGTGGTGGCGAGTTTGCCTCTGGCTGCCTTGGTCGCTTCTGTCGTGTGGAGGGCATCACCCTGACATAACCCTGCCAGACCCTCCGCAGCAGAATGGGGTCGCTGAGCGACGCATCGGCTTGATCATGGAGGTGGCTTGTACCTCCATGATCCATGCCGGTGCACCCCATTTTCTGTGGCCGTTCGCCGTTCGCTACGCTGCCCATCAGCTTAACCTGTGGCCGCACCCTCAGCGGCCGCAGGTTTTGCCGACTCTCCTCTGTACCGGGTCTCCTGGTGACGCGTCTGCGTTCCATGTCTGGGGCTGCCTTGCTCACGTTCCTACCTCTGGCACAGACAAGCTCACGGCCCGCACTGTCCCCTGTGTCTTCCTAGGTTTCCCCCTCGACTCATCTTACTGGCACTTCTACTACCCGCTGTCTCACCGTTTCTTTCACTCTTGCGACGTCACCTTTGACGAGTCCGTCTCCTTCTACCACCGCCTTCCCCACCATAATCCCCCAATCCCCCCCCTCCCAGTTCCTGGTTCCCCCCCCTCCCCCGGTCGCCCCTGTTCCCCCCACTCCCCATCCTGCCCCGTCTGGTGTGTCTCACGTCATCCCCCTCCCGTCGGTTGTCCATGCCGAGGGGTCTGCTGACTGTGGCGGCTCGGCGGAGTCCCTTCCCCTGCTTGTCCCCACCCCGGTCTCTACTCCCTTGTTGCCGCCGTTGCTGTCATAGTCGCAGCCGCAGCCGCCTCCGCAGCTGCCGTCGCCGCTGCAGCCGCAACCGCCTCCGCCGCTGCTGTCGTCGCCGCAGTGGCAGCCGCCGTCGTCACCGCCTCTCGGGTTTGTGCGTTCAGGGGGTGCTGGGGAGCGTGCTTGAGCGGGTACTGGTGTGGGTTCCCGTTCTGGGGGTGCTGGCGTGGGGCTTCCTAGAGGGAGCCGTGGTCCTGCTGGAGGTTCAGGTGTTGGCGTCGGGCAGCAGTCGTCGCAGTTGCCGCCGGTGTCCGCTCTTCACCACCTCGGCGTTCCTACTTCTGACCGCCTGCCGGTGCCTCCTCAGTTGCCGCCGCCTCCTCCTCTGCCAGTCTACGGCCCTGTGTTTTCTACCGTTAACTCTTCTCCGTCACGTTTCCCTCCTCGTTCTCCTCCTGTGTCTCCTCCCCTCTCTCCTGCCCCGACTCCTCCGTCTCACATCTGGTCTTGTCGTCCGTCTCGTGCTCGTCCTACCTCCCCTGTTCCACGTTCTCACCCTATTTTGCTTCGGTCTCACGCGTCTTGTGCTCCTTCGCTCCTCCCGTCCCCTCCTCCGTTGTCGCTCGATGTGGCCCCGCCTCCGTTCTCTGACTTCTTTTGTGCTGCGCATCCCCTTGTTCCTCGTGTCCTTGCCTCCCTTGTTACCGACCCGTCTGTTCTTGTCTCGATCCTTGACGCTCTTGTCGCTGCTGTCGCTGACTTTGCCATTATCCGCCGCCTTGACTATGCCACCGCTCTGGTCTCTGACCCTGCCTGCCCTCCGTTCGTCGGGGGTGTGGCTGCCCTTGGCAGTGATGTCGTAGAGGATAGATGTGAGAGTACGACCTCGTTACACCAATTTCCCCTTTCCATATTTCCTTTCTATTTGATTCATCTTTTCATCCTGACTCATTTGGTCTCTATCTCATCTCATTTGGTTTCCTATTCATCCTTTGGTTTATCCTGTTATTATGATTATATCACCGACCAGGCTCGGGATGTACTGGCGCGCTATATCTAGCGTAATCCTGCCGTAATCCCTTAAAGCCAATAGCCTCGCATGGCTATACGCAGGATGATTCTATTTCTAGAAGGGTCTATTCCCTTTGGATAGGATAACCTGGTTACCTGATGTACTCTAGAAGTATAAAAGCACCTTGTATTGATTGATAGTGCAACATTGAGCAAAACCTTTCCTCAATACATTCGATCCTGTAACAATAGACAATTCGAGCTTGCTTTCCTGTCAGAGGCTGCTCCCCATCTCTATTCCATGCTGCTAGTCCCTGAGGGTGACCCAGACGCCCTTGACATCCCGACCCCTCGCACCTACGCTGAGGCCACCTTCGGACCCTGGGCCTCTTAGTGGATAGCTGTCATGGAGCAGGAGATGGCATCTTGGAGATCCATCGGTACCTTCGTCGACGGAGTTCCTCCACATGGGGTGAACGCAGTCGATGGCCGATGGCTCTTCAATGTGAAGCGCCCTCCTGGAGAGCCGTCAGTCTTCAAAGCGCGCTACGTTGCTCGTGGCTTCTATCAGCGTGAAGGGGTTGACTTCTTTTATACCTTCGCCCCGACCCCGAAGATGACTACTCTTCGGGTACTAGTACACATAGCAGCACTGCGTGACTACGAGCTGCACTCACTCGACTTCTCCACAGCTTTCCTCCATGGCACTCTACACGAGCAGAACTACCTGCGTTGCCCCCAGGGCTTCTCCGGTAACTTTCCCCTTGGTATTGAGTGGATCCTTCGGCGCCCTGTCTACGGCCTGCGCCAGGCGCCCCGTGCGTGGCACGAAACACTGCGTGCTACACTTGCTTACCTGCAGTTCTTCCTGTCGTCTTCGGACCCCTCGCTCTTTGTCCGCTCCGGCCAGACTCCGTTCTACATCATTGTTTATGTAGACGACCTGGTCTTTGCTACGGCAGACAGAGACGTACTGGCCTTCGTGAAGGCCGAGCTGCTAAGGAGACATACCTTCACTGACCTAGGAGAGCTGCACTGCTATCTTGGCTTGCAGATCTACAGGGACAGAGCAGCGCGCACCATTTCTCTCACACAGTCACACTTGGTGCTCCGGGTCCTTCAGAGGTTCGTCCTTCAGTTCTCTTCCGCACAGTCCACCCCTCTGCCAATTCAGTACAGACTCTCTGCTCCATTCCCGGAGGAGGCTGTAGAGCCTAGTGATCCTTACCCAGAGTTGGTGGGTTGCCTTATGTACCTGATGACTTGCACTCGTCCAGATCTCGCATACCTTGGCAGCATCCTGGCTCGCTTTGTGGCCTCTGGCACATACTGACCATAGCACTGGTCTGCAGTTAAGAGGGTTCTGCATTATCTAGCAATTACATCGGGCATGGGGCTAGTGCTAGGAGGACGCAGATGAGTGGTCCTTACCGGGCACACAGATGCTTCTTGGGCAGACTACGCCGAGACTCTCAGGTCCTCCCAGGGCTACAATTTTAGCCTTGGTGCAGGTGCTGTCTCATGGAGGTCCACCTGCTCGTCGTCTGTTACCAGTCCAGCTATGAGGCTGAGATCTACGCCGGTGCCATGGCGGGACAGGAGCTCCATTGGCTGGCTTTCTTGCTTATAGACTTAGGTGAGCGGCCTAGCTCTGCCCCGATCCTGTACGCTGACAACATGGCCATGATCCTCCTGTGTCAGGAGCCCATACTCGAGGGCAAAGCGAAGCACATCCAGCTGCGGTACTTCCTCCTGCGCGAGCTACAGTAGCGTTGCCAGGACCGTGTAGTACACTTGGCCTTCGGTGCCAACACAGCTGATATCTTTACGAAGGCGCTTGCACCTAAAGATCATCAACGGCACTGTGTACAGCTTGGACTCATTCCTGTAGCACCTCATTTGCTAGGACCTTGATTGTGTATAACTCTATATATATGATCCTGACTGGCCTTGTGGCTTCCTCCCAGTGGCTGGACTAGTAGTGCCGCTGTGGTCTAGTTCTTGCCTTGTTTGGACTCTCGTGAGGTTGGACTATTAGTGCCCCCTTGAGCTGTTTGTCTCTCACCAGGCTCTGCCTCTATATAGACTAGGGGGTGTGTCAAACATATTTCTGTTTGTTCAGTAGACTACATAGGGTCTTGCCATAGAGAGTACAACCCAGTAGCTATATACCCCTGTTTCCTCTCATGCTAGTCAGTCGTTCCAACTCTGAGAGCATGCTCGACTCGATTGCTTGTGCAATTTTCTCAATGTTTTTTTTTCAGCAGGTGCGCTGTGCACACCTTGGTTCCCTCCGAAGTTGTCTAGATGCTTTTGAGGCACATGAATATTAAACCAGGTTGCTGCAACTATTTGTATGATTCAAGAGCCTGAATTGCAGTAGGGAGTGCGAAGGTTCGCTGGGTTAGCTCAGGCGTATTTGTACTTTCTTGGAAGTGATTAGCGCTGGAAGTGATTAGCGTTGTAGCGTGTATTGCCTGACTCAACCTGGCCGAGTTTTGCGTCGCGAAAAAAACAGCTGGCGCAGGTGGCGCAGCGCCTTTCTTCCGCCTGACGTAATTTGTTGGTGTGGCAGGCAGTCAGAGCAGGTCGGTGTGCTGGCTTGTCGGTCAAATTTATTGTCGCTCACGTCTGTAACGTTTCGTCAGGAGATCGTCATGGTCGCATGAAGCCTTGCGACAGAGAACTCGCTGACCACTCTGCCACTGCTCGATAGGCACCACCTCCCCATCGAGGTCCATACGGGTCGCGTTCAACCTGGCTACCTTGCCAAATTGAAAATCAAGGTGTCGCAAAACAGTGTACGAAAGCGGTTCCGGCGCGGCGGGGCACATGAAAACGAGCCGCGCGACGTTCCTTGAAACGTTACAAAGGAAAAGGTCCACTTGGTTGTTGATTGGAACAGAGCCGGGCTGGGGATGACACCGAAGAACTGAATGGCAGGGAACGCGCTCCACCATGGCACCGCGTGGTTGGGCTGCCATGCCACAGATGAAGGGGACAGGCACACACGACACTTGGAGATTTTGGAAAATTCACCACAACGCACCCGCCGCTTTTGACGGGCCTATGGACTGTGCTTCATACACGCCGAGTGACTGCTTCCTTGGCGCCATAAACCTGGACAGCACAGCTCGAACCCGCTAGGAGACCAGCTACCGCCACGAGCCTGCGGTTCGCGCACACTTGGAGAGTCGCCGTCCGGCGAGCACGTTCCGCTGTCCTCGTGGCCTTCCCTCGCAATGGCTCCCCCCCTCGTGCCTCGGCGAAGCCTGCTCGTGCTGCCGTGCCTCCTCCTCTCGCTCTCCATCTTCGCCACCACCCCTCTCGGCCATACCTCGCAAGTAAGTACCGCCGCCGTCACAACGCCTGTACCTCCGCGTCCTGCTCGCCTCTCGCCACGGCCCCGTTCCCCCTGCGACTCTACTGCGTCGAAAGCGATAACTTTTCCACACATAGCGGCGCCGTAAGCGCGGGGGGGAAAAGGCTACGACGCGAAGCGCTTACGATCCTAACGCGCGATCTTTTCTAACGCATCGCGACGTCGAACCTAGTGCCGCCCAGCTTCTCTCAGTTCGTAAGCCAACCTAATGCAGCTCGCGGCCCCATCGACGAGGCGGGCGGCCTCGACGGTTTCGACGGTTTCGACGGGAGGCTGCGCGTTGTCTCTCGTGTGTCGTGTGAACTTATCGGATGCCGCGACGGGGCGATACGCCGTCGACGAGACGCTCCCGCCTCGTGAACCGCTTCAAGAGCGAGCTTCGTCGTCGTCCGGTCTCTTTGGTGTATCCTTTCTAACGCGGATTGCAGCTGTCCGCGTTATAGCCCTCAGCAGGAGCGATCGTATGATTCACTGCAGAAGGCCATGGCACACCCGTCAATAGCAGCTGTTAGCATTTCGATAGAATCCTCGCCGTTTCAGCCGATTAGCTCACCCTCCCCGTTCCCCGTTTCCATCGTTGATCCCCCTCTTTCCCCCCCCCCCTCCCCCCCTCTCTTCCATCCCCACTCCCAATACCCTAAAATCCTTCCGTTTCAGCTCCATCCAACCTCCCCGCTTCGAATGCTCTCTCTCACGCTCATGCCCCACCCTGCTCTCCCCATACCTGCATGCCCTCCCCTCTCTCCCCCCTCTCTCCCCCCTCTCCCCCGCACTCCCCCGCACTCCCCCCGCGCAGTCGACCCGTTCTCGTTCCCCCTCGCCCGTTGCTACATGGCGCGCAATGCGCGAGGTGGCGCGGCCGGCGGAGGGGCGCTGGCAAGCGCCGTGGATGGGGGGAGGCGGAGCGGGGAGCGGGCGCGCGGCGGTGCACGGGCTGACCCACCGCGCACTGAGAGAGGGCAGAGAGCGGCAGGTGCGGGGGGGGAAAAAGGGCAAAGGGAGGGGAGGGGAGGGTGGGTGGCGGAGTAAGGCCGTGGCTGCGTCTTCTACTTGTTGGCTATCCTCTCTTGTCTACCCCCATTGCCCGCTGCTTCCAGCTACCGTCTTCCTCCGCCCCCCCTCTCTTCCTGCCTTGAGTCTCTTGCCTCTGCTCCTGCTTCTCTCTCCTCCTACATCATTCCAACTCCCAACCCGTTTCTCCCTCACGCTTTTTCCCCGTCCTCCCCACCCTTCCCCCGTCCCCCCGTCCCCCAATCAGTCCGCCCAATACCACATCGACGCGTCGCGCAGAGCGCGCCGTCGCCTGCTCGCCCCGCCCTCGCCCGCCGCCGCTGCTACGTCCGCGGCGGGGATTGGTAGACCCGCGCGCCGCAGGCTGGGCGGAGGCGGAAGCAGCAGCGAGGGCGGAAGCAAGGCGGAGCAGAGCGGCAGCGCGAAGGGCGTGGGGCAGTCGGCGCGCGACCCTAGCAGCAGCAACGGCGGGGGGACAGGCACAGGGGGCGCAGGAGGCGCAGGGGGCGCTGGCGGCGCCGGGGGCGCGGGCAGCGGGGCGCTGCTGGGGCCGGTGGGCGCGGGGAATGGGTCGTCCGTGGTGCCGTACGGCATGTGGGGGCTGGCGCTGCCCACGGGGTGAGAAGGGGGGGGGGTTGGGGGAACAAGTGGGACGTGCGCTTCGGGGGATGCAAGAGGGGATGAATGGGGGTGTTTGCGGGGTGGGAACGAGAGAGACGGGAGGCGGGGAAGTGAGGGCAGGAAGGGCGGGAGGGAAGGGAAAGCGAGGGACCGAGGGAGGGATGCGGTGAACTTGGATGCCTCTGACTCCTTGAGTTTGTGCACGGAAACGAGACAAGGAGAGCCCAGGATCGGGCACTAGCGTGTGCTCCTTGCATCGCCACTGCCATCACATCACCTCATGCCGCCCGCCCTGCTCCCTCCCACTCGCCCTCCACCCACGTGCCCTCTCCTCCCCCCCATTCCTTTCTCCCCACCTGTCCCCCCGTGCGCTTCTTCCCCTGCCCCCTTCGAACTCCCCTCGCCCCCCCCTTCCCCCCCCAGGTCGTACTACCTGAACATCACAGTGGGCGAGCCGGGGCAGTCGGTGGCGGTGGTGATGGACACGGGCAGCAGCCTCATGTGGCTGCCCTGCGACTGCATCGACTGCTCGCACGACGACAGGCTCGCCGTCAGTGCTGCCCTGTGCTGCATTGCATTCGTGCCGTGCCACTCTCTACTCGCCCCTGCCCACCGCGCCCTGTCATCCGCACATCCTTGCCTCCCTCCCTCCCCCGCCACCCTTCATCCTTCACCCGTCTTGCCCTCGCCCCTCGTGCTCCTCGTCCCTATCGTCCCCACCTTCCCCCTCGCCCCTCTCGTCTCGCCACGCTTGCCGCCCTCCTTCCCCCCCGTCAGACTCATCCCTCTCTTACCCTTCACGTAACCCCCCTCCTGCTCCCCTTCCAGATGACGGCGTACGACTCGGCCAAGTCGCCCAACTCCTCCATCGTGCCGTGCAGCAGCCCCCTCTGCCTCGCCGACTACACCTTCGGCTGCAACCGCTTCGACGCGCCCCCCGCCCCGGCCCCCTCCTCTGGCGGGCTGCTGGGGGCTCTCCTGGGGGGGGGAGCAGAAGGGGGAGGGGGCGAAGGGGGAGTGGCGGGGGGCGAGGGGGAGTGCGAGTTTGTGTACTCGTATGCGGACAACAGCAGCACGAGCGGGCGCGTGATGCTGGACACCATGGACCTGCCGTCCGTCAGCGATGGCATGATAAAAGAGAAGATGCTCTTCGGGTGCGAACGAGTGCACGCCATGCCACTCTGCATGCTGCCATGCCCTGCCATGCTGCATTCTTTGCCATGCTGCTTGCCGTTGCCCCTGCTGTGACCCTTGGTCACTCGCAGAGTGAGCTCGCATGCCGTTTCCTTACCCCCTCCCTCACCCTTCCCTCACCCATCCCACCGTCAATCTCCCCCCCTCCCTTAGTCATCTGCAAGCACGTGGGGGCAGCTGGGCATGGGCATGGGGCCCATGCGTTCCCCTCGTTAAGCCTCCTCCCTCCTCCCCCCCGCCTCCCCACCTCACCTCCCCCCACACGCCTCTCCGCCCTCTCCCCTGTCCTCTCCCCCGTCCTCCCCCCGCCAGGTGCGGGCAGTACCAGTCGGGCAACCTGGCGAAGGCGAGCTACATCTACGGGCTGCTGGGCATGGGCATGGGGCCCATCTCGCCGCTCACGCAGCTGTACACAGGCGGCCACGTGCCCTTCGCGTTCGCCTTCTGCCTCGACTCCGCCAACGACACGGGCTCGCACCTCGTGCTGGGCCGCTCGCCGCACCCCCCCACCATGCGCACCACCAGCCTCCTGCCCTCCGCCAGGTCCGCGGGGGAGGACGGCTGGGGAGACAAGAGGCGAGAGAGGAGAGGAGTGAGAGGCGCGAGGACGGGGGGGGGAGGCAAATGTGGGAGAGGTGTGTGGAGAGAGACGGGTTGAGAGAGAGGGGAAAGCAGGGAGGGAGGAACCCTCTGTGCTCCTTGTTCGTTCCCTGCACATGTATGGCTGCATGCTGCTGAAACTCATGCACCAGCGAGGGAGCGTTAACCTATCTGTTGCTGCCCTCTTCTCTACCCTCTCCCCTCCCCCATCCCCCCTCTCCCCTTTCCCCTCTCCCATGTCCCCTCTCCCCTCTCCCCTCTCCCCTCTCCCCTCTCCCCCCCCCCTCTCCCCCCGCCCCCTCCCCCAGCCGGCCGTTCTACTTCATGGACGTGCAGCAGATGAGCATTGCAGGCGCAGTGCTGCCAGGCAGTCAAAGGGCGTCCATGCTTCCTGAGTCCACTCTACCAACACCCTCTCCCCCATCCCTCTCTCCCCTCCCCCCTCTCCCCCCCCCCAGCCGGCCGTTCTACTTCCTGGACGTGATGCAGATGAGCATCGCGGGCGCGGTGCTGCCGGGCAGCGAGGGGCTGTCAGGCACGGACAGCAAGGGCGGGGTGATCGTGGACTCAGGCACCACGCTCACCATCCTGCCCAGCGACCTCTACGCCGCCATCCTGCAGACGGTGAGGCGTGGGGGAAAAGGGGGATCACGGGGAGGAGGGGGATCACGGGGAGGAGGGTGATAACGGGGAAGAGGGGGATGTCTGGGGAGGGTGTATATGGCAGCAGGGGCAGCACGCTCACCATAATTCCCAACGACCTCCATGCCGCTTTCCAGCAGATGGTGAGTGAAATGGGGGGGAGAGGGGGGAGCGGAAGGAGCGGAGGGAGGGGAGCCTGGGAAGGTTGGGAACGTGTAGGTTGAAGGGGCGCAGACAGCAGCGGGGACGGCAGCAGCGGGAGGGTAGGAGGAGCATGGTAAGGGTGGGAGGGCAAGGAGGGGCGTGTGCATGTGTAGGTGGTCGACTGGAATGCCCTCTTACTGTGCACTGCACTGTGCTCTGTACCGCGCTGTGCACATCGCCTCCCACACGTTGCACCTGCCCCTCCTCGCCCCTGCTCTCGTGTGCGTTCCTAGATACAGACTCAAAGAGCAGCGCCCATGCTCGTGCGCCCACTCCCATTCACCATCCCACAGCACCATGCAGCCGCACTCACCCACCTCACCCCACACCTCCACTCTCCTCCACTCTCTTCACCCCATTCCCCACTCCTGAGCCGTTCTTCTCTTCCGTATTCCTTTCCTCCCCCCTGTCCCCCCTGTCCCCTCTGTCCCCCCTGTCCCCCCTGTCCCCTCTGTCCCCCCTGTCCCCCCTGTCCCCCACCCCCCCCCCTGTTCCCCCGGTGCGGGCAGGTGTTTGCGGGGCGGGAGGTATTCTACATCCCCGAGCTCAGCCTCGACTGCATCGTGCTCGGATTCTTGTGAGCGCACAATGGGCGCATGGGGGAAATGGGCGCATGAGGGAAATGGGCGCATGGGGGAAATGGGCGCATGGGGGAAATGGGCGCATGGGGGAAATGGGCGCATGGGGGAAATGGGCGCATGGGGGGAATGGGCGCATGGGGGGAATGGGCGCATGGGGGGAATGGGCGCATGGGAGAAATGGGCGCATGGGGAAATGGGCGCATGGGGGAAATGGGCGCATGGGGGAAATGGGCGCATGGGGGAAATGGGTTCATGGGGGAAATGGGCGCATGGGGGAAATGGGCGCATGGGGGGAATGAGCGCATGGGGGGAATGGGCGCATGGGGGAAATGGGCGCATGGGGGAAATGGGCGCATGGGGGAAATGGGCTCATGGGGGAATGGGTGCATGGGGGGAATGGGCGCATGGGGGAAAGGGGCTCATGGGGGAAATGGGCGCATGGGGGAATTGGGCGCATGGGGGGAATGAGCGCATGGGGGGAATGGGCGCATGGGGGAAATGGGCGCATGGGGGAAATGGGCGCATGGGGGAAATGGGCGCATGGGGGAAATGGGCTCATGGGGGGAATGGGCGCATGGGGGGAATGGGCGCATGGGAGAAATGGGCGCATGGGGGAAATGGGCGCATGGGGGAAATGGGCGCATGGGGGAAATGGGCGCATGGGGGAAATGGGTTCATGGGGGAAATGGGCGCATGGGGGAAATGGGCGCATGGGGGGAATGAGCGCATGGGGGGAATGGGCGCATGGGGGAAATGGGCGCATGGGGGAAATGGGCGCATGGGGGAAATGGGCTCATGGGGGAATGGGTGCATGGGGGGAATGGGCGCATGGGGGAAAGGGGCTCATGGGGGAAATGGGCGCATGGGGGAATTGGGCGCATGGGGGGAATGAGCGCATGGGGGGAATGGGCGCATGGGGGAAATGGGCGCATGGGGGAAATGGGCGCATGGGGGAAATGGGCGCATGGGGGAAATGGGCTCATGGGGGAAATGGGCGCATGGGGGAAATGGGCTCATGGGGGAAATGGGCGCATGGGGGAATTGGGCGCATGGGGGGAATGAGCGCATGGGGGGAATGGGCGCATGGGGGAAATGGGCGCATGGGGGAAATGGGCGCATGGGGGAAATGGGCTCATGGGGGAAATGGGCGCATGGGGTGAATGGGCGCATGGGGGGAATGGGCTCATGGGAGGAATGGACGCATGGGGGGCACGATGCATGGGTGCAGTGCACAATGGGGGCCTGGGTGCATTGGTGTATGGGCAAATTGATACATAGGAGAGGCTTGGCTTACCATGACATGGCATGACAGTGTGTTGCTGTGGCCATGTTCTGGCGTTCCTGTCTCGGCATCTCCCCCTGCCCACCTGTGTCTGGGGCTTTATTGCCTGCATGTGTACACGTGTGGTTGCATCCATGCGTTTTTCTGCGTGCATGTGCTTGTGTTGTGTCTTCATATGGCTATCCGTGTATGTGCATGTGTGTGTGTGTGTATGTGCTTGTACGTGCATGCATGTGTGTGTATGTGCTTGTATGTGCATGTGTGTGTGTGTGTGCACATGGCGCCACCAGTGACGCCACCCCGCCAGCATTCCCGGCCATCCACATGGAGCTAGCAGACGGGGCTGTGTGGAGCATTCCCTCCGTCAACTACCTCCACAAATTCGTACGCCCCTTACTCTGCCCTCCCATCTCCCCATCTCCCCATCTCCCCACCCTCCTTTTTCCCCACCATCCTGACCCTCATCCTGTCACCTCATGTGCAGCTTCTGACGCCCATGCTCTCACGTGCCATCACACCATGATTCAGGCATTGCCATGATTCTCAGGCGCCTCCATACCCCCTCCGTCTCAATATCCCCTCTGATCCTCTGTGTCTCCCCTCCCCATCCCCTCCCCCCCAGGACGACGGGTTTGACCAGTACTACTGCGCGGCCATGATGGCTGCTCCTGATGGCTTTGCTGTGTCTGTCATCATCGGAGGTGCAGGGGGGAGGCATGGGGGGAGGCATGGGGGGAGGCATGGGGGGAGGCATGGGGGGAGGCATGGGGGGAGGCATGGGGGGAGGGAGGGGACCGTTGGGGAGGAGTGGAGTGGGGGAGGAGGGGTGTGTGGGAGGGAGGTAGCAGGGGAGGAGGGGTGTGTGGGAGGGAGGGAGTGGGGAGGAGGGGTGTGTGGTAGCGAGGTGAGCTTGGGGTATATGGGGGGAGGGATGTGATGGAGGAGTGGGTTGTATGAGGTTGACCAGGGTATTGATGGTGCAGGTGGAACATGGGGAGATGCATGCAGGGTGAAATGAACTAAGAAGTTAGCCACATGGGTTGCTCTCATTGATTGTTTTCTTTCATTCTCTCCTCCACACCCCGCACACCCTCTCGCTCTCTCACTCATCGTTCCCTCGACCCCTTTCTCCCTTTCCCCCTGTCCCCCATTTCCCCCCTCTCCCTTCCCACCTGACCTCTGTCATCTCTTGGAACCGGTCATCCTTGCGCCTGCAGTATTCATATCCTGACGCGGATGATTGAGGGTGTTTAGGGCCAATTGCTAGCTACCTAGGATGCTAGGGGCGTGTGAGTAACAGGCGTCACCCCACGGCGTGTAGAATTGCGTGGACTCTCCCCAAACATCCCTTCTCTTGCACTCTTATCTCCACTTCTCCCGTCCTCTGCTCACTCAAGGTCTCTTTCCCTTGTGTGTGCACGTGTGTACATGTGTGTGGATGTTTGCGCATGCGTGCGCGTGTGTGTGCATGTGTGTGTGCATATGTGTGTGTGCATACGTGTGTGTGCATGCATGCATCTCCATCTGCCTGTGCACGTACATCAGAGACGTGGCTACAGGACACCTACGTGTCTATAGACATCGAGAAGAAGCAGCTCGGATGGGCCCCTCTTAACTGTAACCTCCTGCCCTCCTCCTCTCCCTGCCACCCGTCTCCCTCCCTCCCTCACTCCACTGTCTTCCCCCTCGTTTCCTCCAAGCCGTGCCTCTCATTCTTTCTTCTCGTCCTTTTGCATGCACCTACTGAGCATGTCAACGTATCACATGGAGGAGCCACAGCCGATTGGCCATCCTCTGGTTTTCACAACTCACATTTCATTTCACCCCACAGCCTCCACTTGAGAATCCCTTCCTGCACTGCCACCCCACTCCACTCAGCCTGCACCGTCACTGTGCCCTGGTGCCTCTCTTCCTGCACCGCCACCCCCCTGCCAGGATACACGGCCGGCTCCTCTGCTGAATACCCCCCATCCAACTCTCTTGCTTGCCCCACAGCCCTCCCCTGTCCAAACTCCTCCCCTCCCCTCACCCTCGTCGCTCTTCCTCTCTTCCCCTCCCCCCTCCCCACTTCATGACTTTTCCTCTCTTTCCCTTCCCCCCCTCCCCCCTTTTTCCCCTTTACCCCCCAATCCTCCCCCCACAATCCCACTACGCAGGTTCATCAGGCGAGTGCCTGACATTCAACTACACGCGCGACCCCTTTGCTGACATGGTGTATCTGCTGCCCCCACCAGCCGCCCCCGCCCCGTCACCACCATCGTCTGTGCTGCCCTCGTGGGGCGACCCCGCTGCCCCCTCGTCGCCAGCAGCCTCCAACGACTCGGCCAATGCCAATTCCTCCTCTTCTCTCTGTCAGTGCCTCTCCTCTTCATCCAAACCCCTCTCCCATTGCTGCTTTCTCTGGCTTGTTCTCAGTGGGCTTGCATTGTGTTGTACCACACGGCACTGCATTCACCTCCCCCCTGGCTATCATATCATTCACGTGTCGCTCTTGTCGTTCCTTTCGCATCTGCTGGCTCGTAGCTTCACTCCTGACTCTACCCTCTCTCCGTCCTTCTCGCTTTTCTCCTCCCTGCGCGTTTTTCCCGGATTTCCCTCATTGCTTCCTTGCCTCTGCTCCCTCACATCCTCCCTCATCACTCCCCCACTCCCCCCCTTTCCCTTCCCGCCCTTCCCCACCTCCCCTGTCTGTGTGCTTGCTGCAGGGCCAACATCCATATGGAAAGGTAACATCATTTTAGTCTCCTGTCCCTTGTCTCGTTTCCCGCATCCATGGCTCTTTCCATCCAAGTTCGTGTAGGCGCCTCTGTTGAGAGCAGTTCAGTGAGGGGAGTGCTTTGATTTGTGGCATGTCCCCCTTGGCTGCCTATAGGGTGTGCACTACAGTGATTTTTTTTATCTTCAGATGTTGTGTGTTCACATCTCATGCTCATGTGAGGGCTTCTCCTAAAGCTCACAACATACCATCTCCATTGTGCCTGCAGGCTCTCATCACTCCATCGCGCCTCACTTCCCGGCTCCCTGTACAGTTCTTGTTGGTTTCCTGCTGCTGCTTTTATGATGGCTTGTTTGATTTGCCACCAGCAGCCACTTCCAAACCCAAACGGGAATGTGCGTGTGAATGCTGAAGGAATACTACCGTTGCAGCATCTCCCTGCTACTTTATTGCAAGTAAGGCAAGTTTTGGAACTCGGAAGTTCCAAGATGGAACTGCATGGTGAGCTGTGTTAAAAGAGCTAGAAAGGTTCTAGCTAGGAGTAGGAGGAGGAGCCATGGAAATGGCGAGAGGTTTTAGGCTAGGAAAGGTGAGGAGAGAAAAGGAGTCGAGAATAGAATAGAGAAGGATACAAGGAGCAGGGCTGACGTTTCAAAAAAAGGCACTCTGAGCCAATCCCCCCAAAAAACAAAATAGTCTGAAGGGCCTTCAGCCGAAATTTTTGTAGTCTGAAATGTCAGGGTCCAGAACTCAGCGAGTCTGATTTTTTCAGGGTCCAGGACGTACAACCAGAATCACACACGGGAAACACCCCCACAGCGAGAAACATCCCTCCCTCCTACACCTCCCAAAAAATCGGCTAAGTTCCTTGCAGCATTAAAAATCCTCCCACAGCCCGTGCCCCCCCCAACCAGCATGTCAACTTATACATATTATCTATGTAGAAGTTATAGGCTAGACTGAGGTATGCTTCTAGTGAGTACAACCAACTAGTATTTGTTCTAGGTTTCCACCTCTAGTAATCATTCGTTTCTACGTTAACATGGTATCACGCTTAGGTTAGGATCCCCCCGCCTACCGCTTCCGCCCGTCGCGCCTCCTAGGCCCCGTCGCGCCCCCTAGGCCCCGTCGCGCCCCCCCTGGGCCCCGTCGCGCTCGTTAGGCCCCGTCGCGCCCCCCCTGGGCCCCGTCGTGCCCGCTGGGCCCCGTCGCGCCTCCTAGGCCCCGTCGCGCTCACCCTAGGCCCCGTCGCGCCCGCTGGGTCCCGTCGCGACCCCTAGGCCCTAACGCGCCCCCGCTGGGCCCCGTTGCGCCTCCTAGGCCCCGTCGCGCCCCCCATGGGCCCCGTCGAGCCCGCTGAGCCCCGTCGTGCCTCCTAGGCATCGTCGCGCCTCCTAAGCCCCGTCGCGTCCCCCCCCTCTGGGCCCCGTCGCGCCCGTTCGGCCCCGTCGCGCCCCTCCTAGGCCCCGTCGCGCCCGCTGGGCCCCTTCGCGCTTCCTAGGCCTCGTCGCGCCTGCTAGGCCCCGTCGCGCCCCCCCTGGGCCCCGTCGCGCCCGTTAGGCCCCGTCGCGGCCCCCCTGGGCCCCGTCGTGCCCGCTGGTCCCCGTCGCGCCTCCTCGGCCCCGTCGCGCCCCCCCTGGGCCCCGTCGTGCCCGCTGGGCCCCGTCGCGCCCCTTAGGCCCCGTCGCGCCCGCTGGCCCCTGTCGCGCCTGCTGTTAGCGCTCGCCCGCCTGGCCTCCTCCTAGTGCCGCTCGGCCTCCTCCTAGTGCCGCCCGGCCTCCTCCTAGTGCCGCCCGGCCCCTTCCTAGCGCCGCCCGGCCTCTCCTCAGCGCTGCCCGGCCCCTCCTCGTGCCCGACCGGCCCCAGCAGCACCAGCCTGGCCCCTCCCAGCACCAGCCCGGCCCCAGAGCACCTGCCCGCCTCCCCTGCTCGGCCTGCCGTGTCCTCTCGGGCCCTGTGTCTTCTGCTTGCCTGCGCTGGGACGCCTAGCTGCTGCCCTACTGGAGAGTGCTGCCGCCGTGTCCCTGCGCCGCTGTGCTCCTGTGCCGCTGAGGAGCTGTGCTGCTGTGCCGCTGTGTCGCTGAGGAGCTGTGCCGCTGACCCTGCACGATGGCTGACTTTGTGCTCCGCCTGGACGCTGAGGGCCACGCGGTTGACTTCGCCGCCTGGCTCTCCGATCTTCGCCGCCAGCTTACAGGTCAGCGCCAGGATGGCCACTCTCTGGTTGTCCATGGTGATGGCTTGCTCCCCCGTCCCCCTGCACCTACTCCCCTCCCTGCTGACCCCTCCTCTGATGACCGTGAGGCTTTCTCTACTGCTGCGCTGGCCTGTGCGATCTGGGACTCACGCGATGCAGTAGCTCAGGTTGCTATTAGTCACGCCCTCCCTGTGTCTGAGCGCTCGCGTTTTGCTACTGTTGAAACGGCCAAAGCTTATTTAGACGCCGTTATTGCTCGCTATTCCACCCCTGCCTCCGCTTCTGCTGGCCGCTTGCTCTTTCCGATGCTGTTCCCAGACCTGGCTGCCTTCCCTACTGTCGCAGACTTTGCCACTCATTTGCGTGCCCTAGAGACTCGCTATCGCACTGCCAGCACTGCTGCCCAGCTCACTGCGCTCCCCCCTCCTTTCTGCATGACGCTCTATTTTATCGCTATGCGCCTGCCAGACCGCCTCGCTAGTGCTCGCGACCACTTTCTTAGCCAGCACCCGGGTGACCTCACCCTGACCGCCTTTGTCGACACCCTCACTGAGATCGAGACTCGCCAGCGCACTATCGCTCAGTCGAGCGGTGCGCCGCCAGTCTCTATCTTTCACGGCTGTGCCCCATCCCCGTGCACGTTCACTGACGTTTCGGCTGCGGTCGCCACGGCGACCCCTCTTACCGAGACGGCTGCTGCTGTCCACCCGCAGCAGCGCTCGCGTCGCGGTGGCCGTGGCCGCCAGGGAGGTAGGGGTGGTGACGCAGGTGGTAGTGGTCGTGGTGGTGGTGACGGTAGTCCGCCTGAGGGGACTACCACCGGTGGGCAGGAGCAGCAGTCCCAGCAGCAGCAGGACCAGCCCCAGCCGCAGCCGCCGTCCCAGCAGCACCCGCCGCAGCCGTGGGCTCGTCTCCCGCCTGGTTGGCCCGGCACCTCCGGAGGCGGTGGCCGTGGTGGCGGCCCGCGCAGCTTGGCGTCTACCAGCGGCTCCAGTGCTGTGACCTGCCAGTACCAGCTTCAGACCGGGCCTCTCCGCGGCACTCTGTGTCGCCGCCCGCACCCGACCGCCCGCTGTTTCCGCCGCCTCGACGATCTTTTTCGTCGTCGCTTTGGCCCGGCCCCGGACCTCCCTGACTGGCACAGCCTGCTCCGCCAGGGCGTGCCGATCTTTGAGTTAGACATGGATCAGATAGGTGCTGCTTTGCATGCTTTGTATGCTGACGCTTCTAGTGTTGATGGATCTTACTACCCTGTGTACTCTAGTTTAGGTGTTTCACCCTTGTGTAGCTTAGCTTCCCCTGCTGCGACAGGCGTAGGACTGCCTAGGTTGCCTAGTCTAGTCGCTGCACCGGCTCCGTCCCCGGCCCCCGCCACTGCGTCGCTGTCCTTCACTCTCGACTCTGGTGCTTCTGCCTGCTTCTTCCGCGACCGTTCCACGCTCACGCCGCTTGCTGCACCTGCTGTTGTCTCTCTCGCTGACCCCTCTGCGGGTCCGGTCGTCGCGCGCAGTTCTACGTCCCTTCCCTGTCCGGCAGTTCCCTCGGGCTCCCTTACTGGCCTCCACGTTCCCTCGTTCTCCAGGAACCTGGTTGGTGTCGGCTGTCTCCAGGACCTCGGCGTCACCACCACGTTCCCCGGGCACGAGCGGTTCGCTGTCTGTTCTGAGGCTGTCTCAGGTTCCCCCCTTGCGACGTTCCCCCCGGGACCCGGTGTCCGGTCTGTTTACCCTACACACCGCTTCCCCCCCGGTTGGTGCGTCCTCCCAGGTCGCTGCAGCTTGCTCGTGTCGGTCCCTCACTCACCCCTCCCTTCTCTGGCACCACCGCTTAGGTCACCCTGCTCTCCCGCGTCTGCGTCACATGTCCCAGCACGGTCTTGTCTTAGGTCTCCCCGCGTCGCTCCCTGCCCTTCCTCCCTCGACTGCGCCACCGTGCACGCCTTGCGTCGAGGGTCGGCTCCGCCGTGCTCCTCACTCCTCCTCGCTGCGTCCTGCTACTGCCCCCCTTCAGACCCTGCACTTGGACGTTTGGGGCCCTGCCCCCGTCCCCGGACCGCGCGGTGAGCGCTACTTCCTTGTGCTTGTCGACGACTACACGCGCTACACCACGGTGTTTCCCCTGGAGCGGAAGGCCGACGTGCCCGACGTTCTTCTCCCGTGGGTTCTGGCTGCGCGTCTCCACCGCGGTCTCCCCGTGTTGTGTCTCCACTCCGACCGTGGCGGCGAGTTCGCCTCTGGTCGGCTTGGACAGTTCTGTCGTGCGGAGGGCATCACCCAGTCGTACACGTTGCCGGACTCGCCACAGCAGAATGGGGTTGCTGAGCGCCGCATCGGCTTGGTCATGGAGGTCGCCCGTACCTCCATGATCCATGCCGATGCCCCCCATTTTCTGTGGCCGTTCGCTGTTCGCTACGCGGCTCACCAGCTTAACCTGTGGCCACGCTCCCAGCGGCCGCAGGTTTCGCCGACCCTCCTTTGGACCGGGTCCCCCGGTGACGCGTCTGCGTTCCACGTCTGGGGCTGCCTTGCTCACGTTCGTGCCTCTGGCACGGACAAGCTCACTGCCCGCACTGTCCCCTGTGTCTTCCTCGGTTTCCCCCTGGACTCGTCTGACTGGCTTTTCTACCACCCGCCGTCTCACCTTTGATGAGTCCGTCTCCTTCTACCGCCGCTTCCCTCACCGAGGTCTCCCAGTTGCCCCCCCCCTTTTCCTTGCTCCCTCTCCCCCGGTAGCCCCTGCCCCTCTCCCGCCTCGTCCTGCCCCGTCTGGTGTCTCCCACGTCACTCCCCTCCCGTCGGTTGTCCCCGTTGAGGAGTCTGCTGACTCTGGTGGTACCCCCGGTCCGTCCTTGCCGCGTCCCCCTTCCCCGGTGCCTCCGCCCCCACTGTCGCAGTCGCCGACCCCGCTGCCGCCGCCGTCGCCGTCGCCGCCGCAGCCGTCGCCGCTGTCGTCGACGCCGCCGCCGCTGTCGCTGCCGCAGCCGTCGCCGCTGTCGCCGCCGCCGCAGCCGTTGCCGCCACTGCCGCCGCTGCTCTCGGCCCCTGGGGGTGCTGGTGTGGAGGAGGGTGTTCGCCCTGCGGCTTCTGGGGGTGCCGCTGGTGTTGGAGGGGGTTCTCGCTCTGGGGGTGTTGGTTCTGGGGGTGCTGCTGTTGAGTGTTCTGCCGACGGTCGTTCTGCCTCTGCTGGTCCGAGAGTTCCGGCCCAGCCGTCGTCGCCGCCGCAGCAGCCGTCGCCGCCGGTTTCCGCTCTCCGCCTGCTCGGCCTTCCCTCCCCGGACCGCGCGCCGGTGTCTCCCCCACCGCCTCCTGACCTCCCTGTCTACGGTCCTGTGTTCCCGCCGCCAGACTCGTCTCCGGCCCGTCTTCCTCCTCGTTCCCCTCCTGTGTCTCCTCCGCTGTCCCCTGACCCTACCCCTCCGTCTCACGTTTGGGCTCGCCGTCCCTCCCGTGCTCGTCCCGTCTCTCCTGTCCTGCCCACCCACCCTATGTTGCTCCGTTCCCACTCGTCTCGTCCTCCCCTCCTCCCGTCCCCTCCTCCCTCGTCCCTTGCTGTTGCACCTCCTCCGTTCTCTGACTACCTCCGTGCTGCTCGTCCCCTTGTCCCTCGGGTCCTTGCCTCTCTTGTTACCGACCCTGCTGTTCCTGCCTCGCGCCTTGACGCGCTTGTCGCTGCTGTCGCTGACTTCGCTTCTACCCGCCGCCTTGACTACGCTACCGCTCTGGTCTCTGACCCTGCCCGTCCTCTGTCCGTCGGGGGTGCTCCTGCCCTTGGCAGTGACGTCCTAGAGGACAGGCAGTACGAGCTGGCTTTCCTTTCCGAGGCTGCTCCCCATCTCTGCTCCATGCTGTTAGTCCCTGAGGGTGACCCAAACGCCTTCGACATCCCGACCCCTCGCACCTACGCTGAGGCCACCTCGGGACCTTGGGCCTCTCAGTGGATAGCTGCCATGGAGCAAGAGATGGCATCTTGGAGATCCACCGGCACTTACGTCGACGCAGTTCCCCCGCCTGGGGTGAACGTAGTCGATGGTCGGTGGCTCTTCAAGGTGAAGCGCCCCCCTGGAGAGCCGCCTGTCTTCAAGGCGCGCTACGTGGCCAGAGGTTTCAGTCAGCGCGAGGGGGTTGACTTCTTCCAGACCTTCGCCCCGACCCCGAAGATGACCACTCTTCGGGCGCTGCTACACGTAGCAGCACAGCGTGACTACGAGCTTCACTCCCTCGACTTCTCTACTGCCTTTCTTCAGGGCAGCCTACACGAGCAGGTCTACCTGCGCCGACCACAGGGCTTCACTGGTACCTTCCCTCCTGGGACCCAGTGGCTTCTCAGGCGCCCGGTCTACGGCCTGCGTCAGGCTCCCCACGAGTGGCACGACACGCTACGTGCCACGTTAGCAGACCTGCAGTTCTTTCCGTCCTCTGCTGACCCTTCACTGTTTGTGCGTTCCGGCCAGACTCCGTTCTACATCCTTGTCTACGTAGACGACCTGGTCTTCGCTACTCCTGACAGGGACGCACTGGCCTCTGTGAAGGCTGAGCTGCTGAAGAGACACACCTGCACTGACCTTGGAGAGCTGCGTCGCTATCTTGGCCTGCAGATCTCTAGGGACAGAGCAGCACGCACCATCACTCTGACCCAGTCACACTTGGTGCGTCAGGTCCTTCAGAGGTTCGGTCTTCAGTTCTCCTCCGCACAGCCCACACCTCTACCCGTAGACCATGGGCTCTCTGCTCCCGTTCCTGAGGAGCCAGTAGAGCCCAGTGGCCCCTACGCAGAGCTGGTGGGTTGCCTCATGTACCTGATGACTTGCACTCGCCCAGATCTCGCATACCCTCTCAGCATCCTGGCTCGCTTTGTGGCTACAGGCAGACACCGACCTCAGCACTGGTCTGCCGCTAAGAGGGTTTTGCGTTATCTTGCTAGTACATCAGGCATGGGGTTAGTGCTAGGAGGACGCAGGCCAGTGGTCCTTACTGGGCACACAGACGCTTCTTGGGCAGACGACGCTGAGACGCTCAGGTCGTCGCAGGGCTACTGTTTCAGCCTTGGTTCGGGTGCTATCTCTTGGATATCCACTCGCTCGTCGTCTGTGGCTCAGTCTAGCTGTGAGGCTGAGATCTACGCTGGTGCCATGGCGGCACAGGAGCTCCGCTGGCTGACCTTCTTGCTCACAGACTTAGGTGAGCGGCCTAGCTCTGCCCCGGTCCTGTACGCTGACAACAGGGCCATGATACTCCTGTGTCAGGAGCCTCGGCTTGAGGGCAGAGCGAAGCATATCCAGCTGCGGTACTTCCTCCTGCGCGAGCTACAGCAGCGCCGCCAGGCCCGCGTAGTTCACTTGGCCTCAGGTGCCAACACAGCTGATATCTTTACTAAGGCGCTTGCGCCTAAAGATCATCAGCGGCACTGTGTACAGCTTGGTCTTGTTCCTATAGCTGCTCCCCTGTTAGGATCCTGATTGTGTACTCTCTATTATATATGCTTGTCAGACTGGCCTTGTGGCCTTACCTCCAGTGGCTGGACTAGTAGTGCCACCCTGGCTTGCTTCAGTTTTGGTTGTATTCTTGCTGACTGGTCTCCAGACCCCTGCCTCAGTGGTTGGACTAGTAGTGCCGCCCTGAGCTGTTTGCTTCTTGTTTAGTTTCACCCCTTGTCTAGCCTAGGGGGTGTGTCAACTTATACATATTATCTATGTAGAAGTTATAGGCTAGACTGAGGTATGCTTCTAGTGAGTACAACCAACTAGTATTTGTTCTAGGTTTCCACCTCTAGTAATCATTCGTTTCTACGTTAACACAGCAACCTAAGTTGTCATGCTCTCGTTTTGCGTAGTTGTTAAATGTGGGAAACGGGGCAGGCCTCTGGATAGGATTCGAAGTACTTTTTCTTGTAAGGGTACTCGCTTGCTGCCACTTTTTCTGTAAGGGTATTTTTTTTAGCTACTTTGTAATATAAGGGTCCTAAATATTTGTACTTTTTCACATAAGGGTATAACTCCAGCGCAGCCTTACACTTAACTGTAGTTACAGGATCTCGCATGATCCGACGACTGACGTGTTGTAGATATGATGTGACGACGTGCCTTGGGTGGCACTCGACAGGGTGCACCAAGATTTTTGGTTGTTAGTGCTGAAGTGGAGGGAATGTCGCACCTCGGTAATTTTGCTGTTAGTGCGTATTTCTACATTAGTGCGTTCAGTACCAGGGAAGCATACTTCGCGAAGTACCAAATCAAACCGAACAGGAATTCGCGTTTTGACCCTCGCTCGGACCTCACTGTTTCGCGTTTCAGAGTCCATTTCGGGTTTGCTGGTACTGATTACTGTCTTGTAGAAATACGACCTCATTCCTAAGACCCTTCCTGGTCTCGACCTGATTTCCCGTTGGTGCCCCACTCGGTTTTTTCTTTTCTTTCTTTCTTTAATTTCTTTTAACGAATGTAATGGCGGATACGACTCTACCAACACGAATTATACATTCAAGATGACAGGTTTTGTAACTGTGCGCATGAATTCTTGGGTGAGTGGCAGCCATAAAAAGCGTAAACCATTAGCAGAAGAAATTGACGACGTGAATCCCCGTCGTGCGCGGGCAGGGGCCAGGTAAAAACCTGTGAAAACTTAAATTCAAGTCGCCGATATTTCGTAGGCGCGACATTCCCTCGCCGAAGTGGGTAGGGGGGAAGAGATGGTTTGACATGTCACGTCCAGGGCTTCTTTTCGTTTCAGGCTACCTTGTAATTTCAAGGTAGTTTCAGGGCTTTCTTTTCGTTTCAGGACTGTCTCTCTTAGTGGGGGACTTAGCCGAATCCTCTGGGTTGCAGTAGCTTTGTCTCTGCCAGTGGGGGACTTCACCAATTTTTCGGGGTCGCTCGAGGGCTGTGGGAGGAATGCCTTTGGCAGTGGGGGACTTAGCCGTAATCTTGGGTTGCGGGGGGTATAGGAGGAATGACTCTCGGATTGGGGGGGGACTTAGCCGAAATCTACAGGTTGCCAAGGGGATAAATGATTACAGCGGGGGATCGCATGTGTGATTGTGTAAGGGTGATTTTACACAACACTTTTCCGCATCAGGGTGCTAACGCTGCACCACTTTTCAAAATCAGGGTCCGGTACAAATTTAGTTTTTTTCATAAGGGTCCAAAACTAAACCACTTTTAAATATAAGGGTCCAACTGTCAGAAACTAGCTTAGCTAGGAAGCCATAGAATGGCACAAGGTTTAGCTAGGAGCTAGGAGGAGCCATGAGAATGGCGAGAGGTTTTAGGTGCTAGGAAAGTTGAGGAGAGAAAAGGTGTTGGATTAGAAGAGAGGGGAGTACAAGGAGGGGTTTGTACCCCCTACAGAAAGGTTTAGTAACAACCTACCAAGCCTATATTAAATTATAACTTATATAATTTGAACACACCCCCTAGGCTTGGTAGTCACATGCCCACACACACCCACACCCCCTAACCTAGCACCCCCATTCCAGCCACAGTGACAGCGACTCTAGGTCGGTCGACCCCACGGCGCGTGAGGCGGCGACGTCGACCGCAGGGGCTGCGGCGGCGACGGCGGCAGCGGCGGCAGTGTCGACAGCGGCGGCGGCGGCGGCGTGCGGCTGCGTGGCCCCGACGCAAGCGGCGACAGCGGCGGCGGCGGCGGCTTCGACAACAGCGGCAGCGGCGGCGGCACCCGCACCTCTCGGTGACGTGGCCAGGCCCCGCGACGGTGGGACGGCCGGCGGGAGTCAGCCGTCGTCTGCGGAATGGAAGAGGGCACAAGGGAAGGAGGGGGGTGGGGGGGGGGGGGCGCCACAGGCTGACATGCGGGCGGCCGGTCTAGCGGCGCCACAAGCGTCACGCGGCCGGCTGCAGCCCGACGACGCCGTCATGGAGCGGCGTCGATGCCGCAGCGGGGCGTCGACGTTGCGACGGCAGCACGACGTCGCCGTTACGGCGACCGCGCGCTGTCGCGTAGACGCCGCGGCAGCGTGACGGCGCCGTCACGTCGCGACAGCATCTTGACGCGACGGCGGAGCTGCGGCACGACGGCGCGGCCACAGCAGCTGGACGCGGGCGCCATGGACGTCGACGGCGGCGCCGCGGCACGACGACGCGGCCACAGCAGCTTGACGCGGCCGCCATGGCAGCGCGAGATAGAGAGAGAAACGAGCACGCAGCGGAAACGCGAGGAGCAGGCCCACGCGGAACGAACTGCTCTAATACCATGTTAAGAACTTAGGATGCTAGGTCCCTAAAGTTAGGACACTAGCTTAGCTAGGATAGGAGCAAGGCCGCCATGGAACGGCGCTAGGAAAAACGGATCTAGGAGTAGGAGGAAAGTCGAGAAGAAAGAGGGTTGGATTAGGAAGAGAAGGGAGTACAAGGAGGGGTTTGTACCCCCTACAGAAAGGTTCAGTAGCAACCTACCAAGCCTATATAAAATTATAACTTATATAATTTTAACACACCCCCTAGGCTTGGTAGTGTCAAGCCCACTCACACCCCCACACCCGCACCCAACCCACCCCCTAACCCCGCACACCCTCAAGCTCGTGCTTAGCCGGGTATCTGACCCTCAGGCAAAGCGTTGACACACCCCCGTACACGAGGCAGCCGACGGCGTCTAGGCGGGTCAGCGACAAGCAGCCGCGGAGCTCTGGCTCAAGGCGGCTGGGTCGCCGACGACAGGCGGCGACTGCCGCGGCTGAGGGCTCTCGGCAATGTGGCAACGACCGGGCAGAAGACAGCAGCTGCGACAGGAGGAAGGGAAGATGCAGGGGGGGGGAAGGGAGAATGGGGGGGAGGGGGGGGGGGGGCGGGGCGAGGCGGGTCATCAGCGATGCGCCATAAGAGGCGCGGCGCTTACTGGCAGGGGGCCGGGCAGGTGACGACGGGGCCAGGCAGGGCGCGACGGGGCCGAGCGGGTGCGACGAGGCCAGGCAGGGCGCGACGAGGCCCAGGCAGGGCGCGACGGGGCCGAGCGGGTGCGACGAGGCCAGGCAGGGCGCGACGAGGCCCAGGAGGGGCGCAGCCGCGGCGTCGCGCTGACGTCGTCCCGGTCGCGTGTCGAGACGGCCGCGGCAGGACGGCGCAGCCAGCGAAAAGACGACGACGCCACAGCGTGACGTCGCCGCGGCCGCCATGGCAGCGTCGATGCCGCAGCGGGGCGTCGACGCTGCGACTGCAGAACAACGGCCCGACTCCGCGGCAGCGCGTCGGGCCGGTCGCGGCACGACGCGCCCAGTGGCAGCGCGACGTCGCCACTGCAGCAAAACGCGGCCGCCATGGCCGCTGGAGTGAATGAGGGTGAGGAGTAAATGGCGGAAGCGAGAGGAGGCAGTCCAGCAGGAAGGATCTCCTGCTCTGATACCATGTCAGAAACTAGCTTAGCTAGGAAGCCATAGAATGGCACAAGGTTTAGCTAGGAGCTAGGAGGAGCCATGAGAATGGCGAGAGGTTTTAGGTGCTAGGAAAGTTGAGGAGAGAAAAGGTGTTGGATAAGAAGAGAGGGGAGTACAAGGAGGGGTTTGTACCCCCTACAGAAAGGTTTAGTAACAACCTACCAAGCCTATATTAAATTATAACTTATATAATTTGAACACCAACACCAACCCCAGCCTTATAGTAAGGGCCGTAAGGGTATTTTACCCTGATATCCTGAGGCCTGAAACGGGGAAGTCATTCCTAAAAACGGAGGGGGTAAAATCGCACTGCCACGGAAATCGAAACTGAGAGGGGGAATCGAAACTGACGGGGAAATGAGGGAGGGAATCAAAATGGAGGGAAGGGGGGAAGCGAAACGGAGGGGAGGGGGGGGGAAGGGGGGGGGGGCGGTCGAAACGGAGAGGATGGGGGCAGGCTTCTGGATAGGATTCGAAGTACTTTTTCTTGTAAGGGTACTCGCTTGCTGCCACTTTTTCTGTAAGGGTATTTTTTTTAGCTACTTTGTAATATAAGGGTCCTAAATATTTGTACTTTTTCACCTAAGGGTATAACTCCAACGCAGCCTTACACTTTACTGTAGTTACAGGATCTCGCATGATCAGACGACTGACGTGTTGTAGATACTGTATGATGTGACGACGTGCCTTGGGTGGCACTCGACAGGGTGCACCAAGTTTTTTGGTTGTTAGTGCTGAAGTGGAGGGAATGTCGCACCTCGGTAATTTTGCTGTTAGTGCGTATTTCTACATTAGTGCGTTCAGTACCAGGGAAGCAAACTTCGCGAAGTACCAAATCAAACCGAACAGGAATTCGCGTTTTGACCCTCGGACCTCACTGTTTCACGTTTCAGAGTCCATTTCGGGTTTGCTGGTACTGATTACTGTCTTGTAGAAATACGACCTCATTCCTTAGACCCTTCCTGGTCTTGACCTGATTTCCCGTTGGTGCCCCACTCGGTTTTTTCTTTTCTTTCTTTCTTTAATTTCTTTTAACGAATGTAGTGGCGGATACGACTCTACCAACACGAATTATACATTCAAGATGACAGGTTTTGTAACTGTGCGCATGAATTCTTGGGTGAGTGGCAGCCATAAAAAGCGTAAACCATTAGCAGAAGAAATTGACGACGTGATCCCCGTCGTGCGCGGGCAGGGGCCAGGTAAAAACCTGTGAAAACTTAAATTCAAGTCGCCGATATTTCGTAGGCGCGACATTCCCTCGCCGAAATGGGTAGGGGGGAAGAGAGGGTTTGACATATCACGTCCAGGGCTTTCTTTTCGTTTCAGGCTACCCTGTAATTTCAAGGTAGTTTCAGGGCTTTCTTTTCGTTTCAGGACTGTCTCTCTTAGTGGGGGACTTAGCCGAATCCTCTGGGTTGCAGTAGCTTTGTCTCTGCCAGTGGGGGACTTCACCAATTTTTCGGGGTCGCTCGAGGGCTGTGGGAGGAATGCCTTTGGCAGTGGGGGACTTAGCCGAAATCTTGGGTTGCGGGGGGTATAGGAGGAATGACTCTCGGATTGGGGGGGGACTTAGCCGAAATCTACAGGTTGCCAAGGGGATCAATGATTACAGCGGGGGATCGCATGTGTGATTGTGTAAGGGTGATTTTACACAACACTTTTCCGCATCAGGGTGCTAACGCTGCACCACTTTTCAAAATCAGGGTCCGGTACGAATTTAGTTTTTTTCATAAGGGTCCAAAACTAAACCACTTTTAAATATAAGGGTCCAACACCAACCCCAGCCTTATAGTAAGGGCCGTAAGGGTATTTTACCCTGATATCCTGAGGCCTGGATGGGGGAAGCGAAACGGAGGGGAAGGGGGGAAGTGATCGAAACGGAGGGGAGGGGGGAAGCGAAAATGGAGGGGAAGGGGGGAATCGAAACGGCAGGGAGGGGGGAAGCTGGGGAATAGGAGGGTGGGAGAAATTTCGTGCCCTTGCAGCGCCCCGGTTGGGAAATCTTGGACGTTAATCGCTGTATAACATCGAACGATTGATATACATCGAAACGATCGCAAACGATCGTGACCGTTAAATTTTGTTATACTTTCAGTTGACCAAACGGGCAACTGGCGAGAATTTCCATATGTTAAAAATGCGGAATTTACTCTCATTTCAATGCAGTTCAAAAAAAAGTGAAAGTCTCATTCAAAACTTCTGGGTTGTTCCAGGTGTTAGGGAGGACTGTATCTGACAACATGACTTAGTCGAAATTTAGGGTGGGTTGTGGGGTGTGTGGGGGATGTCTCTAGCATTCCGGGACTTCGCCGAAATTTTAGATGGGTTGTGGGGTGTGGGGTGGGGGTTGTCTCTAGGGTTCGGGGACTTGGCCGAAAAAATTTAGGGGTTGTTGTGGGGTATGTGGGGCATGTCTCTAGCGATTGGGGACTTCACCAAATTTTTCGAAGGTTGGTACTGTACAGGTAATGAGTCAGGGTCTGTACGCGATGTGCTATGAAAACTCAGTACTGGGTTAGCGACAACTCTGATTTTCTCAGGATCCCTAGAATCGTACTCTGAAGGGATCAGGATTGGGAAAATGCCTTATCTGGAAATTCAGGTTTGGCCAAAAAACAGGTTTGAGATTTCAGACTAATCAGAGTAAATAGTCTGATAAAGTCAGCCCTGACAAGGAGGGGTGTTGTTGTTAAGATTTCATAAGTTATATATAATTTATTGCGCTGAGACAAGCCCTTAGGATCTTTCAGAGACTAAGTTACGATCTTCCTCCGTTGACTCGCGTACTCGTTACGATCTTCCTCGAGTGTGGTGTTATACATTTAAAAACGCTTAAGTCCTTGAGATATTTCCAACACTCCCCTTCGTTTCCGGAGTTCTGACGTGTTCAGATCTGGTGACGTTTGTCTGCCCGGTCAGCAGCATGCAGTAATCGAACTTTGTCTTCGCCAGTTTCTTCGTCAGGTAGTCTGCGGCCATTTCTGTTGTAGGGCAGTAACTGAGTTGAAGTCTCCCCTTCGCGATTTCATCCTTGACGAAAAAGTACCGCAGGGCAATGTGCTTGGTTCGGTTGGCGAAGCCGTCCTTGTTCGCGATTTTGATTGCAGATTGGTTGTCGCAGAGGAGTGAGAAGACGGGCAGGATCGCAATCTTCGCTTCCTCGAGCAACTCTCGCAGGTAGAGTCCTTCCTTGGTCGCAGTACAGAGGGCGATATATTCTGCTTCAGCCGAAGATAGTGCGATTAGTTCCTGCTTGCTCGACTGCCAGGAGATAGTCCCGATAGGTTCTAGTCGGTAGATGTAGCCCGTTCTCGATCGTCGATTTTCCCTGTCTCCTGCGTGGTCGGCATCGACGTATCCGAGTAGTTGTACGGATGATGTTGTTACTTTGCTGTAGGTAAGTCCGGTCGTCGGCGTAGAGACGAAGTAGAGTAGTGCCCGGTTTAGTTCTTCGAGATCTTCTTGTTCCGGCTGCTTCAGATGTGTTGCCAGCTGGCTTGCGCTATAGGATAGGTCAGGTCGGCAGGTTACTGCTGCGAATAGTAGGCAGCCGAGCTTCTGCTGATACTCCCGGATTTGCTTCGCGGGGAGTTTTGCGGAGGTGTCGTTGTTGTTCCCGTAGCGGTAGGGAGTCGCGACTGTAGTTGGAGTTAGTCCGAACTTCTTTGCGACAACGGCTGCGTACTTTCCAGCGTGTGGGTAGAACGCCGAGTTGTCTTCGACGACATTCAGTCCCAGGTACTGGGTCACTGTGTCGGACACCGTGAGTGTCAAGTCCCCTTTCAGCTCCCCTTCGAACCAGGTGGCGATGTCGGTAGTGGAACCGATGTAGAGCAGGTCGTCGATGTAAACGATGAGTAGGATATACTCCCTTCCCTTCTGCAGTCGGTACATGCCTTGGTCGTGCGGCAGTTGTAGGAATCCGATTCTGACGAGGCGACCGTGAAGGTGCTGCTGCCAAAGCCGCGGGGCTTGCTTGATCCCGTAAAGGGATTTTATCAGCTGGCATACTTTTGTGGGGTCGTCGATGAATCCGTGGGGCTGCTCGACGAAGATCTCAGCGTCCGCATGTGCGTATAGGAAAGCGTTTGTGACGTCGATCTGGCGCAGTAGTAGTTTCTTCGTGGCCGCGATGGCGAGTAGGATGCGCAAGGAGGTGTGACGGGAGACTGGGGCGAATGTTTCTGTGTAGTCAGTTCCGTATCGTTGATCGAATCCTCGTACGACCCAGCGAGCCTTGAATCATTCGATGGAGCCGTCCGCATTGGTCTTGATGCGGTACACCCATTTTCCCGAGAGGACGTTTTTCCCGTTGATGTTCGTTGCAGGTACCAGCTTCCATGTATTTCGGTCTTGCAGAGCTTTTAGTTCCTTTTCCATCGCCTCCTTCCATTTCGCCTTATGTTCCCCCCCAGAGCCTGTGACAGAGTCGTGGGCTCGCGCGGAGATGGCGGCGGCGGATGCTGGACGGAGACCCATAAGCCGAGGATTTGCAGTCCCTTGGGTGTGTGTCGAGGGGAATTTTCATTCCCGAAATAAGCTGCTTCGTCACCATCTTCTGGATCAAGTAAGAAGTTTGGACCGATGCGTTATGAGACATTCGTGTCGACTGGGCGAGGTGTAACGTAACCTTGGTCAGCGAAGTGGTAAAGGGTGTCGAGGTTGTTGCTATCGAGAGGATTGTCTTCGTCGAGTGGAACAGGTACGGAACAGTAAGGGAGTGGTGCGGCAGCTTCCGAAGCTCCAGGTACGTCTTCTTCTGCTGCGTCAGCCTCGGCAGCACGGTCGGCGAAGGAGCGAAGGCCTACGACACCGTCGGTGGGGTCGTCTGTGTTGGCGACGTTGTCCAGGTAATGGTGCAGCGTCAGTCGTTGGTAGAAGATCACATCACGTGATGCCACGGTATTTTTGTCTTGTATGTCAAGGATTTTCCATGCTTGAAAATGTTTTGCGATGCCGAGGTGTAGTCCCCATCGTGCTCGTTGAGTGAAGCGGCCTGCTCTGGCTGTGTGGGGTCTGTACTGTACCATGCAGCCGAAGACTCGAAGTAATTTTGTGCTGCCCCTTTTTCGTGTCCACAGCAGGTGCGGTGATGCGTTGTTGGGAAGCGATGGCGAGGATAGCAAATTGTGCAGGTGGACTGCATGGGTCATCGCGTTTGGCCACAGTGTGCTGGGCAGTCTCATCCCCAGGAGGAGTTTCCGCATCGTCGTCTGCAAGGTCCGGTTCATTCTCTCTGCGACCCCCTGCTGCTGGTGAGCGTAGGGCAGGGATACCAGGCGTCTGATTTCCCTTTCTGCCAAGTAGGTCCTGAATCGTTGTGACTGGTATTCCAGTGCGCCGTCCGACTGGAAACTTTTGAGCTTGATTCCTGATTCTCGTTCAGCGATGGGGAGCCATGTCGTGAAGGCTTCGAAGGCTTGGTCTCGCGTTTTGAGGTTGTAGTGCCAAACATATCTTGTTGCTGCATCGATGAACGTGATGACATAGTTGAAGTCGGCTTCGGTGTCGTCTCGAGGCATGTTTAAGATGTCGCTGTAAACTTTTTCCATCGGTGCATATGCAGGTGCACTTGGATTGTGATGTGATAGGAAAGGTTGATGGGGAAGATCTGCTTCGGGGCACGTGAAGCATCGTGCGCGAGGTCGTCGAAGTTCTTGGCCGCTCGTTGTAAGAAGAGCGTTTCGTTCTAACACCTCGGCTTGGATGGTTTGGAGTATCGTGCTGTTTGCAGGAAGCCCAAGGCGTTGGTGCCAGATGTCGTCGGGAGCGCGATGGCCGGGCGAGCGTTGGTACATGTCGGTGTTGGAGAAGAACGCGACGACCGTGGCGGGACTTCGGCAGACTTCTCGTGTGATGGGCATAAGTTGATCTGCTTCGGTTGGTGGTTCTCGGATCGCTAGTGGTGGTACTCGGCTGGGTCCTGCTACTGCTACTGCAGGTGATGGTTGGGAAGGGACGCTTATTGGTACTTGTCTTTCTTGTCTGATGACTGCTAATGCTCGTGTTCTCTCTGCTGCAGGTATGGTGTTGGAGTACCAGAATCCATCTGGGTTGAAGTCGGGGTCAAGATCCGGCAGGTGTGTCCAGGCGGCGAACGACAGGATGCCATCACTGTCGGCAGTACCGCGGTCGGGGACGAAGTCTAACACGAAGACGCCAGACTTCAAAAGAGCACGACCGATGAAGAGGCCACCCTTCCTGTGGTAAAGGCGAAAATCGTTGGAGTCCGAGTCGCATTCCAAGTGAATCCCTTTGCCATTAGCTGGCTGACGCTTAGCAGATTGTATCCCAAGTTGTCGACGATTAGAACCTTGTTGAGTTGCAGGATGACATTTGTTTCCATGGACTGTAACTGAACCACTCCTTGTCCGTTTGTTTTCAGGTTCTCGTTGTTGGCGACGGTGATGATGACGTCGCGGTTGAGGCGTCGCTCTCGTTGCACGAAGCGCCCGGAAGAACACATGTGTTGACCGCAGCAGCTGTCCAAGAACCAGGTGTTCCGCCCGGTGGGTTCGGCGTTGGTGACCGCAGCGTATGTCGGGTTGACCTGAAGTCCTTGTGAGCGCGGCGGCGGGAGTTCTTCTTCGTCTGGCGCGTAAGTGGGTGGTGATCCGGGTGCGCAAATGTCGATGTGTACCATGCAGTTGATGATGTTCGGTGTTCCTTGTGCAGATGTGGAGGAGCGCCTCGGCGGGCTTTCTAGAGTGGAAGCGACTTGTGGGTCTACTGGACGATAAGCTCGGGGACGTGTGCAGTTGACTTTGGAGTGTCCGGATGTTTGGCAGTTGTGGCAAAACGGCGGCACAATGGTGAGTCCTCTGTTGTCGCGTTGTTCTTGCTTTCCGCGTCGATTGTAGTTGTTGTCGTTCCTTCGTTGAGTGTAGAAGACTAACGGTTGCTGCTTTCTTGGTTGTCTTTCTTCAAACAGGTCCATGTCCTGTTGTTCAGCATGGAGTTCGGCGCAGAGGTGCATCTCCGAGATTCGTCCGTGGGCGCGAAGGAGCGATCGGGTGGTTCTCCATTCTGGCCCGAGTCCGGCGAGGACAAGTGTCACGAAGCTTTCTTCAGTGATTGTTCCTCCGCACCGAAGCAGGCGGTCGCGGAGTGTCTGGCATCGGCTCATATACTGCATCGCCTTTTCCCCGGTCTTCATCTGTATTGTTGTCAGCTGTTGCATGAGTCTGCTCTGTGTCACGCTGTCGTTTGCTTGATAGAGACACTTGAGGTGATGCCATGCGAGTTCCGCGGAGTTTCCATAGCTTCGATATGTTCTGATGCTTTGCTGTTCTTGTGGTGACAGGTTCCGCAGGAGGACTGTGTACGCCAGCAGCGACTGATACGTAAAAATTTCTTGGTCTTTCATAATGCCGTTGCTTGGGAATGGCAGGGACCCGTTGAAGTATCCCAAGAGATGCGCAGCCTCCATCAGCAGCTCGAACTCAAAGCTCCAGGTAAAGAAGTCGTGTCCGTTGAACGGTGAGGATGTCTGCTGTTTGAATACGTGTGAAAACTGCGCCTGGAGACTAAGTATCTCGTTTGGTGTTTGTTGTGATGCAGCTGCTGTTGGTTGGGCACGGGGCGGCATGAAATCGAACGTCCCCGATGAAGAGTGATAAGGCGCAAAGGTTGGTGCTTGATTGTGTCGCCCGAACGATGAGTTGTCGAGGCTCATCGGCGCTAATCCCATGTTTCCTCCGTTGCTCTGTATTGAATGCGCAGGTGTCCTTGTCTGCTGCTGCTGGTCGAAGTGCGACATGAAGCTGAAGAACCTTTCCATAAGGTTTGGGTCCACGCTTGAAGAGGGTGATGGGGTCACCATTTCCGGTGTTCTTCCTGTTGTTTCTTGAGCAGCGCCGGTCTCGGTTTGCAGTCCTGAGGTGTGCAATCCAGAGTTGCCGGGTTGAGTGTCTTGGGCGCTGGGTGAGCCCGTAGAGATTTTCTTGCCCTTGCTGTCCATGACTTGTAATAAATGAAGTCGTTGAATTGCAGATTGTAGATAGAGCGTAGTTGCTGGGAGTTTGGTCTCTGACCAGCTCAGATACCATGTTGCGCTGAGAAAAGCCCTTAGGATCTTTCAGAGACTAAGTTCTAGTTGTAAAAGGCTTGAGTAGTGCAGCGGAAGTTTGAGGTAGTTGAACCCTTGTACTGGTATATGAGAACAAGTGATTGATTAAAAGAAACAAGCATACAGCAACATATAGAAAGCAGGAAAGTAAAGCAGTTGTGTAATACAGTTAAAGGAGCAGTTTCTCGAGTCGCACAGCGACTCGATTGTCGGTTCTGTTACCATCCTTGCAGTTGTAACGGTCAGTCGCAACCTCCAGTTGCGACCCTTCGAGTCTTTTCGTGTTCTTTGTCCATCCCCTCGTGCAACCTCCGTTGACTCGCGTACTCGTTACGATCTTCCTCGAGTGTGGTGTTATACTTCAGAAACGCTTAAGTCCTTGAGATATTTCCAACACTCCCCTTCGTTTCCGGAGTTCTGACGTGTTCAGATCTGGTGACGTTTGTCTGCCCGGTCAGCAGCATGCAGTAATCGAACTTTGTCTTCGCCAGTTTCTTCGTCAGGTAGTCTGCGGCCATTTCTGTTGTAGGGCAGTAACTGAGTTGAAGTCTCCCCTTCGCGATTTCATCCTTGACGAAAAAGTACCGCAGGGCAATGTGCTTGGTTCGGTTGGCGAAGCCGTCCTTGTTCGCGATTTTGATTGCAGATTGGTTGTCGCAGAGGAGTGAGAAGACGGGCAGGATCGCAATCTTCGCTTCCTCGAGCAACTCTCGCAGGTAGAGTCCTTCCTTGGTCGCAGTACAGAGGGCGATATATTCTGCTTCAGCCGAAGATAGTGCGATTAGTTCCTGCTTGCTCGACTGCCAGGAGATAGTCCCGATAGGTTCTAGTCGGTAGATGTAGCCCGTTCTCGATCGTCGATTTTCCCTGTCTCCTGCGTGGTCGGCATCGACGTATCCGAGTAGTTGTACGGATGATGTTGTTACTTTGCTGTAGGTAAGTCCGGTCGTCGGCGTAGAGACGAAGTAGAGTAGTGCCCGGTTTAGTTCTTCGAGATCTTCTTGTTCCGGCTGCTTCAGATGTGTTGCCAGCTGGCTTGCGCTATAGGATAGGTCAGGTCGGCAGGTTACTGCTGCGAATAGTAGGCAGCCGAGCTTCTGCTGATACTCCCGGATTTGCTTCGCGGGGAGTTTTGCGGAGGTGTCGTTGTTGTTCCCGTAGCGGTAGGGAGTCGCGACTGTAGTTGGAGTTAGTCCGAACTTCTTTGCGACAACGGCTGCGTACTTTCCAGCGTGTGGGTAGAACGCCGAGTTGTCTTCGACGACATTCAGTCCCAGGTACTGGGTCACTGTGTCGGACACCGTGAGTGTCAAGTCCCCTTTCAGCTCCCCTTCGAACCAGGTGGCGATGTCGGTAGTGGAACCGATGTAGAGCAGGTCGTCGATGTAAACGATGAGTAGGATATACTCCCTTCCCTTCTGCAGTCGGTACATGCCTTGGTCGTGCGGCAGTTGTAGGAATCCGATTCTGACGAGGCGACCGTGAAGGTGCTGCTGCCAAAGCCGCGGGGCTTGCTTGATCCCGTAAAGGGATTTTATCAGCTGGCATACTTTTGTGGGGTCGTCGATGAATCCATGGGGCTGCTCGACGAAGATCTCAGCGTCCACATGTGCGTATAGGAAAGCGTTTGTGACGTCGATCTGGCGCCAGCGACACAGCCACCTTGAGCCAGAGCTCTGCTGCTGCTTGTCGCTGAGCCGCCCAGACGCCGTAGGCTGCCTCTCGCCCGGGGGTGTCAACGCTTAACACGAGGGTCAGATACCCGGCTAAGCACGAGCTTGAGGGTGTGCGGGGTTAGGGGTTGTGTTGGGTGGGTGTGTGACTACCAAGCCTAGGGGGTGTGTTAAGATTATATAAGTTATATATAATTGATAGGCTCGATAGTTGTTACTGAACCTTTCTGTAGAGGGTACAATCCCCTCCTTGTACCCCTCTCTTCCTAATCGAACCCCCCTTCTTTCTCGACCTTTCTCCTCTCGTTCCTAGATCTACATTCCTCCCGCCATTCCATGGCGGCCTTTCCTAGTATCCTAGCTTCCTAACCAAGCTAGTTGTTGGGCTGAGAAAAGGCCCTTAGGATCTTTCAGAGACTAAGTCCCAGTTGTACAAGATTCTTGAGTAGTGCAGCGGAAGTTAAGTAGTTGAACCCTTGCACTAGTATGTGAGAGCAAGTGATTAATTAAAAGAAACAAGTATACAACAATATATAGAGAATAGGAAAGTAAAGCAGTTGTGGAATACAGTTGAAGGAACGGTTATCGAGTCGCACAGCGACTCGATGGTCGATTCGGTTACCACCCTTGCAGTTGTAATCGGTCAGTCGCAACCTCCAGTTGCGACCCTTCGAGTCTTTCGTCCTTTCGTGTTCTTTCGTCCAACCTCCTCGTGTAACCTGCGTTGACTCGCATACCCGATACGGCTTTACTCGAGTGTAGTGTTACACTTGAGAAACGCTTAAGTCCTTGAGGTATTCCAACACTCCCTTCGTTTCTGGAGTGCTGACGTGTCCAGATTCGGTGACGTTTATCTGCCCGGTCAGCAGCATGCAGTAATCGAACTTTGCCTTTGCCAGTTTCTTCGTCATGTAGTCTGCGGCCATTTCTGTCGTGGGGCAGTAACTGAGTTGAAGTCTCCCCTTCGCGATCTCATCCTTGATGAAGAAATACCGCAGGGCGATGTGCTTGGTTCGATTGGCGAACCCATCCTTGTTCGCGATTTTGATTGCGGATTGGTTGTCGCAGAGTAACGAGAAGGCGGGCATGGTCGCTATTTTCGCTTCCTCGAGCAGCTCCCGCAGGTAAAGTCCTTCTTTGGTTGCGGTGCAGAGGGCGATATATTCCGCTTTAGCCGAAGATATCGCAATGAATTCCTGCTTGCTCAATTGCGAGGAGATAGTCCCGATAGGCTCTGGTTGGTAGATGTAGCCCGTTCTGGAGCGTCGATTTTCCCTATCTCCCGCATGGTCGGCGTCGACATAGCCGAGTAGTCGTACGTAGGACGGTGATACTTTGCTGTAGGTAAGTCCGGTCATCGGCGTAGAGACGAAGTAGAGTAGCGCCTGATTTAACTCTTCGAGGTCCTCTTGCTCCGGCTGCTTCAAGCGTGTCTCCAATTGGCTCGCGCTGTAGGACAGGTCCGGTCGGCAAGTTACTGCTGCGAACAGTAGACAGCCGAGTTTCTGTTGATATTCATGGATTTGCTTTGCAGGGAGTTTTGCGGAGGTTCCGCCGTTGTCGTTCCCGTAGCGATAGGGAGTCGCGACTACGATCGGCGTTAGTTCGAATTTTCTTCGCGACAACGCCTGCATACTTTCCGGCGTGTAGGTAGAACGCCGAGTTGTCTTCGACGATGTTCAGGCCCAGGTACTGGGTCACGGTGTTAGACACCGTGAGTGTCAAGTCACTCCTCAGCTCCCCTTCGAACCAGGTGGTGATGTCGGTAGTGGAGCCGATGTAGAGCAGGTTGTCGACGTGGACGATTAGTAGGACAAAATCCCCCTCCTTCTGTAGTCGGTACATGCCTTGGTCGTGCGGCAGCTGTAGGAAGCCGATCCTGACGAGGCGGCCGTGAAGATGCTGCTGCCAAAGCCGCGGGGCTTGTTTGATCCCGTAGAGGGATTTTATCAGCTGGCACACTTTTGTGGGATCGTCGATGAATCCGTGGGGCTGCTCGACGAAGATCTCGGCGTCCACAGGTGCGTACAGAAAGGCGTTTGCGACGTCGATCTGGCGCAGTGGTAGCTTCTTCCTGGCCGTGATGGCGAGTAGAGTGCGCAAAGAGGTGTGACGGGAGAGTGGGGCGAATGTCTCTGTGTAGTCGGTTCCGTATCGCTGATCAAATCCTCGTACGACCCAGCGAGCCTTAATCGCTCGATGGAGCCGTCCGCATTAGTCTTGATGCGGTACACCCACTTTCCCGAGAGCACGTTTTTCCTGTTGGTTTTGTTGCAGGTACCGGCTTCCACGTGTTTCGGTCTTGCAGGGGCCTTCAGTTCTTTTCCATTGCTTCCTTCCATTTCGCCTTGTGTTCCCCCCCCAGAGCCTGCGACAGAGTCGTTGGCTCGCGCGGAGACGGCGGCGGCGGGGTCTGGACGGCGACCCATAGTCCAAGGATCTGCAGGCCCGTGGGTGTGTGTCGAGGGGAATTTTCATTCCCGGGATAGGCTGCTTCGTCACCATCTTCTGTGTCAGGGAAGAAATTTGGTCCGATGCGTTCTGAGACATTCGTGTCGACTGGTTGAGGTGTAACGTAACCTGGGTCAGCGAAGTGGTAATAGGTGTCGAATCGAGAGGATTGTCGTCGTCGAGAGGAACAGGCACGGATCAGTAAGGGAGTGGTCCGGCAGTTTCCGAGGCTTCAGGTACGTCTTCTTCTGCTGCGTCAGCTTTGGCAGCACGATCGGCGAAGGACCGAAGGCCCTTGAAGCCGTCGGTGGGGTCTTCTCTGTTGGCGACATTGTCCAGGTAATGCTGCAACGTCAGTCGCTCGTAGAAAATCACATCACGTGAGGCCACGGTATTTTTGTCTTGTATGTCGGGGAGTTTCCATGCTTGGAAATGTTTTGCGATGCCGAGGTGTATTCCCCATCGTGCTCGTTGAGTGAAGCGTCCTGCTCGAGCTGTGTGGGGTCTGTACTGTACATGTAGCCGAAGACTCGAAGTAATTTTGTGCTGCCCTTTTTCGTGTCCACAGCAGGTGCGGTGATGCGTTGTTGGGAAGCGATGACGAGGACAGCAAGTTGTGCAGGTGGACTGCATGCGTCATCGCGTCTGGCCACAGTGTGTTGGCAGTCTCATCCCAGGAGCAGCTTTCGCATCGTCATCTGCAAGGTCCGATTCATCCTCTCTACGACCCCCTGTTGTTGGTGAGCGTAGGGCAGGGACACACGTGTCTGATGCCTCTTTCTACCAAGTAGTTCATGAATCGTTGTGACTGGTACTCTAGTGCTCCATCTGACTGGAAGCTCTTGAGTTGCGAGCCCGATTCTCGTTCAGCAATGGGCAGCCAGCCTTGAAGGCTTCGAACACTTGATCTCGTGTCTTGAGGTTGTAGTGCCATACGTATCGTGCTGCTGCGTCGACGAACGTTACAACGTAGTTGTATTCTGCTTCACTGTCGTCTCGAGGCATGTTTAAGATGTCGCTGTAGACTTTTTCCATTGGTTCGTATGCAGGTGCGCTTGGATTGTGGTGCGACATAAAAGGTTGGTGGGGAAGATCGGCTTCGGGGCACGTGAAGCATCGTGCACGGGGTCGTCGAAGTTCTTGGCTGCTCGTTGTGAGAAGGCGTTTCTTTCTAACACTTCGGCTTGTATGGTTTGTAGCACTGTGTTGTTTGCAGGATGCCCAAGGCGTTGATGCCCGATGTCGTCCGTGGCAGGACTTCGGCAGACTTCTCGGGTGATGGGCATAAGTTGATCTGCTTTGGGTTGGCGGTCCTCGGATTGCTGGTGATGGTACACGGCTCGGTCCTGCTGTTGCTACTGCAGGTGATGTCGGGCAAGGGACGCTTGCTGGTACTTGTCTTTCTTGTCGGATGACTGCTAACGCTCGTGTTCTCTCGGCTGCAGGTATGGTGTTGGAGTACGAGAATCCATCTGGAGTAAGGTCGGGGTCAAGATCCGCGGGTGCGTCCAGGCGGCGAACGACACGATGCCATCGTTGTCGGCAGTACCGCGATCGAGGACGAAATCCAACACGAAGACACCCGACTTCAGAGAGCGCGACCGATGAAGAGGCCGCCCTTCCCGTGGTAAAGACGAAATTTGTTGGCGTCCGAGTCGCATTCTAGGTGAATCCCTTTTTTCATTAGCTGACTGACGCTTAGTAGATTGTATCCCAAGCAGGGTCTCAGATATCAGACGAAATCCGTCTGATGGTCTGAAAATCAGACCTGTTTTTTTGCTTTCATCTGATTTTTTGACGGGGTGAATTATTTCGTCTGATTGTCCATCTCAGTCATAAGATTTCGTCTGAAAGTTCAGACTTGGTGTATTTTTTCATCTGAAATGTCAGATAGCGCGTACAATTTCGTCTGACAGCAATCGCCCATTATCCCACTGCGCCAATGTGTCACCTGCCCACTGGCCCACACTCTGCCATCCTGGTCGTGGTCGGTGAGATTTTTTGGCTAAGTCCTCGACTGCCAGATACATTCCCCCACACCCTAGAATACCTAGTTTTTCCGGCTAAGTGCCCCACACAAGAGATATTTCTCCACACACCCCTCGCAACAACAATTTTCGGTTAAGTCTCCCACACCAGATTCATTCATCAACCCAAAAAATTCGGTGAAGTCCTTAACTGCAAGATACATCCCCCCACACACCCCTTGCAGCCCAGTTCCAGCTAAGTCCCTGCGACCCCGCTTCCACACTGTTTTTTTCTGCTTCGTCGCTTGACTGGACTGGGGGCGGGGTGGAAGGAACCCTGAAATTGCTGGCAAAGAGAGGGGGCTGCCTGCACGTGCGTGTCGCGCCACCTGCAAGTGTTCCTGCCAGAATCCGAAGGCGTGTGTCTTTCATTTCCGGAACTCAGGTAGTTCCGAAACCGGGTCTGGTACACATTTCGCAGCTCATTTCGACAGGGCTTCGCGAGTACCTCCGCAGGCAATTTTTTTGCCAGTTCCGGAACTAGTTCCGGATCTTCCAGAAGCGGAGCCGTAAGACACACGCCTTTAGAGCATTTTCCTACGGCCTCTGCACAAGCCTGCCTGTTCCCAGACTTGCACGCTTCAGTGCCGTGCAATTATTTTGGGCTCTTCTGTGTGGTTCATACTGACGAGGTTCAGGGCCTGTTCTAAACTTCTTCGCAGGCGCACCTTTTCCAGAGATGCGCGAGTCTCTACAGTTCGATTATGACCCGAGCAGAATTACAAGCGGTTGAGAATGTGATACTGAAACGAAGTGAGCTTGACAAGAAAACCTTTGAGCACGCTCTTAGCCGAGGACCGAGTCTGGGAATTGGGTAGCCTGGGAAGAGGTTCGTAAGAAAACGCTCTTAGCAGGAAACGAACAAATCGAGGTCGAAATCACGAGGGACGAATATTCTTGCGCAAAAAAATTCGACTGAATTTTAAGACCAGTGTAAAAGTTTCGTCTGAAATCTCAGACTCCTTGAAAATTTTCGTCTGATGGTCAGACCAAACTTTGAAACCCCGTCTGATTCTCAGATGGCCCTAAATCCTAGCTGAAACCCTGATCCCAAGTTGTCGACGATTAGAACCTTGTTGAGTTGCAGTATGACATTTGTCTCCATGGACTGCAACTGAACCACTCCTTGTCTGTTTGTTTTTCAGGTTCTCGTATTGGCGACGGTGATGATGATATCGCGGTTGAGGCGTCGCTCTCGTTGCACGAAGCGTCCGGAAGAACACAGTGTTGCCGCAACAGCTGTCCAAGAACCAGGTGTTTCGCCCGGTGGGTTCGGCGTTGGCGACTGGCATGCAGCGTACGTTGGGTTGACCTGAAGGCCTTGTGAGCGCGGCGGGGGTAGTTCTTCTTCGTCTGGAGCGTAAGTGGGTGGTGATCCGGGTGCGCAGTTGTCGATGCGTACCATACAATTGATGATGTTCGGTGGTCCCTATGCAGATGTGGAGGAACGCCTTGGTGGACTTTCTTGAGTGGAGGCGGCTTGTGGGTCTACTGGACGATAAACTTGGGGGCGTGTGCCGTTAACTTTGGAGTGTCCGGATGTCTGACAGTTGTGGCAGAACGGCGGCACGATGGTGAGTCCTTTGGTGTCGTATCGATTCTGCCTGTCACGTCGATTGTAGTTGTCGTTTCTTCGTTGAGCATAGGAGACTAACGGTTCTGCTTGTTTCTTGGTTGTCTTTCTTCAAACAGGTCCATCTCATGTTGTTCAGAGTGAAGCTCGGCGTAGAGGTGCATCTCCGAAATTCTCCGTTCCTGGGCGCGAAGAAAGCAAGCGGGTGGTTCACCATTCTGGCCCGAGCCCGGCGAGAACAAGTGTCACGAAGCTTTCTTCAATGATTGTACCTCCGCATCGAAGCAGGCGGTCGCGGAGTGTCTGGCAGCGACTCATATACTGCATTGCCTTTTCCCCGGTTTTCATTTGTATTGTTGTCAACTGTTGCATGAGTCTGCTTTGTGTCACGCTGTCATTTGCCTTGATAGAGACACTTGAGGTGATGCCATGCGAGCTCCGCGGAGTTTGCGTAGCTCCGATACGTTCTGATGCTTTGTTGTTCTTTTGGTGACAGGTTCCGCAGGAGACTGTGTACGCCAGCAGCGAGTGATAAGTGAAGATTTCCTGCTCCTTTGCAGTGCCATTGCTCGGAAATGGCGGGGACCCGTTGAAGTATCCCAAGAGATGCACGGCCTCCATCAGCAGCTCGAACTCGAAACTCCAGGTAAAAATGTCGTGTCTGTTGAACGGTGAGGATGTCTGCAGTTTGATCACATGTGAAAATTGCGCCTGGAGACTCAATATCTCGTTTGGTGTCTGTTATGATGCAGCTGCTGTTGGTTGGGCACGGGGCGGCATGAACTCGAACGTCCCCGGTGAAGAGTGATAAGGCGCAAAAGGTAGGCCCTTGATTGTGTCGCCTGAACGATGAGTTGTCGAGGCTCATTCGTGCTAATCCCATAATTCCTCCATTGCTCTGTGTTGAATGTGCAGGTGTCCTTGTCTGCTGCTGCTGGTCGAAGTGCGACATGAAGCTGAAGAAACCTTTCCATAAGGTTTGGGTCCACGCTGAAGAGCGTGATGGGTCACCATTTCTGGTGCCCTTTGCCCTTGTTCTCTTGGCAGCGCCGGTCTCGTTTGCAGCCGAAGGTGTAGTCCAAGTTGCCGGTTTAGTGCTTGGCAACTGGGTGAGCCCCGTAAAGATTCTTGGCCCTTGTTGCCATGACTTATACAGCGACGGAACTTTCTGTCCACATGTTGGTCATGAAGTGGACAAAATCAGAGCCCATGAGAAACTGAGCAGGTTTTTTATTTTATGGTTTTAAGGTTCTAGTTGCTACTGTTATAGGCTTGTGTGACAAATAACATGTTGTCCAAAAAACACACCATAATAGAACATAGAACAACCAAGATCAGAAGAGGTACACTCGGACAGAATGTTCCCAGGATGAGCCACAGTTGAAATTATCAATATCAATACCGTGTCCATCTCCCCTTGGCCCTATTTCTTGCTGTGATCATCCTAGGCATACTGTCTAACAGAGCTTCACACACGCTAGCCCCAATGCTATCCCAGGTCTCGTGCACCTACTCCCAAGTTTGCAGCATGCCTGTGAGGGAGTGCTCATGCTTGGCGAGCTGCTCAATGGGATTGGGGTCAGGTGGGGAAGAGGGCCATTGCAGGACGGCAAAATCTTGCTCTGCTAGCCGCTCTTGAACGATCCTGCACTTGGGTTTGGGGTCGTACAATGTACTGGAAAGTCATGCCAGAGATGGTTAAAAAATAGAAATCAAGAGCTTGAGCCACCTCATCCTGCAATATGATGCGATAGAGTTGGCCACCCGTGTGGCCATCAATCTTGCACATGTAACCAGGCACATCATACGTCATACATACTCAAACCATGACTTACCCACCCTCATGCTTCATATTCAACTTCACCTGATGCCCTTGGAGAGCAGTGCCTTGGCGAATCCATGCGTGGGTGCGGCTTTCCGAGCAATATTGAACGATCCGTATCTCGTCCGACCTGATCACCCGCTTTAAGTCGTCCAGAGTCCAGTCCAAATGGGCTCTAGCAAAATAACGACGGTCGTGGCCGTTGCGTGCTGATAGTTGAGACTTGCGCAGTGTCTGCACGGCGACTAACTCAGGCAGCTTGAGAGCATTTCGTGGAGTACGAGGGTGGAGCTTAACATCGTTATACGATTCCAGTGGATACACAGCCTTGATGCCCGTCAATGCGACACCTAACATGATGATGTGCACGAAGGTGCGCACGTGTCATGCTGAGAGCAATCGATGTCGACCTGAAGAGGGGACTGTTGGCCTAGCTGCTAGATGACTACTGCTGTGACTAGCCTTCATAGCATTTTTTTGGATGATTCTTCTCCCTATTCCTAGCGTACGTGCGATCTGTCGGAAACTCAGACCCTGGCGACAGAGTCTCATGATCCTCTATCTGTGACACGAAGCAAGCGGCCGCGTGCCTACTGGAGGCTCACGGGGTAAGGGGCAAGCATTAGCAAAGGTCTAAGCGACTTTGCTAGCTCGTGCAAAAAATGCTCGGCGGAAACAGATCTAGTCTCTGCTCGGGTAGTATTTGTCCACATCGACCATCGAGCCTTAAGGCTTGTACTCGCTATTAGGAAATCGATATCTCCTAGCGTTCGACATATTTGGAGGTGCATCAATTGTTTCTGCATAATGTCCATAGGTTCCAGATTGATATCTATCCATTTATACTTGCAAAAACATCGCGAACTTGCTCAACATTGCCATTTTGCGGACAAATTGTTCCGTCGCTGTATATGGGGACTGCCACCATGCAAGTGGTGTCAGCGATGGCAAGGAGGTGCGACTCAACCGTTGTTAGGGCAAAGAAGAACTCAGCGATAGTGAGGGAGGTGCGGGGCACAGCGAGGAGCGCGACTCGCGCAGGGGCGGTCAGGGAGGCGGGTGGCAAGGAGGTACAGGGTGTAGGTAGGCGGGAAGTGGGTGGTGCGGTGCTCCTCAGGGCAAGCTGCACAGCGAGCCTCAAGGGACTGCAGCTGTGCTACAAGGTTGGCTACAGTGGAGAAGGAGGCTAGGTTGGGGAACAGGAATTACAACACAAGACGGCCGAGGGTAGCGGAGGACTATGTGGAGTAGCGAGCGACAACAGCGTCCCAGATCTCGCGAGCCATCTGTAGAGTCTCAAAGTGGGTTTGCTCGTCTGGGGGAAGGGCCCTAGTCACTGAGTCGCGGGACTGTCAGATAGAGAAGGCAGCTAAGGAAGTCTCGAACGCAGTCAGCTGCGGTGACGTCACGTTAGCAGCAGGATCAGCGGGCTCTTGGGGGGCAGCTAACGTGTACCTGAAGTGTGGGCCACAAGGGCCTGGCCATTCTGGCGGATGGACATGAGCTGGTGAGAAAGAGCGACGAGCCAGGCCGGGAAGCCCACAGCGCGACCCTTAGCGTCCAGGCGGAGAACAACTGCAGGCTGGGACGCCATAGCGGCAGGTGCTGGGGACGGCGACCGCAGCAGGGACGGCTGTATCTACTGAAGCGGCAGGCTGCTGGCGTCAGGAGGTGAAGGCCGCAAACAGTGGTAGCTAACGGCAGTAGCAAGCGACAGTGGTAGCGGCAGTGGCTGAGGAAGGAGCAGCTGCAACGGTAGTGAGCAGCTATGTGCAACAGGCGGCTGCTGGTGGCTGCTGGCTGGCGGACCAGCAGCATGCTGGCGGACCAGCGACAGCGGCCAGTGGCTGGCTGGTGGCTGCTGACTGACGGATGCGAGCTGGAGGCTGCTGACTGGTGCTAGCTGGCGAGCCAGCAGCAAGCTGACCGGCATCAGCGGCTAGCAGCTGCTAGTGGGTGCTAGCCGGCGGCTGCTGGCAGCTAGCGACGGTTGCTGGCGGCTGCTGGCGGTGAGCTGGCGGCGTGCTGGCGGCTAGCGGCTGATTGGCGGCTGCTGATTGCTGCTGGCTAGCGAGCCAGCGACGAGCTGGCTGGCGGCAACGGCTAGCAGTTGCTGGCGGCCGCTGGCTGGCGGCTGCTGGCAGCGACCTGGCGGCGTGCTAGCGACTAGTGACGAGCTGGTGGCTAGCGGCGGCTGTTGGCTGTTGTGTGAAGTCATCATATGCTATCACATTCAGTCTACCTCCCATCCTTTGTTTCAATTCGCATGTATGGTTTGACTGTGTGTGAAAGAATTTGTGTGGTGTGTGTTCTGGGGTTTGGGAATGTGTTTTGTGTTATTTTGTTTGAGCAGGTATTTTGTGATAGATCTTGAGAAGATCTTTCCGACGCAACGAGAATCCCTTCAATCGGAGCAAGAACGCGAAAGCTATGAAGATTCAAAGTTCATGAGCTTGCGTTACAATTGCAGCGGTTACAAAGTGAAGTTGTGGGGTGACTTTATATGGAGTTGGGACCTTTGGGGTTGGGGAAATTCGTCACTGTACTGTAACAGCTGCAAATTGGTTGGGAACCACCAAGCTAGGTTGGCAAGGGTGGCCAACTTGGTTGGATTGGTTGGGAAGGGACAAATGTCAAAATGGGGTTCCTATAGGGAGGAAATCTTTGTGCTTATGGGGTTTCCTTAGTTGGGGACTCTCTTGGGACCTTCCCTCTCATCCCTCTCTTCTATCCCAACCTTTTTCTTGCTCCTCTAATTCCTTGTGAGATTCTTGAACTTTGATTGAACTTTTGAGATTGAGTTAAGTTCTCCTCCTACAGCTTACCCCCTAATGCGTCGAAACCCATAGTGTCGCGAATACTTCATCAATCAATGTGATTCGAATTGGGAACGGTAGCTGCAATTAAGAGCTACAAAATATCCAAGTTTCGCGATATTCCAACAGCTAGTTGTTTGTCGACGTCGATTCTTGTGAAGACGACTTTTCTGTCCAGAATTTCGGATATATATTTTTGAGTAATTCTAGCTCCTAAGTTCACCTAGACTCCGTCCTTAATCCTAACAAGTGGTATCAGAGCCATATTGAGGATATTGAGAGGAGTCTACATAAGTGTGAAGACCCTTATAGACCCACCATGGCCTGTGGGTGTGCCTAAGTGGTGTTCTAAAGGTTGGATGTGTCTTCCGCTAAGGGGAAACTCTGTCGAAATTTCGTGGACGCCGACACTTGTGAAAATATCGAGGAAGCTGAGTGTGGACAGCAAAGGGGAGCTGAAATTCGTCATTTCTCAAGGAAAATATGAATGAGAGAGGAGGAGATGCTAATGGAAGAGGAGCTGTACCTGAGAAGACATGTGAGCCGCCGCCATCAAAAGTTGAAGCTTTGGATGGCTCCAACTATGAGGAATAGAGCGGTCGGATGAGGAGTGCCTTCAAACGCTACAAGCTACTGAAGATTGCTGTTGGGAAAGAGAAGATGCCGGAAGAAGGCGAAGCACGTGAACGGTGGATTGAGAAAAGCGCGGTGCTTTTCGACCTCATCCTTCAATCGGTCAACAAGGAGATGTTCGAGCACATCAAGGATCTTGTGGAAGCGGATGATTTGGGTCCAAGGGCATGGAAACTACTACGCGATGTGATTCAGCCCAACACTCTCCCGATGGTGATCGTGCTCGAGAAGGAACTTGCTGCCATCTCCATGCGACCAGGGGATGATGTGAAGCCGGTCCTTGACAAGATCAAGGACACCTATGCAAGGATGGCAGCAGCGGGCAGCAGTGTATCTCAGCTGCAGCAGTGCATCAAAATCATCTCGGTGTTGGACAACTCTTGGGACAACCTCATCCCCACCCTCAACTCTCAGCAAGATCAATGGACACCTGAGTGGCTAAGGCAGCAGATTCTGCAGGAGGACTTCCGCAGACGCCATGTGGGAGGTGGTGCGTCTACTAAGACTGCTGAGGGGTATGGAGCTGCAGGGCGCGGCAGAGGAAGAGGGGGTTGGAGAGGCCGAGGCCGTGGGAGGAGCTTTGGCAGAGGTAGAGGTCGAGGTGACTATAATGAGGGGCATGGGAGCTCTAGTGGCAGGGGGAGTACCAGAATGGAGGGCACTTGCTGGTACTGCAAGAAGGTCGGACATCCTTGGTTCAAGTGCTTCAGCAGGCCGGAGGGATGGGCACCTCCAGGCATGAAGCCGCCAAGTGGTGAACGCGCACAAGGTGGGGCTGTGCAAGGCTCAGGTGCACAAGGTGAAGGTGCACAAGGTAATGCCTATCCTGGGATGTTTCTCATGGTTGAGGATGTGCATGGGCATGAGGGTGATGTGGAATCTGTGGGAAATGTTGTGATGCACCCTCTCACGCACTGGGTGATTGATTCAGGTTGCACCAGTCACATCACCCCACAGGCAGATTTGCTTGATGAGGTAAAACCCCCTGGGAAGATTAAGTATGTGGCAGCAGCGTCAGGTGCTTTGCTCCCTGTCATTGGTGTTGGGAATGCCAAGGTTAAGGGAGCTAATGGGGAGCCTGTAGGGCTTGTGAATGTTCTGCTGGTTGAAGGTTTGTCTGCTAACCTTCTCTGTGTGCGACGACTGCAGAAGAGCAAGGCCGAAGTGACCTTTGGACCAACCAGCTGCCGTGCTAAGCTTGCGAAGAAGGTGCTGTGGAGTCTGGAAGAGGAGACCAGCTGCATCAAGGACCTGTGGCAGCTGCCCATCATCCCTTGGAATGGGAAGACTCCAACAGCAGCAACGGCAGCAGCGGCAAAGGCAACAGCAGGAGGAGATGCAACTGCACCAACTGATGGGGTCCTGGAAGCAGTCAAGAAAGTGCAGCAGCAGCAGACACATGGTGAGGTGCTTGCTGGTGTGGATGCGAGTGCGGCATGGGCTAAGGCTTCATCAAGGAGTGGTGAGGCCGATTGGGAGACATGGCATGAGAGGCTGTGTCATGTGAACTTCCCTATGCTGCAGAAGTTGGTGAAGGATGGGAGCCTGAAGGGCTTGGAGGTGAAAGGGGAAGTGAAGGAGATTGGGAGCTGCCCTACATGCTTGGAGACCAAGTTCTCCAAGTTCCCCTTCAACAGCACTACAGGACCAGCCAAGACCCCACTTGCACTTGTGCACATGGATGTGGTGGGGCCCACAAGAGCCCCTTCCCTCTCAGGCAGCCGCTATTTCTTGACAATTGTGGATGACCACACTCGGGCAGTGTGGGTTTATTCTTTGAAGAGCAAGGGGGAGGTGGCAGCGGCTGTCCTTAAGGAGTGGATGCCTAGAGCTCAGAGGGAATGCGGACACAAGGTGAAGGTGATCCGCAGTGATAATGGTGGGGAGTTCATTGGAGATGATTTTGAGGGGGAGTTGAAGAGGAAGGGGATCCAACATCAACTGACAGTGCCCTATAACCCGCAGCAGAATGGTGTGGCTGAGAGGTTCAACAGGACCCTGCAGGAAGGGGCACGCACTCTCCTTGGGCGTGCAGGGCTGCCTGATCCGTTTTGGGTATGTGCACTGAGGCAGGTCGCCCTTGTGAAGAACAGGGTGCTGGCTACAGTTGGGGATAAGAAGTGGATCCCGTATACCAAGTGGTATGGGAGTGCTCCAGCTGAAAACATGCTTAGGGCATTTGGGTGCATGGTGGTATTCCATGTGCCTAAGGAGAAAAGGGGGAAGTTGGAGGCTTCTGGAAGATGGGGTGTGCATTTGGGGATTGCAAATGATCATAAGGGGTGGCTGCTGTGGGACTTGACCACCCAGAAGCTGACAGTGTCAAGGGATGTGAAGTTTCTTGAGTCCCTGTACTACAAGGAATGGAAGCAGCAGCAACAGAAGCTTCCATCTACACCGCTCATTGTGGACGCAGATGAGGTGCAGCGGCCTTCAAGACAGGTGGAGGTTGCAGTGTCAGAGGAGGAGATGTCTGGGGTGACTGAGGAAGGGGGAGCAGCTGAAGTGGAGCAGCAACAGCAGCAGCAGCAGCATGAGTCTCAACCTCGAGTTGCACACCCGCCTGAGCGACCTAAGAGGGATGTGCGCCCTCCGGTGAGGCTGACCTATGGTGGAAGAGGCAAGCCGAATGTTGTGCAGGCAAGGAGTGTGGTTGAGCAGATTGAGGAAGATGAGATCGCTCACTGCTACTGGGCACCAATCCCTGAGCCCAAGACTCGGGAGGAGGCCTTGAATGGACCAAATGGGGAGAAGTAGAAGGCAAGTGAGGATGAGAAGTTCGGGTCCCTGATTAAGAACGAGAGATGGGACCTGTTTGACTTGCCTCCTGGGAAGAAGGCAATCACTTCCAAGATGATCTACAGGCACAAGTATGGACCTGAAGGGGAGCTGACCCGCTACAAGTCTAGGCTTGTGGCACAGGGGTTTCAGCAGACAAAGGGGAAGGACTATGATGAGGTGTTTGCTCCAGTGGGGAAAGGAACCACACTGAGGGTGCTGTTGCCGATAGCTGCACTCCTGGGTTGGAAGATTCGGCAGATGGACATTGTGACTTCCTTTCTGAATGGGATCATTCCGGAGGAGGTGTACATGAAGCAGCCAGAGGGGCTGGATGATGGGAGCGGCAGGGTCTGCAGGCTGAAGAAGGCCATCTATGGCCTTAAGCAGGCGCCTCGTGCATGGTATCACAAGTTGGAGGAGGCGCTGCTGGCTGGGGGTTTCAAGAAGAGTGAGTGTGACCCCAGACTGTTCCTGCTGCAGGAGAAGGATGAAATCCTCATGCTCTTGGTGTATGTGGATGATATCTTTCTCTTTTCTACATCAACTGCTTTGCTGGACAGCGCAGAGCAGATGCTGGAGATGCAGTTCAAGTGTTCGAAGATGGGTGAGGTGAAGTAATACCTGAGGATGCATGTGGAGAGAGATGTGGAAAAGGGTGTGCTAAGGTTGCACCAGAGGAAGTATTGTGAGGGGCTGGCTGAGAAGTATGGGCTGCAAGATGGGGGAAAGCTAGCAACACCACTACCTTCGGGGTTTACTGTGGAGCCATGTGCTGATGAGGAGGTACTGGGTGAGAGTGACAGGAAGCTGTTTCATTCGATGGTTGGGTCGCTAAACTATGCTGCAAATCATACACGGCCTGACATTGCATTTGCTACATCACGGCTGGCTAGCGTGGTTTCACGCCCTAGAGCAGCTGGAAGCGGCCAAGAGGTTGGTCCGCTATGTGAGCGCTACGGCATCAGTGGGATTGGAGTACTGTGGTGTGAGGCAGCGGTTGTAGAGAGGTGCTGCAGATGTGAAGAGTGGAGAGATGCTCTTGAGTTGCTATACTGACGCTAGCTTCAACTCAGTGAAAGCGGATGGCACCTGCATTGGGGGTTATGTGTGCTTGCTGGGAGGTGGTGCCGTGAGCTGGCGCAGCAAGAAGCAGAATGAGGTGGGATTGTCCTCATGTGAGACTGAGTACATGGCCTTACATCATGGGGCCAAGGAAGTGGTGTGGCTGAGGCGCTTGTTGGAGGAGTTGGGAGTTGGTCAGGAGGAGCCGACAGTTGTGTTCTGTGACAATGAGTCTGCAGTGAAGCTCGCCAAGAATGCTTGTCTGCATGGGCTGACAAAACACATAAGGCCTAAGTGGCATTGGGTGAGGAGACTCCTTGATAAGGAGGTGCGGCTGGAGATAGTGAAGACCCATCAGCAGGCAGCAGATATTTTCACTAAGCGACTAGCGGAGGCGGATCATTGGAAGGGCATGAAGCTTGCTGGGATGAGTGTGCATTGAGTATGCATGCTTGAGATGTTGGTATGGTGGATGATGGTTGGCAGCCCGAGGGGGAGATTGTTGTGTGATGTCATCATATGCTATCACATTCTGTCTGCCTCCCATCCCTTGTTTCAATTCGCATGTATGGTTTGACTGTGTGTCAAAGAATTTGTGTGGTGTGTGTTCTGGAGTTTGGGAATGTGTTTTGTGTTATTTTGTTTGAGCAGGTATTTTGTGATAGATCTTGAGAAGATCTTTCCGACGCAACGAGGATCCCTTCAATCGGAGCAAGAACGCGAAAGCTATGAAGATTCAAAGTTCATGAGCTTGCGTTACAATTGCAGCGGTTACAAAGTGAAGTTGTGGGGTGACTTTATATGGAGTTGGGACCTTTGGGGTTGGGAAAATTCGTCACTCTACTGTAACAGCTGCAAATTGGTTGGGAACCACCAAGCTAGGTTGGCAAGGGTGGCCAACTTGGTTGGATTGGTTGGGAAGGGACAAATGTCAAAGTTGGGGTTCCTATAGGGAGGGAATCTTTGTGCTTATGGGGTTTCCTTGGTTGGGGACTCTCTTGGGACCTTCCCTCTCATCCGTCTCTTCTATCCCAACCTTTTTCTTGCTCCTCTAATTCCTTGTGAGATTCTTGAACTTTGATTGAACTTTTGAGATTGAGTTAAGTTCTCCTCCTACAGCTTACCCCCTAATGCGTCGAAAGCCATAGCGTCGCGAATACTTCATCAATCAACGTGATTCGAATTGGGAACGGTAGCTGCAATTAAGAGCTACAACATATCCAAGTTTTGCGATGTTCTAACGGCTAGTTTTTCGTCGATGTTGTTTCTTGTGAAGACGACTTTTCTGTCCAGAATTTCGGATATATATTTTTGAGTAATTCTAGCTCCTAAGTTCACCTAGACTCCGTCCTTAATCCTAACATTGGCAGCTGCTGGCGATGAGCTGGCGATGTGCTGGCGGCTAGCGGCTTCCTGGCAGCTTGCTGGTGGCTGCTAGCTGACGAACCAGCGGCGCACTCGCTGGTGGCGCTGCTGGCGGAGAGCTGGCTGGCGCTGCTTGCGGCGAGCTGGCTGGCGCTGCTGGTGGCGAGCTGGCAGGTAATGCTAGCGGCGAGCTGGCAAGCACGGCTGGCGGCTAGCTGGCTGGCGCTCCTTGGCAGTGAGCTGGCTGGCACTGCTGGCGGCGAGATGGCAGGTGCTGTTGGCGGCGAACTGGCAGGCACTACTAGCGGCTAGGTGGCAGGCGCTGCTGCTGGCGAGCTGGCAGGCACTGCAGGTGGCTAGCTGGCTGGCGCTGCTGCCGGCGAGCTGGCTGGCTATCACGCTGGCAGGCTGGCCGGCGCGCTGGCTGGCGACGAGCTGGTGGCGGCCAGCAGGAGCGAAACGTCGATCGAAGGGCGGGCGGGCAGGCTGACGCAGCTAGAGCTGGCAAGTGAGTTGGCTGGCTAGCGTGCGAGCTGACTAACGAGCACACTGGTTGGCTACGTACGAAACGAAGGGGGGGGGGGGGGGGGGAGGGGGGGCAGGGGGGGGGGGGGGGGAGGGGGGGCAGGGGGTGGGGTGGGCGGGTTTGCTACGAATAGCAAAATTATAGAGCGAGAATTGCGCGGAAAAAAAAAAAAAAAAAAAAAAACAAACAAACAAACAAACGTACTATAACGTAACTGTGGAAGCGTGGCGCTATGAAGATTTTCTAACCTAGGTCTCATACCATGTGAAACTAGCGAGACAGACGTTGACCAGAAAGTGGGGAAAGGAGTAGAGTGTAATCCCCTCTAATAGCTAACCTAGCTAGTCTAACTAGATATATATACTGTATATATATATATAAATAGCAATATGTGTTTGTTGACAGCTGGCATCCTCCATACATGTGTTTGACTCGTGAAAAAGCGAGATGTCAAAATACATGGATGTGTGTCCTAGTGACCACCACTATTTGTGCTATGTCAAGACTCCGAAAGAAAAGGTGGTGGTTAGGGGGCCTGTGGGGGAAGCAGTGGCACGTGCATTAGTTCACTCGTTGATTCGTGAAGTATAATCGAGATCTTCCTATAAAACATTTGCCTATTGTTAGTATGTGGGTGGTTGGAAACGTGGAAAACCAACATGAATGCTTATGACACTGGTTGAAAAGATTGGCTTCATTAAAAAAAGAAGAAGAAGAAGAAGAAAAAACACGTTTGAGGAAAAACCAATTTACTAGGCAGTTGGTGAGCCAGCGAATGGACGGCGAGCTGCTGGAAGCCCACATTACTGGTGAGCTGCCCCCCTCCCCCTCCTGAGTCTGTTGCTGCCAGTGCGTCGTCGGCGCAGCGCGAGGAGTACGCAGCTATAGCACCACCGTCTAGGTTACCTTGATCTCCCACGTCTGCATCACAAGGCACACCACGGTCTACTCATTGGTCTCCCTGCATCGCTCCCGACCCTCCCCGCCTCGGTAGCCTCCGCGTGCACCTCCTGCGTCGAGGGTCGGCAGCGCGCCGCCCCTCACTCCTCGTTTCCTCTGACCACAACTCCCCTATAGACTCTGCACTTGGACGTCTGAGGCCCCGCCCCGGTCCAGGGGCCTCATAAGGAGCGCTACTTCATGGCCGTCGTCGACGACTTCTCACGGTTCACCACGGTTTTCCTGTTGGAGCGGTAGGCTGACGTGCCCGACACCCTCTTCCCATGGCTCCGCTTCATCCCCACCCAGCGCTCCCTGCATGTGCTCCGTCTTCACTTCGACCGTGGTGGCGAGCTCGCCTCCGGTCGTCTTGGTGTGTTTTGTCGTGCGGAGGGCATCACCCAGACACTCACCCTTCCAGACTCGCCGGAACAGAATGGGGTAGCTGAGCGACGCATCGGCCTGGTCATCGAGGTGGCCCGCACCTCCATCCTCCATGCTGGTGGCCCCTATTTTCTGTGGCCATTCGCGGTGTGGTACGCAGCTCACTAGCTTAACCAATGGTCTCGCTCCTAACAGCCACTGGTTTCGCCAACCCTCCTCTGGATCTCCTGGTTACACGTCTACGCTCCATGTCAGAAGCTACATGGCTCACGTCCGCGCCACTGGCGTGGACAAGCTCTCAGTCCGCACTCTCCCTTGTGTCTTCCTAGGGTTCCTACTCGACTCTCTTCACTGGCTGTTCTACCACCCGTGATAGCACCGCTTCTTTCACTCTCGTGACGTTACAATCGATGAGTCAGTCTCCTTTTGTGTCGCTTTCCTTACCGTGGTGCTTGTGTTCCTCCTGCCCCTCTCTTTCTCTCCCCTCCTCCGTCTGCCGCTCCCCTCCCAACCCGCTCGGCCCCGTCTCGTGTCTCCCACTTGACTCCCCTACCCTCGGTTGGGCCTGTGGGGGATTCTGCTGACTCTGGAGGCCCATCTGGCTGGGGGTGCGCCTGACGCAGCTTCGGCATCCAGCCCCGGTGCCCAAGGAACCTCAGCAGCAGCAGCAGCGACGGGGGACCGTAGACTTTGCGGTTGTTGGATCTAGGGGTGCTTGTTCTCGGGGTGATGGTTTTGGGGGTGCTGTTTTTGGGGGTGCTAGTCTTGGGGGTGCTGGCTTGGAGAGTACATGCGGTGGCATTGGTGGGGCTGGGGGTTTCTGGTGTGGGCGAAGAAAAGCAGCAGCAGCAGCCGCAGTCTGCTCTTTGTCCCTCCTACAATGCCTCCCCTCCCACCTCCCCTCGTTTATGGCCCGCTGTTCCCCCTCCCGGACTCGACTCCGACTCGTTTCCCCACATGTCCTCCGCCGTCCCCTGTCGCCCACACGTGGGTGCGTCGTCCCCCTGGTGGTCGTCCTGTCTCTCCTCGTGCCCGTGCCCACCCTATGGTCCTTCGTTTTTGTGCTCCTCCAGTCCCCGTCCTACTGTCATCTCCCCAGTTGTCACTCCCGCTGTCCCTTGCTCCTCTCCCAGACTCTGCTCGCACTGCCCGTCCAGTCCTCTCCCGCTTGCTTGCCTCGCTTGTCACTGACCCTACCACTCCTTCTGCTGGTGTCTCTGCCCTTGTCGTTGCTGCCGTTAACTTTGTCGCGAGCCACCGCCTTGACTACGCCTCCGCTCTGGTCTCTAAACCTGCCTGTCCTCCGTCCGTCGGGGGTGCACCTGCCCCTGGCAGTGACATTCTAGAGGATAGGCAGTACGAGCTAGCTCTCCTTGCGGCTGCTGTACCTCATCTCTGCGCCATGCTTGTGTCCTCTGAGGGTCACCCAGACGCCCTGAACATCTCTACCCTGCTCTCGTACACGGAGGCGGTCTTGGGGCCCTGGGCAGCCCAGTGTATACAGGCCATGGAGGCTGAGATGACATCTTATAGATCCACGGGCACTTATGTCGACGCAGTTCCTCCACCCGAGGCAAACATAGTCGATGGCATGTGCATCTATAAGGTAAAGCGCCCGCTTGGAGAGCCGCCGCAGTTCAAGGCGCGGTATGTGGCCAGAGGCTTCAACCAGCATGAGGGTGTGGACTTCTTCCAGACCTTCTCCCCCACCCCAAAGATGACTAATCTTTGAGTGCTCCTCCGCATAGCCGCACAGCGTGATTACAAGCTCCACTCTCTAGACTTCTCGACAACCTTCTTGCAAGGCAGCCTGTACGAGCAGAACTACTTACGACGCCCACCAGGTTTCACCGGGTCCTTCGCTCCTAGGACCCAGCGGAGCCTGCGCCGCCCTGTTTACGGTCTGCGCCAGGCGCCCTATGAGTGACACGACACGCTCTGCACTACACTCGCGACTCTCCAATTCTTCCGGTCCTTTGCTGACCCATCGCTCTTTGTTCGTGCTGGTCAGACTCCGTTCAACATACTTGTGTACGTAGATGACCTTATCTTTGCTACTCTAGACTGAGTTGCACTGGCCTCAGTAAAGGCCGAGCTACTTAGGCAACATGCCTGCACAGATCTGGGAGGGCTACGGTGCTATCTGGGCTTGGGGACATCTCGTGACTGTGGAGCGTGCACTGTCACACTCTTCCAGTCCTATATGGTGCAGCATATCCTCGAGAGGTTCGGCCTTCAGTTCTCGTCGGTACAGCCCTCTCCTTTGCGTGTGGACCACAAGCTCTCAACTCCAGTTTCTGGTGAGCAGGCCGAGCCTAGTGGTCCACACGAAGAGTTAGTAGGGTGCCTCATGTACCTGATGATGTGCACTCATCTAAATGAAGCGTACCCTCTCAATATCATTGCTCGATTTTGTTTCGACTGGCAAACACCGACCAAAGCACTGATCAGCTGCCAAGAGGGTGTTACGGTACCTGTTGAGTCTCACAACTGAATGAATAATGAGAGAGAGAGATTACAGGTGAATATATCTAAGTGTTGTACCCTCTAAGAGGTGACCCTATACAGTCTATGCAAACATAAGAGATACACATGTTTGACACACCCCCTAGACTGCATAGGGGCAGGTCCTGAACAAGCAGCTCAGGGCGGCACTACTAGTCCAGCCACTGAGACAAGGGTCTAAAGACCAGTCAGAAGGAGTACAGGCAAGGCAAGAACAAGACCAGGGCGGCACTACTAGTCCAGCCACTGGTAGAGGACACAAGTCCAGTCTGAGTACATATAGATATATAGGACAGTACAAGGTCAAGGTCCTAGCAAGTGAGAGGCTACAGGAACTAGACCGAGCTGTACACAGTGCCGCTAATGATCTTTAGGCGCAAGCGCCTTCGTAAAGATATTAGCTGTGTTGGCACCGGAGGCTAGGTGTACTAGGGGGGAGACGAGCCAAGGACGAGTCCGGCGGAGGGAACACCGGGCCGTAGACGGGAAGAGGGGGAGACGGCAGGAGAGGAATAGACGCAGGGTAAGGGGACGGAAGGCCGAGCAGGCGAAGGGCGGACACCGGCGGGGACTGTTGCTGCGGTGGCACAACGCCGACACCAGGACCGCAAGCTGCTCCTTGGCTACCACCGGCACACTCCACGCCAGCACCCCCAGAGGAAACACCCCCAGAGCCCAAAATCCCTCGAGCACCGGGACCACCCCCAGGGCCACCGGGACTAGAACCCACTCCAACGCCAGCACCCCCAGAGTCAACGAACTGCTGCTGCGACGGCGGCGGCAGCGACAACGACGGGTGCGGCGGCGGCGGCGGAGGTGACGACGGCTGCAACAGCAGAGGCGACAGCGGCGGCAGAGGTGGTGGAGGAGGGGACGCCTGGGGAGGGGCAGCCGGCGCGGACTGCGTCGCAGGACCACCAGAGTCAGAAGACTCCTCAACCGGGACCACCGACGGAAGAGGGGTGACGTGGGACACACCAAAGGGGGCACGCCGGGGAGGGGGAGGGGGGGGGGCAGGGACCACCGGGGAAGGAGTGACCAGGAACAGGGGGGGGTAACTGGGGGACCGCGGTGGGGGAAGCGACGGTAGAAGGAGACGGACTCGTCAAAGGTGACGTCGCGAGAGTGAAAGAAGCGGTGAGACGGCGGGTGGTAAAAGTGCCAGTCGGACGCGTCAAGGGGAAAACCTAGGAAGACGCAGGGAAGGGTGCGGGCAGTGAGCTTGTTCGTGCCGGAGGCACGAACGTGGGCAAGGCAGCCGCAGACGTGGAACGCAGACGCGTCACCAGGAGACCCAGTCCAAAGACGGGTCGGCGAAACCTGCGGCTGCTGAGGGTGCGGCCACAGGTTAAGCTGGTGAGAAGCGTAGCGCACGGCGAACGGCTACAGAAAATGGGGTGCACCAGCATGGATCATGGAGGTGCGAGCAACCTCCATGACCAAGCCGATGCGTCGCTCAGCGACCCCATTTTTCTGTGGGGAGTCCGGAAGGGTGAACGTCTGGGTGATGCCCTCCGCACGACAGAAGCGACCAAGGACACCTGAGGCAAACTCGCCACCATGGTCTGAGTGAAGGCGCAAGACATGGAGACCTCGGTGGACACGCGCAGAGACAAGCCAGGGGATGAGAGCATCAGGCACGTCGACCTTCCGCTCCAGGGGAAAGACTGTGGTGTAGCGAGTGAAGTCGTCGACAAGCACGAGGAAGTAGCGCTCTCGAAGCGGCCCATGGACGGGGGCGGGGCCCCAGACGTCCATGTGCAAGGTCTGCAGCGGCGCGGCGGTAGGGGGAAATGAGGAGGAGTGAGGGGCACGGCGAAGCCGACCCTCTACGCAAGGCGTGCAAGGTGGGGCGGGGGAGGAGGGAAAAGCAGGGAGAGAACCAGGGAGACCAAGGATGAGACCGTGCTGGGACATGTGACGCAGACGCGGGAGCGCAGGGTGACCTAGGCGGTGATGCCAAAGGAGAGTCGGGTGAGTGAGTGACTGACAGGAGCAGGCAGCAGCAACCTAGGTAGACGCAGCCACCTGAAAGGGCGCCCCAGCCGGGGGGGTCATGGTGTCCAGGGTGAACAGGCCGGACACCGGGTCCCGGGGGAACGTGGACAAGGGGGCACCTGTGGCGGCCTCGGTACAGACAGCATACTGCTTGTGGCCTGGGAACGTAGTGGTGACGCCAAGGTCCTGGAGGCAGCCGACACCAACTAGGTTCCTGGAGAACGAGGGGATATGCAGACCTGTGAGAGAGCCTGAAGGAACCGCCGGACAAGGAAGGGTGGTGGAACTACGGGCGACTACCGGACCGCCGGAGGGGTCAGCAAGAGAAATGGCAGCAGGAACAGGAAGCGGCGTCATGGTACTGAAGTCGCGGAAGAAGCACCGGGAAGCGCCAGAGTCCAAGGTGAAGGAAAGCGAAGCAGTGGCGTCCGGCGGCGGCTGCTGCGACTGCTGCGGCTGCTGCTGCTGCTGCTGCAGAGGCGGCTGCTCAGCTGAACCGGGCAGGGTCCCCTCGTCCGCTCCAGTACCAGACAACTTGACTCCACCACCAGCCCCGCCTGCACCCCCTCCTCCTCCGCCGCGCCCAGCCTTGGGGCGGCGGCCCTTCCCCGGACGGAACTGCGCTGCAGCAGCAGTCTCAGCCACAGCGGCAGAACCGTCGGAGAAGGTACACTGAGCGAGGGCACAACCCTGAAAGATAGGGACCGGCACAGTACCGCTCGCCTGGGCGATGGAGCGGTGGCGGGTCTCAATAACAGTCAGGGTGTCCACAATGTCGGTGAGGGTGAGCTCACCGGGGTGAATGCTAAGGAAGCGGTCACGGGCGGCGGCAAGGCGGTCAGGGAGGCGGGTGGCAAGCAGGTAGAGGGTAGAGGTAATGGGCGGCTGGTGGGCTCGAAGCTGTGCGTCAGTGCAGGCAGCACGCCAGGTCTCATCTATCATGCGCAGGTGGAAAGCGGGTGGCCATCCTGCTGCTGGCCAGTGAGGTGGCGGCGGAGGTCGGCGAGCCACGCCTCGAACTCCAGAGGCTGGCCTTCAGCGTCGAAGCGAAGCTCCGCCGCCATCAGGAGCAGTGCAGGACTGTACAAGGCGGTACAGTGTGGTGCAGGGCAGTGCAGTGCGGTGCAGCGCGGTGGAGTGCGGTACAGGGCGGTGCAGTGCGGTACCGTGCGGTGCAGGGCGGTGCAGGTGAGGGGGAACTGTACCAGGAAGAGTGCAGGGCCGGAGCAGGCACGACGAGCGGGCCGCACACAGCTCGGGGCAGGACGGGCGCGGGGGCCAGGAGCAGCGGGCACCAGACCGGCGGGACGAGCGCAGAGCCGACGGGGCGGGCGCGGGGCTGGCTGGGACGGGCGCGGGGCCGGCTGGGACGAGCGCGGGGTCGGCTGAGACGGGCGCAGGGGCCGAGCGGACAGGTTGCGGAGGTCACGAGGGTGGGTGTGGGGCCGGCTGGGACTGGCGCAGGGGCCGACGAGGACGAGCACAGGGGCCGCTAGGGCGGGCGCTGGGGCGGGCACGAGGGACCGCTAGGGCGAGCGCAGGGGCCGCTAGGGCGGGCGCTAGGGCGGGCACGAGGGGCCGCTAGGGCGAGCGTGGGGGGGGCCTCTAGGGCGGGCGCTAGGGCGGGCACGAGGGGCTGCTAAGGCGGGGCACTAGGGCGGGCACGGGGCCGGCTAGGACGGGCACGGGCGAGGGGCCGCTAGGGCGGGCACGGGCGTGGGGCCGAGAGGGCGGGCACGAGGGGGCCGCTAGGGCGGGCACGGGGCCGGTTAGGATGGGCGCTAGGGCCGAGGGGAGGTGGCGCGTGGGTCGCGACTAGGACGGGCGCGGCTAGGGCGGGCGCGACTAGGGCGGGAGGGTAGGTCCTAGGGCGGAAGCGTGGGTAGGCGGGGACCTACCTACTGCTGATACCATCTCAAAACTGAATGAATAATGTGAGAGAGAGAGAGTACAGGTGAATATATCTAAGTGTTGTACCCTCTAAGAGGTGACCCTATACAGTCTATGCAAACATAAGAGATACACATGTTTGACAGTGAGTACATCAGCACTGGGGCTTGTGCTAGGAGGACAGGAGCCTGTGGTCCTCACTGGACACAAAGACGCATTGTGGGCTGACAACTTGGAGAATCTCAGGCTCTCATAGGGCTACTGCTTTAGTCTTGGTGCGGGTGCAGTCTTGTGGCAGTCCACTAGGTCGTCGTTTGTTGCTCGGTTTAGTTGTGAGGCAGAGATCTACGCTGGTGCTATGGCCGCTCAAGAGCTATTCTGGCTGAAGTTCGTGCTCATTGACTTAGGTGAGCAGCCTAGGTCTGCCCCGGTCATGTTTGCTGATAACAGAGCCATGATCCTCCTGTGTCAGGAGGCTCGACTTGAGGGTAAGGCCAAGCACATCCAGCTGTGGTACTTCCTGCTGCGTGAGCTGCAGCAGCGCAGCCAGGCGCGGGTAGTACAGTTGGCCTCAAAGGCCACCCACTGCAGATATCTTCACGAAAGCCCTTGGGCCTTGTGACCATCAGCGGTTGTGTACTCAGCTTGTTCTAGTCCTAGTTGCTTCTCCCAACGAACCCAATAGATTCTCGACATCACTATTTCCCCCAAAGTTTCTCAATTTCTCAAGCTAAACATCGGCTGCCGAAATAGTTGCGAAATAGTTTGGCATCGTTCCCATCGGCCTCACGACTCATTTTCATCATGACATGATATGTTGATGCAGATCATGCTATTGACACCGACTATAGGCCTTCGTGTACAGTGTTCATCTTCAAGCTTGAATCAGGTGGTGTCATTTCCTGGAATTCAACAAAATAGGAGGTTATCGCACTTTCGTAGCCAAAGCAAAATTCATTGCAGCAAGCTCTGCTGTTCGCGAAGGACTTTATCTTCAAGAGTTATTTCAAGAGGCGATAATCGCAACGACTCGAAACTTCAAGTTACTCTCAGACGACAGTATTGCTCCAACCTGTTTGGAATCTGCAAACGAGACGACACCTACCTAGAGACATACACTCACGAATGAAGGGAGTGTTGAATTATACTCAATAGAGGTAGTACTTCAGCATTCTTAATAATAGTTAGTCTGTACTTGTAGCGCCATACCTCATATGGAAGCACGCGTATGATAACGTCAGCACTAGCGAGTCAACGCGTGAACAGTAGATTTCGCACGTATAGTCAGCCGAAGGGTCCCACCACTCTCAGTCACACAAACCATCACTACTCATGTCACGCGAACAGTCGCGATATTCTACGAACAGTTATATCCCGAATAGGCATTTTCTAGACTATAAATATGTCAGTTTTATCCATTATTATTATCCTTGTTATTTCAGAGATTTCCTTTGCCATGTGTTAAGTCTTCCGCTGACTTCTACTCTTGGTTCAACCAACTCTAGATCCTGACCACCCTAAACTTGTGGTTTACTTTAATAGAATCGACGAATCTAGGATTGGCGCATATACGCCATATGTAAATCAATAACTGCCCGACGACAATGACACATCCCAAGTGAACAAGGCATTGGGAGCAAACAGGTATAGAACTAGAACAAAAATAAAAAGAACTGCTCGCCATTTGACTGCCCAATACTTAAGTCTCGGTATTGTTACCTAGCGGTGCAGATTGGCGCACCGCTATGGTTTCAACAGCTACCCGTCTGTTGCACTCACACACCACCCTCGTTCAATCGAGCTGGACGTGTCCCCCAACCAATCCAGATGTCGTGCGAGGCGACACGTCCTGTCCGACCGGACTCATAACAAGAGTCGCCCAGATCCGCGTTGTTGCACTACGCAGATCCAGCTTTGTGGGTCTAGATCCAACTTTGAGTAGATCCAACTTCGTAGGAAACTGCTCTGATAAATCGGTGTGGCCTAAGAGTGTCTTCCTTCGAACCTCTTCCCATGCAGCTTGTTCCCAGACTCGCGCGCTACAGTGTCGTGAATTTTGACACGAACTTGTTCTGTGCGGTTCCGAGGGGTGCGACTCGAGGTTAGGCTTGCCGAGATTCACGAGCGTGTTTTGGGACCTCTTTTCAGACAAATATATTTCCAGTCACTGGTGAATCTGTACAGTGCAATATCAACACAATCTGTTTTTATGCAGTTTAGAACGGTGGAACGCAAATCTGAAACAGACAATTCCTGAATCGGGGTTCGGGGACTACGCTCTCGAGGTATCGCGGGAGTCTGGGAAGGGGTTGCCTGGAAAGAGGCTCGTAGGGACACGCTCTTAAAAAAATCTAGGGGCCTGGCTGGCCAGGAGATTGCTGTATGAATGGATATCAATCCAGGGTTTGGATAGAGTTCAATTGTATTTAAGTATGAATACTGTTACCCTTGGGATCGGAAGGTCGGTTGCGCTCCAGGTTCCAGCTCGATGGTGTGATCGTGTGGTCGTTTGGGTGGTAGAATGGGCAGCAGGTCATCAGGAAATAAATTCTCGTGCTTGCGCATTATCTTCGCCAAGCCCGCAGATACAGCAGCACACAACTTCTCGAGGTCGGTCTGTTAAGCCACATCCGTAGATGCGATTCATCGGACGGCGTGGACGTCCACGTCTTCCGCCATCACTCACTTGATGGTCACGTGATTGGCAACTGTTGACTGGGGGTCAGTTGATTTCTACTTCGACAGCCGTTGCCACTCGCCACCCCACATCAAGCAAAGTTTGTCGTTCCTCCAATCCAGCTCTACGTAAGGACCACTAGGCTCTACTGACTCCTCAAGAACTGGAGCCGAAAGCCTGTGGTCTACTGGCAGAGGTGTGGGCTGTGCGGAGGAGAACTGAAAACCAAACCTCTGAAGGACCTGGCGCACCAAGTGTGACTGTGTAAGAGTGATGGTGCACGCTGCTCTGTCCCTGGAGATCTGCAGGCCAAGGTAGTGGAGCAGCTCTCCCAGGGCAGTACAGATGTGTCTCCTCAGCAGCTCAGCCTTCACGGAGGCCAGTGCGTCTCTGTTTGTAGTGGAGAAGACCAGGTCGTCTACATAGACAAGAATGTAGAACGGAGTCTGGCCAGCACGAAGGAAGAGCAAAGGGTCTGCAGAGGACGGAAAGAACTGCAGGTCAGCTAGCGTAGCATGCAGCGTGTCGTGGCACTCACAAGGCGCCTGTCGCAACCGAGGAGCCACTGGGACCCAGGAGGGCAGGTACCGGTGAAGCCCTGAGGACGGCGCATGTAGACCTGCTCGTGTAGGCTGCCCTGAAGAAAAGCAGTGGAGAAGTCGAGGGAGTGAAGCTCATAGTCAAGATGTGCTGCTACGTGTAGCAGCGCCCGAAGAGTAGTTATCTTTGGGGTCAGGGCGAAGGTCTGAAAGAAGTCCACCCCCTATTGTTGACTGAAGGCTCTAGCGACATAGCGCGCCTTGAACACAAGCGACTCTCTAAGAGGGCGCTTCACCTTGAAGAGCCACTAGCTGTCGACTACGTTCACCCTGGTTGGGGGAACAGCGTCGACATAGGTGACGGTGGATCTCCAAGATGCCATCTCCTGCTCCATGGCAGCTATCCACTAAGAGGCCCAGGGTCCCGAGGTGGCCTCAGCGTAGGTGCGACGGGTCGGGATGTCAAAGGCGTCTGGGTCACCCTCAGGGACTAGCAGCATGGAACAGAGATGGGGAGCAGTCTCCGACAGGAAAGTGAGCTCGTACTGCTTGTCCTCTAGGACGTGACTGCCTAGGGCAGGAGCACCCCCAACAGACAGAGGACGGGCAGGGTCAGAGACCAGAGTAGAGGCGTACTCAAGGCGGTGGGTAGAGGCAAAGGCAGCGATAGCTGCGGCAAGAGCATCAAGACTCGAGAGAGGGACAGACGGGTCGGTAACAAGGGAGGCAGGACCCAAGGAACAAGAGGACGAATAGCATGAAGGTAGTCAGAGGGGGAGGCGCAACAGCGAGCGAGGACGGAGGAGGAAAGGCAGGAGGGGAGGACGAGACGCGTAGGAACGAAGCAACATGGGGTGCGAACGCTGAACAGGCGAGACAGGACGAGCACGAGAGGGACGGCGAGACAAGACGTGAGACGAAGACGTCGGGTCAGGAGATAGAGGAGGAGAAACAAGAGTGGAACAAGGTGGGAAACGGGCCAGGGACGAGTCCGGCGAAGGAAACACAGGACCGTGGACAGGAAGGGGAGGAGGTGGCAGGGGAGGCATAGGCGAGCGGTCGGGGGAGGGAAGGCCGAGCAGGCGGAGGGCGGACACCATCGGCGACTGTGGCTACTGCTGCACGACGCCGACACCTGGACCACCAGCTGCACAACGGCTACCTCCGGAACACTCCACACCAGCACCCCCAGAACGAGAACCCTCTCCAGCGCTGGTGCCACCCCCAAGCTCGCCAGGACAAGCCACGAGAGGAACCCCAGGACTAGCACCCTCCTCAACGCCAGCACCCCCAGAGTCCACGAACGGTTGCGGCTACAGCGATGGCAGCAGCTGCTGCGGCAGCGACGACGGCGGCCGCTGCGGCGGCGACGACTGTGACGGGGGAGGAGGAGACACGGGGGGAAGGATAGGCGGTGCAAACTGTGCCGTGGGGCCACGAGAGTCAGCCGACTCCTGGACCGGGACAACCGACGGGAGGGGAGTGACGTGAGACACACCAGACGGAGCAGGACGGGGAGGGAGGTGAGCAGGGGCAACTGGGGGACTGGGAACCAGAAACAGGGGAGGGGAAATCGGGAGACCTTGGTGGGGATAACGGTGGTAAATGGAGACAGACTCGTCGCAAGTGGCGTCACGAGAGTGAAAAAAGCGGTGAGACGGCGGGTGGTAAAAGTGTCAGTCAGACGAGTCAAGGGGGAAACCGAGGAAAACACAAGGGACAGTGCGGGCAGTGAGCTTGTTCGTGTCAGAGGTACGAACATGAGCGAGGCAGCCCAAGACGTGGAACACAGATGCGTCACCAGGGAACCAGGTCCAAAGGAGGGTCTGCGAAACCTGTGGCCGCTGGGAGCGTGGCCAAAGGTTAAGCTGGTGAGCGGCGTAGTGAACGGCGAACGGCCACAGAAAATGGGGTGCACCGGCATGGATCATGGAGGTACGAGCCACCTCCATGACCAAACCGATGCGTCGCTCAGCGACCCCATTCTGCTGCGGGGAGTCCGGTAGGGAGTACGACTGGGTGATGCCCTCCGCACAACACAACTCCAAGTCGACCAGAAGCGAACTCGCCGCCACGATCGGAGTGGAGACACAGCACAGGGAGACCGGGGTGGAGGCACGCAGCTACGACCCACGGGATAAGAACGTCAGGCACGTCGGCCTTCCGCTCCAGGGGAAACACCGTGGTGTAGCGCGTGAAGTCGTCAGCGAGTACAAGAAAGTAGCGCTCGCGACGCGGTCCAGAGACAGGGGCTGGGCCCCAGACGTCCAAGTGCAGGGTCTGAAGCGGTGCAGTTGCAGGGCAAAGCGAGGAGGAGTGAGGAGCACGGCGCATCCATCCCTCGACGCAGGGCGTGCATGGCGGCGGATGCGAGGGAGGGAGAGCAGGGAGCGATGCAGGGAGGCCTAGGACGAGACCGTGCTGAGACATGTGACGCAGATGCGAGAGCGCGGGGTGACCTAGGCGGTGGTGCCACAGAAGCGACAGGTGAGTGGGTGACCGACATGAGCAAGCCACAGCAACCTGGGTGGACGCAGGACCGGAGGAGGACGCGCCTGCTAAGGGGGGAACAATTTCCAGCGTAAACAGGCCACACACAGTGTCCGGGGGGAACGTTGCAAGGGGGGCACGTGAGGCGGTCTCGGTACAGACCAGGGAACGTAGTGGTGACGCCGAGGTCCTGAGGACAGCCGATACCAACTAAGTTCCTGAAAACGAACGGATGTGAAGCCCTGTAAGGGAACCCGAGGGAATCGCTGGACCGGGAAGGGTAGTGTAGCTCCGAGAAACTTCTGGACCAGAGGAGGGGTCAGCAAGCGCGACAACGGCAGGTGCAGAAAGCGGCGTGAGGGTGGCGTGGTCGCGGAAGAAGCAGGCTGACGCACCGTAGCCTAGAGTAAAGGCCAATGAAGCTATAGTGGCTGACGACGGAGGAGCAAGGGTAGAGCCTAGGCTAGACAAAGAGAGCTGTCCTACGCCTGACGCAGCAGGGGAGTCTGGACTACATACAGGTGCTACGCCTAAGCTAGAGAACACAGAGTAATAAGATCCGAAAACACTCGAAGTGTCAGCGTACAGAGAATGCAGAGCAGAACTAATCTGATCCATGACTAAGTCATACACAGGCACACCGTGGCGTAGCAGACTGGGCTAATCAGGGAGGTCCGGGGCTGGACCGAAGCGGCGACGGAAGAGGTCGTCGAGGCGGCGGAAGCAGCAGGCAGTCAGGTGCGGGCGGTGGCACACCGTGCCACAGAAGGGCACGGGAGCAGGTACTGATAGCTCACAGAACCGAAGCCGCCGATGGACGCCGAGCTGCGAGGGCCACCACCGCGACCACCACCTCCTGGGGCTCTTGGCCACCCCTGCAGGAGGCGAGCCCATGGCTACTATTGCTGCTGCTACTGCTGCTGCGGTGGCTGCTGCTGCTGCTGCTGCGGCTGTGACTGCTGCTGCTGCGTTTGCGATGACTGCTGCTGCTCTTGGACACCAGCTCCAACCAACTCGTCAGAACCACTGTCCCCACCACCACCACCACTAGCGTCACTACCACGTCCTCCCTTGGGGCCACGGCGGCCCCGGCGCTGACTCTGCTGCGGGTAAGCTGCAGCTGCTGTCTCAGGTGCATGGGCAATCGTGGCAACTGCGGCGGCGTCGTCAGCGTACGTGCACTGGGAGGGAGCACAGCCTTGAAAGATAGGGACTGCCGCAACACCGCTCCACTGAGCTATAGTGCATTGGCGAGTCTCTATCTCAGACAGAGCAGTAATAAAGGCAGTCAGGGTGAGGTCCGCAGGGTGCTAACTACTGAAGTGGTCGCGGGCAATGGCTAAACGGTCAGGCAGGCGCATGGCAATGAGGTACAGGGTAGTGTAGAAAGGCGGGGGGAAGGTAGTGAGCTGTGCGGCAGAGCTAGGCAGCGCGGTAGCTGGTCTCTAGTGCACGGAGGTGAGTAGCGAGGTCAGCTACAGTGGGGAAAGTGAAAAGATCAGGGAAGAGCATGGGTAGGATCAAGCGGCAAGCACAGGCGCAAGCAGGTGTGGAGTAACGCTCAACTATTGAAGCAAGGAATTCCTTGGCGTTCGCGACAGCGGTGAAGCGTGGACGCTTAGACGGGGGAAGGGCATGGCTAATGTCAAGCTGCGCTACAGCATCGCGAGAATCCCAGACAGTGCGAGCGAGCGCAGCAGCAGCAAAGGCCTTGCTCTCAGCAGTGGTAGGGTCAGCAGGGAGGGGATCGGACGCAGGGGGGCGGAGGAGCAAGCCATCAACATGCATAGCCACGGAATGCCCATCCTGTCGCTAACCTGTCAGGTGGTGGCGGAGGTCGACGAGCCAGGCGGTGAAATCGATCACGTGCCCCTCAGCGTCCAAGCAAAGAACGGCGTCCGCCATTGCACAGTGTGACAGCGTCACAGCGGCTCGGCCGCGCAGTGGCACAGCGACACGGCGGCTCTGGGGCTCGGCGGCTCGACGGCTCGGTGGCACGGCGGCTCAGGGTCACGGCGGCTCGGCTGCACAGCTGCACACCGACACGGCTGCTCAGTGGTTCGGCGGTAGGGTGCTCAAGCGGGGGAAACAGGGCGGGAGGGCGAGGAGGGCCGGAGGCGTGCAGGGCCGGTAGGACGAGAGGGGCCGGCGAAGAGCTAGGGGCCAGGAGCGCGTGGCAGGGGCCAAGGAGGTGACCGGCGGGCGCACGACTAGGAGCAACGGCCGACTAGGGCGCAAGGGGAAGTCTAGGGCGCGAGGGGCCAGCTGGGGCGCAAGGGGCCGGCGGAGGTGCGAGGGGCCAGCGGGGGTGACGAGGGGCCAGCGTGGGCGGGAGGGGCCAGCTCGTGCGCAAGGGGGTGACAAGGGCTCGAGGGGCCCGCTAGGGCGCGAGGGGCTGGCTAGGGCGCGAGGGGCCGGCTAGGGCGCGAGGGGCCGGTAGGGGCGCGAGGGGCCGGTAGGGGCGCGAGGGGCCGGCTAGGGCGCGAGGGGCTGGTAGGGGCGCGAGGGGCTGGTAGGGGCGCGCCGGGCCGGCTAGGGCGCGAGGGGCGGGTAGGGGCGCGAGGGGCCAACGAGGGCGGTAGGGGCCCGCTAAGGCGCGAGGTGCCCGCCAAGGCGTGGGGAGCCAGCTAGGGCGCGAGGGGCTAGCTAGGGCGCGAGGGGCGGCGAGGGCACGAGGGGCTAGCGAGGCGCGGTAGGCTAGGGCGCGGGGCGGAAGCGGGTGGGTGGACCTACCTACTCATCATATCACGTTAACTAGAATGAATGATGAATACAACAGAGAACAAGGGAGATATAGTGTTGGGGTTGTTCCCTCTAAGAACATACACCTATCTAGCCTATAACTTCTACATAACAATATATGTATATATTGATACACGGGGCTGAAGACAAGCACAGCTAGCCTAGCAAGGGAACCTCGAGGAGGGCCACGAAACACACGCCAGGTGGTCTGGGCGCCTCGGAGTTCAGAAATGTCAAACGCAGGCCTCAAATTTGAAGGGTGTTTCACCCTAATTTCCCTTGCCAGCGGCAGCTTTTTCAGGATCACCCTGATTTTGTAAGGGCATTTTTTCGTAACCTTTGGTAAAAAAGTGTAAGATTATTTTTACCCTGCTGCAGTAAGAGTACTTCTATTTCTACCCTGATTAGACAGGGTATTGTCGAAATCACACTGAAACAGAAGAATGACCCGCATATTCGACAAGTTTCTGTGTCCAGCTGGCGTCGCACTGCATGTGTGATTTTGGCGAAGGGCCAATCAGGCCCCTCACACCTGCTCCAGCTCGTGTCGGACTGCATCTTTGAATTTGTCGAAGGGCCAGTTAGTCCCCTCACACCTGCTCCAGCTCGCGTCGGACTGCATGCTTGATTTTGTCGAAGGGCAAGTTATTCCCCTCACACCTGCTCCAGCTCGTGTCCGACTGCATGCTTGATTTTGTCGATGGGCCAGTCACGCCTCTCACACCTGCTCCAGCGTGACTCAGACTACAGAACGTGCGTCATTTTGGTAAAGGGGCAGTTACGCCGAGTACATGGGTTGCGCAACTAATCGAGGTTGTGCAATCTTGTCTGGTTACCGAGGGCGTTGAACCTCGCACGATATGTGAAAGATGGGCTGGACTGAATTTAGTTGGGTTATTTAGCCAGTGGCGCAACCCGCGTTGTTGTCTCGAAGCAAAGCGGAACCCATGTACCACGCCCTCTCATGTGCTCCAGCTCGCCTCGGACTTCATGTGTGATTTTAGTGAAGGACCAATAATGTCCCTTACACACGCTAAGAAAGCTAGAAAATTGCAGGTTACTGTGCAGTGGACAGGGTGATACTTTTAGAACCCTTTACATTCAAGATACTCATCATTTTTTTTAACAGATTTACCCTGATTTTCAAAGGGTGACGAAAATTTTACCCTAAGAGACAGGGTAATTTTTTTTAGGTACACTGATTACTAAGGGTGCCCCTAAACCAATTTTGAGCCTTGGTCGGACGCGACTCCAAACAAAGGCTTGGGGATCTCTGACCTAGTTCTGGACCTCAGTTGTCGGGCCGAGCCAGGACTTCCGTAGTTCAGGGATATACGCGGTGTTAGTGAGGGCTCGCTAAGGAAAAATATATTCTTTACAAATACACCAAACCAAACCAATCGATACAATACAGTAAGTACGATTAGAATGCAATAATGATTTTACCACTGTGAGAAACCTAGAACATATCCCTGTTGGGATTGTACTCACTAGAAGCACACACCTAGGCTAGCCTATAAATCCTACATACATAATATGTATAAGTTGACACACCCCCTAGGCTAGATAAAGGGTGGTGCTAAGCAAGAAGCACACAGCTCAGGGTGGCACTACTAGTCCAACCACTAAGGCAGGGGTCCAGAGACCAGTCAGCAAGAGTACAAACAAGACTAAAGCAAACCAGGGTGGCACTACTAGTCCTGCCACTGGAGGCAAGGCCACAAGGCCAGTCAGACAGGTATATATAGTAGAGAGTACACAATCAGGGTCCTTACAAGTGAGTGGCTACAGGAACAAGACCAAGCTGCACACAGTGCCGTTGATGATCTTTAGGCGCAAGTGCCTTCGTAAAGCTATGTTGGCACCGGAGGCCAAGTGAACCACGCGGGCCTGGTGACGCTGCTGTAGCTCGCGCAGGAGGAAGTACCGCAGCTGGATATGCTTCGCTCTACCCTCAAACCGAGGCTCCTGACACAGGAGAATCATGGCCCTGTTGTCAGCGTACAGGACCGGGGCAGAGCTAGGCTGCTCACTTAAGTCTGTGAGCAAGAAGGTCAGCCAGCGGAGCTTCTGTGCCGCCATGGCAACGACATAGATCTCAGCCTCACAGCTAGACTGAGCAACAGATGACGAGCGAGTGGATCTCCAAAAGATAGCACCCAAACCAAGGCTAAAACAGTAGCCCTGAGACGACCTGAGAGTCTCAGAGTCGTCTGCTCAGGAAGCGTCTGTGTGCTCAGTGAGAACCACTGGCCTGCGTCCTCCAAGCACTAACCTCATGCCCGATGTACTTGCTAGATATCGCAAATCCCTCTTAGCGGCCGACCAGTGCGGTGGTCGGTGTCTGCCGGTGGCCACAAAGCGAGCCAGGATGCTGCAGGTCTATTAGCGTGGCACGCAGCGTGTCGTGCCACTCGCGGGGAGCCTGGCGCAGGCCGTAGACCGGGCGCCTGAAAAGCCACTTGTCACAGGATCGAATGTGTCGAGGAAAAGGTTGCACTATCGATCAGTACAAGGGGCTTTTATACTTCCAGAGTACATCAGGTAACCAGGTTTATCTTATCCTAAGGGAATGGACCCTTCTAGAAGATAGAATCACCCTGCGTATAGCCACGCGAGGCTATTGGCTTTAAGGGATTACGGCAAGATTACGCCAGATAGCGCACCAGTACATCCCAAGCTTGGTCGGTGATATAATTATTATAGCAGGATAACCAAAGGTTAATGGAAAAGGGAGAATAGGAAACCAAATGAGATGAGATAAAAAGAGGAATGAAAATAGGACGGAAAGAGAAGAAGGGACAAGTGGCGTAACGGGGTCGTACTCTCACACTTCCCCCCCTCAAAGCTGGGTGGTAGAAGTAACACCCTGCTTGACAAGGTAGTCATGCAGAGGACGACGGGCGTTACCCATGTTGCACTCAGGGACCCAGTTGTCCTCAGAAGGATCATAACCCTTCCAACGGATGAGAAACTCCACGGCGCCATTCCGACGTCGGCGGTGTGCAAGCACGGACTCGACCTCGTACTCGGGTTCATTCTTACGAGGACGGGCGGCGGCGGCGGTGGTTGGCGTCCGACGAAGAGCATGTTTGGATCCCGATAGGGCTTTAGAAGTTGGACATGGAAGGCGTTGTGAATCTTGCAGGTAGCCGGCAGGCGCAATCGGAAGGAAACAGGAGTGACCTGTGCTTCAACGAGGAAAGGCCCACAGAAGCGAGGTCGAAGTTTAGATGGGAGGTGGCTGATGTCCAGGTTGCGGGTGTCAAGAAGCACCTGGTCTCCCACCGTGATGGTGTGATCGTTGTGATGGCGATCGGCCTGGTGCTTTTGTTGCTGCTGAATGTCGAGGAGGCGCTTGTGGGTCCGATCCCAAAGCTGATGCATGGTTGTGATGAAATCATGTGCAGGTTGGACTGTAGCGGATGTGGTCGGTTTCTGTGGTGTGAGTGGGTGTCGTCCGTAGCAGAGGAAGAACGGCGTCTATCCAGTAGCGGCATGTGTAGCGTTGTTGTAAGCAAACTCCAGAACGGGCAGGTGCAGGTCCCATTTGGAGATCTCGTCCTTGCAAGCTGCTCGGAGGAGTTGCTCAACAATTTGGTTGATGCGCTCGGTCTGTCCGTCTGTCTGCGGATGGTAGGCGGATGACATGGCGAGTTTGGTTCCGAGAAGAGACATAAGTTCCTTCCAGAACTTGCTGGTGAACTTGGGGTCTCGGTCGAACATGAGTGTGGTTGGAATGCCATGCTGTGAGATGATGTAACGAACGAAGAGTTGTGCTGTCTCCTCGGTGCGTGCCGTCGTGTGTGTCGGGATGAAGTGTCCCATTTTGGAGAACTTGTCGATGACGACAAGGATTGCGTCATGACCGCTGGTGGTAGGTGGTTACCCGGTGATGAAGTCCAGGCGAACCACTTGCCATGGTTGTTCTGGGTCAGGAAGAGGCTGCAGTAGTCCCGCCTTTTTTGGCTTGCTGCTCTTCATCCCCTAACATGTATCACACGAGGTGACGAATTTCTGTACGTCATCTGCCATGTGGGGCCAGTAGTAGTGTTTGGCGATACCGGTAAGCGTCTTGTTGCTACCGAAGTGTCTAGCGTATAGGACGTCGTGGTATTCTTCGAATAGTAACTGGCGCAAAGGAGGGTAATTGGGTACCCAGATCTTCGTTGCTCCTTTCCGGTACGCGATGTCACTGTCCCACTGTAGCAAATGTCGCTTTTCTGCCAAGGGAATTTCTGGGTCGATGGTATACCCGTGTATGAAGAGTCCCTTCAGGAGTGGATTCATCCGTTCAACTTGGATAGCGGCAACGTGTGCAGGCCGGCTAAGCGCATCTGCTTTGTTTTTGTGACCGGGCTTGTACACGATGTCATAGTGGAAGTGTGTCTCGAAGAAGTCAATCCACCAGACCTGCCGCCTGGAGAGGCTTGGTTGCGTCTTCAAATATTTTAGGCTGCAATGGTCGGTGTAGACGGTTGTTTTGAGTCCTTTAAGATAACATCTCCACGTTTTGAAGGCAATGATGATAGCAAGGGCCTCCTTGTCGTGTATCCGGTAGTTTAGTTATGCTCCATGTAGTTTCTTGCTGAGGTAGGCAATTGGTTGCAGTCCATTCCCCTGGTCTTGCATTAAGATTGCTCCCACTGCCTGGTCGCTGGCGTCAGCTTCGATTACGTAGTCGCGTTCGGGATCTGCCAGGATGAGTACCGGTGCGGACGTGAGTGCTAATTTCAGGTGCTCCACGGCTTACTGGTGCTTCGGTTCCCATTTGTAGGGCGTGTTCTTCTTCAGCAGATTCGTGAGTGGTGCTGCAAGTTTCGCATACTGTGGCACGACTCTGTTATAATAATTAGCGAAGCCTAGGAACTGCAGCAACTCCTTCACGTTCTCGGGTGTCTTCCACGTACGTACGGCTTTGATATTCTTGGGGTCGACGTGAACTCCTTGAGCGCTTACCATGTGTCCTAGGAACTGGACCTTCTCAAGGGCGAATTCGCTCTTGGACAGTTTGACGTAGAACCGTTGTCGTCGAAGAATTTCGAAGACGCGTCGCAGGTGTTCGACGTGCTGCTTCATGTCGCGCGAATAGATGAGGATGTCGTCCAGGTACACCACCACGCACTCGTCTAAAAGTGGTCGTAGAATGTGGTTCATTTTGGCTTGAAACGTTGCCGGTGCCTTGGTGAATCCGAACGGTATTACCAAATACTCGTACGATCCGTACCGAGTTCGGAAAGCAGTTTTGTGGATAGAGTTGTCCGCCATCTGTATTTGCCAATATCTGGACTGCATATCCAGTTTGGAAAATACCGTAGCTCCCCGAAGCTGGTCAAGCAGGTCATCGATTCGTGGTATCGGATATTTGTTCTTGATGGTGTGCTTGTTTAGAGCTCGGTAGTCGATGCACATGCGCAGGCTTCCGTCCGGTTTCGGTGTGAAGAGTACTGGGGCACCGTATGGCGAAGTGAATGGTCGGATGAGTCCTTTGGCTAGGAGATACTCGATCTGTTTTTTCATGTCCGTCAGCTCCATAGGGCTGAACGGATATGGTGCTCGGAAGGTCGGCTTCAAACCTGGTTCCTCCACGATCTCGTGTTGATGCGTTCGGTATGGCGGTAGCTCGTTCGGAAGATCGTCAGGAAGAATGTCTTGGAACTCCTTCAATAATTCCTTGATCTTTCCCGGAGGTTCCGAGGTCTTCTCTCTGTCGTTCTCCACCTCTGTTGCTATCGCCAGGAACCCGGTGTCGGTTCGCTTCACGTCCTTCTCGAATCTGGCGAGTGTCTCCACTGGGATATCTCCTGTATCGTCCCAGTTGGGTAGCTGTACTCTCCGTCCATTGTTGTAGATGCTTGCGGTGCGGTTCACCCAGTTGATCTCGGGGTTGAATCTTTTCAGGAAGTCTCGCCCGAAGATCAAGTCAAGCCCTTTGATGTTGGTGATGGGGAGTGCAGGTCTCCAGCGCAGTGGCCCGATTTGTAGGTGTAGTACTTCTTCGCCGTGTACTGGTAACATGCTGCCGTCCACCATCGTTGCCTTGTCGCATACAGTGTGCGATGCTCCGCTTTCCACGAGTGCATGGAGGCGTCGTCCTTTGCAGATGACCTCGAGCACGAGGGGCAGGCATTGCTCGGAGTCCCCAAAGATAGTTTCCGTGACGATTGTTCGTGTCGTTGACGAAGTTGCCGAGTTGGATGCATCCGAAGAAGAAGGAGTTCGGGGTTTGTGCAGCTTCTTGTAGACCCCCAGCTTCCTCTTAAGCTGCTTCAGCTCCACCGACGTTTTCCCTGGGGAACGGGTAGTTGTTGTGGGCTGGTGTCCGGAGAGGACGTTGACTCCGTGGAAAGGTCGGCTTCTTTCCACACTACTTAATTTGGTCCCCAAGTTCTCCGGTACCGGTCTGATCTCCACAGCTGTCTGCTTCTTTTGGAGTCCCTCCCAAAATTTCTCCAAAACTCTAGCCCCTCGAGAATTACACGTTTTCATTAAAGCATCTTTGTAGGATAACTTTAACGAATCCTTATAATTTCATGGGTCTTCAAGGAGTTTCCCCGTCTCGGCAGAATCCTTTTTCGCGGAGTTATATTTTTCCTCGGCGATTTTCCCTGGCGAAGACTGGTCATGGGGTGGAGATTTTTCCCTATCATTTTCTCCTGTTCGCGTCGAATCAGCTGCGTCGATGTTTATTTTCCCGGAATTCCGCGGCCGTTTTCGGATATTTTCTTTTTCGCGAGCTAGATCCGCGATCACTGGTGAGCTCCATTTTTTGGCTTCTGATTGGCCGAATGAATTCCACCACTGTTGCGTGCCCAATACTCAGCGCGTGCGGCTTTCGTTTTGTTGCAATCGAAGATTCGATGACCCGACACCCCGCAAAAATCACACATGTAGTTGGTGTTTTTCGGACGTGGCCGCCCCTCGAACCTGTCGACTTCCATCGGGTCGGCGAACGTGGGGTGAGCCGAGCGGTTGCCCTGTCGCGTACTGCCGACGTGCGTCCGTCGTGTCCCGGCGTTGACCATGTCGAAGCGCTCCGCTGCCAAAACAACGTCACTGTAGCTCGCGTAGTTTGACGCTGCCACTTGTCGTTTTACTTCGGTCTTCAACCCGGCGAGGTACGACTGTACTTTTTCCCCTTCGGTCAGGTCGAGAATGTGGTTATAAAATTCCTCCATCTGCTGCGTGCACTGCGCTACACTCCCGAACTGTCGATGGCGATGAATTTTTTCGCAGGCAAGGAAACCCGAATTTATCGGCTCGAAACGTTTGAGCAGGTCGGTGCGGAACTGCTGCCACATGGCTTCGCCGTGGATGAACGTGCTGTTGCCGCCAATCCACTCGACTACCGGCCCTCGCATCAGTGTCGCCGCGGTTCGTACGCGTTGTCCGTCCCAGGCTGGCGAGCTCCATCCGACGGCTGCGAAGTAGATCTCCATGCCAGCGATCCATTTGCGGACGTCGGAGTTTCGATCGCTCGAATCGAACGGCTCAGGTGGGCGCGGTTTCGGAGCCTCGAGAAACTGCTGCGAGTGCTGCGTCGTCGCCGTTGTCGTTTCGTGTTGCGCACCGGCGAGTCAAGTTACTCGCTCGAACTCGTTTCGCCAAGCATTGCAGTCCGCTCGCATCTCCTCCTGAAGGGCTGCGATGTGCGCGAAGAGCTGCTGGGTAACTTCGGCGTTGTCGAAGTTCGCCATCCTGTTCAAAAACACGCGCGGAGGGGGTAATTCGAAAAAACGCGGAGCTCGTGCTTACCAGAATCGGCGTCGAATTGGTCGCCCCCGGCGGTTTTTCCAGGCAGGATCCCCCGCTGCTGCTGCTTAGCTGAACGCGGTCGAGTGAGAAAAGCTCTAATTACCAAGTGTCACAGGATCGAATGTGTCGAGGAAAAGGTTGCACTATCGATCGGTACAAGGCGCTTTTATACTTCCAGAGTACATCAGGTAACCAGGTTTATCTTATCCTAAGGGAATAGACCCTTCTAGAAGATAGAATCACCCTGCGTATAGCCAGGCGAGGCTATTGGCTTTAAGGGATTACGGCAGGATTACGCCAGATAGCGCACCAGTACATCCCAAGGCTGGTCGGTGATATAATTATAATAGCAGGATAACCAAAGGTTAATGGAAAAGAGAGAATAGGAAACCAAATGAGATGAGATAAAAAGAGGAATGAAAATAGGACGGAAAGAGAAGAAGGGACAAGTGGCGTAACGGGGTCGTACTCTCACACCACTGGGTCCCAGCGGGGAAGGTACTAGTGAAGCCCTATGGTCGGCGCAGGTAGACCTGCTCGTGTAGGTTGCCCTGAAGAAAGGCAGTAGAGAATTCGAGGGAGTGAAGCTCGTAGTCGCGCTATGCTGCTACGTGTAGCAGCGCCCGAAGAGTGGTCATCTTCGGGGTCGGGGCGAAGGTCTGGAAGAATTCAACCCCCTCGCGCTGGCTAAAACCTCTTGCCATGTAGCGCGCCTTGAAGACAGGTGGCTCTCTAGGGGGGCGCTTCACCTTGAAGAGCCACCGACCATCGACTACGTTCACCCCAGGAGGGGGAAGTGCGTCGACGTCAGTGCCGGTGGACCTCCAAGATGCCATCTCCTGCTCCGTGGCAGCTATCGACTGAGAGGCCCAGGGTCCCGAGGTGGCCTCAGCGTAGGTGCGAGGGGTCGGGATGTCGAAGGCGTCTGGGTCACCCTCTGGGACTAGGAGCATGGAGCAGAGATGGGGAGCGGCCTCGGAAAGGAAAGCAAGCTCGTACTGCCGGTCCTCTAGAACGTCACTGCCAAGGGCAGGTGCACCCCCGACAAACGGAGGACGGGCAGGGTGAGAGACCAGAGCAGTAGCGTAGTCAAGGCGGCGGGTAGAGGCGCAGTCAGCGACAGCAGCGACAAGCGCGTCAAGGCGCGAGACAGGAACAGACGGGTCGGTAACAAAAGAGGCAAGGACTCGAGGGACAAGGGGACGAGCGGCACGGAGGTAGTCAGACAGCGGGGGAGGTGCAATAGCATGCGACGAGGGAGGAGGCGAGGTGAGGAGGGGAGGACGAGACGAGTGAGAACGGAGCAACATAGAGTGGGAGCGCAGGACAAGGAAGATGGGACGAGCACGTGAGGGGTGGCGAGACCAAACATGGGACAGAGGTGTAGGGTCAGGAGACTGCGGAGGGGACAGAAAAGGGGAACGAGGAGGAACACGGGCCGGAGAAGAGTGCGGGGGCGGGAACATAGGGCTGTAAACAGGAAGGTGAGAAGGTGATGTAGGAGACACCGGCCAGCAATCAGGGGAGGGAAGGCCGAGCAGGCGAAGAGCGGAGACCGGCGGCGACGTCTGCGGCGGCTGCTGCGATGGCTGGATCTCGACCCGCGGACCGGCAGGGGCACGACGACCGCCGGGAGAACACTCAACGGCAGCACCCCCAGAAGCAACACCCCCAGAGCGAGAACCCCCGCCAGCACTAGCGGCACCCCCAGACTCGCCGGGACAGACCACGCCAGGAGCCGCAGGACGAACACGCTCCTCAACATCAGCACCCCCAGAGGCCAAGAGCGGCAGCAGGGGCACGGGGATACCGAGGAAAGGAGATGCAACAAGGACGGGTCGGGGGGACCACCTGAGTCAGTAGACACCTCAACGGGGACAACCGACGGGAGGGAAGTGACATGCGAGACACCAGATGGGGAAGGATGAGGCGGGGGGGGAGCAGGGGCAACCGGGGGAGAGAGAGCAACGAACAGGGGGGGGGGAACCAGGAGACCTCGGTGAGGGAAGCGACGGTAGAAGGAGACAGACTCGTCAAAGGTGACATCACGGGAGTGAAGGAAGCGGTGAGACTGGGGGTGGTAGAAGAGCCAGTCAGACGAGTCCAGGGGGAAACCGAGGAAGATACAGGGGACAGTGAGGGCGGTGAGCTTGTCCGTGCCAGAGGCACGAACGTGAGCAAGGCAACCAACCCCAGACGTGGAATGCAGACGCGTCACCGGGGGACCTGGTCCAAAGGAGGGTTGGCGAAACCTGCGGCCGCTGGGAGCGTGGCCACAAGTTAAGCTGGTGAGCAGCGTAGCGAACAGCGAACGACTACAGAAAATGGGGGGCATCGGCATGAATCATGGAGGTACGAGCAACCTCCATGACCAAGCCGATGCGGCGCTCAGCAACCCCATTCTGCTGTGGCGAGTCCGGCAAGGTGTACGACTAGGTGATGCCCTCCGCACGACAGAACTGTCCAACCCGACCAGAGGCGAACTCGCCGCCACGGTCAGAGTGGAGACACAACATGGGGAGACCGCGGTGAAGACGCGCAGCCACAACCCACGGGAGAAGAACGTCGGGCACGTCGGCCTTCCGCTCCACGGGAAACACCGTGGTGTAGCGCGTGTAGTTGTCGAGGAGCACAAGAAAGTACTTCTCACCGCGCGGTCCGGGGACGGGGGCTGGGCCCCAAACGTCAAGGTGCAGGGTCTGAAGGGGAGCAGTAGCAGGGCGAAGCGAGGAGGAGTGAGGAGCACGGCGGAGCCGGCCCTCGACGCAAGGTGTGCACGGTGGAGCGGTCGAGGGGGGGAGGGCGGGGAGCGACGCGGGGAGGCCTAAGACAAGACCGTGCTCGGACATGTGACGCAAGCGCGGTAGAGCAGGGTGACCTAAGCGGTGGTGCCACAGAAGGTATGGGTGAGTGAGGGACTGACACGAGCAAGCTGCAGCGACCTGGGAGGACGCACGAACCGGGGGGGAAGTGGTGTCGAGGGTAAACAGACCGAACACCGGGTCCCGGGGGAACATCGCAAGGGGGGAACCTGAGACAACCTCGGTACAGACAGCGAACCGCTCGTGCCCAGGGAATGTAGTGGTGACGCCGAGGTCCTGAAGACAGCCAACACCAACTAGGTTCCTGGAGAACGAGGGAACGTGGAGGCCTGTAAAGGAGCCCAAGGGAACGGCTGGACAGGGAAGGGAAGTGGAGCTGCGAGCGACGACAAGACCCGCAGAGGGGTCAGGGAGAGCGACAACAGCTGGCGCGGCAAGCGGCGTGAGCGTGGAGTGGTCGTGGAAGAAACAGGTAGAAGCACCGGAGTCGAGAGTGAAGGACAGCGAGGCAGTAGGAGAGGCCGCGAACAGGGCCGGTGCAGGAATGAGGCTAGTCAAACTAGGCAGTCCTACGCTTGACGCAGCAGGGGAGGCTAAGCTACACCTAAACTAGAGTACACTGGGTAATAAGATCCAGCAACACTAGAAGCCTCAGCATACAAGGCATGCAAAGCAGCACGTATCTGATCCATATCTAACTCAAAGGTCGGCACGCCCTGGTGAAGCAGGCTGTGCTAGTCGGAGAGGTCCGGGGCCGGGCCAAAGCGACGACGAAAGAGATCGTTGAGGCGGTGGAAACAGCGGGTGGTCGGGTGCGGGCGGCGGCACTAAGTGCCACGGAGAGGCCCGGTCTGAAGCTGGTACTGGCAGGTCACACCAACGGAGCTGCCGGTAAACGCCAAGCTGCGCGGGCCGCCACCACGGCCACCACCTCCGGAGGTGCCGGGCCAACCCGGCGGGGGACGAGCCCACGGCGGGGGCTGAGACAGCGGCTGCGACGACTGCGGCTTCTGCGACAGCTGCGGCTATTGCTCCTACTGCTGGGGCGACGGCAGCTGCTCATGACTAGCTGCGGCAGTCCCCTCAGTAGAACCACTGTCCCCGGCACTACCACCACCACCAGCTCCACCACGACGCCCTCCCTGGCGGCCACGGACAGCGCGGCGTGGGCGCTGCTGTGGGTGGACCGCAGCTGCAATCTCGGTCAGAGGGGTCGTAGTGGCGACCGCAGCCGAAACGTCAGTAAAGATAGAGACTGCCGGCGCACCGCTCGACTGAGCGATAGTGCGTTGGCGAGTCTCGATCTCGGTAAGGGCGGTGACAAAGGCCGGTAGGGTGAGATCACCAGCGTGCTGGCTAAGGATGTGGTTGCGTGCACTAGCGAGGTGGTCAGGCAGGGGCATAGCGATAAAGTAGAGGGTCATGCAGAAGGGGGGAGGGAGCGCAGTGAGCTGGGCAGCAGTGCTAGCAGTGCGGTAGCGAGACTCTAGGGCACGCAGGTGAGTGGCAAGGTCAGCAACAGTAGGGAAGGAAGCAAGGTCTGGGAAAAGCATAGGGAAGAGCAGGCGGCCGGCAGTAGCGGAGGCAGGCGTGGAATAGCGAGCAACAACAGCATCCAAGTAAGCCTTGGCTGTGTCAACTGTAGCGAAACGCGAACGCTCAGACATAGGGAGGGCGTGATTGATAGCGACCTGAGCAACCGCATCGCGAGCGTCCCAGGCGGCACAGGCAAGTGCAGCAGCAGAGAAAGTCTCACGCTCAGCAGAGGTGGGATCAGCAGGGAGGGGAGCAGGCGCAGGGGGGCGGGGGAGCAAGCCCATCATGGCGCTGACCTGTGAGTTGACGGCGGAGGTCGGACAGCAAGGCGGCGAAGTCAACCGCGTGGCCCTCAGCGTCCAGGCGGAGGATGAAGTCAGCCATTGTGGAGGGTCAGCGACACTGGGACACAGCGGCACAGCTGCACAGGACACAGCGGCACAGCTCCAGGAGGACGTCTGCAAGACGCTCCCGCGCGGGCAAGCAGAAGTCACGGGGCCGGAGAGTCGAGGAACCGTGCCGAGTAGAAGACACGGGGCCGCAGGAGCCGGGCATGCACTGGGAGCTGCGGGCCGCAGGAGCCGGGTAGACGTGTCGGCACCGGCCTGGTGCTAGGAGGGGCCGGGCAGGCGCTAGGAGGTGCCGGGCGGGAGCTAGGAGGGGCCGGCCGGGCGGGCGCTAGGAGGGGCCGGGCAGGCGCTAGGACGGGCCGAGCGGGCGCTAGGAGGGGCCGGCCAGGCGCTAGGAGAGGGCGGGCGGGCCCTGTGGGGAGGGCGGGCGCTAGGAGGGGCCGAACGGGCGCTAGGAGGGGCCGGGCGGGCGCTAGGAGGGGCCGGGCGTGTGCTATGGGACCGGCGGGTGCAACTGGCCGGGCGCTAAGACGGACGGGCGGGCGCTAGGAGGGGCCGGCCAGGCGCTAGGAGGGGCCGGGCGGGCGCTAGAACGGGTCGAGCGGGCGCTAGGAGGGGCCGACCAGGCACTAGGAGGGGCCGGGCGGGCACTAGGGGCCAGGCGGGCGCGATAGGGCCAGGCGGGCGCAACGGGGCCAAGCGGGCGCGACGGAGCCAGGCGCGCGCGACGGGCCAGGCGTGCGCGACGGGCCAGGCGGGCGCGACAGGGCCAGGCAGGCGCGACAGGCCAGGCGGGCGCGACGGGGCCAGGCGGGCGCGACAGGCCAGGCGGGCGCGACGGGGCCAGGCGGGCGCGACGGGGCCAGGCAGGCGCGACGGGGCGGGCGGGCGCTTAAGGGCCAGGCAGGCGCTACGGGCCGGGCGGGCGCTACGGGGCTGGGCTGGCGCTAGGGGCCGAGCGGGTGCTAGGGCTAGGTAGGGGGGGATAGGCTAGGGCGCGGGCAGAAGCGGGCGGGCGAACCTAGCCTACTCGTGATACCATGTTAGAATGCAAGAATGATTTTACTAGTGTGAGAAACCTAGAACATATACCTGTTGGGGTTGTACTCACTAGAAGCACACACCTAGGCTAGCCTATAACTACTACATACATAATATGTATATGTTGACAAGTACCGGTATTACAATTCGTGAATCAGGTAGTACACCAATGCATGCGCTACTGCTTCCCCCACAGGCCCTGTAACTGCATCCTTTTCTTCTGATGTTTTGCCGTAGCACGAATAGTGGTGGTCGCCAGGACACACATCCACGTATCTTGGCATCTCGATTTTCCACGAGTCAAACACATGCATGGAGGATGCCAGCCGCTTTCCTTTCACGGTGAACGCTCGCGACACCGACGCTTTATCCCAAGGTTGTGCCGGATCTGTATCAGCTGCTGTGTAGCATGCTTCCTGATTACCACCTTCACCACCACCACCACATTCGTTGTGGTCACCTTTACAACCTCCACAATCACCACCTTTAATACCACCACCATCACTACCACCACCTGCAGCCAGGGCTCTCATCAACCGATTTAACTCCATAATCACAAGGTTGGTTACGGGGCCAGCAAGCACACCCGTGCGAGCAGCGCAAAATCCGCCCCCATTGGGCAGTGGGGGTGCTGTGCGCAGTACCATCGGCTTGCTGGTTCGGGCGGCTAACTGGAGTCCCCAGTGGAAGTATTCTGGGAGGTGGGCTCGCACGGCTCGCACTGGCTCTGCGCACCGCCCACTCGCCCAGTAGCCCCCTTCCAGGATGGTGACATCAGCTGTGGAAGAGAGGTCGGTTGGGAATGTGGTGCTGTGATGGGTGAACTTGCCTCGATGCCTGAGGCGTTTTGTTTAAGGAAGGGCATGGGGGAAGGGGGGGAATGAGTGAGGTCTACAGAAGCACATGTTGTTGGCAACAAAGGGAGAGGATGGGATGCATGGATGGGATGATGGGCCCTGATGGACACTCTCACAACAGCCCCAGCTCACCCGCAGCGTGGATGGGGTGATGGGATGCGTGGATGGGGTGATGCGATGCGTGGATGGGGTGATGGGCTCTGAGCCGCATGTCATAGCAACCCAGCGCACCCGCAGCCGAACTCCCCGTTGCGGTAGATGCCATCCACCCAGTAGAAGTTGATCCTCAGCGTCTCGTTCCACTGGTTCCGCGACTCCAGCGAAAAGTCCATGCCCCGATTGCGCTTATCCGCATCCCCTGACAGCAGGAAGTGCAGGTGAACTGCCAGCTGTCGCTGGTGAGAATCCCCCACCATGTTGATCTCTCGGACTCCCTTTCTCCAGAGCTCTCTGATCCAACGGTCAGGAAGAGACTCTGCTGGCGCACAGGGGAAGAAAGCCCAACTGATGATCGAAGTGGGGAGAGCGGGGGGGCGGGGAAAGGATGCGGAAAAGGGAGTGCGAGAACATAGGGGTGAGAGGGAAGTCCCAGTTCCTGTGATCCTTCCTTCCCGTCTCATCCCGCTTCCCCTGACAGCAGCAAGTGCAGGTGAGGTAGGAAAGCCCAGCTGGAGTTAGGAGGGAGTGGAATAGGGAGGAGGGAGAGGGAGCTAGTGAGGTTGACAGAAAGTCCCAGTGCCAGTACCTCTTCTCATCCGCCTCCCCTGGTGCAAGTGCCGGTGAGCTGCCAGCACCCTCTGATGCAAGTCCCCACTATGTTGACCTCAGTGACTCCCTATTCCTGAGCCTCTTGATTCAACCGCTGGAAAGACTCTGCTGCAGGGGAAGAAAGCGCAACTAGACTGGGATTGGGGAGTCGGGAGGAAATAGGGGAGAAGAGAGTGAGAGAGGAGTGAAATTGAGAGGGAAACAGCAAAGAGTTTAGGTGTGCTACCTAGATTCTCTAGTACGACTCCCCTATTGTGTTCATTTCACGAGAGCCCCTTACTCTTGAGCGTTCTTTCCACGACCAGGGATGGATGGAGAAGCGCGCGAATCAAAAGACACGTCCACATGCAGAGCACTTGCCAGAGATTGAAACACGAAGAGGGGGCACGAGGACACTCCCGTCTCTTTCTGCCGTGCCTTCTTCCACCCACCAGGGATCATGGCGTGGAAGCAGGACTTCCCATAACACTCATTTGAGCCACACCTGTTTGAGGCACACCTGTTTGAGCCACACTGCTTCAAGTCACACAGGTCACTCACGTGTAGTTGCCATCGTCAGCTTTCTTCCACCGACCAGGGATGGACGAACCCGCACAAGGAGAGGCTTGTATCTCTGGGGAGGTGGTATCTGAGGAAAAGGCATCTGGGGAGGTGGTATCCGCGTCACTATCATCCCCATCACCAGCATCACCACCAAAACCGGCAGCACCAGCAGTAGCATCTGAAGAGACAGGAATCTTCTTGGAAGCTGCATCTGGCCAGCCAATTGAGAGGGTCCACGTGGCAAGGTCGTGGCGGAAGGTGGAGTTGAAATGGGCGGCGAAGGAGGAGGAGAAGTTGAGATTCTCACAGCCCACGTGCAGAGTGGCCCTGTTGGGGGGGGAAAGGGGGGACGAAATTCGGGCAGAGTGAAAAGGTTGAGGGGAGAAGAAGGTGATCGGAGGGAGAGAGGGGAGGTAGGGAAAGAGAGCGGAAATCGGGGTTAAATGAAGAAAAATAGGGGGGGAGAGGGAAAGTTAGGGGGGGAGTAAAGCCAACGGGGGAGAGATGGAAAATTTGGGAGGGGAGAGTTGCGGGGATAGTTGGGACAGGCCCTCACCTACCTGGGGACGGTGAATGAAGCCTCGCGACTGGAGTGGCCTCCCCTGGGGGCTCCCGAGGCAGGCATGTCCCTCGGGGACAGGTTTGCTGTCATAGAGCCCAAGGGGAAGAGGCCGCAGGATAGGAGACTCACCTGATCCACTGTGCCTGCTTGTGCTAGCTTGTACCCAGGATTCCCCAGCAACAAAGGACCGTTCGAGGGATAGTTGGGGAGAGAAAGAGTGGGTGTTGGGGGCATAGGCTACCCCATTGCTATCGCTGAAATAGCGCATATCCCTACTCATATAGCGTTCCCATGGAGCCACCTATTTAGCATACATGCATAGCTACCGATGTGCCTTACCTCTACACCTTATATAAAGCTTCGCAATAGCTACATAATTTCCCTATTTAGCACACCTATAAAAGCCAACACGCATACCATTATAGCTATAGCTACAATGGGGGGGAAGGGAGGCGGTAGGAAGGGAACATGGCAGTATGTGTGAGCGCAGAGAAACGGGGAGGCAGAAGCAGCGCAGAGAGCTGAAGTGGGAGGAGATCATACGCACAGCCGTCGCGTGCAGAAGATCTTGGGGGAAAATAAGAGACGAGGGGTTGCGAGCAGGCAAGGTGTCGGAGCGCTGCACGCCTCATGGCCCACAGCCGGACCTTGCAGGGCAAAGGTGGCATCCCCCTCTCCCTGCGCCGCTGCTTCCACATACCTGTAAACGCCCACGTCCCAGAGGCGGTAGGACACGAGGAAGTGCGAGCAGGCAGGGGGGTCGACGCACTGCACCTCCCCGTAGCCCAGAGCAGGACCCTCCAGCGAAAGAGTGAGGTCCTTCTTCCACCAGCTGTACCGGCCAATCATGCTGCTAGGGACACTGCCGCCCCAAGGCACCGCCCACTGAGTCACAGCCATCAACCCCGCCAGCATGCTGCTGCTGCTGCTGGCGGTGGCGGTGGTGCTGCTGTTGCTGCCGTCAAAAGGCAGAACCCATTCAGCAGGCGGCCTCACCCACACGTGCATGCTGCACTGCTCTCCCCGCACACACTCAGAACAGCCCCTCCCCGCCACCACCACCCCGCCTGCTGCTACTGCTGCTGGTGCTGCTGCTGCTGCTGCTGTCGTGTTGCTGCTGCTGGTGGTCGTCGAAATGGGTTCTGAGGGGAATGCAGGGCGGGCGGGGTGGAGTGGGCAGCAATGGAAGCACTGCCTTGTGCCGTCGTACGTTCTTCTTCAAGAGCGTCAGTAACTGCATGCCGCATTCAAGTGAACCTAGTAAGCACGCGCAAGGGTTGGAGGGGCGGAAGGCTACCTGAGGACCAGCAGGTATGCGCCAGCGTGGCGTTGAAAAGCGCCTCTGCAGCTACTGGCGCACCGAGGGCGCCGCTGCCAGTGGAAGGGACCCTGGAGGCCGGGGGGGACGGGAGGACATGAGAGCTGCTGGGAAGAGGTTGGCGCGACTGGGATGGGGAGAGACATGAGGGGATGGGCGGGAGATGGGGAGTGGGACTCGATCTTAATCAGAATCCATTTGGACACGTAGGGTTGTGAGTTAGTGTAGGGATGTCGAATGTGGGTTTTTTTTCCTGAGTCGGCTGCGAAAAAGCACCTTGGCCAACAGATTAAAGCCTTCAGCCGAGTTAGAGGGTGGAGAGGCGGCAGAAGCCGTTGAATTCGGAGCGAAATGTGAGCGTGTTGGGGACGAGTGCGGACGGCGTTCGTGGGGAAGCGTACTTGCTAAAGCGTACGGGGAAAGCCGTACGCGGAAAGTGGTATGTGGGAAAGAGTACGAGGGAACGCGCGTGTGGAGGGCAGAAGCTACGCAGTGAGGCGGAGTATCCGAGAGACACCTAACCACACGTTTGAGTCTCGCACTGTGCGCGTGGGAGCGTGCAGACAGAACAGTCTCCAGTGGCACTACCACCCCACTCGAGGTAGCGTGTGAGTGGACTCATTGCAACGGACCTGCTGCCATCGCCGACAAGCGACCAGCCCGTCTGCTTTCGCGGCGCCACAAGTAAAGGCGAGCTCTCCGTCTGGTCGTCGCGCGTGAAACACCGCCATACCTCAACCGCCACCAGCGCCAGCAGCAGCACGTTCAGCACCAGAAGAAACAAACGTCCTGCGTGCTTTGACTTTTCGAAGCTCCTTACGTTTTCCGTCACTTGTCCGTCCATTTGTCGACCATGTGCGAGGTGATGTAGCTATTAGACGCAAGGGTGCGGTGTCGCGGCTCACAGTGTAGTCTTCCTGGTGACTCAAATCCTCTCCTGGTGACAGTAAAGCTTTCCAAGGGGTCGTTTCATACAAGTCATGTGCGTTAATCGTAATGACATTCTATGCTACGTACTACACCGTAAGCCGTTTATCCTTAGAAGCAGCTACCATGTACGCCCCGAGTTCGGATTCAACGATACTGTTTGGATTACAGTCCTTATTGTACGATTAAAAGCGACCGTTGTGATTGGAGGAAGAGCTCTGACACACCTAGATCTGTCCGACCTCGAGAACGAATGCGCGGAGCTGGATCCACTTCATCCTGGACAAAAATCAGGTTCCGAAATCCAACCATTCAAGAAACGCCAGGTTTTGTAACGAAACAAATTGCGATTCGTCTGCAAATATTGTGTCGTGTTTGGGAAACAAACCTCGAATTGATTAGGGCGTGGTTTTTACATGTTGCGCAACACGGTCAAGTTGGGCAGTTTGAGGCTGTTACGATATTCGTAAACTTTTCGAGGTTACCATGTTAAATTATATATATATTGTGTTACATAATTGGTAGGCTTGGTAGGTTATCGAACTCTAGTGTAAAGGGTGCAATCCCCTCTTTGTATGCCTCTCTCTCTTCTAGTTCCACCTCTTTTCTCTCGTCAAACTTTTCTCTCCTAGCTCCTAGCTCCTGAACCCTCACGCCATTTCATGGCCACTCTTTCTTCCTAGCTAGTATTTTAACATGGTATCGGAGCGGGTTCCCCTCCCCGGGCCTGCTCCCCATGCTTCCGCCGCGTACTCCTTCTCTCCCTCGCGCGCTGCCATGGCGGCCGCCTCAAGCTGCTATGGCGGCGTCGTAGCGCCGCTGGTTGCGTCGTGCCGCGGCCGTCTCGACGCGCTGCCGTGGCGTCGCGCCGTCGTGGCGTCAACGTCAAGCCGTGGCGGCACCGTCGACGTCCAGCCGTGGCGGTGTGACAGCACCATCGTGCTGCCGTCGCAGCGTCGACGTCCCGCCGCGGTATCGACACCGCTTTGTGACGGCGCCGTCGGGCTACAGCCGGCCGCGCGACGCTTGTGGCGCCGCTACACCTGCCGCCTGAGCGCCAGCCACACCCCCCCTCATTCCCCTTCGTCCCCTTCTCCTCACCATAGCCGACGCCTGGCGCGTGGGGGACGCCATCGCCGCCGAGATTGGCCATGCCGCCGAGAGGGCGGGGGCCGCTACAGTCGCCTCTGACGTTGAAGCCGCCGCCGCCGCCTCTGTTGCCGTAGGCCGTTGCCGCTGCACGGCGCCGCCGCCACCGTTCTCATCACTGCTGTGGCTGCCGCCATTGCCATCTCACGGGCCATGGGGGCTGGCCCCACTGGAGTAGACGTGGCTGATGCTTGGAATGGGGATGCTAGGTGTAAACTTATACAAATCTTTATATGTAGAAGTTATAGGCTAGATAGGATTAGTTCTTAGAGAGTACTTCCCAACCCTATATCTTCCTTGTACTCTCTTGTTTTCAACATACTTTCTAGTCTTAAAGCGAGAGGTCAAAATAGTGAAGGCGGGTCCAACTTGAAAGGCCCAGACGTATGTTTTTGCGACTAAGGGACAAAACTGCGATGGGGCAGAGGGTACACATTCGAGAAATGCAAGCAGGGGAAACTGGGCGAGAAGATGCAGTTACCTGATTGGTTGGCGGGGAAAATATGTCGTACGGTGGGGAAAATGGCTCGGGCAAAATCGCAAGCAGCGCGCCACCTGTCACCCAACCCCCGCTGCTGTAAGCTGCACCAAGTGGGCCCAACTTGAATTTCAAGTTGGACCCGGGTTCACTACACCAGCAAAACTGAGGCTGGGCCCCGATTGGTCGAAATGCTAACCACACAAATCTATGGTCGTAAAATTTGTCGCCAGTGCGAAATGTCGCAAACGCAATTCGATTCCGTGGCCTACGGCTTGGTAAAAAACGGGGGCTGTTGCCTGCCCCTCCAAAAACATATTCACTGCTGGGTCGTTTCTGGTTGGGCCCAACTAGAAAGGGGAGTCACTATTATAATCTCTCGCTTTAACATGGTATCACGAGTAGGTAGGTCCACCCACCCGCTTCCGCCCCGTGCCCTGGCCTACCGTGCCTTGCTAGACCTAGCCGGCCCCTCATGCCCCTACGGCCCCTCGTGTCTCTAGTCGGCCCCTCGCGCGCCTACCGGCACCTCGCGCGCCCCTACTGGCCCCGCGCGCCCCTACCAGCCCTTCGCGCCCCTACCAGCCCCTCGCGCCCCTACCGACCCCTCGCGCGCCCCTACTGGCCCCGCGCGCCCCTACCAACCCCACGCGCCCCTGCCGGCCCCTCACGCCCTAGCCGGCCCCGTGCGCCCCTATAGCCCCTCGCGCCCCTATGGCCCCTCGCGCCCCTAGTTGGCCACTCGCTCCCCCCCCCAACCGGCCCATCACGCCCCTACGGCTCTCGCGCCCCTACCGGCCCCTCGCGCCCCTACCGGCCCACCGTGCCCCTACGGCCCCTAGCGCCCCTACGGCCCCTCGCGCCCCTACGGCCCCTCGCGCCCCTAGTTGGCCCCTCGCGCCCCCAGCCGGCCCATCGCGCCCTCTACGGCCATCGCGCCCCTACCGGCCCCTCGCGCCCCTACTGGCCAACCGTGCCCCCAGCGGGCCCCTCGTGCCCTAGCCGGCCCTAGCCGGCCCTAGCCGGCCCCTAGCTGACCCTAGCTAGCCCCGTGCGCCTTCACCGGCCCCCTGCGCACCTGCCGGCCTCTTGCGCCCTAGCCGGCCCATTGCGCCTCCACCGGCCCCTCCTAGCGCCCGAGCTAGCCCCTCGCGTTCCCGCTGGCCTCTGCTGGAGCACCGATCTGCCGAGCCATCGAGCTGCCGAGCAGCCGAGCCGGCGAGCCGGCGAGCCGCCCTCCCGCCGAGCCGCCGAGAAGCCGTACCACCGAGCCGCCGAGCCGCCGTGACCCCGAGCTGCCGTGTCACCAAGAGCCGAGCCGCTGAGCCGCAGAGCCGGCGTATCGCTGTGCCGCTGTGCCTCTGTTCCACTGTGCGATGGCGGACGCCGTTCTTCGCTTGGACGCTGAGGGGCACGCGGCCGACTTCGTCGCCTGGCTCGTCGACCTCCGCCGACACCTGACAGGTCAGCGCTAGGATGGGCACTCCCTGGCTATGCATATTGATGGCTTGCTCCCCCGCCCCCGTGTGCCTGATCCCCTCCCTGCTGACCCTACCACTGCTGAGTGTGAGGCCTTTGCTGCTGCTGCGCTCGCTCGCGCTGTCTGGGATTCTCGCGATGCTGTAGCGATTGCGAATAGCCATGCCCTTTCCCTGTCTGAGCGTCCGTGCTTCACCACTGTAGACTGTTGTAGATGTAGTAGTTGCACGCTACTCCACGCCTGCCTCCGTCTCAGCTGGCCGCATGATCCTACCCATGCTATTCCCTGATCTTTCCACTTTCCCCACCGTAGCTGACCTTGCTACTCACCTCCGTGCACTAGAGACCAGCTACCGCGCTGCTAGCTCTGCCGCCCAGTTTACTGCCTTCCCCCCACCTTTCTGCGCTACCTTGTACCTCATCGCCATGCGCCTGCCTGGCCGCTTAGCCACTGCCCGCAACCACTTCCTTAGTCAGCACCCTGCCGACCTCACCCTGACCGCCTTTGTCACTACACAGTCTGAGATAGAGACTCGCCAGCGCACTATCGCTCAGTCGAGCGGTGTTGCGGCAGTCCCTATCTTTCAGGGCTGTGCTCCCTCCCAATGCACTTACAGTGACGTCTTCGCCGCCGTTGCCATGACTACGCCTGCCCCAAAGACAGCAGCTGCGGCTTACTCACAGCATCGCCAGCGCCGGGGCCGCCGTGGCCCCAAGGGAGGACGTGGTGGCAGTGCTAGCGGTGGTGGTGGTGGCGGGGACAGTGGTTCGGACGAGGGGGTTGGAGCTGGTGCCCAGGAGCAGCAGTAGTCGCCGCAGTCGCAGCCACAGCCACACCCGTCGTAGCAGCAGCAGTAGTCGTCGCAGCAGCAGCAGCCGTGGGCTCGCCTCCTGCCAGGGTGGCCAGGAGCCCCAGGAGATGGTGGTCGCGGTGGTGGCCCTCCCAGCTTGGCGTCCACCATCGGCTTAGGTTCTGCGAGCTGCCAGTACCAGCTCCAGACCGAGCCCCTCTGCGGCATGGTGTGCCGCAGCCCGCATCCCACCGCTCGTTGCTTCCGCCACCTCGACGACCTCTTCCGTCGCCGCTTTGGTCCAGCCCCGGACCTCCCTGACAGGCCCACTCTGCTGCGCCACGGTGTGCCCATATTTGAGTGAGACATGGATCAGATTAGTTCTACCTTGCATTCTCTGTATGCTGATGCTCCGAGTGATTTCGGATCATATTACTCTGTGTTGTCTAGCTTAGGCATAGCACCTGTGTGTAGTCCAGACTCCCCTGCTGCGTCAGGCGTAGGACAGCTTGCTTTGTCTAGCCTAGGCTCTACCCTTGCTCCTCAATCGTTAGCCACTATGGCGTCGCTATCCTTCACTCTTGAAACTGGTGCGTCAGCCTGTTTTTTCCGCGACCACGCCACCCTCACGCTCTTGCTGCACCTGCTACTGTAGCCCTTGCTAACCCCTCCTCTGGTCCTGTCGTTGCTCGCAGCTACACCTCCCTTCCCTGTCTGGCAGTTCCCTCGGGTTCCCTTACAGGCTTGCATATCCCTTCGTTCTCCATAAACTTAGTTGGTTTCGGCTATCTTCAGGACCTCAGCGTCACCACTACGTTCCCTGGTCACGAGCGGTACGTGGTCTGTACCGAGACTGCCTCAGGTGCCCCCCTTGCGACTTTCCTCCGGGATCCTGTGACTGGCCTTTTTACGGTGGATACTGCGCCCCCCCCCGGCGGGCGAGTCCTCCTCTGGTCCTGCTTCCACCCAAGTTGTTGCGGCCTGCTCGTTTCGGTCGCTCACTCACCCGTCGCTTTATGGCACCAACGCCTAGGTCACCCCGCGCTCCCGCGTCTGCGTTACATGTCTCAGCACGATCTCGTCCTAGACCTTCTTGCGTCGCTCCCTACTCTCCCTCCTTCGCCGGCACCGACGTGCACGCCCTGCGTCGAGGGCTGGCTGCACCGTGCTCCTCACTCTTCATCGCTTCGCCCGGCCACTGTACCCCTCCAGACCCTGCACTTGGACGTCTGGGACTCAGCCCCCGTCCCTAGACCGCATCGCGAGCGCTACTTCCTTGTGCTTGTTGACGACTTCACGCACTACACCACAGTGTTTCCCCTGGAGCGGAAGGCCGACGTGCCTGACGTTCTCATTCCGTAGCTTGTAGCTACGCGTCTCCACCGCGGTCTCCCTGTGCTGTGTCTCCATTCGAACCGTGGCGGCTAGTTTGCCTATGGTCGGCTGGGTCAGTTTTGTCGTGCAGAGGGCATCACCCAAACGTACACCCTACCGAACTCCCCGCAGCAGAATGGGGTCGCTAAGCGACGCATCGGCTTGGTCATGGAGGTGGCTCGTACCTCCATGATCCATGCCGGTGCAACCCATTTTCTGTGGCCGTTCGCTGTTTGCTATGCCGCTCACCAGCTTAACCTCTGGCCACGCTCTCAGCGGCCGCAGGTTTCGCCGACCCTTCTTTGGACCGGGTTCCCTGGTGACGCGTCTGCGTTCCACGTCTGGGGCTGCCTCGCTCATGTCTGTGCCTCTGGTATGTACAAGCTCAGTGCTCGCACTATCGCCTGTGTCTTCCTCGGTTTCCCCCTTGGCTTGTCTGACTGGCACTTCTACCACCCGCCGTATCACCGCTTCTTTCACTCACGTGACGCCACTTTCGACGAGTATGTCTCCTTTTACCACCGCTTTCCCCACCGAGGTCTCCCGGTTTCTGGTTCCAACTCCCCCGGTCGCCTCTGCTCCCCTCCCTCCCCATCCTGCTCCGTCCAGAGTGTCTCACGTCACTCCCCTCCCGTCGGTTGTCCCGGTCGAGGAGTCGGCTGACTCTGGTGGCCCCGCGGTGTAGTTTGCGCCGCCTGTCCCTCCCCGGGTGTCTCCTCCTCCCTCGTTGCAGTCGTCGCCATAGCCACCGCCGCCGCAGCCACAGCCATTCGTGGACTCTAGGGGTCCTAGAGTTGAGGAGGGTGCTAGTCCTAGGGCTCCTGTTGTGGCTTGTCCCGTTGGGCTCGGGGGTGGTACCGGCACTGGAAGGGGTTCTTGCTCTAGGGGTGCTAGCGTGGAGTGTAACGGCGGTAGCATTGGTGCAGCTGGTGGTCCAGGTGTCGGCGTCGAGCAACAGCAGCAGCAGTCGCCGCCGGTCTCCGCCCTCTGCCTGCTCGGCCTTCCCTCCCTTGACCGCTCGACTGCGCCTCCCTCGCCGTCCCCTCCTCTTCTTGTCCACGGTCCTTTGTTTCCTCCGCCGGACTCGTCCTCGGCTCATTTCCCCCCTCGTTCGCCTCCTGTTACTCCTCCTCTGCCTCCTGACCCGACGCCTCCGTCTGACGTTTGGTCTCGCCGTCCCTCTCGTGCTCGTCCTGTCTCTCCTGTTCTGCATTCTCACCCTATGTTGCTTCGTTCCCACGCGTCTCGTCCTCCCCTTTTGCCTTCATCTCCTCCGTCGTCCCTCGTTGTCGCGCCTCCCCCTATGTCTGACTACTTTCGTGCTGCTCCTCCCCTTGTTCCTCGGGTCCTTGCCTCCCTCATCACCGACCCGTCAGTTCCTTTCTCCAGTCTTGACTCTCTTGTCACTGCTGTCGCTACCTTCGCCTCTACCCACCGCCTCGACTGCGCCACTGCTCTGGTCTCTGGCCCTCTCTGTCCTCTGTCCATCGAGGGTGCTTCTGTCCTAGGCAGTGACGTCCTAGAGGACAAACAGTACGAGCTTGCTTTCCTGTTTGAGGCTGCTCCCCATCTCTGTTCCATGCTGCTTGTCCCTGAGGGTGACCCCAACGCCTTTGACATCCCGACCCCTCACACCTACGCTGAGGCGACCTCGAGACCCTGCGCCTCACAGTGGATAGCTGCCATGGAGCAGGAGGTGGCATCTTGGAGGGCTACCGGCACTTACGTCGACGCAATTTCCCCACCTGGGGTGAACGTAGTTCATGGCCGCTGGATCTTCAAGGTGAAGCTCCCCCTTGGAGAGCCGGCCGTGTTCAAGGCGCACTATGTGGCTAGAGGCTTCATTCAGCGAGAGGGGGTGGACTTCTTTCAGACCTTCGCCTCGACCCCGAAGATGACTACTCTTCGGGCGCTGCTACGAGCTTCACTCCCTCGACTTCTCCACTTGTGAGAGTACGACCCCATTACACTACTTGTCCCTTGTCTTCTTGCCTTCCTCTTTCATTCCTCTTTTTATCTCATCTCATTTGGTTTCCTATTCTCCATTTTCCATTAACCTTTGGTCTATCCTGCTATTATAGTTATATCACCGACCAGGCTTGGGATGTACTGGTGCGCTATCTGGCGTAATCCTGCCGTAATCCCTTAAAGCCAATAGCCTCGCATGGCTATACGCAGGGTGATTCTATCTTCTAGAAGGGTCTATTCCCATAGGATAAGATAAACCTGGTTACCTGATGTACTTTGGAAGTATAAAAGCGCCTTGTATCAATCGATAGTGCAACCTTTCCTCGACACATTCGATCCCGTGACACTTGGTAATCAGAGCTTTTCTCACTCGGCCGCGCTTAGCTAAGCAGCAGCAACAGGACTCCTGCCTCGAAAAACCGCTCGGGGCGACCAATTCGACGCCGATTCTGATAAGCACCAGCTCCGCATTTTTTCGAATTACCCCCTCCGCGCGTGTTTTGAACAGGATGGCGAACTTCGACAACGCCGAAGTTACCCAGCAGCTCTGCGCAAGCATCGCTGCCCTACAGGAGGAGATGCGAGCCGACTGCGAAGCTTGGCGACAAGATTTCGAGCGAGTAACTCGACTCGCCGGCGCGCAACAGCGACGACGCAGCAGTCGCAGCAATTTTTCGAGGCTCTGAAACCGCGCCCACCTGAGCCGTTCGATCCGAGCGATCGAAATTCCGACGTCCGCAGATGGATCGCTGGCATGGAGATCTACTTCAAAACCGTCGGATAGAGCTCGCCAGTCTGGGACGGACAACACGTATGACTCGCGGCAACACTGATACAAGGACCGTTACTCGAGTGGATCGGCGGTAACAACACCCTCATCCACGGCGAAGCCACGTGGCAGCAGTTCTGCACCGACCTGCTGAAACGTTTTGAGCCGATAAATTCGGGTTTCCTTGCCCGGGAAAAATTCATCGCCATCGACAGTTCGGGAGTGTAGCACAGTACACGCAGCAGATGGAGGAATTTTATAACCGCATCCCCGACCTGACCGAAGGGGAAAAAGTACAGTCCTACCTCGTCGGGCTGAAGACCGAAGTCAAACGACAGGTGGCAGCGTCAAACTACGGGAGCTATAGTGACGTTGTATCGGCCGCGGAGCGCTTCGACATGGTCAACGCCGGAACACGACGGACGCACGTCGGCAGTACGCGACAGGGCAACCGCTCGGCTCACCCCACGTTCGCCGACCCGATGGAAGTCGACAGGTTCAAGGGGCGGCCACGTCCGAAAAACACCAACTACACGTGTGATTTTTGCGGGGCGCCGGGTCATCGAATCTTCGACTGCAACAAAATGAAAACCGCACGCGCAGAGTATCGGGCACGCAACAGTGGCGGAATTCCTTCGGCCAATCAGAAGCCAAAAAACGGGACTCGCCAGTGATTGCAGATCTAGCTGGCAGAAATAAAAAGATCCGAAAACGGCCGCGAGATTCCGAGAAAATCAACTTCGACGAAGCTGATTCGAAGCGAGAAGGAGGAAATGATGGGGGAAAATCTCCACCCCACGACCAGTCTTCGCCAGGGAAAATCACCGAGGAAAAATACGACTCCGCGAAAATAGACTCTGCCGAGACAGGGAAACTCCTTGAAGACCCAAGAAATTCTAAGGATTCGTTAAAGTTATCTTACAAAGATGCTTTAATGAAAACTTTTGATTTTCGAGGAGCTAGAGCCTTGGAGAAATTTCGGGAGGGACTCCAAAAGAATCAGACAGCTGTGGAGATTATACCGGTACCGGACAACTTGGGGACCAAATTAAGGAGTGTGGAAAGAAGCCGACCTTTCCACGGAGTCAACGTCCTCTCCCGACACCAGCCCACAACGACCACCCGTTCCCCAGGGAAGACGTCGGTGGAGCTGAAGGAAACTCCGGGCCCTGGGGAAGAGCCGTTCTCCAAGCAGCCTCGGCCAGCTGCCAGCTCAGGAGTAGATAGCAACACAAAGGTGTGTACGGAATATTGGGAGGTACCCTATGACCCAGTCAATGAAACTATCTTTGGGTACTACGAGCAACGCCTGCCCCTCGTGCTCGAGGTCATCTGCAAAGGATGACGCCTCCAAGCACTCGTGGACAGCGGAGCGTCACACACCGTCTGCAACAAGGCAGTAATCGACCGACTACAGGAAGAGTACAAGCCATCAGGATTCTCTACAACGATGGTGGACGGCAGCAAGTTACCAGTATACGGCGAAGCAGTGCTACACCTACAAATCGGGCCACTGCGCTGGAGACCTGCTCTCCCCATCACCAACATAAAAAGGCTTGACCTGATCTTCGGGCGAGACTTCCTAAAAAGATTCAACCCCGAGATCAACTGGGTGAACCACACCGCAAGCATCTACAACAATGGATGGAGAGTACAGCTACCCAACTGGGACGATACAGGAGATATCCCAGTGGAGACACTCGCCAGATTCGAGAAGGACGTGAAGCGAACCGACACCGGGTTCCTGGCGATAGCAACAGAGGTGGAGAATGACGGAGAGAAAGCCTCGGAACCTCCATAAAATATCAAGGACTTACTGAAGGAGTTCCAAGACATTCTTCCTGACGATCTTCCGAACGAGCTACCGCCATACTGCACACATCAACACGAGATCGTGTAGGAACCGGGTTCAAAACTGGCCTTCAGAGCGCCATACCGGCTCAGCCCTATGGAGCTGACCGACATGAAAAAGAAGATCGAGCATCTCCTCGCCAAAGAACTCATCCGGCCATCCACTTCGCCATACGGTGCCCCAGTACTCTTCACACCGAAACCGGACGGAAGCCTGCGCATGTGCATCGACTACCGAGCTCTTAACAAGCACACCATCAAGAACAAATATCCGATACCGCGAATCGATAACATGCTTGACCAGCTTCGGGGAGCTACGGTATTTTCCAAACTGGATTTGCGGTCCGGATACTGGCAGATACGGATGGCGGACAACTCTATCCACAAAACTACTTTCCGAACTCGGTACAGATCGTACGAGTATTTGGTAATGTCGTCCGGACTCACCAACGCTCCGGCAACGTTTCAAGCCAAAATGAACCACATTCTACGACCACTTTTGGACGAGTGCGTGGTGGTGTACCTGGATGACATCCTCATCTATTCGTGCGACATGAAGCAGCAGGTCGAGTACCTACGACGCGTCTTCGAAATTCTTCGACGAGAACGGTTCTACGTCAAACTGTCCAAGAGTGAATTCGCCCTTGAAAAGGTCCAGTTCCTAGGACACCTTGTGAGCGCTCAAGGAGTTCACGTCGACCCCAAGAAAATCGAAGCCGTACGTACGTGGAAGACACCCGAGAACGTGAAGGAGTTGCAGCAGTTCCTAGGCTTCGCTAATTATTACAACAGGTTCGTGCCACAGTATGCGAAACTCGCAGCACCCCTCACGAATCTGCTGAAGAAGAACACGCCCTATAAATGGGAACCGAAGCACCAGCAAGCCGTGGAGCAGCTGAAACAAGCACTCACGTCCGCACCGGTACTCATCTTGCCAGATCCCGAACGCGACTACGTAATCGAAGCTGACGCCAGCGACCAGGCAGTGGGAGCACTCTTGATGCAAGACCAGGGGAATGGACTGCAACCAATCGCCTACATGACTGCCATCGTCATCGCCTTCAAAGCGTGGAGATGTTATCTCGAAGGACGACGAAAAACTGTCTACACCGACCACTGCAGCCTAAAATATTTGAAGACACAACCCAACCTTTCCAGGCGGCAGGTCCGGTGGATCGACTTCCTCGAGACACACTTCCACTACGACATCGTGTACAAGCCCGGCCACAAAAACAAAGCAGATGCTCTTAGCCGGCCTGCACACGTTTCCCCCATTCAGATTGAAGGGATGAATCCACTCCTCAAGGGACTCTTCATACACGAGTATACCATCGACCCAGAAATTCCCTTGGCAGCAAAGCGACATTTGCTACAGTGGGACAGTGACATCGCGTACCGGAAGGGATCAACGAAAATCTGGGTACCTAATTACCCTCCTTTGTGCCAGTTACTACTCGAAGAATACCACGACGTCCTTTATGCCGGACACTTCGGTAGCAACAAGACGCTCACCGGTATCGCCAAACACTACTACTGGCCCCACATGGCAGATGATGTACATAAATTCGTCACCTTGTGTGATACATGTCAGCGGATGAAGAGCAGCAAGCAGAAAAAGGCGGGACTACAGCAGCCTCTTCCTGTCCCAGAACAGCCATGGCAAGTGGTTAGCCTGGACTTCATCACCGGGTTACCACCTACCACCAGCAGTCATGACGCAATCCTTGTCGTCATCGACAAGTTCTCCAAAATGGGACACTTCATCCCGACACACACGACACATCCCGACACATCCCGACACATCCCGTAACACACGACGGCACGACTCTTCTTTCGTCACATCATCTCACAGCATGGCATCCCAACCACACTCATTTCCGACCGAGACCCCAAGTTCACCAGCAAGTTCTGGAAGGAACTTATGTCTCTTCTCGGAACCAAACTCGCCATGTCATCCGCATACCATCCACAGACAGACGGAGCGCCTCAACCAAATTGTTGAGCAACTCCTCCGCGCAGCCTGCAAGGACGACATCTCCAAATGGGACTTGCATCTGCCCGTCCTGGAGTTTGCTTACAACAATGCCACACATGCCGCTACTGGACAGACGCCGTTCTTCCTCTGTTTCGGACGCCACCCACTCACACCACAGAAACCGACCACATCCGCTACAGTCCAACATGCACAGAATTTCATCACAACCATGCATCAGCTTTGGGATCGGACCCACAAGCGCCTCCTCTACATTCAGCAGCAACAAAAACGCCAGGCCGATCGCCATCGCAACGACCACACCATCACGGTGGGAGACCAGGTGCTTCTTGACACCCGCAACCTGGACATCAGCCACCTCCCATCTAAACTGCGACCTCGCTTCTGCGGGCCTTTTCTCGTTGAAGCACAGGTTACTCCTGTTACCTTCCGATTGCGCCTGCCAGCCACCTGGAAGATTCACAATGCCTTCCATGTCCAACTTCTGAAGCCCTATCGGGATCCGAACACGATCTTCGTCGGACGCCAACCGCCGCCGCCGCCACCCGTCCTCGTCCAGAATGAACCCGAGTAGGAGGTCGAGTCCGTGCTTGCACACCGCCGACGTCGGAATGGCGCCGTGGAGCTTCTCATCCGTTGGAAGGGTTATGATCCTTCTGAGGACAGCTGGGTCCCTGAGTGCAACATGGGTAACGCCCGTCGTCCTCTGCATGCCTACCTTGTCAAGCAGGGTGTTACTTCTACCACCCAGCTTTGAGGGGGGGAAGTGTGAGAGTACGACCCCTTTACACCACTTGTCCCTTGTCTTCTTGCCTCCCTCTTTCATTCCTCTTTTTATCTCATCTCATTTGGTTTCCTATTCTCCATTTTCCATTAACCTTTGGTCTATCCTGCTATTATAGTTATATCACCGAGAAGGCTTGGGATGTATTGGTGCGCTATCTGGCGTAATCCTGACGTAATCCCTTAAAGCCAATAGCCTCGCGTGGCTATACGCAGTGTGATTCTATCTTCTAGAAGGGTCTATTCCCTTAGGATAAGATAAACCTGGTTACCTGATGTACTTTGGAAGTATAAAAACACCTTGTACTAATCGATAGTGCAACCTTTCCTCGACACATTCGATTCTGTAACACCAATGCTCTTCTTCAGGGCAGCTTACTCGAGCAGGTCTACCTGCGCCGTCCTCAGGGCTTCACCGGTACCTTCCCTCCTGGGACCGTGTGACTCCTTCGGCGCTATATCTATGGCCTACGACAGGCGCCCCGTGAGTGGCACGACACGCTGCGCACTACGCTAGCTGACTTGCAGTTCTTTCCGTCCACTGCAGACCCTTTGCTCTTCGTTCGTGCTGGCCAGACTCCGTTCTACATCCTTGTCTACGTAGATGACCTGGTCTTCGCCACTGCAGACAGAGACGCACTGGCCTCCGTAAAGGCAGAGCTGCTGAAGAGACACACCTGCACCGACTTGGGAGAGCTGCGCCGCTACCTTGGCCTGCAGATCTCCAAGGATAGAGCAGCGCGCAGCATCACTCTTACACAGTCACACTTGGTGCGTCAGGTCCTTCAGAGGTTCGGTCTTCAACTCTCCTTGCACAGCCCACACCTCTGTCGGTAGACCACAAGCTTTGGGCTCAAGTTCCTGAGGAGTCAACAGAGCCCAGTGGTCCTTACGCAGAGCTGATGGGTTGCCTCATGTACCTGATTACTTGCACTCGTCCAGATCTCGCATACCCTCTCAGCATCCTGGCTTGCTTTGTGGCCACCGGCAGACACCGATCACAGCACTGGTCGGCCGCTAAGAGGGTTTTGCGTTGTCTTGAGAGTACATCAGGAATGGGGCTAGTGCTGGGAGGACGCAGGCCAGTGGTCCTTACTAGGCACACTGACGCTTCTTGCGCAGACGACGCTGAGACCCTCAGGTCCTCCCTGGGCTACTGCTTTAGCCTTAGTTCAGGTGCCATCTCGTGGAGGTCCAGTTGCTCCTCGTTTGTTGTCCAGTCTAGCTGTGAGGCTGAGATCTACGCCGATGCCATGGCGGCACAGGTGCTCCGCTGGCTGACCTTCTTGCTCGCCGACTTAGGTGAGCGGCCTAGCTCTGCCCCGGTCCTGTATGCTGACAACAGGGCCATGATCCTCCTGTGTCAGGAGCCTCGACTTGAGGGCAGAGCGAAGCTTTTCCAACTGCGGTACTTCCTCCTGCGTGAGCTTCAGCAGCGTCGCCAGGCCCGTGTAGTACACTTGGCCTCCGGTGCCAACATAGCTGATATCTTTACTAAGGCGCTTCCGCCTAGAGATCATCAGCGGTACTGCTTACAGTTAGGTCTAGTCCCTGTAGACTCTCACTTGCTAGGACCTTGATTGTGTACTCTTCTATATTTTTGCCTTCTTGACTGGCCTTGTGGCTTTTCTTCTAGTGGTCGGACTAGTAGTGCCGCCCTGGTTTGCTCTTGTCTTGTTTGTACCCTTGCTGACTGGTCTTTAGACCCTTGCCTCAGAGGTTGGACTAGTAGTGCCACCCTGAGCTGCATGTTTCGTGCTTTACACTGCCCCTTAGCTAGCCTAGGGGGTGTGTCAATTTATGCATATCTTTATATGCAGAAGTTATAGGCTAAATAGGATTAGTTCGTAGAGAGTACTTCCCAACCCTATATCTTTCTTGTACTCTCTTGTTTTCAACATACCTTCTAGTCTTAACACTAGGTTAGGGGGTGTGGGTGTGTGTGGGCTTGTGACTACCAAGCCTAGGGGGGGTGTTAAATTATATATATTGTGTTATATATTTGGTAGGCTTGGTAGGTTATCGAACTCTACTTTAGAGGTTAGAATCCCCTCCTTGTATGCCTCTCTCTCTTCTAGTTCCACATCTTTTCTCTCGTCAAACTTTTCTCTCCTAGCTCCTAGCTCCTAAGCCCTCACGCCATTTCATGGCCGCCCTTTCTTCCTAGCTAGTCTTTTAACATCCTGCCCTACGGCCCTAATTCTCGTGAACGCCACAACTTGACAAATTTCCGAAAAAACGCAAATGTAAATTGCTCGACCCAACCCTTTATCTATTGCACTACTTATTATAAGAACATGCAACTTCGTATTGAAACTAGGGTTGATACGTGTGCGAGACGGCGTGCGACGGATGCTCGCAGCACACGCCAATGCTACGGACCATGAACATAACATATCAAACAAAACTACAATAACTCCGGAAACTCCATAGTCCCGTTTGCCCGTAGCGTACCGCCATTATGCCCTGCACTCCATTTTCCAGGAGCTGCGTTTTGGGAGTCTCTCGCATGCGACATGTAGAAAGGCGCTCGACATGGGCAAGGGAAGGGGATTTTGGCATGCAGAACATTGATACAAGCCATATTCCAGAAGTGCAAACTCCAAGAATGTTGGAGGAGGCACTTAGCGAAGTGGGTGGTACGCCCCGGGCAAAGCTGCATGTATCGTTTCCAAGAAAGATGGAGAACTGTCGTTTACGCAGCTCGCAAGGGCGGGGACGATGTGGGTAGCTGTGACAAGGTCCACGTACGCATCTCGTTTGGCGATCACATGGTGTTGGGTTTGTAGGTTAGTAGTAACCCTTACTAGCGTTTTACTCTTTTGGGTCACGTTTAGCCCTTAAACGGAAGGGTTATCCTCTGATCCAACCTCCCAGGGCCAGTTTTTTGTTCTTCGAGGTTAGTTTGCACTACAGAAAACCACGCGTCACAATCTCCTTGCTCCGTCACTGTAGGGCCACTCTATGTTTCCTGTGAATATTGTGTTAGAAAGAGAGAATGAGTGGACTAGTGTGAGAAACCTAGAACATGTACCTGTTGGGGTTGTACTCACTAGAAGCACACACCTAGGCTAGCCTATAACTTCTACATACAGCATATGTATAAGTTGACACACCCCCTAGGCTAGAGAAGGGGTGGTGCTAAGCAAGAGGGTAAGTGAACTACGCGGGCCTGGCGACGCTGCTGTAGCTCGCGCAGGAGGAAGTACCGCAGCTCGATATGCTTCGCTCTGCCCTCAAGCCGAGGCTACTGACACAGGAGAATCATGGCCCTGTTGTCAGCGTATAAGACCGGGGCAAAGCTAGGCCGCTCACCTAAGTCTGTGAGCAAGAAGGTCAGCCAGCGGAGCTCCTGTGCCGCCATGGCACCGGCGTAGATCTCAGCCTCACAGCTGGACAGAGCAACAGACCAGAAGCGAGTGGATCTCCAAGAGATGGCACCCGAACCAAGGCTAAAACAGTAGCCCTAAGAGGACCTGAGAGTCTCAGAGTCGTCTGCCCAAGAAGCGTCTGTGTGCCCAGTGAGGACCACCGGCCTGCGTCCTCCCACCACTAACCCCGTGCCTGATATACTTGCTAGATATCGCAAAACCCTCATAGCTGCCGACCAGTGCTGTGGTCGGTGTCTGCCAGTGGCCACAAAGCGAGCCAGGATGCTGAGAGGGTATGCAAGATCTGGGCGAGTGCAAGTAATCAGGTACATGAGGCAACCCACCAGCTCTGCGTAGGGTCCACTGGGCTCTACTGGCTCCTTAGGAACGGGAGCGGAGAGCCCATAGTCTACGGGTAGAGGTGTGGGCTGTGTGGAGAAGAACTAAAGACCAAACCTCTGAAGGACCTAACGCACCAAGTGTGATTGTGTCAGAGTGATGGTGCGCGCTGCTCTGTCCTTGGAGATCTGCAGGCCAAGGTAGCGACGCAGCTCTCCAAGGTCAGTGCAGGTGTGTCTCTTCAGCAGCTCGGCCTTCATAGAGGCCAGTGCGTCCCTGTCAGCAGTAGCAAAGACCAGGTCGTCTACGTAGACAAGGATGTAGAACGGAGTCTGGCCGGAACGCACAAACAGCGAAGGGTCAGCAGAGGACGGAAAGAACTGCAGGTCTACTAACTTGGCACGCAACGTGTCGTGCCAATCGCGAGGATCCTGACGCAGGCCGTAGACCGGGCGCCTGAGAAGCGACTGGGTCCCAGGGGGAAAGGTACCAATGAAGCCCTGTGGTCGGCGCAGGTAGACCTGCTCGTGTAGGCTGCCCTGAAGAAAGGCAGTAGAGAAGTCGAGGGAGTGAAGCTCGTAGTCGCGCTGTGCTGCTACGTGTAGCAGTGCCCAAAGAGTGGTCATCTTCGGGGTTGGGGCAAAGGTCTGAAAGAAGTCAACCCCCTCGCGCTGACTGAAGCCTCTGGCCACATAGCGCGCCTTGAAGACAGGCGGCTCTCCAGGGAGGCGCTTCACCTTGAAGAGCCACCGACCATCGACTACGTTCACCCCAGGAGGGGGAACTGCGTCGACGTAAGTGCCGGTGGACCTCCAAGATGCCATCTCTTGCTCCATGGCAGCTATCCACTGAGAGGCCCAAGGTCCCGAGGTGGCCTCAGCATAGGTGCGAGGAGTCGGGATGTCGAAGGCGTCTGGGTCACCCTTCGGGACTAACAGCATGGAGCAGAGATGGGGAGCAGCCTCGGAAAGCGAAGCAAGCTCGTACTGCCTGTCCTCTAGGACGTCACTTCCAAGGGCAGGAGCACCCCCGACGGACGGAGGACGGGCAGGGTCAGAGACCAGAGCGGTAGCGTAGTCAAGGCGGCGGGTAGAGACGAAGTCAGCGACAGCAGCGACAAGCGCGTCAAGGCGCGAGACAGGAACAAAAGGGTCCGTAACAAGAGAGGCAAGAACCGGAGGGACAAGGGGACGAGCGGCACGCGGGTAGTCAGACAGCGGGGGAGGTGCAACAACAAGCGACAAGGGAGGAGGAGACGGGAGGAGGGGAGGACGAGACGAGTGTTAACGGAGCAAGAGAGGCTGGGAGCGCAGGACAGGAGAGACGGGACGAGCACTGGAGGGACGGCGAGACCAAACGTGGGACGGAGGTGTAGAGTCAGGATGCAGCGGAGGGGACACAAAAGGGGAACGAGGAGGCAGACGGGCCGGAGACGAGTTCGGCGGTGGGAACACAGGCCCGGAGACAGGAAGGTGAGAATGTGGTGGGGGAGACACCGACGAGCGGTCGGGGGAGGGAAGGCCAAGCAGGGGAAGAGCGGAGACCGGCGGCGACGGCTGCGGCGGCTGCTGCGGCGGCTGGTGCTCGACCCACGTACCGGCAGGGGCACGACGGCCGCTGGGAGAACACTCAACAGCAGCACCCCCAGAACCAACACCCCCAGAGCAAGAACCCCCTCCTGCACCGGCGGCACCCCCAGGCCCGCCGTGGCAGACCACGCCAGGGGCTGCAGGACGAGCACCCTCCTCAACGCCAGCACCCCCAGAGGCCAAGAGCGGCAGCGGTGGCAGCGGCGGCGACGGCGGCGGCGGCTGCGACGGCGGCGGCGGCGGCGGCGGCGCCTGCGACAGCGGAGGCGGAGACACCCGGGAAGGGGGACGCGGCAAAGACGGGCCGGGGGGACCACCTGAGTAAGCAGACTCCTCAACGGGGACGACCAAAGGGAGGGGAGGGACATGGGAGACACCAGCCGGGGCAGGACGAGGCGGGAGGGGAGCACGGGCTACCGGGAGAGAGGGAGCCAGGAACAAGGGGGGGGGAACCGGGAGACCTCGGCATGAATCATGGAGGTACAAGCAACCTCCATGACCAAGCTGATGCGGCGCTCAGCAACCCCATTCTGCTTTGGCAAGTCCGGCAAGGTGTACGACTGGGTGATGCCCTCCGCACGACAGAACTATCCAAGCCAACCAGAGGCAAACTCGCCGCCACGGTCAGAGTGGAGACACAACACGGGGAGACCGCGGTGAAGACGCGCAGCCACAACCCACGGGAGAAGAACGTTGGGCACGTCGGCCTTCCGCTCCAGGGGAAACACCGTGGTGTAGCGCGTGTAGTTGTCGAGGAGCACAAGAAAGTAGCGCTCACCGCGCGGTCCGGGGACGGGGGCAGGGCCCCAAACGTCCAGGTGCAGGGTCTGAAGGGGAGGAGTAGCAGGGCGAAGCGAGGAGGAGTGAGGGGCACGGCGGAGCCGGCCCTCGACGCAAGGCGTGCACGGTGGCGCAGTCGAGGGGGGAAGTGCGGAGAGCGAGTCGGGGAGGTCTAAGACAAGACCGTGCTGAGACATGTGACGCAGGCGCGGGAGCGGGAGAGCAGGGTGACCTAAGCGGTGGTGCCACAGAAGGGACGGGTGTGAGGGACCGACATGAGCAAGCTGCAGCAACCTGGGATTACGCACCAACCAGGGGGGAAGAGGTGTCGAGGGTAAACAGACCGGACACCGGGTCCCGGGGGAACATCGCAAGGGGGGAACCTGAGACTGCCTTGGTACAGACAGCGAACCGCTCGTGCCCAGGGAACGTAGTGGTGACGCCGAGGTCCTGAAAACAGCCGACACCAACCAGGTTCCTAGAGAACGAGGGAACGTGGAGGCCTGTAAGAGAGCCCGAGGGAACGGCTGGACAGGGAAGGGAAGTGGAGCTGCGAGCGACGACAGGACCCGCAGAGGGGTCAGCGAGAGCGACAACAGCTGGCGCGGCAAGCGGCGTGAGCGTGGAGCGGTCGTGGAAGAAACAGGCAGAAGCACCGGAGTCGAGAGTGAAGGACAGCGAGGCAGTAGCGGAGGCCAGGAACGGAGCCGGTGCAGAAAATAGGCCAGGCAAACTAGGCAGTCCTACGCCTGACGCAGCAGGGGAGGCTAAGCTACATTAGGGTGCAAAGCAGCACCTATCTGATCCACATCTAAATCAAAGATCGGCACACCTTGGCGAAGCAGGCTGTGCCAGTCAGGGAGGTCCGGGGCCGGGCCAAAGCGATGACGAAAGAGATCGTCGAGGCGGCGGAAACAGCGGGCGGTCGGGTGCGGGCGGCGGCACAGAGTGCCGCGGAGAGGCCCGGTCTGAAGCTGGTACTAGCAGGTCACACCAACGGAGCTGCCGGTAGACGCCAAGCTGCGTGGGCCGCCACCACGGCCACCACCTACGGAGCTGCCGGGCCAACTCGTGGTGAGGCGAACCCACGGCTGGGGCTGGGACAGCTGCTGCGACGACTGCGACTGCGACTGCTGCGACGGCTGCTGCGGCTGCTCCTGCTGCTAGGGCGACGGCTGCTGCTTCTGACTAGGTGAGTCAGTCCCCTCAGTAGAACCACTGTCTGCGGTACCACCATTACTACAACCAGCTCCACCACCACGCCCTCCCTGGCGGCCACGACCAGCACGGCGCGAACGCTGCTGCGGGTGTACCGCAGCTGCAGTCTCGGTCAGAGGGGTCGTAGTGGCGACCGCAGCCGAAACGTCAGTAAACGTGCACTGGGAGGGGGCACAGCCGTGAAAGATAGAGACTACCGGCGCACCGCTCGACTAAGCGATAGTGCGCTGGCGAGTCTCGATCTCGGTAAGGGCGGTGACAAAGTTTGGCAGGGTGAGATCACAAGGTGCTGGCTAAGGATGTGGTCGCGTGCACTAGCAAGGCGGTCAGACAGGCGCATGGCGATAAAGTAGAGGGTCATGCAGAAGGGGGGAGGGAGCGCTGTGAGCTGGGCAGCAGTGCTAGCAGTGCGGTAGCGAGACTCTAGGGCGCGGAGGTGAGTGGCAAGGTCAGCAACAGTAGGGAAGGAAGCAAGGTCTGGGAAAAGCATAGGGAAGAGCAGGCGGCCTGCAGTAGCGGAGGCAGGCGTGGAATAGCGAGCAACAACAGCTTCTAAGTAAGCATTGGATGTATCAACTGTAGCAAAACGCGAACGCTCAGACACAGGGAGGGCGTGACTGATAGCGACCTGAGCAACTGCATCGCGAGAGTCCCAGACGGCACAGGCAAGTGCAGCAGCAGAGAGAGTCTCACGCTCAGCAGAGGTGGGGTCAGCAAGGAGGGGAGCAGGCGCAGGGGGGCGGGGGAGCAAGCCATCAGTATGGAGAACGAAGGAGTGCCCATCCTGGCGCTGACCTGTGAGTTGACGGCGAAGATCGGACACCCAGGCGGCGAAGTCAACCTGTCACAGGATCGAATGTGTCGAGGAAAGGTTTGCTCAATGTTCCACTATCAATATGTACTAGGTGCTTTTATACTTCCAGAGTACATCAGGTAACCAAGTTTACCCTATCCAAAGGGAATAGACCCTTCTAGAAATGTAATCACCCTGCGTATAGCGACGCGTGGCTATTGGCTATGAAGGATTACGGCAGGATTACGCTAGACAGAGCTCGCTAGTACATCCCGAGCCTGGTCGGTGATATAATTATAATAATAGGAAAACCAAAGGATATTGGAAAAGGAGGAATAGGAAACCAAATGAGATGAGATAAAGACCAAATGAATCAGGATAAAAAGAGGAATGAAATAGAAAGGAAATATGGAAAGGGAAAATTAGTGTAACGGGTTGTACTCTCACACTTCCCCCCCTCAAAGTTGGGTGGTAGAAGTAACACCCTGCTTGACAAGGTAGTTGCGAAGAGGACGATGAGCGTTCCCCGTGTCGAATTCAGAGACACAGCCTCAGAAAGCTCCAGATTGCCATTCTGACGACGACGGTGTCCGAGCACGTAGTTGTCCCATGGCGTGGATGAACACCGGCCGCGACGGTGGTTGGCATTCGTTGTAGAGCGTGTTTGGTCTTGATAAGGTTTAAAAAGCTGGTATGGAAGGTGTTATGGATCTTCCAAGTGGCTCGTAGACGGAAGCGGAAGGTGACTGTAGTGACCTTTGCTTCTACGAGGATAGACCCGCAGAAGCAAGGTTAAAGCTTGGTTGGAAGATGGCTGATGTCGAGATTATGGTGTGGATAACTGTGGTAATGAGTAGCCAGGTTCTTCTGCTGCTGTTGGATGTCCAAGTGGCGTGTCCGGTGTTAGAGCTGATGGACAACGGTGATGAAATGGATTTGTCGGTTGTGGTGGTATGAGTGGGTTGCATCTCTAGGTGGTACGCGAATGGCGTTGATCGTGAGCGAGGTGTAGCGGAGGAGTAGATGCACTGGTGGGTGCTCTAGCTGGCACACTGTAGCATGCGTTGAGTCTCGAGTAGCACATCCCGGTGTTACTCGCATCCCGTCCACGTATGAAGATGACGAAGTGTTGGTGGTATTGCAGTCATGTCATAGTCCTGCTTCTGTAGCAGCGTTGTATCGGATATATGCAGCTTCTGTTGAATGCTGGTCCATGCCGTAGTGTTGTCGCAAGTTGTCCACCACGCGGTCTGCTAGTCACACTGCCTTGAGTACAACAACGCATGCGAAGTGCTGCTCAGCATATCCCTTGTGTTCAAAACCATGCGAGGGGCTGGTACCATAAACGCGGAGCTGGTAACTTCCAGAATCGGCACCAAAAGTAGTTTCCCTCGGTGGTTGCTCAAGCAAGGAATCTCAGCTGCGTAGATATCCCACGGTGATATTCCCAAATAATCCTCTCCCATTTCCAAATTGGCATTGCTGGCAGCCAATCGAGTATGACCTTATGCACGTCTAGTTTAGCATGGAGGCCATCGGTAGGCATCGGTGTCTGGGCGCACATATTGGGATAGGTCTTCTGGTGCCATCATGCGTTGTCTCATTCTGTCACTGTCCTTGAAGTAGCATTGATGTCGAAGACGTCTCAGCTACTCAGCATCAATGTTGAAGTCTGCTCCATTTCGACAAACAGGGGTGTTGTTGGAGATACGCGGAGTCCACTATCCGGAGTGGCGTCGGCGCTCCATTTTACGCCTATCTGCTTCTGTGGAGGTGGTGCTGGTGATGGATTGGTTGCGACGCAGGTTTTATGACTTTAAGGAAAGCCATAGGCCATGGGGACTTGTATACTGGTAGAATACCGTTGTCCTCCCATCCTCATAAGAGCAAATACCTCCTGCTCTTGAGGGTATATGGCATTGCCATGTTGTTCCCTCGCATAGTGGTATCTCCTTCCCACTAGCTGGAAATCATAGTACTGTGCCTGGCCGGGACTTAACGATCCACTGGAATAAAATCCAGCATTATCTCCATTGAGTGGAGAATCATCCATCAGGATTTCGTTGTGACTGCTGTGTCGAGTCTTCTGCTGCGGCGGTGGCGGCGGTTGCGACGATGGCGACGGCGGCAGCTGCTGCAGAGAATTCTCTCAACTCGTACCGGTTGAAGAAGAATCCATCAACTCCCTCTTCCCAGTAGAGTGTTCCTGATGGGTGTAACAGGCGTAACTACCAGGAACACATGCACATTAGTACACATGTGTTGCTCCATTGCTGCCGGTGATTGTTTCACTTGAGGGTGTGAAGAGAAATTTGCTTCTCCCCTCAATGTATCCACGGGTAGCAATTCCTGGTATGCTCATCCGTGCTTTCGATGTACGATCGGTAGAGTGCGTGATCGTGTTGTAGTAGTCTGCATCTCCCTCAACTGTTGACACCTCGTGTTGCTTGGCATTCTCCTGCATCGTCGAAGTTACGCTGTTGCTTGTAACGCTTCGGCTTCTGGTGGAATCGCCTCCAATGCATGTGCCGTAGGGTCGCTAGTGAACGAGTACTTGCCAGATTAGAGGTTAATTACTGCTCAATCTGTCAAGCATCGTGACATACATAGAAAATTTTCCACGCAGATCATTGACACCTGGAATCGCGACGCATGATTGGTGTGTCGCCTCGTGAGGTCGATGTTGAGACTGCTCCAACCAATCACTTCGGATGGCTGAGATTCTTGATGAAGACGAATCGTTCAGCTCCTGTTACGAAGAAGTGTCTCGCTGGCCTTGACGAGACGGGTTCACTGCGTCGTCGTTGCGTGTGAAACCTGCTCCTTCGCAACAACTTGAACTTGGGAGCATTGCAAGAGAAAACGGCTACTTCTCTGCAATCTCGTAGGTTGTCGATCAAATTTTATGAAATGAAGTGTCTCATGGATGGAAAACATGTCTTCACGCAGCTTCATTGTTTTTCCGGGGTGAAGATCCCGCGGTGTTAATGTCGATCCATTTTTAACGAAGATGACTTCGTCAAAATAACTCGATCGTTATTGACACCAGTCAGAAGATGCGTCGATTGTGCAGTCGCTGGTCACGAATGTTGTCTCCATGATGATGATTCCCCATAGTGTTTTCTCCGCTGCATTCGCGCCGTTGATTCCGCACCGATCCGACGATCCACGTTCTCCTGTCACTTTTCTGCTTGCAGCTATTACCAAGAAGGTAATTCTCTGGCAGATTTTTAACTCTGCAGATGTTTTTGCGCCCCAAATTCGTGACCAAATAGAGGAATCCGAATTTGGCTGTCCAGATGAAGAAACGATGTCGAAGGCGGCTGCTTTTCTGTTCTGTGCATCATTCTCTCTTCGTGCAGAACTCACGCTCCATCTCGTCCGTTGAAGTAGAAGTCGATACGACGGTCCTAACTCCAAGCGATCGGAAGACATTCATGAGTCACGTTCAGCAGCTTTCAGTGCCATGGTTGACTCGTTTCCTGCATCAATTCTCGGTCGTCGATTTCGGCTGTCGAATGATCGGACGCTCCGAAGAATTTCGCGGCTTGCGAGGTCCCGTTCCCGTTCGCGCTGAAACTCGAACTCGCTCAGAAGGATTGTTTTCAACTCGGTCGATCTGAAGCGTCGAATCTCCATCGGACGGATGTCGTCGGTCGTAGCTCCGCACATTTCCGCACAACTCCAAGTGTTGTCGCGAACTGGGAACCCCTCGGAATGTCGCAGGGAGTGTTCCGCCAGAAGTGACGCGTTGGCGAGGTCGAGGCCGTTTTGCCCCGCGAAAAAATCGGCTCCGTCGATGCGGTCCATCGAACGGTCGGCGAGGCATCTCGCCTTCGATGGGGACCCCAGGTGCAACTGCGTAAGGTTTGTCGAAACTTAAACGAAAGTGCATTGTACTTACAGGAATTGAAGTTTCGACTCCATCCTCCGCGTGCTCCTGAAGGCCCAGCGGTTAAGCGTTGAGCTGAAACCTTGGCTCTGATTACCAAGTGTTACAGGATCGAATGTGTCGAGGAAAGGTTTGCTCAATGTTGCACTATCAATCAGTACAAGGTGCTTTTATACTTCCAGAGTGCATCAGGTAACCAGGTTTATCCTATCCAAAGGGAATAGACCTTGTAGAAATATAATCACCCTGCGTATAGCCACGCGTGGCTATTGGCTATAAGGGACTACGGCAGGATTACGCTAGATATAGCGCGCCAGTACATCCCGAGCCTAGTCGGTGATATAATTATAATAATAGGATCAACCAAAGGATAATGGAAAAGGAGGAATATGAAACCAAATGAGATGAGATAAAGACCAAATGAATCAAGATAAATAGAGGAATGAAATAAAAAGGAAATATGGAAAGGGGAAATTAGTGTAACAGGGTCGTACTCTCACACAACCGCATGGGCCTCAGCGTCCAGGCGGAGTACGAACTCAGCCATCGTGCAGGGTCAGCGACACACGGACACAGCGGCACAGCTCCACACGACACAGTGGCACAGGGACACAGCAGCACAGCTCTAGGGGGACGTCTGCAGGGCGCTCCAGCGCTTGCAAGCAGAAATCACGAGGCCGGAGACTCGAGGAACCGTGCCAAGCAGAAGACACGGAGCCGCAGGAGCCGGGCAGGCACTTGGAGCTGCGGGCCGCAGCAGCCGGGCAGGCGTATCGGGGCCGGGCAGGCGCTGGGTGGGGCCGGGCGGGCGGTGTGGGACGGGCGGGCGCAACAGGCCGGGCGGGCGCTAGCAGGGGCCGGGCGGGCGCTGTGGAGGGGCCGGGTGGGTGGTAGAGGGGGCCGGGCAGGCGCTAGGAGGGGCCGGGCGGGCACTATGGAGGGGCCGGGCGGGCGGTAGAGGGGGCCTGGTGGGCGCTAGGAGGGGCCGGCTAGGAGTGGGCGCGAACGGCCAGGGGGCAGGCTAGGAGCGGGCGCGACGGCCAGGGGGCCGACTAGGAGCGAGTGCGAACGGCCAGAGGGCCAGCTAGGGGCGGACGCAACGGCTTGACGGCCAGCTAGGGGCGGGCGCGACGGCCAGGGGGCCGGCTAGGGGCGGGCGTAACGGCCAGGGGGGCCGGCTAGGGGCGGACGCGACGTCCAAGGGGCCAGCTAGGGGCGGGCGTGACGGCCAAGGGGGCTGGCTAGGGGTGGACGCGATGGCCAGGGGGCCGGCTAGGGGCGGACGCGACGGCCAGGGGGTTGGCTAGGGGTGGACGCGACGGCCAGGGGGCCGGCTAGGGGTGGGCGCGACGGCAAGGGGGCCAGCTAGGGACGGACGCGACGGCCAGGGGGCCGGCTAGGGGCGGACGCGACGGCCAGGGGGCCGGCTAGGGGTGGGCGCGACGGCAAGGGGGCCGGCTAGGGACGGACGCGACGGCCAGGGGGCTGGCTAGGGGCGGACGCGACGGCCAGGGGGCCGGCTAGGGGCGGACGCGACGGCTAGGGGGCCGGCTAGGGGCGGACGCGACGGCCAGGGGGCCGGCTAGGGGCGGACGCGACGGCCACGGGGCCAGCTAGGGGCGGGCGCGACTACCAGGGGGCCGGCTAGGGGCGGACGGGACGACCAGGGGGAGGGGGCCAGCTAGGGACGGGTCACGAGGGCGGCTAGGGCCTAGGGCGGAAGCGTGGGCGGGCGAGAGGAACCGAACCTACTCATGATACCATGTTAGAAAGAGCGAATGAGTGGACTAGTGTGAGAAACCTAGAACATGTACCTGTTGGGGTTGTACTCAATAGAAGCACACACCTAGGCTAGCCTATAACTTCTATATACATCATATGTATATGTTGACATATTGTGGGATCTGTAGCGCTACTGAAAATGATGACAACATTCCGGAATGTTAGCTGGCAAGAAAAACAAGAGGCGACGAAATCGTCTTAGGGTTGCGGAGCTCTATTGTATAAAAAAGACCCAAAAAAAAAAAAAAAAAAAAAAATCGACTTCGGCTAGTATAGTATTCAGAAATAACCCAAACTAGAAGCACACAACATTTAGAAGTGTACATAAATGAAACATATTCTGTGTTTTTATATTTAGTCAAATTATGAACATGTCACGACTACCAAGCGTGGAAACCACCACCTACAGCTGGTTCTTCTATTTCCATGTTTTAGATTCTTATGTTACTTTTATGCATTATTTATTATAACGCTACAATTCTTACTTCATGTCGTTTCGTTTTCGTTTTAGTGTCGTCACTCTTGATACTGTGCGATATGATTTCCCTGCCCCGTAGAGAAAGTTGCCTCCTGGCAGGTTTTGTTTTTTTGCGCCTAGTGGGGGCGCACAATTTCTGGCATAAAATACTGTAGCCGTCTAGTGACGTCGAATTTGTTCTGCCACCCGTTCGGATTTTTTATCGTCAAAGCGCGCCAGCATTTTCAGCGATGCGAATTACGAGGGCATAATTTAACTTTCCAGTTTCATTTTTTTTCACCGTTAAGTTGGTTATGCAACTGGCAATGCGCGAAACAATGATTTTTTAACCTCGTAGTTCCATAGTATTGAATGCAACCCGTACAATGAATCAAGCTGATAGAACACGCCCTGATAAGTTCGAAAACTAATTCACAAATTGCAATCTACCTGGGCAGTTTCTGATGGAAACGAGAAAATAGATGGAACTTCTTTCAGAGCTGCGAGAGCCTGGCCGTTCCACCCACATTCTCCAACTTTTCTTTCTCCCTCTCACACTTTATCTGTTTTCTTTTTCCATTCCTCAATCTCACAGCTTGCTCGTCACCTCCAGCAGTTTTATTCTAGCGTTGTAGCCAAGGCCATCCCATAGTTGGTTTAAGTCCTCGTTTCTCCCTCAGCGTGTCGTCAACCTCCTAGTTTGATAGTCATACTAGCTTTTCCCCCATTTCTTTCCCTAGGTCTCCCTCTTCTTATGTTCCTTGCTGTTTTCCTTTAACAAGTAAACATCCTCTCACTTTTCCAATATCTCTTATCTCTCGAGGTGCTCTAGCTTGTTAAGGAACCACGGGTAATCACCTTTCAACTTTATTTCAAGGTACGGATTCTACCCTCCCGCCATGCCCTTCTCCTCTGCTCTCGTCCATACCTTGTGTTCTTTCCGATTTCCTGTTTTCCTGTGTTTCCCCATCATGCCTTCATTCCCTTCCCCTTCCTTCGATTTCAATTCTTCCTTTCTCCCACCATTACAGGAAATCGTTCCTTACGTCGCACTTCCTAATTCTTCATGTTTCCTTTGTTCATTGTCGTTCTCTTCATTTCCACGTCCTCTTGTCCAAGTTTCACATGTCTCTTATTCTGCTAACTCTTGTGATCTGGCTGCAGGTTCGAAACGTTGAACCACCCTTATTATGCACTTGCTATCTTTTTATTGCATAATGCATACTTTATCGTTTTGAATTGTTTTGGCCCTTGCTAGGTGCATGCAGTCCTGTTGTTGTGTGTTGTGCATGGGCACACGTGGTAATACGTTTTGTGTGTGTCAAAAACTCGATTGCTTTTATCGTTTCGTGAAGGTCCTTTGACTCTCTCTGTGAGTGCAGTCAATTGACTTGGATTCGAGATAGTAAATCGGGTTTTTGTATTCATAAAATTTATTATTTTGTGTATTATTTTAGCATTGGGCTTGAAGCTCCCCCCCCCCCCCCACCCCCCGGCTAGAGCTGGGGAAGCGATAGCCTATTTTTGTCATCGACAAAAATATGCCACACGAATCAATTGGAGACAAAATACATGCCAATTTTCTTTTCCCCACATTCATTTGTGGAAATAGTGTAATGATAAATATTACAGTATTGTAGATCTACATTCGTGAGATCACATCTAGATATCAGATTCTAGCATACTTGAACATTTAAGAGTATAAAGTAGTATAACTTTCTTAACCCTATATATGTCGGTTTTTTACTAAGAAATGCTGGAAATTCTGAAAACAAATTTCCTTCCGATCAATTCCACTAGGTTGCTCTGCAACCCAAAAAAAACTAAAATCCACAGGGATGTGTATGCCATTCTGGATGGCATTCTGGATGCTATCCAGAATGGCATGGCGCGCCACCAATGGTTTTATTGTTTTTTCCCTCTGCCTAAGTTTAAGGATATTATTACACGTAGTTCGCTGTGGAGCGAACTAACCTTGAAGAACAAAAAACTGCCCCCGGGGGATTTTAACGACGAGAAACCCTTCGGTAATAGGGGCTAAACGTGATCTTAGAGAGTAAACCGTAAGTAAGGGTTGCCGGTAACCTAAAAACCCCATGGTGTTTCTACTCTGAGTTTCAACTTTGCACGCGAAATGTGATGTTGCCTCATGAACAGAATTCGGCTAGGTCCCCAACATCCAAAAACATTCCCCGTACAGACCCCCCGAAAATCCGGCTAAGTCCCCCACAACCAGGAACATTCCCCCCCACGAACCAAACCTAATTCCCTCCACACAGTGATACCCCTTCCACCCACACCCCCCGGAACCCAGAATATTCGATTAAGGCATTTCATAAGTTCGAGCGTCAACCGCGCAGCACTCTAGCAAAAGCTTTTTAAAATGCAAAAAAAACGTAAAAACCTCTCTTACAAACTGAACCTATCGCTTTGACCTAACCAAAAGCACCACACCCTAAGTCCCTCACAGCCTGGGATATTCATCCCCCCCCCCTCCCCCCGTCATTTTTGCTGCAACTCAGCTAAAAGTAACTTGGAACCTGAATCCGGATGAATAAGATGTCAAGTACCTACAAACCGGAAAAAACAGGGTGCAAGGGGGTGGGGAATCCGGGGTGCAGGGTTCCTAAAATCTTAGCATGAGCCCTGCCAGTAACCCTCCATACAACAAAAATCATGGTACAGAGCTAGGGGCAACATAATTACATGCCCACGCTCGTCTTTTCTGTTAAAAGTTCTTGGGTACTGGTTCGAAAGTCCTCTGTTTTTTTGGGTGTAACTGTACATGATCGGCGGATTGGTTTATTAGTTCCGGCTACCTTGACCGCTCTCATCATTAAAGCCCAGGTCCCAAGTTACAAGGCGCGAGCTTTTTTGTTAACAATTTCGGAACGCGTCAGACTAGGCGTCAGGAAGTTGTAACCATTTGAAACCTAAGGAGCAACAAAAGGAAGGGAACGCCCCTGGTTTGCAATTTGGGACTTGAAAATGCACGTGTTCCATTGGTTGTTAAGCATTGCCCTCTTGGTTTCCCGAAAAAAAGAATCCTCGCTATTTTTGCAACAAGCTAATGAAGCCCAGCTCCCGCCCAATCAGCGCGGAGTTTTCGCGGCTTGCAATTTGGGACCAAGGGTTTAATCTTCACTGTCTTGACTTCCGGTCCGCACGTGTACGAAAACAAATTATTGAGTACTAATGGTTACAGAACTTCTGTCCGTCCAAGAAAACGTCGCCCACGCCTCTTTCCGAGCGTGTCAGCAAAGTGTAGTCGAACGACCCCCTCAAGCTACATCTGATCCCCCATACCCTCAAATGCCCTCAAACTCCACTTCCTTATCCCATTTCCTTATCTACCACTAGGGGTTCCTCCGCTTCATAGACCGAACATAATAAGGGGTTCCCGCACTTTTTATCACGTTCATTCGAGCCCCGTTATCCAAATGTGGCTATCCTGAGCTATATGCACAATCGTGCGCTTTTGACATTTCGTGCTTGTCAAGTGCACTTCGAGCCTATTTTCCTGCCATGTGTTCCGAGCTCTGTCGAGCTTGCCTATTTGGTTTGTTTCAATCTATCGGGCAAGTATTCGCTGGATGGGTACTACCATAACATTTTGCATTGGAGTCTGTATTAGAGCTACCTCATGCGACATTTTGCTGTTTCTCATTCTCTTCATGTGAAGTATTGTTATGTTTCATGTCTCCTGGCAAAACAATTGCGACACGTGTCCAACACCCGAATTCGGAGCGTTGTTATTGGGCAGAGTCGAAAAACAGTATTACTCATAGGGGTTACATCAACCCTAAACCCGCTAAAGGGCCGCGAGTTTAGGGTTTACCCATATTCGAATGGGATATATTTTGTTTTTGCCCGTAATGATGCTCAACCACCCTCTGATATCAAAGAGACACGTGTTGCAAAAGTTTGCCAGGAGACATGAAACGAAACAATACTTCACATTAACATAAAGAATGAATGACTAGAGTGGTGAGATACAAGGCAATATAGTCTAGAGAGTTGTACCCACTAAGGCACAAACATATATAGTCCACAGTAACTGCATAAGCTATGTTAGACACACCCCCTAGACTATATAGGGGCAGTGCCTAACAAGGAAAGAAGCAGCTCAGGGCAGCACTACTAGTCCAGCCTCTGAGACAAGGGTCTAAAGACCAGTCAAAGGAATACAGACAAGGCAAGAGCAAGACCAGGGCGGCACTACTAGTCCATCCACTGGGAGAGGCCACAAGGCCAATTAGGGTAAAATATATATATATATATATATATATATATATATATATATATATATATATATATATATATATATAAAGGACAGTACAAGGTCAAGGCCCTAGCAAATGAGAGGCTACAGGAACGAGACCCAGCTCTACACAGTGCCGCTGATGATCTTTAAGCGCAAGCGCCTTCGTAGAGATATCAGCTGTGTTGGCAGCGGAGGCCAAGTGTACTACGCGCGCGGCGGCGCTGCTGGAGCTCACGCAGGAGGAAGTACCGCAGCTGGATATGCTTCGCTCTGCCCTCGAGTCGAGTCTCCTGACACAGGAGAATCATGGCCCTGTTGTCAGCGTACAGGACCGGGGCAGAGCTAGGCCGCTCACCTAAGTCAGTGAGCAAGAAGGTCAGCCAACGGAGCTCCTGTGCCGCAATGGCACCGGCGTAGATCTCGGCCTCACAGCTGGACTGGGAAACAGACGAGGAGCGGGTAGCTCTCTACGAGACGGCACCTGAACCAAGGCTGAAGCAGTAGCACTGTGAGGACCTGAGGGTCTCGGCGTCGTCTGCCCAAGAAGCGTCTGTGTGTCCAGTAAGGACCACTGGCCTGCGTCCTCCCAGCACTAACCCCATGCCCGATGTACTTGCAAGATAATGCAAAACCCTCTTAGCGGCAGACCACTGCTGAGGTCGGTGTCTGCCTGGAGCCACAAAGCGAGCCAGGATGCTGAGAGGGTATGCGAGATCTGGGCGAGTGCAAGTCATCAGGTACATGAGGCAGTCCACCAGCTCTGCGATGCTGACTCCTCAGGAACTGGAGACGAGAGCCTGTGGTCTAGAGGCAAAGGACTGGGCTGTGCGGAGAAGTGAAGGCCGAACCTCTGAAGGACCTCGCGCACCAAGTGTGACTGAGTCAAAGTGATGGTGCGCGCTGCTCTGTCCCTAGAGATTTGCAAGCCAAGGTAGTGGCGCAGATCTCCAAGGTCAGTGCAAGTGTGTCTCTTCAGCAGCTCTGCCTTCACGGAGGCCAGTGCGTCTCTGTCTGCTGTGGCGAAGACCAGGTCGTCTACGTAAACAAGGATGTAGAACGGGGTCTGGCCAGCACGAACGAAGAGCGAGGGGTCTGCAGAGGACGGAAAGAACTGGAGGTCAGCAAGCGTGGAACACAGCGTGTCGTGCCACTCACGGGGAGCCTTACGCATGCCATAGACGGGGCGCCGCAGGAACCACTGGAACCCAGGAGGGAAGGTACCAGTGAAGCCCTGAGGGCGGCGCAAGTAGACCTGCTCGTGTAGACTGCCCTGAAGAAACGCAGTGGAGAAGTCGAGGGAGTGAAGCTCGTAGTCACACTGAGCTGCTACGTGTAGCAGCACTCGAAGAGTAGTCATCTTCGGGGTCGGAGCGAAGGTCTGGAAGAAGTCCACCCCCTCACGCTGACTGAAACCTCTAGCCACGTAGCGCGCCTTGAACACAGGCGGCTCTCCAGGAGGGCGCTTCACCTTGAAGAGCCAGCGGCCATCGACTACGTTCACCCCAGGTGGGGGAACTGCGTCGACGTAGGTGACAGTGGATCTCCAAGATGCCATCTCCTGCTCCATGGCAGCTATCCATTGGGAGGCCCAGGATCCTGAGACCGCCTCAGCGTAAGTGCGAGGGGTTGGGATGTCGAAAGCGTCAGGGTCACCCTCAGGGACTAGAAGCCTAGAGCAGAGATGGGGAGCAGCCTCGGACAGGAAAGCAAGCTCGTACTGGCAGTCCTCCAGGACGTCACTGCCGAGGGCAGGAGCAGCCCTGACAGACGGAGGACAGGCAGGGTCAGAGACCAGAGCTGCGGCGTAGTCAAGGCGGCGCGAAGAGGCGAAGTCAGCGACTGCAGTGACAAGGGCGTCAAGACTCGAGACCGGAACAGACGGGTCGGTAACGAGAGAGGCAAGGACCCGAGGAACAAGAGGACGAGCGGCACGCAGGTTGTCCAACAGAGGGGGGGGAGCAACGACAAGGGAGGAGGGAGGGGGCGACGGGAGAAGGGGAGGACGAGACGCATGGGAACGAACCAACATAAGGGTGAGAGCGCGAGACAGAGGAGACAGGTCGAGCACGGGAGGGACGGCGAGACGAGACGTGAGACGGAGGAGTCGGGTCAGGGGACAGAGGAGGGGACACAAGAGGGGAACGAGGGGGGAAACGGGTCGCAGACGATTCCGGAGGAGGGAACACAGGGCCGTAGACAAGAGGAGGAGGAGGCATAGGCACGGGGTCAGGGGACGGAAGGCCGAGTAGGCGAAGAGCGGACACCGGCGAGGACTGCTGCGGCGGCGGTGTGACACCGACACCCGGACCACAAACTGCTTGGCGGTTACCTCCAGAACACTCCACGCCAGCACCCCCAGAAGGAACACCCCCAGAGCTTAGAACCCCTCGAGCACCGGTACCACCTCCAGGCCCGCCGGGACAAGCCACGACAAGAGTCCCAGGACTATTACCCACCCCAACTCCAGCACCCCCAGAGGCAATGAACTGCTGCGGCGACGGCTGCGGTGGCGGCGGCTGCAACGACGGCTGCGGCGGCGGCGACAGCGGTGACGATGGCTGCGAGAACGGTGGCGACGGCAGCTGCGGAGGCGGCGGAGTAGGAGACACCTGAGAAGGGGCAGGCGGCGAGGACTGCGCCGCAGGACCACCAGAGTCAGCAGACTCCTCAACCGGGACAACCGACGTAAGTGGAGTGACGTGGGACACACCAGAGGGGGCAGGACGGGGAGGGGGAGGAGGAGGGGCGGCAGCGACCAGGGAAGGGGTGACCAGGAACAAGGGGGGGTAACTGGGGGACCTCGATTGGGGAAGCGGCGAAAGAAGGAGACGGACTCGTCAAAGGTGACATCACGGGAGTGAAAGAACCGGTGAGACGGTGGGTGGTAGAAGTGCCAGTCAGACGCGTCAAGGGGGAAGCTGAGGAAGACACAGGGAAGGGTGCGGGCAGTGAGCTTGTCCGTGCCAGAGGCACGAACGTGAGCAAGGCAGCCCCAGACGCGGAACGCAGACGCGTCACCAGATGACCCAGACCAGAGGAGGGTCGGCTAAACCTGAGGCTGCTGAGGGTGCGGCCCATGGACGGGGGCGGGGCCCCAGACGTCCATGTGCAGAGTCTGTAGCGGTGTTGCAGTAGGGGGAAACAAGGAGGAGTGAGGAGCACGGCGGAGCCGGCCCTCGACACAGGGCGTGCAAGGTGGGGCTGGGGAGGAGGGAAACTCGGGGAACGACCTGGGGAGGCCTAGGACGAGACCGTGCTGTGACATGTGACGCAGACGCGGGAGCGCAGGATGACCTAGGCGGTGGTGCCAGAGAAGAGTCGGGTGAGTGAGAGACTGACAGAAGCAGGCAGCAGCAACTGGGGGAGACGCAGCCACCTGAGGGGGGGTCCCAGCCAGGGGGGTCACCGTGTCCAGTGTGAAAAGACCGGACACTGGGTCCCATGGGAACGTGGACAGGGGGGCACCAGTGGCGGCCTCAGTACAGACAGCGTACCGCTCGTGTCTAGGGAACGTGGTGGTGACGCCAAGGTCCTGAAGGCAGCCGACACCAACTAGGTTCGTGGAGAACGAGGGGATGTGCAGTCCTATGAGCGAGCCCGAAGGAACCGCCGGGCAGGGGAGGGTGGTGGAACTGCGGGCGACTACAAGGCCAGAGGAGGGGTCAGCCAGGGAGACGGAAGCACCAAGGCTAAATAAAGCAGGGGATCCTATGCCTGACGCAGTAGGGGAGTCTAAGCAAGGCACACCTACACTAGGCAACAAGGGGTAATAAGATGGAAGCACACTAGAGTCATCAGCATACATCACATGCAGAGCAGTAACAATCTCATCCATATCCAGATAAAAAATCTGAACCCTACGATGAAGCAAGCTGTGCCAGTCTGGGAGCTCGGGCGACGGGCCGAAACGCTGACAAAACAGGTCGTCTAGGCGACGGAAACAGCGGACGGAGGTGTGACCGATCTTACCACAAAAACAGCAAGGACCGATCTAGAACAGGTGTAGTGCGGTGTAGTGCGGTTGAGTACGGTACCGGAGAGGGGGGGTTTGCAGGGCGGTGCTGATCTGGAAGAACAGGCCGAACCCGAGGCGGCGGCGGGCTGGCGACGACGCGAATGCAAGAGTCGGCCGGCGGACGGCAGACGCCGGGGGCCAGCAAACGGCGGCAACGGGGGTCGGCGAGAAACTAGCGCGACGGTGAGTAGGGCCGGCCACGACGGCGAGGAGACACGGCCGCGACAGCAGGAGTGACCGTGAGGCGGCTGGAGACGGCGACGACAGTGGCTAGGGGCGGCTGCGACGGGCAGGGGGCCGGCTAGAGACGGGCACGATGGCCAGGGGGCCGGCTAGGGGCGGACGCGACGGCCAGGGGGCCGGCCAGGGGCGGACGCGACGGCCAGGGGGCCGGCTAGGGACGGGTGTGATGGCCAGGAGGCCAGCTAGGGGCGGACGCGATGGCCAGGGGGCCGGCTAGGGGCAGACGCGACGGCCAGGGGGCCGGCTAGGGACGAGCGCGACGGCCAGGGGGCCTGGTAGGGACGAGCGCAATGGCCAGGGGGCCGGCTAGGGGCGAACGCGATGGCCAGGGGGCCGGTTAGGGGCGGACGCGACGGCCAGGGGGCCGGCTAGGGGTGGACGCAACGGTCAGGGGGGCGGCTAAGGGCAGACGCGACGGCCAGGGGGCCGGCTAGGGATGAGCGCGACGGCCAGGGGGCTTGGTAGGGACGAGCGCAACGGCCAGGGGGCCGGCTAGGGGCGGACGCGACGGCCAGGGGGCCGGCTAGGGGCGGATGCGACGGCTAGGGGGCCGGCTAGGGACGAGCGCGACGGCCAGGGGGCCTGGTAGGGACGAGCGCGACGGCCAGGGGGCCGGCTAGGGGCGGACGCAACGGCCAGGGGGCCGGCTAGGGGCGGACGCGACGGCCAGGGGGCGGGCTAGGGACGAGCGCGACAGCCAGGGGGCCGGCTAGGGACGAGCGCGACGGCCAGGGGGCGGAAGCGTGGGCGGGCTAGGGGGGAACCTAACCTACTATGATACCATAACAGAAAGAATGAATGAATAGAGTGGTGAGATACAAGGCAATATAGTCTAGAGAGTTGTACCCACTAAGGCACAAACATATATAGTCTACAGTAACTGCATAAGCTATGTTAGACACACATGAGTAGAATGAAAAACAGCAGAAAGTCCTATGAGGTAGCCCTAATCTAGACTGAGATGCGAAATGTTTTGATAGTACCCATCCAGCGGATACTTACCCCAATCTATATCCTAGTGTTAGGCTTGTTTTCTTGTTGCCGATTTTGTAATCATCCTCGCCAAGACAATTTTCGCTTCTCATTGTTTTGCGCTCATAATGTTGGAATTATGAGCGCATTTAGGTTGCTCCAATAAACATGCTCATAAAATTAGAACTGTATGTTTGGTAGTGTACAGTACTTTGGTTGGTTGGATTAATATTTTAGAGGGTAAATCCTTAAAAAAAATAATGTGTGTGTGACTTGGTTTTGACTCGATTCTTGGATTACATGTGTGTCCTAAGCAGCCCGATTTGGTCCCTAAGCATCCTAGGCTATGGGAGGAAGTTTTAAGGATACATTAGTATCTTCAAACACTTTAACATGGCATCAAACAGAGGGGGGCTAGCGACCCATTCAAGCAGCGGAGCTTTTTTTCTTGTGAATGCAAAAAGGATTCCACCGCTTCCGAAGGGCTGTTGAAGCCGACCCATAGACCGTCGTGGCAGAGCTCTGACGTGGATTTGTGAAGGAGAGGGGAAACTGTTGTGTGATATCATGATATGCTATCACATTCGGTCTGCCTCCCATTTCATGTTTTTCAGCTTGCATGTGTGGTTTGAACGTGTGCAGGCATTTATGCGTGGTGTGTTCTGAAGTTTGGGAATGTGTTTTGTGTTATTTTTGTTTGAGCAGGTATTTATGATGATAGATCTTGACAAGATCTTTCCGACGCAACAAGAATCGTTTCAATCGGAGCAAGAACGCTAAAGCTGTAATTATTCAAATTTCATGAGCTTGCGCTACAATTGCGGCCGTTACAAAGTGAAGTTGGGGGGTCACTCAAGATGGAGTTGGGATCTTTGGGGGTTGGGGAATTCATCACTCAACTGTAGCAGCTGCAAAATTGGTTGGGAACAACCAAGCTAGTTTGGCAAGTGTGGCCAACTTGGTTGTATTGGTTGGAAACGAACAAAGGTCAAAGTTGGGGTTCCTATAAAGAGGGAACTTTGTGCTTATCGAGTTTTCTTAGTTGGGAACCTTCCCTCTCATCCCTCTCTTCCCTTCCAACCTTTTCTTTGCTCCTCTAATTCCTTGTGAGATTATTGGACCTTGATTGAATTTTTTAGATTGAGTTAAGTTCTTCTTCTACTGCATACCCCCTAATGCGTCGAAAGTCATAGCGCCGCGAATACTGCATCAATCAACACGATTCGAATTGGGAACGGTAGCTAAGATTAAAGCGAGGATCCCGAAACCGCTAGTTTTTTTGTCGGCAACGTTTCTTGTGGGCACGACTTTTCTGTCCAGAATTTTGGATTTATATCTTGAGTTATTCTAGCTCCCAAGGTTACGTAGACTCCGTCCTTAATCCTAACAGAAACACGCTGGACAACGTGTGGATCCATTCGGTAGGATGAGAAGAGCAGTGCCCTTTTTAAAGAATGTTAAGTCCACGACAAGCATTCGAGATGAGCAGCATATTGTTGGAAAGAGCTCAACGTGATCTACAACAGTTGCCTTGAGGTCATCACCAACCGATAAGCGGATTGGAAGAAAATCAATAAATTTGGCCCGTGACATAAAATTGAAAGAATTTGGGAGAATGCAAATAGTCGTTGATCACAACCGGGAGAGGGAGTTTATCTTAGGCACCGATAGAGGATGTCAGAGTTCATCCAAAAAGCTGAAGTTTGTGGAGAATAGTAGAGGAATCATATAGAAATCGCACTTCAAGCGACCTGGCCGACTCGTCGACAAACTTTGGAGAATTTAAGCGCAAAAAACGACTGTATGAACAAAGAATGCAATACTCACTAGCCGCACACAGACCACATGGTACAATACCGATCTCTAGTGCAACCGTGGGTAGATTTACTAAACGAGCTTGATGGGGAATACGCCTCGGTATACCAAATGATTCCTACCCCTGGAAAATTATGGATTACGAAACTCGCAAAGTTGTGTATGCCCGCGACTGCATATTCTACGAGATTTTTTTTCTCAACGACTTTGAATGCGATGAGATTCCCCCTACGCTCGCACCCCCTACGCTCGCACCCCCTACGCTCGCACCCCCTACGCTCGCACACCCTACGCTCGCACCCCCTACGCTCGCACCCCCTACGCTCGCACCCCCTACGCTCGCACCCCCTACGCTCGCACCCCCTACGCTCGCACCCCCTATGCTCGCACCCCCTATGCTCGCACCCCCTACTCTCGCACACCCTATGCTCGCACCCCCTACGCTCGCACCCCCTACGCTCGCACCCCCTATGCTCGCACCCCCTACGCTCGCACCCCCTTGCCCGTGCAGCTGCAAGATCCTGATCGCGATGGTGGCTAAGGAATTTTCACCACCCCTCAGAGCGGAGCCGATGCAGCCGATGAATATTATCCACCACCAGCACAGCAGCAGAACGTTCTACTACTCCACAACCTGCCTCATCATCAATTGAACCTGGTCCTTTCGTAACGTGAAGAACCACTGTCCGAGTCCTACATTCCTCTGTCATTTGCCTACGGCACAGAAACTCTGCTGTTCATTCCACTATCTGATCCGTTGTGACCACCAGCCACGCCACATGCCCGCCTATAATTATGAAGAACGTCTGCAACGACAGAAGGCTGACGCAGCATAACATGACGGTGTATACCAGTTGCCATCCAAAATTGACAATGATGACGTCATCGAAGTTCGCAGCCAACCTCATCCACGTGGTAACCAATCGGCTCTTCGAATTCTCGGGCTCGCTGTCGCTGCTCAGAAACCAACAGCCTGGATTGAGCCGAAAACAGTCAAGCAGGCCCTCTCCAGCCCTGATCCAGGCAAGTGGCAAGAAGCCATGGATGCATAGGTTGCATCTCTCGAGAAGCAAAAAACGTGGAAACTGGTTCCACGTGTAGCAGCGCACGGCAAGAAAACTCTTTCGAGCAAGTGGGAATTTCGCATCACGACAAATGCAGCATGCGAACTAGACGGATTCAAGGGGAGATGGGTTGTTCGAGGATTAGAACAAACCCATGGCATCGACTACAACGAGACTTTTGCTCCGGTCAGTCGTCATACATCGGTTCGAATACTTCTCGCCATTGCAACCAATCGCTACCAGCCCCTTCGCCAATTGGACATATAAAATGTCATTTTATAAGCAGACATTGATGCAAATATCTATGTCAAACTACCCCACACTTATACTGACAGAATTCACATCAGCAGGCTCCTCGCCCATGGCTGCAGCATCTCTTCCAATCACGGATTTCACTAAACTTCATGCAGCTACCCAATGATCATGTAGCTACCCCTTACCAGCAGCAGCTCGGGTGTTTTCTATTTGCAGTCGTCACCAGCTGACCAGTTCTTGCTTACGTCACCAGTCAGCTCACACAGTACCTGGGCCGACCTGAAGGGGAGAATATGGCCGATCTTCGCCGAGCCATTCAAATCTTCATTTCGACACCTACAGTCAGACTCAACTACAAAACAACCACTAAGTTTTGACTGACCAGATATGTTGACGCATATCACATTGCCAACCCTGACAACCGGCGTTCACATTCAAGTTTCATCTTAATACTTCAACCGGATTGTGTCATTTCCTGTAATTCAACGAAACAAAAGCTTATCACACTTTCGTCAACCGAAGCGTAATTTATCGCAACAAGCTCTGCAGTTTGTGAGGGGCGGAATTCACAATGACTCGAAACTTCAAGTTACTCTGTGACAATCAGAGTGCAATCAAGATTGCAAACAAGCCTGGCTTTGGCAATAGGACAAAATGCATCGTCGTTCGATACTTATTCGTCAATGACGAAATTGACTAAGGGAAGGATGTCCTGAAGTACTGCCCTATAGAATAAATGACAGCCATTTTCTCACGAAGATAATCCCACGCAACAAATTTCAACACTGCTCCAATGTGGTTTGAATCTGCAAACGAGGCGACAACTACCCAAAAAATGCACTATGGGATGAAGGGGAGTGTTGAAATATACTAAACGGAATGAACTAGCAGATACCTCTTATGGAAGGACGCGCGTAACGACGTCAGGCGTAGCAAGTCAACGCTTGAGCAGTAGGTTCGTATAGTCACCCGAAGGGTCACGCCACTGTGAGTCAGACAAGCAGTCACTAGACGAGTCACACGAATAGTCGTGTTAATCCACGAATACGTACATTCCGAAAATGTACTTCCTCGACTAAAGAAGAAGAAGAAAGAAAGAAAGAAATATAAAAAAAACAAATAAACAAACAAACAACCCGCCATTTGACTAGCGGTGCGCATTGGCACGCTGCTTCATGGCCACCAGCTAGCTACCTGTTATACTCGCACACCACCCGCTTTCGGTCAGACTGGACGTGTCGCCCAATCAATCCGGATGTCATGCGAGGCCAACTCATAACGAGAGTCGCCAGATCTGCGTTGTTGCATTACGCAAATCTGGTGTTGGTGGGTCTAGATTCAACTTCGAGCAGATCCAACTTGGTAGGAATCCGCTCTAAAATTGTCGGTTATACCCATTATTATTATCCTTGTTATTTCAAAGATTTCCTTTGCAAGGTGTAAAGTCTTATGCTGACTTCTACTGCTCTTTGGTTCCACCAACTCTAGATACTGACCACCCTAAATACGTGATTTAACTAAGATCATACCTCGGATGCCATTCGTTGTTGTCGAGTGTCTGAGAAAGTGCCTGATGGAAGTCATCATCCTTGTACTGGGAGCACATCGTAGCGGTGAACATCCAGAGCTCCAGTAGCACCTTGTCAAACTCGAAACCTGCACACGCACTCAGTAGATCTCAGAGAAACTAGGGCAAACAAGAGCGATGGTCAGGAAGGAAGTTAAGGGGGTACAGCAAATAACGTATAGCACAACGAATGTCAATCTTCAAAGGGTACTTAGGGAAACCACTCACCAGGTAGCTTCTTGTCAAACAAGTTGTGCATTTGGCGCAGCCACTGCTTGCACCGTGCCAACCGCTGCTCGTCGTCCAGGGGGTAAGCCTTCACCTTGAAAAGCTTTGTGCCGTCGAGGTTCACCGGGTCCTTGAAGCGCTCGCGAATGAAGCCGACGGCTTCAACAACAAACTTGCGGCAGACGACAGCGCAATCGTCGATGTGGCTCTCGGTTGTGTGGCCTTCCAACGCCCGTCTAAGGACTGGGCGTTCCCCTCAGTATACACCCCCTCCTCTTGCACTTGCCGCTGGTCAGGAGAGGCGTGCTTTTGCAGGAACACGCTCAGCTACTCACTGCCCTCGTTGCCGAAGTACTTTCCCCCGCTGCACTTGATGAAACGGTCGGTGATGCGATTGCAGGTGTTGTTGATGAGCGAGGAGACCACCGTCAGGTCTAAAGGCAGAGATGCTGTAGGTGTTGTTGTGGTTATTGACGACCTGTAGAGGGGTAGGCATAAAGGCAGAGATGATTCATCTGTATGTTGGGGAAGCATAGAGGCAGAGACCATTTATCAATGAAGGGGGGATGCATAAATGCGGGGACTCAAGGAAAACAAGAGGTGTGAGGTGGCTTACACTTGTACACTCGTTTTATGCAGCATTCAACGCGGAGCGGGCCGTCAAGAAGTCCTTCACGCCTGCTCCCTTTCACAGCACGAAGGGTCTTCTATCCCAAGCCCCTCTTGCTGGAAACCCATCATTCCTCCTGCTCCATTCGTTCAGTCTCCTTCGTTTTCACCCAGCCGTTCTCCCACTCGCCATGGAGAGTGGAGACGAGGACATCTCAGAGCCCCCCCCTCGCAATGGCCTTAGCGTGCTTGGCATCTTTCCCCTACTTCCACCTAAAGTAGCTACCGTGCCACCACGTAGTCTTGTAAGTGCGTCCTCTTCCCCCCCCCCCAAAAAATTGCGAAACTACCCTTTCGAGTCGGTCTCTCCTGTCTGCTCCTCGCATGGGGCCAATCATGTCAACTTTTACGAGGAGCATGGCGAGGGAACCTCGGGCGCTGGAACGATGTCCCCTGAGCGTACGGAGACCCCTGGCCCCCTGGCGCAAGGCGAGCTGCTCGTGGACTCAATCTTGAGTCCCGTGGGCTCTGCCCCCAAAGAAGCCCATCCCCCTTCTTTGGGTGCCCCCGCTTGCTCCCACACGTCCTCCTAACCAGGGCTCCCCTGCAGATGCGGAATGCGAAATCGTTAGCCCCTTTGTGAATGACGGGTCTCGTCATTTTCCCTGGCTGCGTCTAACACATATGAGAAACGGTCGCCCCGCCCTAAAGTGTGCTATATGTTTGCATTCGGAGACGCTCTCTCGGTGACAAGCTATGGCAAAAAGGGAGAGGGTGCACGTGACCTGCAGGTTGGGAACATTCACATCCACCTCGAAACTTGCGCACACAAGGCTGCGGTGAAGGCGCAAGAGGAGCGGGTGAAGGAGAAAGAGCAGCAAAAGGACGTTGGACTGCTGGCGGACCACCGGCGCCTCGACGAAGCATCTCATCCGCGTGTTACACATCGCCATGTTCGTGTGTAAGGAGGACGCTCCCATCGCTCTCTACGTGGCGCTGTGTTTCTTCCTGCGGTTGAAGGTTTGCCCGACTTGCCTCAGGGTGGTGCTTACGGGACATACCACACTGAGTAAGTGCAAGGATGCTTACACACTCTGTTGCTTATTCAGTTCCAGTTTTGGCATGGACTGATGGATATGCAATGTGTCGCCGGTACCAATTTACTCAACTGCAACTGTTCTTGTCTTTACGTGTGTTTCCCGCACTTCAGTTACGAATTAAAGCAAGGGACTAAGGCCATCTCCGAATACCTGCGTGCTGAACAGCTTCTACATATCCTCTCATCGCCGTACCTGGGGATACCCATCGACGAAAGTACCGACCGTGTCCATGGCAAGCACTTAATTCTGTATGCTACCTTCTTCCACGGAAGCGCCATCATCACCGAGTTCGTCACCTTGATGACGGTCGACCGCACCGACGCGGCATCATTGACGGTGGTTCTGCAGCAATACTTCCACTCTATCGGCCTGGACGAGCAGCGCATCGTCGGCATCGCAACAGATGGCGCATCAGTAATGATGGGCTCCCAGTCAGGTGTTGTGATGAGGCTGAGAAGGCACATCGCTCACTTCCTTGCAATGCACTGCATCGCGCATAGATATGTCTAACACCCCGACTGCTTGTCGATGTTACCCTATATTGTGTTAACTGGAACAATGTCGCTCGTTCTCTACTCACTGCTCCCCTGCAGCGAAGGATGCGGCGGCGTCTATACCTGAACTCAATGTGATCGACATCCTCATCTGCGGGTTCGCCGAGATGGTTGGGCTCTATGCCTTCAAGAACTTTCAGCTCATGCTCTGCTTCATTAACCTGGAGGCCCCGCGCGGTCGGATGTTCGGGTTCGCTCGGTGACGTGGTCCAGGTGGCCTGTAACAGCAAGTGGGCTGTAACAGAAGATATCATGTGGCGGTAAATGGTCCACACTAACGGAGGCAAAGTTTTGGGACAATGGGCAGTCGAAGGTTCTGGGTATCGAGCAGTACCAAGTCTCCAGCCTGGTAAGTTACTGCTCGCCAGTGTAAAACAGCGTTGCGCTTAGAAATAACATTTGCGCACTTAATGGCTTCGGCTGCTCACTCCCTGGTATCCTAAAATATTTCGGCAAACTGTTGGGCTTGAGGTACAGAATTTTCGATGTTGGGTGTGATTGGTACTGTATGGTTCTGCCCGTAATTCAGGTAGAATGGCGACTGCCGGATAGTGGCTGACACGGCATTGTTATATGCGAACTCAATCAGTGCTAGTTGCTGCTCCCAGTCGGCCACTTCATCGCAAGTGGCGCGAATCAGCTGCTCCATCGTCAAAATTGGCTCGTTCGGTCTGTCCGTCAGTCTCGGGGTGGTAGGCGGAGTAGAATTGCAGGCACGTGCTAAACGGTTCCCTGAGGTTGCGCCAGAAATTGTGGTGAATTCTAAGTCACGGTCCTAAATGATGGCGGATGCAATTCCGTGGAGGCGAACGACGGTCGAGATGAAGAGGCGGGCTGTTTCTTTGGCTAAGATGCTTTTTTTGCAGGCGGCAAATGGGCCATCTTTGTCAGCTTAACAACGACGAAAAATATCGCGTCATTACCGCCATCCTTGGCAGGCTGTCCCGTGACGAAATCCATCGTCACCTGCTGCCACGAACGCTCAGACGGCAGAATCGGCTGCAACTATCCAGCTGGCTTTTACATTGATGATTTCATAGTTTGGCAGGTTCTGCACGAAACCACGTGCCGCTGCACGTCCCCTTGCATGTCGGGCCAAAAATAATATCTGGTTAACTGCTGCCATGTTTTCTCCACTCCGAAGTGTCTTGAAATGGTAGTGACATGGGCTTCTTGTAACAGTATCTCCCATAATAAACTGTACTCTGGTACCGAGATGCGGTCAGTCCCTATCTTTACGTAATAGACTCCCTTAGCTAATGCGAGTTGTTCATATGCCCGTGGATAAATAGTCCTGTTAATAGGGGGGATGTTTGGGCAAGGATGATGGAGTTGAGATGGGCAGATGGGCAAGAAAGGGGGTCTGCAATATTCGATGGCCCCTTTTTGTAGGTGACCATGTAATGGAAGTTGTGCTCCATGAAATCCAACCACCGAATCTATCGTGGGTTGAGCAGTGCTGTGCACGGTTGTACTGTAGGCTTTGGTGGTCTATCTGTACTGTCACATCTGCGCCCGTCAGGTAACACTGCCACACCTTGAAGGCTTGCACGATCGCGAGCATCTCCTTGTCGTGTATCGGATACTTTTGCTAGGGCGGGTGTAGCTTTGTGACTCATACGCGATTGGCTGCAGGCCTTCGCCAAATTCCTGTAACAGTACTACTTCGATGGCGATGTCGCCGGCATCTGTGATGACCTCGAATGGATGGTGAGGATCGGCAATGCGAAGGACATGGGATGAGCACAGAAAAGTTTTGAGCGCAGAGAAGGCATCTTGCTCTTTCTCCCCCCACCTATACTCAGTCCCTTTCCGCTGCAGGTCGGTCAACAGTGCAGTTACCCCCGCCATATTCGGGATAAATCACCGAACATAATTGACGAACCCTAAAAAACTTTGCAGCTCGTGCAAGTTCTTAAGCGGGAGCCAGGCTTGCATTGTCTCGATCTTGCGCGGGTCCACTTCGACGCCCTTAGTAGAAATAACGTGTCCCGAAATTCTAAGCGATGTTTTTAAAAACCCGCACGTAGTGTAGATCCCTTCGTGAGCAGCCGATGCTCCTGCAGTAGCATAAAAACCGCTTCGAGGTCCTTTAAGTGCTGCTCCCGGTCCTTGATGTAAATCAGTATATCATCGAGATAGACTATGACACACTTATCTACAAGCAAACTGAAGATCTGGTTCATGGTCATCTGAAATGTCGCCGGGCCATTCTTCAGACTGAAGGGCATAACTACATGCTCGGAACTCCCGCACCTAGTGCGAAACACTGTCTTGTGATAGTCAACCGGTTCAGTGCTCCGTACTCAGTGCACATTCGGTTCCCGCCGTATTTCTTGGGGGTGAAATGTATGGGGGCGGCAAATGGTGAGGAGTTCCGGCGGATGATTTTTTTCTCCAGTTGATAATATAATTGCTTCCGTAACTCTTCTAACTCTGTATGTGTCAGTCGAAATTGCCGCTGCACTGTGGGCTGTGTCCCTAGTTCTAATTCTATTCGGTGGTCGAAGGGTCGTTCTGGTGGTAATCCCTCGGGCAAGTCATCTGGAAATATCTGCGGAAATCTGCGAATTAGCTGCGCTAGATTGGTTGTCACTGCTGCTGCCAGCTTCTCTAAATCGGGCGGCTACGATACCATGTCAACGGCGCGAACGATTATAGCGAAGAGAATTGCGCTCCGTGCAACAGCTCGTTTGATCGCTACGGAGTTCACCTACGTCATTCCCTCCTGTGATCCCCTTCGTCCATTCTGGCAACGTGACACTGCGGCCGTTGATTTTGATGGAACAGCTGCCGGTCGTCTAGTCAATTTTTGGATTGAAGCTTCGCAGCCAATCCCGTCCCAGCAACATATCGAAGCCGTCAAGTGTAGTTGCCAGCATCCCCATCGAAAAATTGAATATAGCTCCACAACATGCCCTAATCATGTACGCCCTGTCTTTTATTGCTAATGAGGTCCTGTCAACTAGTCGGGCGTCAATCTCCGGTAGACCCCTATCTAAGGGTAACTTCATTTCGTTAGCCGTGGCGAGGTTGACCAGATTGTGGCTGGCTCCCTCGTTCACGAATATTTTACAAAAATTCCCCTTGAACCCTACCCTCTAAATATGTGGGGTAATCCATCACCGCACCCTCCTTATTCAGTCGAGTTTGGTCGATTGCGTGGATCGGTACCAGTACTCGATATGGGTCGTCAGTTACGAGCGAGCAGGTTCCATCAGTAGTAGGCCCGTTAACTGCTGATACTAAACATTTCCCTGGTCGCTGGAACTCCACTGCCGCTGATTCCTCTTCTTCCGCTCCTCTGGGCATTCTGACTTGTGGTGTCCTAGCCTGTTACACTCGAAACAACGACCCTTTAAGGCAGTAACGGCTGATTTCAATGTTGTAACAACGTGTACAGTAGCACGCTCGATTGGTCACCGAGTGTGAACCCGCCCTTGGCTTGACGAACGAATCCAACCGCTCCGCAACCCTTTGCGCCTCCATCAAGTCCGTAATTTCTCTAACTTGTATTTCTCTGCGTAGATCCGGTCGAAGTCCCCAGATGTATTTGTCAAATTACCTCATATGGGTGGATGTAGCCGACCTAGTCGCATAAATCTTTGAAGTTGCTGGTGTAGTCCTGGACCGATCCAAGTTGGCGTCACGTGTGAAGGCGGTCGCGCGCTTGACTGCTTACGTTGACGTGTTCGAAGCGGTGACAAATTCCCGCGCACCACGATTGCCACGTGTTGTACTCGTCCACCTCGCAAAACCTTCCTGCCCAGTGATTGGTCATGCAAAAATGCCCGATTACACGCGGCGTCGTATCCGGCTCCTGAGAGTGAATTATCTGCTACCACAAATCCATTGCCTATCCACGTAGGAGCGACACGGCGTATCAGATTATTTGCGCGTCGTCACTGACGAGGTTGTAGTCGTAAAAGACGTTTAGGTGAAAAATCCACTCGCTGACGAACAAAATGTCACGCTGGCTCAGGTCGAACGTGGGCGGCCACTTCGTCTTGAGAATTCCCGGTGCCAAGTTGATGCTTGCAGTTTGCAAGCTAATTGGAGAGGTAATGGGGGGCGGCAGATTCACGTTCACCCCTTCGCCAACTTCCGCTCGTCCAATAGCCGGTCGCGGGTTGTTCATTGAATCCTAGAGCGAAGCCGCATGTGTTGCTGATTGTCGCCAGGTATTTCGGAACGCTGCTGGGTTACAAACTCCTGTTGTCCTTGGTTTGTCGTTGGTGCGATCATGTCGTGTCGTGTGTGAGGCATTCCACTCTGCAGTGCAGATATCTCGAATTCATCTTTGGCTGTTTCAGCTCGCAGAGACGCCAACTCTTGCAGATACAACTCATAAGGGAGACAGACTTCTTAGGGTGCTGCCGCCCTTTCTTCATGAGTCATGGCGGTAGACGCCGACGGATCAACCATTTCGAGGAAGTTTTGGGCGGCTTTCGGCACGCTGGCACCCCGAACACAGTCGTGGAAATAGGTAATGTTACCAAGACAACGGATATGCAGTAAGCACAGGGCATCAGCCTCCCTAAGTGTCGGTATTGGTACGGAATTAGTGTCAACTTATACATATTAGCTATGTAGAAGTTATAGGCTAGACTAAGTATGCTTCTAGTGAGTACAACCAACTAGTATTTGTGCTAGGTTTCTCCTTCTAGTTCATTCATTCAGTTCTTACTTTAACATGGTATTACGCGTATGTTAGAATCCCCCCCCTACCGCTTCCGCCCGTACCCTAGCTAGGCCCCGCCGCGCCCCCCCCCCAGCCCCCCCCTGGGCCCCGTCGTGCCTCCTAGCCTCATCGCGCCCCTCCCGGGCCCCATCGCGCCTCCTAGCCCCGTCGCACCCCTCCTGGGCCCCGTCGCGCTTCCTAGCCCCGTCGCGCCCCTCCTGGGTCCCGTCGTGCCTCCTAGCCCCGTCGCGCCCCACCTGGGCCCCGTCGCACCTCCTAGCCCTGTCGCGCCCCTCCTGGGCCCCGCTGCACCTCCTCGCCCCGTTGCGCCTCCTAGCCCCGTCTCGCCCCTCCTGGGCCCCGTCGTGTCTCCTAGCCCCGTCGCGCCCCTCCTGGGCCCCGCCGCGCCTCCTAGCCCCGTCGCGCCTCCTAGCCCCGTCTCGCCCCTCCTGGGCCACGTCGCACCTCCTAACGCCCCTCCTAGGCCCCGTCGCGCCTTCTAGCCCCCTCGCGCCCCTCCTGGGCCCCGCCGTGCCTCCTAGGCCCCGTCGCGCCCTGCCTGGCCCCGTCGCGCCCGCCTGGCCCCGTCGCGGCCTGCCTGGCCCCTCCGCGCCTGCCTGGCCCCGCCGCGCCTGTCTGGCCCAGCCGCGCCTGCCTGGCCCCACTGCACCTGCCTGGCCCCGCCGCACCTCCCTGGCCCCGCCGCGCCGCGCCTGCCTGGCCCCGTCGCGCCTGCCTGGCCCCGCCAAGCCTCCCTGGCCCCGCCGCGCCTGCCTGGCCCCGCCGCACCTGCCTGGCCCCGCCACGCCTGCCTGGCCCCGCCGCGCCTACCTGGCCACGCCGCGCCTCCCTGGCCCCACCGCGCCTGCCTGGCCCCGCAACACCTGCCTGGGCCCGCCACGCCTGCCTGGCCCCGCCGCGTCTGCCTGGCCTCTCCCACTGCCCGCCCGGCCCCTCTTCGTGCCTGCTCGGCCTGCTATGCCACCTCGGGCTCCGTCTACTCTGCTCGCCAGTGCTGGGGCGCCTCGCGGTCGCCGTGCTGGAGAGTGCTGCTGCCGTGTCCCTGCGTCGCTGTGTTCTTGCGAAGCTATGGAGCTGTGCCGCTGACCCTGCACGATGGCTGACTTCGTGCTCCGACTGGACGCCGAGGGCCATGCGGTTGACTTCGCCGCCTGGCTCTTTGATCTCCGCCGCCACCTTACAAGTCAGCGCCAGGACGGCCACTCTTTGGTTATCCATGTCGATGGCTTGCTCCCCCGCCACCCCACACTTACTCCCCTCTCTGCTGATCCCTCCTCTGATGACCGTGAGACCTTCTCTACTGCTGCGCTTGCCTGTGCGGTCTGGGACTCCCGCGATGCAGTCGCTCAGGTTGTTATTAGCCACGCCCTCCCTGTGTCTGAGCGCTCGCGTTTTGCTACTGTTGAGACGGCCAAAGCTTACTTAGACGCCGTTATTGCTCGCTATTCCACACATGCGTCTGCTTCTGCTGGCCGCTTGCTCTTCCTGATGCTGTTCCCAGACCCTCCAGCCTTTCCTACCGTCGCAGACTTTGCCACTCACCTGCGTGCCCTAGAGACCCGCTATCGCACTGCTAGCACTGCTGCCCAGCTCACTGCGTTCCCCCCCCCCTTTTTGCATGACGCTCTATTTTATCGCCATGCGCCTGCCAGACCGCCTCGCTAGTGCTCGCGATCACTTCCTTAGCCAGCACCCGGGTGACCTCACCCTCACCGCCTTTGTCGACACCCTCACCGAGATCGAGACTCGCTAGCGCACTATCGCTCAGTCGAGCGGTGCGTCGGCAGTCTCTATCATTCACGGCTGTGCCCCCTACCAGTGCACGTTCATTGACGTTTCGGCTGCGGTCGCCACGGCGACACCTCTCACCGAGACGGCTGCTGCGGTCCACCCGCAGCAGCGCTCGCGCCGCGCTGGCCGTGGTTGCCAGGGAGGTAGGAGTGGTGGCGCAGGTGGTGGCGGTGGTGGTCGTGACGGTAGTCCACCTCAGAGGACTACCACCGGTGGGCAGGAGCAGCAGCCCCAGCCGCAGCAGGAGCAGCCCCAGCAGCAGCCTCCATCCTAGTAGTAGTCGCCGCAGCCGTGGGCCTGTCTCCCACCTGGTTGGCGCGACACCTCCGGAGGTAGTGGCCGTGGTGGTGGCCCGCGTAGCTCGGTGTCTACCGGCGGCTCCGGTGCTGTTACTTGCTAGTATCAGCTTCAGAATGGGCCTCTTCTTGGCACTCTGTGCCGCCGCCCGCACCCGACCTCCCGCTGTTTCCGCCGCCTCGACGATCTCTTTCGTCGTCGCTTTGGCCCGGCCCCGGACCTCCCCGACTGGCACAGCTTGCTCCGACAGGGCGTGCCGATCTTTGAGTTAGACTTGGATCAGATAGGTGCTGCTTTGCATGCCTTGTATTCTGACGCTTCTAGTGTTGCTGGATCTTATTACCCAGTGTACTCTAGTCTAGGTGTTGCACCCTTGTGTAGCTTAACCTCCCCTGCTGCGTCAGGCGTAGGACTGCCTAGTTTGCCTAACCTAGTCTCTGCACCGGCTCCGTTCCCGGCCTCCGCCACTGCTTCGCTGTCCTTCACTCTCGACTCCGGTGCTTCTGCCTCCTTCTTCCGTCACCGTTCCGCGCTCACGCCGCTTGCTACGCCTGCGGTTGTCTCTCTCGCTGACCCCTCTGCGGGTCCTGTCGTCGCTCGCAGTTCTACGTCCCTTCCCTGTCCACCAATTCCCTCGGGCTCCCTTACAGGCCTCCACGTTGCCTCGTTCTCGAGGAACCTGGTTGGAGTCGGCTATCTCCAGGACCTCGGCGTCACCACCACGCTCCCCGGGCATGAGCGGTTCGCTGTCTGTTCTAAGGCTGTCTCAGGATTCCCCCTTGCAACGTTCCCCCGGGACCCGGTGTCCGGTCTGTTTACCCTCGACACCGCTTCTCCCCCGGTTGGTGCGTCCTCCCAGGTCGCTGCAGCTTGCTCGTGTCGGTGCCTCACTCACCCGTCCCTTCTCTGGCACCACCGACTAGGTCACCCTGCTCTCCCACGTCTGCGTCACATGTCCCACCACGGTCTTGTCTTAGGTCTCCCCGCGTCGCTCCCTGCCCTTCCTCCCTCGACTGCGCCACCGTGCACGCCTTGCGTCGAGGGCCGGCTCCGCCGTGCTCCTCACTCCTCCTCGCTGCGCCCTGCTACTGCCCCCCTTCAGACCCTGCACCTGGACGTTTGGGGCCCGGCCCCCGTCCGCGGAGCGCGAGGTGAGCGCTACTTCCTTGTGCTCGTCGACGACTACACGCGCTACACCACGGTGTTTCCCTTGGAGCGGAAGGCCGACGTGCCCGACGTTCTTCTCCCGTGGGTTGTGGCTGCGCGTCTTCACCGCGGTCTCCCCATGTTGTGTCTCCACTCTGACCGTGGCGACGAGTTCGCCTCTGGTCGGCTTGGACAGTTCTGTCGTGCGGAGGGCATCACCCAGTCGTACACCTTGCCGTACTCACCACAGCAGAATGGGGTTGCTGAGCGCCGCATCGGCTTGGTCATGGAGGTCGCCCGTACCTCCATGATTCATGCCGATGCCCCCCATTTTTTGTAGTCGTTCGCTGTTCTCTACGCTGCTCACCAGCTTAACTTGTGGCCACGCTCCCAGCGGCCGCAGGTTTCGCCGACCCTCCTTTGGACCGGGTCCCTCGGTGACGCGTCTGCGTTCCACGTCAAGGGCTGCCTTGCTCACGTTCGTACCTCTGGCACAGACAAGCTCACTGCCCGCACTGTCCCCTGTGTCTTCCTTGGCTTTCCCCTGGACTCGTCTGACTGGCTCTTCTACCACCCGCCGTCTCACCGCTTCCTCCACTCCCGTGATGTCACCTTCGACGAGTCTGTCTCCTTCTACCGCCGCTTCCCTCACCGAGGTCTCCCGGTTGCCCCACCCCTATTCCTTGCCCCCTCTCCCCCGGTCGCCCCTCCCCCCCCCGCCTCGTCCCGCCCCGTCTGGTGTCTCTCACGTCACTCCCCTCTCGTCGGTTGTCCCTGTTGAGGAGTCTGTTGACTCTGGTGGTACCCCCGCCCCGTCCTTGCCGAGTCCCCCTTCCCCAGTGTCTCCGCCTCCCCTGTCGCAGTCGCTGACTCTGCCGCAGTCGCCGCCGCCGCCGCCGCCGCCGCTGCCGCCGCCGCTCTTGGCCTCTGGGGGTGCTGGCGTTGAGGACGGTGTTCGTCCTGCGGCTCCTTGCGTGGTTTGTCCCGGCGGGCCTGGGGGTGCCGCTGGTGCTGGAGAGGGTTCTCGCTCTGGAGGTGTAGGTTCTGGGGGTGCTGCCGTTGAGAGTTCTGCCAGTCCGAGGGTCGCGGCCCAGCCGTCGCAGCAGCTGCAGCAGCCATCGCCACCGGTCTCCGCTCCCCGCCTACTCAGCCTTCCCTCCCCTGACCGCTCGCCGGTGTCTCCCCCACCGCCTGCTGACCTTCCTGTCTACGGCCTTGTGTTCCCGCCGCCGGACTCGTCTCCGGCCCGTTTTCCTCCTCGTTCCCCTCCTGTGTCCCCTCCACTGTCTCCTGACCCTACCCCTCCGTCCCACGTTTGGTCTCGTCATCCCTCACGTGCCCGTCCCGCCTCCCCTGTCCTGCACTCCCAGCCTATGTTGCTCTGTTCCCACTCGTCTCGTCCTCCCCTTCTCCCGTCACCTCCTCCCTTCTCGCTTGTTGTTGCACCTCCTCCGTTCTCTGACTAACTCCGTGCCGCTCGTCCCCTTGTCCCTCGGGTTCTTGCCTCTCTTGTTACGGACCCTTCTGTTCCTGTCTCGCGCCTTGATGCGCTTGTCGCTGCTGTCGCTAACTTCGTCTCTACCCACCGCCTTGACTACGCTTCCGCTCTGGTCTCTGACCCTGCCCGTCCTCCGTCCGTTGGGGGTGCTCCTGCCCTTGGAAGTGACGTCCTAGAGGACAGGCAGTACGAGCTTGCTTCGCTTTTCGAGGCTGCTCCCCATCTCTGCTCCATGCTGTTAGTCCCGAAGGGTGACCCAGACGCCTTCGACATCCCGACTCCTCGCACCTATGCTGAGGCCACCTCGGGACCTTGGGCCTCTCAGTGGATAGCTGCCATGGAGCAAGAGATGGCATCTTGGAGGTCCACCGGCACTTACGTCGACGCAGTTCCCCCTCCTGGGGTGAACGTAGTCGATGGTCGGTGGCTCTTCAAGGTGAAGCGCCCCCCTGGAGAGCCGCCTGTCTTCAAGGCGCGCTATGTGGCCAGAGGCTTCAGTCAGCGCGAGGGGGTTGACTTCTTTCAGACCTTCGCCCCAACCCCGAAGATGACCACTCTTTGGGCACTGCTACACGTAGCAGCACAGCGCGACTACGAGCTTCACTCACTCGACTTCTCTACTGCCTTTCTTCAGGGCAGCCTACACGAGCAGGTCTACCTGCGCCGACCACAGGGCTTCATTGGTACCTTTCCCCCTGGGACCCAGTCGCTTCTCAGGCGCCCGGTCTACGGCCTGCGTCAGGATCCTCGCGATTGGCACGACACGCTGCGTGCCAAGTTAGTAGACCTGCAGTTCTTTCCGTCCTCTGCTGACCCTTCGCTGTTTGTGCGTTCCTGCCAGACTCCGTTCTACATCCTTGTCTACGTAGACGACCTGGTCTTTGCTACTGCTGACAGGGACGCACTGGCCTCTATGAAGGCCGAGCTGCTGAAGAGACACACCTGCACTGACCTTGGAGAGCTGCGTCGCTACCTTGGCCTGCAGATCTCCAAGGACAGAGCAGCGCGCACCATCACTCTGACACAATCACACTTGGTGCGTCAGGTCCTTCAGTTCTTCTCCACACAGCCCACACCTCTACCCGTAGACCATGGGCTCTCCACTCCCGTTCCTAAGAAGCCAGTAGAGCCGAGTGGACCCTACGCAGAGCTGGTGGGTTGCCTCATGTACCTGATGACTTGCACTCGCCCAGATCTTGCATACCCTCTCAGCATCCTGGCTCGCTTTGTGGCCACTGGCAGACACCGACCACAGCACTGGTCGGCCGCTAAGAGGGTTTTGCGATATCTAGCAAGTACAGTACATCGGGCATGGGGTTAGTGCTAGGAGGACGCAGGCCGGTGGTCCTCACTGGGCACACAGATGCTTCTTAGGCAGACGACTCTGAGACTCTCAGGTCCTCTCAGGGCTACTGTTTTAGCCTTGGTTCGGGTGCTATCTCTTGGAGATCCACTCGCTCGTCGTCTGTTGCTCTGTCCAGCTGTGAGGCTGAGATCTACGCTGGCGCCATGGCGGCACAGGAGCTGCGCTGGTTGACCTTCTTGCTCACTGACTTAGGTGAGTGGCCTAGCTCTGCCCCGGTCTTATACGCTGACAACAGGGCCATGATCCTCCTGTGTCAGGAGCCTCGGCTTGAGGGCAGAGCGAAGCATATCCAGCTGCGGTACTTCCTCGTGCGCGAGCTACAGCAGCGTCGCCAGGCCCGCGTAGTTCACTTGGCCTCCGGTGCCAACACAGCTGATATCTTTACTAAGGCGCTTACGCCTAGAGATCATCAGCGGCACTTTGTACAGCTTGGTTTTGTTCCTGTTGCTTCTCACTTGTTAGGACCCTGATTGTGTACTCTCTATTATATATACATGTCAGACTGGCCTTGTGGCCTCACCTCTAGTGGTCGGACTAGTAGTGCCGCCCCGGCTTGCTTTTGTCGTATTTGTACTCTTGCTGACTGGTCTCCATACCCCTTCCTCAGTGGTTGGACTAGTAGTGCCACCCTGAGCTGTTTGCTTCTTGTTTAGCTTCTCCCATTGTCTAGCCTAGGGGGTGTGTCAACTTATACATATTAGCTATGTAGAAGTTAGAGGCTGGACTAAGTATGCTTCTAGTGAGTACAACCAACTAGTATTTGTGCTAGGTTTCTCCTAATTCATTGATTGAGTTCTTACTTTAACAATTAGAACGCAAGGCTGAGGATCACTGGCTCTGATGGCCAGGTGTAATGAAGCGCAAAAGGGCGTGTGTCGAAGGATTGAGTAACGAGGAAACAATACAACCGAGGCAACATCGAAACAGCAGGGAGCATGGATGTAGCTAGCCTAGAGCGCACGGTCGTGGCTCAGCAGAGCTGCAACGTGTGGTTCGTAATTTAGCGCGAAGCGCCTGGATCTAGGCATGAAACAGCAAGGCGGGCAAAATGCATGCGGCTCCTCAGGAGACCACATTTGAATACCGCGATTTGAATTTTGTGGAAGAGCTGCGCGGCAACCCCTTTATAGGAGCATACACCTTACTCACTAAAACACTCTTGCCTGGATGGTGCAACACTGGTTCGCCTGTTCCATTGCACGCGTGCAGTAAGGGCGTGTATCATCTCCAACCGACGTCCTGGCACGGTACAGTGCAATTTTACACGTTAAAGAAAGGTCACGTGCGTTCAGAGGCGGTGACTCGATGTGAAACTGTGACGTGCTATTCTAACTTCGTGTATTGCCAGTGGTATGTGTGGCAGATGGGCGGTCGGGCAACATACACGAACACGTTGACAGAGCACACACACACCGACTGCCAGGTGAAGGGCAGTACAGTACACCTCACGGTGGTGTTGCAAGTCAGCTTAGATTCCTCTTCGCTTCTAAGACCGCCGGGTTAGGAGCCGGTAAGAGGGGTTCCTGGCTCTCAAGGTACCGACCGAATTTGCAGAGGGTGCGTGAAAGCTCCTCGATTCGCGTCTTAGGACAGCTTTGGCATTCGCGCTGAGCTCTCTCGCTTCCTGCTTGCCTGGCAGCCTGTGGTCACGAGGCGAATGCGTGGATTCCGTGCTACAGAGCATAGCGTGTGTAGACGAGGGAAGACCTTTGGTGGTTGATAGAATCCCCTGTCAGACCCGCACGTGCACTGTCGGAACTGTCCCTAGCTCGTGGCCGTACCTCTCGACGTTGTAGTTATGTCGGCCGAATAAAGATTTCCTTCCGCCAGCTGTTTCGGTGTGTTTCTTGAACGGCTCGCTCCGCGACTATCACCGGCGGTTACACCCCTCTTTGATTCCTGGATTTACCCACCAGCGCACCGTTCGCTCTACACTAGACTAGGCCTGGCGTACCGGCGGTCGCCCGAAGTCTGGCGGATGTAACCCTCCAGCCCGGCCTTCACCCTCGAGCGCTCCTCTAGATAGCCGTCCTCGCATCCCCTCCTCGCGTGGCGGCCGCTCCAGCCACCGCCGCATGACCCGTCGCCCAGCCCGCGCGCGAGTTGCTTTGGGTTAGTGACCCTGACGGGCCGTCCCCTGGCGTTATGAACTGCTTTCGGTTCGGGCAGGTCCTTCGGGACGACAGCCCGCCTCGCCACCACCAGCATCACCACCGCGGCGCGCACGGGCACTCGTGGCACGGGTGCACGCGGCCCGTGCTGGTGGACGACCCGGGCGACGACGACGACGAGCACGGCGGGTATGGCGTGCGACCAGGCGTGCCGCGATCGCACAGCAAGGAGAAGGAGCGGCTCCAGCAGCAGCAGCAGCAGGAGGTGCAGGCGCAAGCGCAGGCGCCACAGGTGGAGGCATCGCAGTCGTTGGAGGGGGAGCAGCAGCGGCGGGTGCGTGAGGGGAACTCGGCTGAGCAGCGCGAAGGCGAGCTCCACACGGAGCATTGCACGGTGGGGAGCGGTGCTAGGGATAGGTCGGGGACAGGGAGTGATGCGGCGTTGGGACAAGAGGAGGGTGGGGAGGAGGACGAGCAGCAGCAGCTACAGGTGCGGCTGAAGCAGCAAATAGAGCGGACGCTACAGCAACAGGAAGGGGAGCAAGGGGAACTGCAGCAGCCGCGGGAGAAGGTGCAAGCTGCAGCGGCGATCCAGCCTGGCGCGTGTGCGCGGTCGCACAGCTCGCCTGTTCCCGCGCTAACCGTCGCCAGCACCGCTGCTCGCCACGTACAGTTTCAGCAGCAGCAGCAGCAGGAGTCGAAGCACTCCAAACATTCCAAGCACGGCAAGCAGGAGCGGGGGGGCGTTCTGGGGGGGTTCATGAGCGCGCCTGCCAGCCCCATGTTCCGCACTACCAAGCACGCGCAATCCGCCGCCGCCACCACTGCTGCCCTTGCCGGCAGCACATCCGTGGGGGGCCCGGGGCGACACCCCCTGCTCCGCCGCTCCACCACCCCCTCGTCATCCTACCACCACCACCACCACCACCACCACCACTCCTCCACAGCCTCCTCCCCCCGCATCTCCCGCAGCTCCCCCGGCCCCTCCGCGCAGTCCCCCTCATCCGTGGCCTCCTCCCGCCCGTCGTCGCGCGACGGCGCGGGGAGTGGGAGCGGGCGCAGCCTGCGCCGAGACGGGTCGTCCATGGGGTTGTCGTCGGGGCGGCGGGGATCGTCGTCAGGGAAAGGGGGGTCGTCCGCCGTGCTGCCGCTCCCGGGCGGACACAACCTGCCAGGCATTCTGACTAGGAACTTCTCCCGCAACAGCTCCTCGTCCACTGCGTCCACCCCGCCCCTTGCGCCCGCCATGCCAGGCGCGTACCCGCCTAAGAGCCCCTCGGTGAAGGAGAAAGAGAGGAGTAGGGAGAGAGACAGAGGGGAGAGGGGAGGGGAGGTGAAAGGGGAGAGGGACAAAGGGCGGGGTGGGGTGGGCAGCAGCAGTGGGATGGAGAGAGGGCCGTTGGAAGATGCGGATATAGAGGCACTGCGGGAGCTGCAGCAGCGGCATTGCCTGCATATCTTCTCTTATGCTGAACTCCGGGCAGCCACAATAAATTTTGCGCCGGAGAATTTGCTGGGTAGTGGGGGGTTTGGGAGGGTTTATCGAGGGGAGGTGTTTCTGCCTCCCCTCAAGATGCCCGCTGGCGAAGCTAGTAACAGTGGCGAAATCGCTCTAGAGGCGGGTGGGCAGGAGGGTGAGGGAGCGGAGAGAGGGGGAGCGGGGGAGCAGGGAGCGGGTGGGCGTGTGGAGGTAGCAGTGAAGAAGCTGAATAGCAAGAGCATGCAGGTAGGGGCCGTGGGAGACGAGGAGGGCTGGGTAGCATGCCTACACACCCTCACAAACACACACCACACACACACAAACACCCCCCCCCCCCTCCCCCTTTTTCCCCAGGTATATGCGCTTTCGTGCACTCGCACATGCCTACTTCCCTCCCCATGCCCCAAACCACCCGCACACAAAAGCAGGTGCACTCACATTTACGGTCCATTTTTTTCCCGAATGCACAGTCATGCAAAGGAGCAGACAGTAGGACTAGTGAGCAGGCTCCGCCATTCCCCGTCTCCCTGTGTCCCTCACCCTTGCCCGTCATCCCCCAGGGCCACAAGGAGTGGATGGTGGAGGTGAGTCTGCTGGCAGCAGCCAGCCACCCGAACCTGGTGCGCCTCATAGGGTGCTGCGCAGAGGGTGACCGCCGCCTGCTCGTCTACGAGCTGCTGCCCCTAGGCAGCCTCGACCGCCTGCTCTTCCGCCCTGCCGCCTCCTCCTCCTCTGCCTCCTCCACCTCCCCTGCCTCTGCTGCTTCGCCTGGCTGTGACCCCGGGCAAGGCCCCCCTGGCAGTCGGCCGTTGTCGCTGGACTGGAGCACGCGGCTGAGAGTGGCGCTGGGAGCGGCCAAGGGGCTGGCGTATCTACATGAGGAGATGGAACCCAAGGTGGGCAGGCAAGGGGGCGAGAGGGCATGGGTGGAGTAGGAGGGGTGGAGTAGGAGGAGGTAGAGGGAGAGTGGGAGGTAGTGAGGCAGGATATTGGAGAATGGTCTACTGCTGTCTTGTCTGCACTGCAGCAGTTGGTTGAAGTGGCTCTGGGCATGGGCGAGGGGCTAGCACGACGTCCATGGGGCTCAAGAAATGTTGGAGGGAATTTGGGGTTGAGACTGTGACTGAGGGGCTGTGTTGACTGCTCCTTACTGCTCCATCAACTTTTGCTTGCCGCATCTCATGCCATGCCACGTCCTTCCCTTACCCTCTCCGCATTCCCTCCTCCTGCCTCACTCTCCTCCCTTCCCCCCTCTACCCCCCCCTTTCAGGTGATCTACCGCGACCTCAAGACGTCTAACGTGCTGCTCACGGCGTCCTTCCATGCCAAGCTCTCCGACTTTGGCCTCGCCCGGGAGGGACCGGATGGGGACTCCGAATACGTCTCCACTATGGTATGTGGGAGGGGGGGTGGGGGGGGGGAGGGAAGTCGGGGCGTTAGGTAAGCACAGGAGGCATTTCACAGCAGGGGATTTACTTGGCCTTGTGTGGTCCGGTTGGACAGAGCGCACTTGAATCATTGGCCCATCTGTCATGGGCGTGTGATGGTGCTCTTTCAAGCACACTTTGTGCTGGAGGCTGGAGTCTGCCCACAGAATGGGGGCAGCAACGGGCAATGTTCAGCAACGGGCAGGCGCTGGTACGTCTGTGGAATGGTAGTAGCAAAGGAGTGTTCTGGAGTCGGGGGGACAGTGGTAGAATGAAGGGGGGAGTGCAAGTGAGGGAAGGGGTTGTTTTGACATTTGGCTATGGACTGTGGGATATGTGCTGTACATGTTGCCTTTTGGTGACTCGAATCCTCTTCTCTCCTCCTTGCTCCTCCTCTTGCCTTCACGGACGAACCCTGCTTCTGCTCGTGCATGCAACCCAACCCCCCCTGGTGGGTGTGAGCAGGTGCGCGGCACAGCAGGGTATGCAGCCCCGGAGTACATGCTGACGGGGCAGCTGACGAGCAAGAACGACGTGTGGAGCTTTGGCGTGCTGCTGCTCGAGCTGCTTACAGGTCGCCCCTCCATCGACAGCAAGCGGTGAGCCCTGGGCAAGCTGGGAGTGTGGCAGGCTGGGAGTGTGGCAGCGCGTGGAGCACGGGGCTTGGGAGTGAAGCTGAGGTGGGTGCTGCACTGTGTGACTTTGCATAGAGGAGGTCATGTCTCGGGTAATGAGGATGCGAACGCACAATGCCACAGTGCCACGACCAGCAAGAGGAAGACTAGCCTAAGCTGATGCCAGCAAGGACAAAAGAACAACCTCATGTCTTCTCACTCCTGCAACCTCTTTCTCACCCCTTGCCTCCCTCCAGATCCTCCCTCTTCCCTCCACCATTCACTGAGTCCCTGCCTCTAACCTCCTCCCGCCCTCACTCGTTCACTCCTCTTCCCCCTCTCCCGGCCTTCCTACCAGGCCGCACCCGGAGGGCAACCTGGTGCTGTATGCGCGGCCCTACCTGCAGCAGCCAGCAGACATTGTCAAGATCATGGATTCCGCGCTCACCGCCGCCTCGCCCCCGCCTGCCGCTGCGGCCAAGGTGGCGGAGGTGGCGCGGTGGTGCCTGGCCATGGACCCCACTCACCGTCCAGTCATGAGCCAGGTCGTGGACGTCCTCACCTTCCTCTCCTCGCAGCAGTGGTCGTGACGAGCCTCTGCTATGGTGCCTCAATAATTGCCGCCACTGCAGCCAAGCTTGGTTGGTGACACCCGGTGCCATAAACTGAACACACACACCGCAGTGAGCAGGCCCGACGTTCCATTTTTAACCACTGTCTTTAAACAACAAAAAGGGTTCTAACTCTTAGAACTGAATGAATGATTAAGGAACCTGTGTACAAGGAAATATATCTAAGGGTTGTACTCTCTAAGAGGTGACCCTATACAGTCTATACAAACACTACGGATTACACATGTTTGACACACCCCCTAGACTGCATAGGGGCAGTTCTGAACAAGCAGCTCAGGGCGGCACTACTAGTCCAGCCACTGAGACAAGAGTCTAAAGACAAGTCAAAACGAGTGCAGGCAAGACAAGAACACGAACAGGGCGGCACTACTAGTCCAACCACTGGGAGAGAACACAAGTCCAACCTGGGTACGTATAGATATATAGGACAGTACAAAGTCAAGGTCATAGCAAGTGAGAGGCTACAGGAACTAGACCGAGATGTACACAGTGCCGCTGATGATCTTTATGCGCAAGCGCCTTCGTAAAGATATCAGCTGTGTTGGCACCGGAGGCCAAGTGTACTACGCGAGCCTGGCGGCGCTGCTGTAGCTCGCGCAGGAGGAAGTACCGCAGCTGGATATGCTTCGCTCTGCCCTCGAGTCGAGGCTCCTAACACAGGAGGATCATGGCCCTCTTGTCAGCGTACAGGACAGGGGCAGAGCTAGGCCGCTCACCTAGGTCAGTGAGCAAGAAGGTCAGCCAGCGGAGCTCCTGTGCCGCCCTAGCACCGGCGTAGATCTCGGCCTCACAGCTGGACTGGGCAACAGACGAGGAGCGGGTAGCTCTCCACGAGACGGCACCTGAACCAAGGCTAAAGTAGTAGCCCTGGGAAGACCTGAGAGTCTCGGCGTCGTCTGCCCAAGAAGCGTCTGTGTGTCCAGTAAGGACCACTGGCCTCCGTCCCCCTACCGCTAACCCCACGCCTGATGTACTTGCGAGATAACGCAAAACCCTCTTAGCTGCAGACCACTGCTGCGGTCGGTGTCTGCCTGTGGCCACAAAGCGAGCCAGGATGCTGAGAGGGTATGCGAGATCTGGGCAACTGCAAGTCATCAGGTACATGAGGCAACCCACCAGCTCAGCGTAAGGACCACTGGGTTCAACTGACCCCTCAGGAACTGGAGTGGAGAGTCCGTGGTCTAGCGGGAGAGGGGTGGGCTGTGCAGAGGAGAACTGAAGGCCGAACCTCTGAAGGACCTGGCGCACCAAGTGTGACTGAGTCAAGGTGATGGTGCACGCTGCTCTGTCCCTGGAGATCTGCAAGCCAAGGTAACGGCGCAGTTCTCCAAGGTCAGTGCAAGTGTGTCTCTTCAGCAGCTCTGCCTTCACGGAGGCCAGTGCGTCCCTGTCGGCTATGGCAAAGACGAGGTTGTCTACGTACACAAGGATGTAGAACGGAGTCTGGCCAGCACGAACGAAGAGCAAAGGGTCTGCAGAGGACGGAAAGAACTGCAGGTCAGCAAGGGTAGCATGCAGCGTGTCGTGCCACTCACGGGGAGCCTGCCGCAGGCCGTAGACGGGACGCCGCAGGAGCCACTCAGTCCCAGGAGGGAAGGTGCCAGTAAAGCCCTGAGGGCGGCGCAAGTAGACCTGCTCGTGTAGGCTGCCCTGAAGGAAGGCAGTGGAGAAGTCGAGGGAGTGAAGCTCGTAGTCACGCTGAGCTGCTAAGTGTAGCAGAACCTGAAGAGTAGTCATCTTCGGGGTCGGAGCAAAGGTCTGGAAGAAGTCCACCCCCTCATGCTGACTGAAAGCTCTAGCCACGTAGCGCGCCTTGAACACAGGCGGCTCTCCAGGAGGGCGCTTCACCTTGAAGAGCCAGTGGCCATCGACTACGTTCACCCCAGGTGGGGGAACTGCGTCGACGAAGGTGCCGGTGGATCTCCAAGATGCCATCTCCTGCTCCATGGCAGCTATCCACTGGGAGGCCCAGGGTCGCGAAACAGCCTCAGCGTAAGTGCGAGGGGTCGGGATGTCGAAAGCGTCTGGGTCACCCTCAGGGACAAGCAGCATGGAACAGAGATGGGGAGCAGCCTCGGACAGGAAAGCAAGCTCAAACTGGCGGTCCTCCAGGACGTCACTGCCGAGGGCAGGAGCACCCCCGACAGACGGAGGACAGGCAGGGTCAGAGACCAGAGCTGTGGCGTAGTCAAGGCGTCTGGTAGAGGCGAAGTGAGCGACCTCAGCGACAAGGGCGTCAAGGCTCGAAACCGGAACGGACGGGTCAGTGACGAGAGAGGCAAGGACCCGAGGAACAAGAGGACGAGCGGCACGAAGGCAGTCAGACAGAGGGGGGGGAGCAACGACAAGGGAGGACGGAGGATGTGTTGGGAGAAGGGGAGGACGAGACGCATGGGAACGAAGCAACATAGGGTGAGAGCGCAAGACAGGGGAGACAGGACGAGCACGGGAGGGACGGCGAGACCAGACGTGAGACGGAGGAGTCGGGTCAGGAGACAGAGGAGGGGACACAGGGGGGGAACGAGGGGGGACACGAGCCGGGGACGAGTCCGGCGGAGGGAACACCGGGCCGTAGACGGGAAGAGGGGGAGACGGCAGGAGACGAACAGACGCAGGGTCAGGGGACGTAAGACCGAGCAGGCGAAGGGCGGACACCGGTGGGGACTGCTGCTGCGGCGGCACAACGCCGACACTAGAATTGCAAGCTGCTCCTCGGCTACCACCGGCACACTCCACGCCCGCACCCCCAGAGGAAACACCCCAAGAGCCCGAAACCCCTCGAGCACCGGGACCACCCCCAGAGCCACCGGGACTAGCACCCACTCCAACGCCAGCACCCCCAGAGTCAACGAACTGCTGCTGTGACGGCGGCGGCAGCGACAACGACGGGTGCGGCGGCGGCGGCGGAGGTGATGACAGGTGCGACAGCAGAGGCGACAGCGGCAGTAGAGGTGGTGGAGGAGGGGACGCCTGGGGAGGGGCAGCCGGCGCGGACTGCGCCGCAGGACCACCAGAGTCAGAAGACTCCTCAACCGGGACCACCGACGGAAGAGGGGTGACGTGGGACACACCAGAGGGGGCAGGACGGGGAGGTGGAGGGGGGGGGGCAGGGACCACCAGGGAAGGAGTGACCAGGAACAGGGGGGGGGTAACCAGGGGACCGCGGTGGGGGAAGCGACGGTAGAAGGAGACTGGCTCATCAAAGGTGACGTCGCAAGAGTGAAAGAACCGGTGAGACGGCGGGTGGTAGAAGTGCCAGTCGAACGCGTCAAGGGGACAACCGAGGAAGACGCAGGGAAGGGTGCGGGCAGTGACACCGACCACAGCACCGGTCGCACACACCAGGAAAGGGGCTAGCGCTAGGACTCGGCACACAGACGCTTCTTGGGCAGACGACACTGAGACCCTCAGGTCCTCCTAGGGCTACTGCTTTAGCCTTGGTGTAGGTGCCATCTCAAGGAGGTCCACCCGCTCGTCGTCTGTTGCCCAGTCTAGCTGTGAGGCTGAGATTTACGCTGGTGCCATGGCAGCATAGGAGCTCCGCTAGCTGAATTTCTTGCTCACATACTTAGGTGAGTGGCCTAGCTCTGGCCCGGTCCTGTACGCTGAAAACAGGGCCATGATCTGTTGGTGCAATCCTATGGCTTGCACTCGGCTTGTCGTCCTTGTTTGTGTGTGTGCATGCATGGCATGGAATGAATTGTGAGTCTATGTCAGTGCTATCTAGTGCTTGTGTGAATGTTTGAATGGTGTATCACATTGTGGCTTGTGTCGGTCAAGACATTGGCGAGTTTTTACAACTCGCATGTCAAGTCGTCGTTTGTGTGTCGCATGTGTTTTTTCTATTTTGTCGAGTGTGAAGTGTCCATCGTGTCGCAGGTGTGTGCAGCAAGCCCCCATCAACTCAAGAAGAATTTATCTTGCAGATCCAAGAACAAGAGCTCAATATTTCAAGCCCAAGGGACGCGGATAAATATTAAATAGTGAAAATAGTAACGTTACTTCGTGTAGTGTTACATTTCACTTGGGGTAGCCCCTTGGAGGGTTGGTTTCGAGACTCTTCATGGTTGGGGACTCTGTGGTGGTGTACCACCAACCTGGACCTCGGCTCTTGGGGTATGTAGAGGCTGGGAACCATCTCCCTCTCGAACTCTTGCTAAGTTTGTACTCCTAAGACTATTGTGGCTGCTGTACCTTCTACCAGTCAAACCGCCATAGCGTCGTCAAATCTTCATAGAATCTTATGATTCAACTTGCTGCTGATAGGCGACAGCAACGCGCTCCAGATCCAATTTACAGATCACCATTTGAGGCACAGATCAGATCGCCACCAAGTTTTGAAGCTGTCTGACCGAATTCTGACTGTCTTGAATTTCTCTCATTTTAAGAACATCTGAGCCTATTGTGATTATAACAAGTGGTATCAAAGCCCCTTGGAGACGTCTCGACCATGCCTAGGCCTGAGGAAGGGGTTGGCAGAGGTGTTGGAGGCAGAGAAGACGCCCAAGCACAAGGTCAACACCAAGATCCACCCGTTGCTACGGTGCAACCTAGCCTTGGACCCTCTAGGGATGAGCCTAGAGTGTTTGGCCTTGACAAGTTCAACGGTGACAACTTTGCTGAGTGGTCCTTCAAGATGGAGAACATCTTTGACCACTATGATCTGCTGGAGGTGATGGAAGGAACGGAGAAGCGCCCCGAGAACGACCCGGAGAAGAGCCCGTGGGTGCGGAAGAGCGCACAAGGCTACCTTCTACCTGGGCAAGCGTTGGGGAGCAGCCAAATCCGTCACATCAAGCCTTTTCAGCGTGAACCAGCAAAGGGACCAAAGGCATGGGCTGCTCTCAAGGGTGTACACGCTCCTGCAACAGCGGCGGTGGCTGTGGTTTTGGAGCGGCAAATGGCGGCACTTCGAATTGACGAAGGCGAACCGGTGGAGGAAGGAGTGCAGAAATTCTTCGACTTATTGACACGGCTCGAAGGAGCTGGCCTGAACTACAGTGACCTTCAAAAGAAGACCAAGCTGCTAGCCTTACTTCCGGACTCATGGTCCTCGCTCATCATCAACCTTAATCGAGATCTGCCCCGTCTCTCACTCGAAGATGTGAAGCGGGAAATCTTACAAGAAGATTTCCGCCGTCGCGAATTGGCGGGTCCCGATGGTGCCGGAGTTGCAAGCATGGGCCGTGGGCACGGCCGTGGAAGGGGCAGAGGGCGAGGAGGAAGATTTGGCAGCGGTAACTTCAGTGGAGGCCGTGGTAATGGAGGATATGGCAGCAACAACAACAATGGCTACGGGCGTGGGCGCGGTCGATTTGATGGCGAATGCCACTTTTGTCACAAGACCGGCCACATGTGGAGAGATTGCTTCAGATTGCCTGATGGATGGACCCCTTCTCAAGGCCAAGAGGGAAGAGAAGCAAGGGGAGGAAGAGGCAGAGGTCGTGGAGGCCGTGGTGGCCGTGGAGGCGAAGCGGCAAGCATGAAAGGTGGAGACTACGACAAGGACTCGAGTGAAGATCGATACCCGGGCCAATTCTTCTTTGTCTCCACACAAGCGGCAGCTGCAGCAGGAGGTGTGGAAGGCTTTGAGGACCCAGCAACTGTGGGAAAGGTCACCCTTCACTCTCTGGACTTTTGGGTGATCGATAGCGGCGCCACCTACAGCATGACACCTCGTGCGGACTTGCTCACCGAACTCGAACCGTCGCCGGTCAAGCATGTTACATCGGCTTTGGGGCAGCGAGCAGAGGTGAAAGGCATGGGCAAGGCCATGTTCAAGGGTGCTGATGGGAAGATGGTGGGCCTCAAGAACGTGCTTTTGGTGCCCAAGCTAGCAGCCAACCTGATCTCTGTTCGGCGTTTGCAAAAGGCCGGCATGGACACATCTTCCAAGGGCTCCGAAACATATACCGCGAGGCTTGGTGAGCGGAAGCTTTGGGACCTTCATGAGGACAGGGACATCTACAATGAGATGTGGCAAATCCCAGTGGTCCCCATGCCTAAGGGGAGGCAAGTGGCAGCAAGAGTGAAGCGGTTGGTGGCGGTGATCACGGAAAGCAAAGTGACACCAAGAGTGACTCGAAGGAGTGCAATCTTGGAGAGACCAGCAAGGCGTGTGAACCCAAGGAGAGTGGTGCAGCAGCCAAAGGTGGTGGAAATGAGGAGGAGAATCCTAAGATCAGCAAAGCAGCAGCGGCAAAGGAGAAAGGAGAGAGCTTGTGGGGCACGATTGCGAGTGCCGCTTTCTCCAACCCGACTTCCGCTACGGGAGAGTGTGATTGGCTGACCTTGCATCGGCGAATGGGGCATGTGGCATTGCCCATTTTGCAGCAGATAGTTAAGCAAGAGATGGTCAGTGGGATACGTGTCAAGGGGGAGCCCAATGAGGTGCTTGGCTGTCCAACATGCATGCAAGCCAAGTTCACCCGCTACCCGTTCCATAGCTCGGAGACAACGGCGAAGGCACCACTTGATGAGGTGGTGATGGATGTGGTGGGCCCCTTGAAGCTTGGAGCTGCTGGAGCTGAGTACTTCCTCACCATTGTGGACGTCTACACTCGCATGACTTGGGTGTATGTGCTGCCCAAGAAGAGTGACGTAGCTGAAACGGTGAAGACCGATTGGTTGCCGATGGTGGAGCGGCAACAAGATCAACTTGTGAAGGCGATTCGCACTGACCGTGGGAGAGAGTTCCTGAGCAAGGATTTCTCAACTTGGCTGAAGAAGCAGGGCATAAGGCACTCTCTTACCATGCCCTACTCTCCTGCAATGAACAGCATCGCCGAGCGTGCGAATCGGACACTCACGGAGACGGCTCGGGGACTTCTCATTGAAGCCGGTCTACCCAATTACTTTTGGCCGGATGTGGTGCGGCATGCTTGTGTGGCCAAGAACAGAGCCTTGACTCATGTGGGAGAAGACAAATGGGTGCCCTATATGGAGTGGATTGGAAGGAAGCCGAAGGTGGATATGCTTCGGGTGTTCGGGTGCATGTGCATGGCACTTGTGCCTAAGAAACTTCGGCACAACAAGCTTGATGCCAAGGCAACGTGGGCCGTGCACCTGGGCATGGCCCAAAACAGCAAGGGATGGCTTCTATGGGACCTATTTACCAAGAAGTTCCTGGTGAGCAGAGATTGCAAGTTCATGGAGAACTTACCGTACAAGGAGTGGAAGGCGGAGAACCAAGCGAAGATTGGTGTGCGGCTTGGAGAGGTGAAGAGGACCGGCTTGGAGCATGTGGAGCTGCCCTTGGAGCTGAGTAGCAGCAGCACAATCACGAGGCAATCTCCCCAAATGAATGGGGATGAGGAGGAGGAGGAGGTGCAGCAAGGTAATGAGCGTGCACCGCCACTTCCGCCTCGTGCTACAAGTGCTCGCGGGAACCAACCGGACTTACCGCAAAGCCATGAGAGCATTCAAGTCCCTGCAGCAGAGGAGGAAGGAAGGGGGAGAAGGAGGACTCAGCCCCCCAATAGGTTGAGCTATGAACGGCTTGGAGGACCAGCCAACTCAACCTTGACCGGTTCGGCTCTCATGCTAGGCGATGATGCGGAAGATGAAAGCGAGGAGTGCGCTTTTGCCTTCTTCTCTCCGGTGGAGATACCGGGGGAGCCTACAAATCCCAAGGAGGCTCGGGAGGGCCCCAATGGGAAGGAGTGGAAGAAGGCCTCAGATGAAGAAATGGGGAGCATCATCGAGAACGACACGTTTGACTTGGTGAACCTACCTCCGGGGCGGAAGGCGATCTCTTCCAAGTGGCTCTTCAAGCGCAAGACCGACGCCGACGGCAACATCGAGCGCTACAAGAGCAGACTTGTAGCCAAGGGGTATCAGCAGCAAGAGAAGAAGGACTACAATGAAGTGTATGCCCCTGTGGTGAAGGGTACAACCCTTCGAACCCTCTTCGCCGCGGCGGCCATCAAAGGATGGGTGGTGAAGCAAATGGATATAGTAACGGCCTTCCTCAACGGCGTTTTGGAGGAAGAGACCTTCATGGAGCATCCAGAGGGGTACAATGATGGGAGTGGCAGAGTGTGGAAGCTGAAGAAAGCACTCTATGGCCTCAAGCAAGCCCCTAGGCAATGGTACATCAAGCTGCGGGAAGTCTTGGAGGCGATCGGCTTCACTCCCTCAACGGCCGATCAATCCTTGTTCATGCTTGGCGAGGGGGAGCAGAGGAGCTTCATGGTGGTTTATGTGGATGACATCCTCATATTCTCACCCTCCTCTGACCTTGTGAAGGAGGTGATGCTGAAGCTTCAAGACAAGTTCAAGTGCAAGACCCTTGGTGACGTCAACTACTACCTTGGGCTTCACATTGAGCGAGATGTGGAGAAGCGGTGGATGCGAGTGCATCAAAAGAAGTACTTGGAGGCCTTGGCTGCAAACTTTGGGAAGATTGAAGGTCATGTGGCTACTCCTCTTCCCTCAGGGTTCAAGTGTGTGAAAGGACCAGCGGAGGAAAGTGTTGGTGAAGAGGAGAGGCGCCGTTTTCACTCCTTGGTGGGCAGCCTCATGTATGCGGCCGTTCACACAAGGCCGGATGCAGCCTTTGCTACCGGGCAGCTGGCTAAGGTTGTCCAATGCCCTAATGAAGAGCAGGTAGCTGCTGGAGAGAGGGTGGCCAAGTACCTTGGCCAAACAGCAACTGTTGGACTGCAATACTCCGCGGCGGCACAAAGGCGTCAAAAGGGTGCGGATGGAGTCGAACCCGGGAGGCTCTTTCTCACCGCCTTCTCTGATGCATCTTGGGCATCAAAACCAGAGGACATGACAAGTGTGGGAGGCTTCATCTGCTGTGTTGGTGGAGGGCCAACAGCTTGGGAGAGCAAGAAACAAGTGGACCAAGCATTGAGCTCGGTGGAGTCCGAGTACATGGCACTCTTCCGTGCCATAAGAGAGGTTGTGTGGCAGCGGCGTTTGCTAGCTGAATTGGGGGAGGAGCATCAAGGACCTACCCCACTCTACTGTGATAGCCAAGGTGCTATTGCATTGGCTAAGAACCCCGTTCTTCATGGCCTTACCAAGCACATGAAGGTGAAGTGGCATTGGGTGAGGAGTATGGTAACCGCGGGTGAAGTGGAGTTGCACTACGTGAAAACGACGGCGCAGCCAGCTGATATGATGACCAAGAGGCTGGTTGAGCAGCAGCATTGGAAGTGTTGCAAGCTTGCTGGGATGGCTCTAAACTAAGGGGAGCAGATTCTAAGGCCAACAATCCGAGGGGGAGTTTGTTGGTGCAATCCTATGGCTTGCACTCGGCTTGTCGTCCTTGTTTGTGTGTGTGCATGCATGGCATGGAATGAATTGTGAGTCTATGTCAGTGCTACCTAGTGCTTGTGTGAATGTTTGAATGGTGTATCACAGTGTGGCTTGTGTCGGTCAAGACATTAGCGAGTTTTTACAACTCGCATGTCAAGTCGTCGTTTGTGTGTCGCATGTGTTTTTTCTATTTTGTCGAGTGTGAAGTGTCCATCGTGTCGCAGGTGTGTGCAGCAAGCCCCCATCAACTCAAGAAGAATTTATCTTGCAGATCCAAGAACAAGAGCTCAAGATTTCAAGCCCAAGGGACGCGGATAAATATTAAATAGTGAAAATAGTAACGTTACTTCGTGTAGTGTTACATTTCACTTGGGGTAGCCCCTTGGAGGGTTGGTTTCGAGACTCTTCATGGTTGGGGACTCTGTGGTGGTGTACCACCAACCTGGACCTCGGCTCTTGGGGTATGTAGAGGCTGGGAACCATCTCTCTCTCGAACTCTTCTTGCTAAGTTTGTACTCCTAAGACTATAGTGGCTGCAGTACCTCCTACCAGTCAAACCGCCATAGCGTCGTCAAATCTTCATGGAATCTTATGATTCAACTTGCTGCTGATAGGCGACAGCAACGCGCTCCAGATTCAATTTACAGATCACCGTTTGAGGCACAGATCAGATCGCCACCAAGTTTTGAATCTGTCTGACCGAATTCTGACTGTCCTGAATTTCTCTCATTTTAGGCACATCTGAGCCTATTGTGATTATAACAGGCCTTCTGCTCCAAGTCAGGAGGTCCTAAGCCTGATGCAGTAGGGGAGCCTAGACTACACACAGCAGACACACCTAGGCTAGGCAGCACAAAGTATTAAGGTCCAATCCTACTAGAGTCATCGGGATACATAACAGACATAGCAGAGCGAATCTGATCCATATCTAACTCAAAGACCGGCATACGACAATGTTCCAGGCTGTGCCAGTCCGGGAGGGACAGCGTGGCTAAAAGCGGAGACGGAAGAGGTCGTCGAGGTGGCGGTAGCAGCGGGCAGTGGTGTGATCGGGTCGGTCCGTCATGTGCACCACAAATATTTGAGTACAAAGCAGAAAATTCCTTCCTCTTAGGCAGAGTTACCACTTGGTGAACTCGGAAGGATTTTGAGTGAAAACCCCTTGGATTCTGGAAATTTATTGGTATGTTTGGACCCTAACTCAACACCTTCCGAAACTCCCTAAGGCTTGGGTACGCCCTGTCCCCAACGCTTGCCCAAGAAGAAGATAGCCTTGTGCACTCTTCCGCACCCACGGGCTCTTCTCCGCGTCGTTCTCGGGGCACTTCTCCGTTCCTTCCATCACCTCCAGCAGATCATAGTAGTCAGAGATGTTCTCCATCTTGAAGGACCACTTAGCAAAGTTGTCGATGAGGGGCCAAGGCTAGGCTGCACGGGAGCAACGGGTGGATCTTTGTGTTGGCCTTGTGCTTAGGCATCTTCTCTGAATGCAACACCTCTACCACCCCCTTCCTCAAGTTCAGGCATGGTCGAAATGGCTCCAAGGTGCTCTGATACCACTTGTGCCTAAAATGAGAGATAAAGTGCACAGTCGAATTTCCGTCGGACAGCTTCAAATATTGATACCGATCTGATCTGTACCTCAAACGGTGATTTGTAAATGATATCTAGAGCACTTTGCTTTCACCTATTAGTAGCAAATTGAATCATGAAATTCCATGAGAATTTGACAACGCTATGACAGTTTGACTGGCGGGAGGTATAGCAGCCACTACAGTCTTATAAGTACAAACTTAGCAAGAAGCACACACACAAGCACTAGATAGCAATTCCATATACTCACAAGTCATTCCATGTCATGCATGCACACACACGAACAAGGATAACAAGCCAAGTGCAAGCCATAGGGTTGCATCAACAGCGGCGGGACGGGGCCAACGCGACAAGCTATGGCGGCGTAGTGCGACGGGGCCAGCGCGGCGGGCTAGGTCGGCGCGGCAACACAGGGCCGGCGCTGTGGGCCACTGGGCGCTCTACGGTAGGATAGGGCGGAAGCGCGGGTGGGTGGGACCTACCTAGCATGATACCATGTCCGAGTAACCCAAGTGAGCACAAGCAAGGGCATACAAGGTGTTATATGGTTTGGTGTTGTACTTTCTAAGAGCACTTACCCTTCTAGCCGATAGCTACACATGTACTACAAATGTATGAGTTGACAACCCAAGTCGTGTACGGTTACCCGAGTCGGATCTGGAACCTTAAAGGAATGTACCCCTACAAAGGGCATCTTAGTTAGAACCTTCGCATCCTCTTCTCCCCAACTCCAAAGATGACTACTCTTCAGGTCCTTCTTTACATAGCCGCGCAGCGTCACTACGAGCTTCACTCACTCGACTTCTCCACAGCGTTCCTGCAGGGTAGTCTGCACGAGCAGATCTACCTCATGCGCCCTCTAGGCTTCTCTAGGACCTTCCCAAATGGGACCGAGTAGAGCCTGCGCCGTCCTGTCTACGGCCTTCATCAAGCACCCCATGAATGGCACGACACGCGTCGCACCACTCTTGTTGAGCTGCTGTTCTTTCCGTCCTCTGGTAACCCCCCTCTCTTTGTTCGCACAGATTAGACACCCTTCTACATCTTAGTGTACGTAGACGATCTTATCTTTTCTACTCCTGACAAAGTTGCACTGGCCTCATTGAAGGCCGAGATACTAAGGAGACACACCTATACAGACTTGGGGGAGCTGAGGCACTATCTGGGCTTGGAGATCACTCGCGAACGTGCCACTCACAGGATCACACTCTCCCAGTCCCATATGGTGCAGCAGATCCTCCAGAGGTCCAGTCTCTAGTTCACCTCAGCACAGCCCACCCCTCCGCCTGTAGACCACAAGCTCTCTTCTCCTCTTCTGGCTGAGCCGGTTTAGGCTAGCGGTCCATACACAGAGCTGGTGGGGTGCCTCATGTACCTAATGACCTGCACTCGACCAGATCTAGCGTACCCTATTAGCCTCCTGGCTTGATTTTTTGCGACAGAGAGGCACCGATCAGTTCACTGGTCTGCTGCCAAGAGGTTACTGCGGTATCTGGCGAGTATGTCAGGATTGGTGCTTGTGCTAGGAGTACGGTAGCCAGTGGTGCTCACTGGACACAAAGACGCGTCGTGGGCTGACGACTTGGAGACACTTAGGTCGTCTCAGCACTACAGTTTTAGTCTTGGTGCTGGTGTAGTCTCGTGGAGGTGCACCAGGCCGTCGTTCGTAGCTCAGTTCAGTTGTGAGGTAGAGATCTACGCTGGGGCCATGGCCGCTCAGGAGCAGCCTAGGTCTGCCCCAATCCTGTTTGCTGACAACAGGGCCATGATCCTCCTGTGTCAGGAGGCTGGACTTGAGGGCAGAGCGAAGCACATCCAGCTGCAGTACTTCCTGCTGCGTGATTTGCAGCAGCGCGGCCAAGCTCGAATAGTAGCCACAGAGGCCAACACCGCTGATATCTTCAACAAGGCACTTGCGCCTCATGACCATCAGCGGTTCTATACTCAGCTTGGTCTAGCCTCAATAGCAGCGCCACTCCTTGTGTCCCGATGTCTACTACAGAGCTGATGTCATCATGGTATTTTACCCTGATTCCCTGATTTTACAGGGTATGTTTTTCGGCCAGCCCTTAATTTTCAAGGCGGACAAATCTCAACACTTAACCCTTCAGGGATGTAAGTTTTGCTAAGACTGAGAATTTCAGGGACATTATTATGTGGATACTGAGTTTCCAGGGCTTAACACGTATCGACCCTGATACAGACAAACTGTACCGAACTGCCCACAATCCTGAATTTTCGTTGAAGTCCCCAACCGCCAGAGAAACCTAGCAACCTACAAAAATCGGCTAAGTCCTAATAGCCAGAGACATCACCCTCAACAAAAACAAATTGGCCAAGTGTGCATTCCCCCTCCCACACTCCCGCAACCCATATAATTCGGCTAAGACCTCAACATCACCCCCACACCCCCGACAAACCCTGAGAATTTGGCAACCCTGTGGAGCAGTGAAATTATTACATGTTATGTACTCCTTAGCATGACAAAAACCTTGGCTCTAGCAGCAGTTATCCCTTTCGGGGGAATTTCTGCCAGCTGCCCGTGCAATGTAAGTAAACGTCCAAATCGGTTTAACGGTCATGATCGAATGCGATCAGTTCGACATTTATCATTCGTAGATGGATTCCTATTATTAACGGCCCAGTTTTCTCTTGCCATTTGAAGTCAATTTCATGACGCTGCAAGCGAGTGAAGTCGCTCCCACGCACGGCGCTCATTGGCCAATTGTGAGGGCTCTGTCTCCCCTCACTTACGTCCACCCTTCCCCTCAATTTCGATCCCCCCCTCACCTCCGTTGGGATACCCGTTCCCCCTCCATTTCGCTTCACTGCTCCCCTGGGTTTTGATTCCCTTTCTCCCTTTTCCCTCAAATTCAATTCCCCCCTCCCCTGCATTTTTATTTCCCCCCCTCACTTGAACTGTGGGCTTTTCAATCTCCCTGATTTGTCAGTGTTTTCCCTGATTTTTTAAAACAGAGCCCTCAGGGTAATTTTTTATTTATTTATTTTTTGTCGAGAGCTGAGGGTGGTTTTTTTTTTTTTTTTTTTTTTTTTTTTTTTTTTTACATCAGACGTGATGTCACATGATTGAATGAGGTTTGCTCAATGTTTCACTATCAATCAGTACAAGGTGCTTTTATACTTCCATAATACATTAGGTAACCAGGATTATCCTATCGAAAGGGAATAGACCCTTCTAGAAATAGAATCACCCTGCGTATAGCCACGTGAGGCTATTGGCTTTAAGGGATTACGGCAGGATTACGCTAGATATAGTGCGCCAGTACATCCCGAGCATGGTCGGTGATATAATTATAATAACAGGATGAACCAAAGGATAATGGAAAAGGAGGAATAGGAAACCAAATGAGATCAGATAACGACCAAATGAATCAGGATACAAAAGAGGAATGAAATAGAAGGAAATATGGAAATGGGAAATTGATGTAATGGTGTCGATCTCTCACACCTGATCTACTATACCGGCTTGTACTTGCTATTTATATACCTGCATATCTTGCTACACCTGCTGACTGGCCTTATGGCCCCTTGTCTCAGTGGTCAGACTAGTAGTGCAGCCGTGCGTTGTCTTGCTACCTTCACCAGAGGCCAGACTAGTAGTGCTGCCCTGGTTTGTTCAACTGTGCATCAACCTACTCTTGGGGGTGTGTCAACAAACTAAAGCTCACCTGCAGTGTTGTCGCACGTTAGGCGCCAGCGCGAAATGCGCCAGCGCGAAACGCGCCAGCGCGCAACGCGTCAGCACGTGATGCGCCAGCGTAAACGAAACGCGCCGCCGCAAATTGCTCCTGCGCGAAACGCGCCAGCGTGCAAGGCGCCAACGCGTAAGGCGCCAGCGTGCAAGGCGCCAGCGCGAAACGAGTTACGGGCTCCGCGCTAGCAATATGCAACTAGGCGGTAACTGCTATGGCCTAGGTGGCAGTTAGGCATGGTTAGGGAAAAGAGCTAGTTTTGAGCTAGGACTAGGTATGAGCAATGAACTAAGTGTGAACTAGGACTACGGTAGGTGGGAGGAAGGATTAGGTGTGAGCAAGTACTAGGCGTGAGCAGGGAGGGACTACCTCTACGAGCAAGAACAAGGCACGAACAAGAAGAAGCACCTACAAACCCTAGCAGGGGTGTATTCGCTTTGCCCCAGAAAGCTAACCGAGTACAGGTCAGCACAGTTTCTCGCTGTGCCATTCTCCATTTTTAAACAGGTCAGCACAGTTACTACTCCAATACAGCAATACATAACTTATTTTATATAATACTACATTATTGCTATAGTTTGTAGTGTTACACGTTTAAAATATATTCACTTACAAAATCACTTTTCTAGTATTGACTCACAAACTTTCTAGTGCACAGTCCCAGTGAAAAGAAAAAGAAAAAGAAAAAAAAAAAAAAAAAAAAAAAAAGGGGGGGGGGGGGGGGGGGGGGGGGGGAGGGGAGATGCGAATTCAAGTTGTGTGAATGTTGACATATGCAACCCATCCGACGATTTACGTCGAGCCTTGTTTGTACTGATAATAGACCTAAACATAAGTAAATCTTATACTTCCGAATTAAGCAGGCGAATGCCTTACATGTTAGAATAGCGAACTGAGTTCTAGCAAGACATACATGAGAGTATATGATTGGGTGTTGTAATCTCGAAGAGAACTTACCTATCTAGCCTATAATTATACATAAAGACAATTGTGAAAGCTTGCTTAGGTCCTCTTGTAAAGGCAGCGTGCTTCATTTCATCTGGGAAACATACATGGCTCTCATCCAACAAAGAACTACACACAAGAAGGTGGGTGGGCGGGGAAATTGAACTAGAGAAACTAGAAATGAAAAACGTGGGTGAGGCCGAATGGCCTCACGTCCTTCTTTTGTAGTCAAAAGAGGGTGAGTAGCGCTTCGACGCTGCCTTTGCTGCGTTGGCCCTCGCTACACTCTCACAATACACATTTTTAGAAAGTGTTACACACATTCAAAAAAATACATATTGTGAAAGCTTGCTTAGGTCCTCTTGTAAAGGCAGCGTGCTTGATTTCATCTGGGTCTTCTGAGACATGTGCAGAAGGGGTTGGCGGTGACGTTTAATAGATAGCTGGTGCTGATTAGGCGTGGGAGCGGCGGCTGCGTGTTGGAGTTGCATGGAGGCTTGAAGGAGTTGGTCATGCGAGATGGTAACGTAGAGCTCCTTGGCATTATCGCTGCGCCAACGGCCAAGTCGCTTGAACAGCCGGTCGGATATCCTCAGGCTCGCTACCGTTGTAGCAGCGCCATTGCGAAAGGAGTGGGTGCCGAGGTGGGCGCTATCGAGGCCGGCCCTAGTGAATGCTTCAAGGCACCAGTTCCGGATGGTGGTGTATGAAGGTGCGTGGTCCTGTGGAGTTGCCGTGCTGCTGTTCCCGAAGACTTGGATCAATGGCCCGTGTGGGGTGGAGGTGTGACCCGCGAGGAGAAGAAAGTGTCGTGTGCAGCGTACCGGACAGTATGGGCCGGAAGTGGCGGCGACCGGGATCCACGTGCCCCTACTTTCCTGGTCGGTCTTGGAGTGCGGGATGAGCAGCCACATTGCCTCAGGTTCAAACTATATATCATGCCATTGGAGGCTGACAAGGTCGGAGTAACGTAGGAAGGCGGCGAACATAAGGATGGGGATATGAGTCCTTTCTGGTACTCGGCCGGCCGGGTGGACTCCAGAAAGGGGCGGGCCATGGTGTGCACTTGGTGCAGCGACAAAGGTTCCTTGTTCCGAGTGGGGCGTGGGCCATGGCGTTTGGCAAATTCGCGCACTTGTAATGTAAATGGTCCAGTCGAGGGAGAGGGCTCGCCAGTCATGCGATGCGCGAAGGCGACGGCGGAGGATGTAAGCGATATGGCGGATGTGGTGGCCTGGTGATTTAGTACATGAATGAGGTAGAGTGCCAAGGTCATCTCCGTTCCAGGCAAGTAGCTCAGCTTCACCTTCATGCAGAAGGAGCAAAACTTGAGCCAGTAGGGCTCATACGTGCGGATGGTGGAAGGGGCACGAACATGGGTGATTACGTGTAGTAGTTGCGTTTACAGCTTCATTATTAATTTTTATACGTGACATGCAGTGCAATCATCTGACTAGGAGGAAAGCCTTATCCTGCGAAAGCGAGTGCATGTGTGCCGGGGCGTAGGCATTGGCTGCCGTGGGGTGAGGGGAATGTGTGCCGTTACTTCTGGCACCCAGGCAACAGGTGCATGTTCGAGGAGTGGCCACCATGATGCTCCCGTCCATTCGGGAATGACCAAGGTCACCTCAGCGTGTGTGCGTTTAGCGTGCCGTAATGTGGCTGGAATGAGGCTGGGAGGGGGAAACGCAAAGCCGCTCTCGTGCTCCCAGCTGAATGAAAAAGCGTCAAACACTGCAGCCGTAGGGTGTGGAATCTTGGAGCAAAACCTCTTCAGCTGAGCGTTGTGCACATTTGCGAAGAGATCGATAGAGTGGGGACCCAAGCGGCGATCCAAGAGCCAAAACCACGGGGCTTGGAGGGAGTAGTCATCGTGGTCTTGGATTTTTGAAAGTTCGTCGGCATGCGCATTCAGTTCTCGCGGGATCCATTCGACAGCTAGCCTTGTCTGGTGTTCTAGGCAGAGGCGAATGATTGCTTAACATAGTAGCGTAAGCGTGGGGTGGCGCGATCCACCTTTATGTAGGAGGAATACCACGCCTTGATTGTCTACCCAAACGAGCACGTGGCGCTTGGGTATGCGGGCGGCGAAAGTTTGGAGAGCCCATAAGACTCCTTCGAGTCCCCGTCGAGTGCTAGAGGTGTGCAGTAGTTCCTCGGGCATGCGAGCACTAGCTTCAATGCGCGTCCCGGGAAGTTGTGTCAGGGTGGCGCCCCAGTTGTGTGCGCTTGCATCGACGTGGATGACGGCATCGAACTGGTGATTGAGATGGAATGGGGTTCCGCTGAACTTGTCGAACTGCGCAAGCCAAAAATGCAGCTCCTGCACTACTGTCGACAACAAGTGTGCCTTGGCGTGCCAAGAGGTGGCGTCGGCAATAAGTCGAAGGAGCTCGTGACTAAAGGCACGTGCCGTAGCGCCCAATGCCAGATTCATGGAGGCCAGCATTCCTGTGATTCTTGCAAGGGACCGGATAGGAACCGGTCGTTCCTCTTGTCCTTGGGTGATGAGGGCTTGGAGTGAAGCAAAAAGTTGTGCTCGACGTTCGAGTCCGACGGAGAAGGTGCCTTGGGCGGCATCAATCTCCAGGCCGAGGAAAGCTATCTGGCGCGAGGGGTGTAGATGTGACTTTTTGCCGTTTATAACAAAACCTACTACCTTCAGGTCCTGAATAACAGCAGCACAGGTCGAGGGTGCATCCGAGTGGGAGTTGCAGAGGAATAGTAAGTCGTCGACATATGGAACAACCCCCACACCGCTTGCCCACCATCGCTTTGCCAGTTGTTTGATCAGTTGTGTGAACACGAACGGGGTAGTGGCAAGGCCAAATGGGAGCGATATGAAGGAATAGTAGTCTCCTTCAAACTGGAATCCCAAGAACTTCCAGCAGGAGGGGTGGATCTCGACATGGTGGTAGCCTGACTTTAGGTCGATGGAGAACATCCAATCGCCTGGGTGGATGAGTTCGGCTACCCTGTTCAAGCCTTCGTACTTGGACTTGGGGATGTCGAGGTAGTTGTTGACTTGGCGCAAGTCAAGAATGAGGCGACACTTGTCGCGCTGCTCCACCACGTTAAATGGACTGACACACATGAGCGCGTCTTTCGTAGGGATCTTGACGGCGGCACCCGAGGTGACGAGGTCGCGAATCGCTCCACGAGTGAAGTCCAGGTGTGTGCGAACTCCAGCATGATTGCTATCCTCAAAGGCATGTGGCACGACTTCCTTCGAGGGAAGCCAATATCCTTTCGCGATGATGGACACCATGAAACTGCTATCTCACCATGAGCACCACCACTGTAGGGCATGACGCAATCGACTATACATGATAGTTACGTCCTTGTTTGAAACCGCGTACTCCTAGGGGTCATGTTCGTTGCGTAACCATCCTTTCCCGATTTCTGCTGGACCAAAGGGTCGGGTGGCAAGAATCACATAGGTACCTAAGCGAGCGAGACCAGACAATTTGCCTAAAGGGTGGATGTGTCATGGTCAATTCCAGGGGGGGGGCATAGCTCCCATTCAGTTGGCAAAGCGAGAGTGGCTCATGCTCAATTGCAAATGGGGCATGGCTGATGTTCATGCCTTCTCCCTTCAGCGCTCGAGCCTTCGTCGCCACTCTCTCTCTCTCTCTCTCTCTCTCTCTCTCTCTCTCTCTCTCTCTCTCTCTCTCTCTCTCTCTCTCTCTCTCTCTCTCTCTCTTATGCTCTGCCACTTTGCTTTCTCTTATGCTCTCTCTCTCTCTCTCTCTCTCTCTCTCTCTCTCTCTCTCTCTCTCTCTCTCTCTCTCTCTCTCTCTCTCTCTCCTCTCTCTCTCTCTCTCTCTCTCTCTCTCTCTCTCTCTCTCTCTCTCCTCTCTCTCCTCTCTCCCTCTCCCTCTCTTCTCTCTCTCTCTCTCTCTCTCTCTCTCTCTCTTCTCTCTCTCTCTCTCTCTCTCTCTCTCTCTCTCTCTCTCTCTCTCTCTCTCTCTCTCTCATCCTACCTCTCTCTCTCTACCGCTTTCTCTCTCTTTCTCTCTCTCTCTCTCTCTCTCTCTCTCTCTCTCTCTCTCTCTCTCTCTCTCTCTCTATCTCTCTCTCTCTCACTCTCTCTCTCTCTCTCTCTCTCTCTCTCTCTCTCTCTCTCTCTCTCTCTCTCTCTCTCTCTCTCTCTCTCTCTCCCTGTCTCTCTCTCTATCTCTTTCTTTCATCAAGGCCCTGCAAAAGTTCTTTTTTTGCAGTCTTAGTTTCAATGCGCCAGAACGGAATGCATGTTCCATACATGGAATAACACAAGGTTCTAGGCCCACGGCCTTCTCTGCCCCTAGGGCTATCCTAGTCTACTAGGCCATTGGCCTTGTCCTTAGGCCGGCCACCAGCCATGCACCCCCGGTGCAGCCCAATATGCTTCTTGCATATTGGCGAAGGGCACCGCCCTTACCGCCGCTCACACCACCGGTGAGGGGCCTTGTGCTCCACGCCCGCCCATGGGGCACGCGTTAGCCATATGACATGGCTGGGCCACAGCGGAAGCACACGCCCTTGAAGCGTGGCTGCTGGGACGTGAGGGGGGGGTAGCCTTTGAGGTCAATTTCTCCGTCACGGCCGCCGGGACGACCACCACAGGGGTAGATGGTGCGCGCGCGCTTGAGTGCAGCCACGTCGGCGACCGCCAGCTTGTAGGAACGGGACGTCAGGACACTCTTGGACTGGTAGAGCTGGAAGCGATCAGCGGCCTCAAAATCGGCCTCATCTGCCATGAGAAGCACCTCGAAACGCTCCTTAATAAGCGTCTCGATGTGTTTCGCGTTGTTGAGTGCGCCGGTGACGTTGCCGTGCTGCAGCTCGAAGTCGATGTGCTGCAGGTGCGCTTGGATAGCAGTGAAGACTTCGGCCTGGTCGCGCACGCCCTTACGCATGAAGGTAGTTGCTGCGGGCATGAGGGGGGGGTAGCTTTTGAGGTCAATTTCTCCGTCACGGCTGCCGGGACGACCACCACAGGGGTAGATGGTGCGTGCGCGCTTGAGTGCAGCCACGTCGGCGACTGCCAGCTTGTAGGAACGGGATGTTAGCACACTCTTGGACTGGTAGAGCTGGAAGTGATCAGCGGCCTCAAAGTCGGCCTCATCCACCACGAGAAGTACCTCGAAACGCTTATTAATAAGCGTCTCGATGTGTTTCGCGTTGTTGAGTGCGCCGGTGACGTTGTCGTGCTGCAGCTCGAAGTCGATGTGCTGCAGGTGCACTTGGATAGCAGTGAAGACTTCGGCCTGGTCACGCACGCCCTTACGCATGAAGGTAGTTGCTGCGGGCGTGGGACCAAGGGGGGGAAGAGGGGGGGCGGGGGCGAGAATGCGATGGCAAGCAATGTTGGCAGGAGCCTCACCATCATCGTTTTCAGAGTCGTCGCTGTCGTCGGTGTGTCGCAAGAAACTCATTGTACCCTTTATCGAGTTTCTTGGGACAGCGCAGAAGGTGTAAGGGCAAAATGCTAAGTTCAGAGGAGGTTATAAGCAAAGGTATACAGTGTACATAGTCGACAACACTTTTGATAAAGGTACAGTGATGGGTGAGTTTGGCACGGTCGGCCAGCTGGGTAGGAAGTAGGAGAGGGCATGACACGTAAGTAGACAGGAGGAGCGGTCTGGACAGTGGCATGCGGCAAATGGAAGGGGTGACTTGATGGCAGGAATTTCGGGCCATCACGGGAGGAGAAAATATCGAAACGGTACGCGGCGGAAGCAGCTAGGAGGGTAGGGTTTGGCATGGGAGTAGAACCGCTAGGACCAGGAGCACAAAAGCAAGAAAGTAGGGTAGTTGTTACTAATCTGTTTGTTCTCTCGTTACCATGGGAAGGCCTGTATGCTCTTGTACTAGTGGAATTACTCCTGAGCAAAGCTAGATCCATGTAGGGAGACCAGACATAGGAGCCGTTGGGTGGATTAGGGGCGAGATTAAGTCTCGGGCATTTTTATGGAGTCAGGGGAATCGGAACTCATCACATACAAGCGCAGAGAGGGTAAGGCGACTAAGGAACCAGCTTAGGCATGGCAGAAGAGGACGACAAAGTCAGAGGGAGGCTATGCGACATGTGTCATTGGCAAGTGCGGGAGTCGGTGCCGGGGGCTGGTTGTCGACGCGTGGAGCTTTTGGCGCGCGAGTAGGTGGTGGCATTTCTTTCTTCTTGGCGAACTTGGTCGTAGCAGCTATATTGTCCGAAGATGTTCCGAGCGTAACATTCGGCTGCTGGTGTAACAGCGCTAGAAGCGCCTGGAGCTGTTGTGCGGTCAACGCGGGGGCAGCGGCGACTGCCACGACCTCGTCAACGGGCGTGTGCTCGGTGGGGGCCCGCCTGGCCTGCAGCCGTCGCGACGTGCGCAGGCGCATGGTCCTCTGTTGGCAACTCTGGAGCAGCGCGATTGGCGCCATGCAGGACCTCGACAGCCGAGGGCCCCTCGCAAAAAAAATCCTCAGCAGGACGTTTCTGGCGACGGGCGGTTGCCCCGGCCGAAGTTCCGGGCTCCGCGGAATTGTTGGGGTTGTTCGTCGGACGATTCGTAGTCGTGTTCGCTGACGCCATATTAGCGAGGTTGTGCTGCAAAATGTCGGTGAGGAGCGTCGTCGGAGCCTTGCCTCGGGGAATGGACTGGGTCTTTGCCAGGTTGGACGAGAAACTGCGGAAATTGAACTAGAGAAACTAGAAATGAAGAACGTGGGTGAGGCCGAATGACCTCACGTCCCTCTTTTGTAGGCAAAAGAGGGTGAGTAGCGCTTCGACGCTGCCTTTGCTGCATTGGCCCTCGCTACACTCTCACAATACACGTTTTAAGAAAGTGTTTCACACTTTCAAAAAATTACATTATGTATAATTTGACACACCCACTAGGCTAAATAAGGGGCAGTGCCTAGCAAGAGGCATGCAGCTCAGGGCGGCACTACTAGTCCAACCTCCGAGGCAGGGGTAGGAAGACCAGTCAGCAAGCGTACTTACTCGACAAGAGTTACTCAGGTTGGCACTACTAGTCCATCCTCTGTTGCGAGAGTCACTAGGCCAGTCAGCAAGTCTAGACGTACAAGATAATATAACAAGGAGTACTCTGAGATGGTATCACGCTAGGTTAGGCCCTCCCCGCCCACCCGCGCTTCCGCACTAGCCCTAGTTCTCGCCCCTATCCCTAGTCTTAGTGCGCTGTGCGGCTCCTAGCCCGCCGCTGCCCCGCCGCCCGTTGCTAGCCGCCCGTCGCTAGCCGCCCGTCACTGGCCGCCCTTTGCTAGCCGCCCATCGCTAACTGCCCGTCTTTGGCCGCCCTTTGCTAGCCGCCCGTCGCTGGCCCCTGTCACTAGCCACCCGCCGTTGGCCCCCGTCGCTAGCCGCCTGTCGCTGGCCCTCCTTGCGAGCCGCCCGCCACTAGCCCCCATCGCTAGCCGCCCGCCGCTGGCCCCCATCGCTAGCTGCTCGCCGTGGCTCCACGCTCGCCACTGGCCCCACGCTCGCCTGCTGGCCCATGCTCACCGCTGGCCCTACGCTCGACCGCAGGCCCCACGCTCGCCCCTGGCCCTACGCTTGCCCGCTGGCCCCACGCTCGCCGCTGGCCCTACGCTCGCCCGCTGGCCCGACGCTCGGGGCTGGCTCCCAGCTCGCCGCTGACCCTTCGCTCGCAGCGCGCTGGCCCTAGCTCGCCGGCCCCTTCTCGTCAGTGCTCTCTCACTGGCCCGCTCTCGCTAGCCGCCCCCTAGCTCGCTGGCCCAGCTCGCATGCCCCAATTCGAGCTGGCCCCAGTTCGCGCCAGCTCCAGCTCCTGCCAGCCCCATTTTGAGCCGGCTCTAGTTCGCGCCGGCCCCAGCTCCTGCCGCCCCTACGCGCCACTGCCATGCCGCCGGTCTCTGCTCGCTGAGCCGCGCCGTCCCAGCTCGTCATGTCGCGGTGCCGCTGTGCCGCCGGTCTCTGCTTGCCGAACCGCGCCATCCCAACTCGTCGTGCCGCGGTGCCGCTGTGCCACCTTGCCGCTGTGCCGTCGTGCCGCTGTGTCGCCGTGCCACCATGTCGTCGTGCCGCTGTGTCACCGTGCCGCCGTGTCGCAGTGCTGCCGTGTCGCCGTGTCACCGTGTCACCGTGCCGCAGTGACACGATGTCGCCATGCTGCTGTGCCGCCGTGCCGCCATGCCACCGTATCCCGTGCTGCAGTGGCCGTGGTGATGGCGGACACTATACTCCGCCTTGACGCGGAGGGTCGAGCGGCTGATTTTCAAGCGTGGCTTGTCGACCTTCGCCGTCAGCTGATGGGTCAGCGCCATGACGGCTATTCTCTGGGAGTCCATATCAACGGTAAGCTCCCCTACCTCGACGCGCCTGCTGCCCGCTCTGACGCCCCCACGTCTGCTGAGCGTGAGGCCTTTGCTGCTGCTGAGCTCGCACGCACTGTCTAGGAGTCGCGCGACGCCGTAGCGCAGCTTGCTAACACACCTGCCCTCCCCATGTCTGATTGCCCCCACTTTACGACTGTAGCGATTGCGAAGGAGTACTAAGATGCGGTCATTGCGCGCTATTCCACTCCCTCCTCCACCTCTGCCGGCCGTATAATCCTTCCCATGCTATTCCTTGAACTTGGGTCATCCCCACTGTCGCTGGTCTTGCCACTCATCTACGCGCCCTTGAGACTAGCGACCGCTCTGCTAGCACTGAGGGCCAACTTGCTGCATTCCCTCCTCCCCTTTGTGCTATCCGCCTTCCTGACCGCCTCTCCACTTCCCGCGACCACTTCCTTAGTCAGCACCCAGGTGACCTCACCCTTACTGCCTTTGTCACCACCCTGTCTGCGATAGAGACCCACCAGCGCACTATCGTTCGGTCTAGCGGTACTGCGCCGGTCCCTATCTTCCAGGGTTGTGCTCCCTCCCAGTGCACTTACTCTGACATCTCAGCCGCTGTTGCTCAAACAGCCCCTGCTGCTGAGACCGCCGCTGCGGCGGCCTCAGCGCAGCCTCATAAGGGTAAGGGCCGCCGCCCCAAGGGGGGGCGTGGCGGAGGGAGGGGTGGTGAGGGTGGTGCGAGTGTCGGCGGTGCTGACGAGGGGACCAAAGCTGATCCCCCAGAGCAGCAGCAGCTGCTGCAGTAGCAGAAATCGCAGCAGCAGCCCTAGGGCCGCCTCCCGCCGGGGTGGCCTGGCGCCTCTGGTTGGTGGTGACTGCGGTGGCGGGCCCCGCAGCTCGGCGTCGGATGGCGGTTACAACACTGTGGGTTGCCAGTACCAGCTCCAGACTGGCCCCTTTTGTGGCACTGTATGTGGCCGTCCTAGTCACACCGTCACCCGGTGCTTCTGCCACCTCGACAACCTCTTTTGTCTCCACTCGGCCCTGTGCCGGACCTCCCCGACTGGCCCAGTCTCGTCAGTCGCCGTGTGCCGATCATTGAGATGGATATGGCTCAGGTTTGCTCTGCTTTGTATGCCATGTTTGCTGATGACTCTTGTGTGACCAGACCTTATTACCCTGTGTTGCCTAGTGTCTGTGTGCCCCCTCTGTATAGTCTAGGCTCTCTTGTTGCGTCAGGCATAGGACCTTCTGCTTTGTTTAGCCTAGGCTCTAGGCTAGCTCCTCCGCCGGCTGATGCTACCGCTTCGCTCTCTTTCACGCTAGACTCTGGTGCATCTGCCTGCTTCTTCCACGACCACACTACGCTTACGCCAGTTGCCGCCCCTGCCGCTGTCGCGATTGCTGACCCCTCCTCAGGTCTGGTTGCTTCTCGTAGCTCCACCACCCTTCCCTGTCCGGGGTTCCCTCGGGCTCTCTTACATGGCTGTACAATGGCTCGTTCTCTAGGAACCTAGTTGGTATCGGTTGTCTTCAGGACCTCGGCATCACCACTACGTTTCCCGGACACGAGCGGTACGTGGTCTATACCGAGGCCGCCAATGGTGCCCCTCTCATGACGTTTCCTCAAGAACCCGGTGTCTAGCCTGTTTACACTTGACACCGCGTCCCCCCTGGTAGGGGCGTCTTCCCAGGTGGTTGCACCCTCCCATGTCTCACAGGCCGCTACGGCTTGCTCGTGTCGATCGCTCATTTACCCGTCGCTTCTGTGGCACCATCGCCTAGGTCACCACGCACTCCCGTGACTGCGTCACATGTCCCAGCACGATCTTGTCTTAGGCCTCCCTGCGTCGCTCCCTACTGTCCCCCCCTCGCCTGTGCTGCTGTGCACGCCCTGCGTCGAGGGCTGTCTGCACGGTGCTCCTCACTCCTCCTCGTTTCCCCCTACATCTGCGCCACTCCAGACCCTACACTTGGACGTCTGGGGCCCAGCCCCCATCCCTGAGCCGCGTTGAGAGGGCTACTTTCTAGTGCTTGTCAACCACTACACGTGCTACACCACGGTGTTTCCCCTGGAGCGGAAGGCCGACGTGCCTGACGTTCTTATTCCGTAGGTTGTCTCTGCACGTGTGCACCGACGTCTCCCTGTCTTGCGTCTTCACTCCGACCGCGGCGGCAAGTTTGCCTCCAGTCGGCTTGGCCACTTCTGTCGTGCGGAGGGCATCACCCACTTGTACACCCTGCTGGACTCCCCGCAGAAGAATGGGGTCGCTGAGCGACTCATCGATTTGGTCATAGAGGTGGCTCGTACCTCCATGATCCATGCCGGTGCACCCCATTTTCTGTGGCCATGCGATGTTCGCTACACCGCTCACCAGCTTAAGCTATGGCCACACTCCCAGCGGCTGCAGGTTTTGCCGACCCTCCTCTGGACCGGGTCCCCTGGTGACGCGTTTTCGTTCCATGTATGGGGCTGCCTTGCTCACATTCGTGCCTCTGGCACGGACAAGCTCCCTGCCCGCACTGTTCCTTGTGTCTTTCTTGGCTTCCCCTTAGACGCGTGTGTCAGGCACTTTTATCACCCGCCGTCTCACCGTTTATTTCACTCACGTGAAGTCACTTATGACGAGTTTGTCTACTTCTACACCCACTTTCCCCACCGAGGTCTCCCGGTTACCCCGCCCTTGTTTCTGGTCCCCACTCCCTCGGTAGCCCCTGCTCCTCTTCCTCCCCATCATGTCCCATCTGGTGTGTCTCACGTCACTCCCCTCCCATCGGTTGTCCCGGTGGAGGAGTCATCTGACTCTAGGGGCCCTGCGGCTCCGGTTTTGCCACCTATATTCGCCCCAGTGTCTCCTCCTCCGCCGCCGCAGCAGCAGCCGACGTCGCCACCGCACCAGCAGTCGTCGTTGTCGCCATCGCAGACGCAGCAGTAGCCAGAGCCGCCGCAGGGGTCCATGAGCTCTGGGGGTGCGGGCGTTGAGGAGGGCGCTAGTCCTGGGGGTACTGATGTGGCTTGTCCCGGTGGTCCTGAGAGTGGCACCAATGCTGGAGAGAGTTCACATTCTGGGGGTGCTGTCATGGAGCGTCTAGGAGGTAGCCGTGGTGAGGCTAAAGGTATTAGTGTCGGCGTGGAGCAGCAAGAGGATTCGCCGCCGGTGTCCGCCTTTCGCCTCCTAGGTCTTCCCTCCCCCGATCGCCTGCCTGCACCTCCCCCACTGCCACCTCTTCCGCATGTCTACGTCCTTGTGTTTCCTCCTCCGGACTCATCCCTGACTCGTTTCCCCCCTCGTTCTCCTCATGTGTCTCCTCCCTTGTCTCTTGACCCGACCCCCCCCTCCCGCTGGTGGCCTCACCGTGCCTCTCGTGCTTGTCCTGTTTCTCCGGTCCAGTGCTCTCACCCTATGTTGCTCTCCTCTTATGCGTCTCGTGCTCCTCTTCTACCGTCGCCTCCTCAGTCGTTGCTTGTTTTCTCTCTGCCTCCTCTCTCTTACTTCCACCGTGCCACCAGTCCGCTTGTTCCTCACGTTCTCGAATTTCTTGTTACCGACCCGTCCGTTCCTGTCTCCAGTCTTGACGCTCTTGTCGTTACCGTCGCTGACTTTGCCTCTACCCGCCGCCTTGACCACACCACTGTTCTGGTCTTTGACCCTAGCCGTGCTCTGTCCATTAGGGGTGCACCTGCCCTTGGCAGTAACATCCTAGAGGACAGGCAGTACGCGCTAGATTTCCTGTCCGAGGTTGCTCCCCATCTATGCTCCATGCTGCTAGTCTCTGAGGGTGACCCAAATGCCCTTGACATCCCGATCCCTTGCACTTATGTTAAGGTGGCGTTGGAACCTTGGGCCTCTTAGTGGATAGCTGCCATGGATGCGTAGATGGCATCTTGCAGATCCATCGGCACCTATGTCGATGCAGTTCCCCCACCTGGGTTGAACGTAGTCGATGGCTGGTGGCTCTTCAAGGTGAAGTGCCCCCCTGGAGAGCCGTCGGTGTTCAAGGTGCGCTACGTTGCTCGAGGCTTCAGTCAGCGCGAGGGTGTTGAGTTCTCTCACACCTTCGACCCGACCCCGAAGATGACCACTCTTCAGATGCTGCTACACGTAGCAGCACAACGTGACTACGAGCTGCACTCCCTCGACTTCTCTAAAGCGTTTCTCCAGGGCAGTTTGCACGAGCAGGTCTATCTGAGCCGCCCGCTTGGCTTCACCGGCACCTTCGCCCGTGGGACCCAGTGGCTTCTCCGACGAACGGTTGATGGCCTGCGGGAGGCGCCCCATGAGTGGCACGATATGCTGCATGCTACGTTAGTTGACCTGCAGTTCTTCCCGTCCTCTGCAGATCCTTCACTCTTGGTTCGTTCAGGCTAGACCCCGTTCTACATCCTCGTCCACATAGTGAACCTGGTCTTCGCTACTGCAGACAGAGACACACAGGCCTCCGTGAAGGCTGAGCTGCTGAGGAGACACATGTGCACCGACCTAGGAGAGCTGCGCCGCTACCTTGGCCTGCAGATCTCCAGGGACAGAGCAACGCGCACCATTACTCTCACACAGTCATATGCTCTCGGCTCTAGTCCTTGAGGAGTCTGTAGAGCCTAGTGGTCCTTACGCAGAGCTGGTGGATTGCCTTATGTACCTGATAACTTGCACTCGTCTAGATCTTGCATACCCTCTCAGCATCCTGGCTCGCTCTGTGGCCACATGCAAACACTGACCACATCATTGGTTGACCTCTATCAGGGTTGTGCGTTATCTACCAAGTACATCGGGCAGTGGTCCTTACAGGGCCCGCAGACGCTTCATGGGTGGACGACGCTGAGACGCTCAGGTCCTCCCAGGTCTACTGCTTTAGCTTCGGTGCAGGTGCCATCTCGTCGAGGTCCACCCGCTCGTCGTCTGTTGCACAGTCTAGCTGTGAGGCTAAGATCTACAGTGGTTCCATGGTGGCACACGAGCTCCGCTAGCTGACTTTCTTGCTCACAGACTTAGGTGAGCGGCCTAGCTCTGCCTCGGTCCAGTACGCTGACAACAGGGCCATGATCCTCCTGTGTCAGGAGGTTCGACTGGAGGGCAGAGCAAAGCTTTCCAGGACTGTGTACAACTTAGTCTAGTTCCTGTAGCTCCTCACTTGCTAGGACCCAGACTTGTGTCGGGACAGCACCGTCAGGACCAGCACCCCCAGAACTAGCACCCCCCCCAGAACCAGCACCCCCAGCGCCAACACCCACAGAGCCCGCTGGTTCCTGCTGTTGCGGCGGCTGCTGCTGCTCTTGTGGCGGTGGTGACTGCTGCTGTTGTGGCGACGTGGGCACTGGGGCCGGGGGTGCAGGTGCCGTAGAAACATACGGCGCACCCGGAGCCTTGGGACCCCCAGATTTAGCAAACTCCTCTGCCGGGCCAATCGAGGGAAGGGGAGTGACCTTAGACACACCAGATGGGGCAGGACGGGAAAAGAGGGGAGGGGGGGCTACCGCGGAAGGGGCGAAAAGGAACAAGGACGGGGTAGCCGGGAGACCTCGGTGATGGAAACGGGTGTAGAAGGAGGCAGACTCATCGAAAATGACGTCACGCGAGTGGAGGAAATGGGGAGACAGCGGGTGGTAGAAGTGCCAGTTAGAAGCGTTAAAGTGGAAACCAAGGAAGCCACAAGGGACAGTACGGGGGGTAAGCTTGTCCGCGCAAGAGTCGCGGACGTGAGCAAGGCAGCCCCAGACGTGGAACGCAGACGCGACACCATGGGACCCGATTCAGAGGAGGGTCGGCGAAACTTGCGGGCGTGAAGCGGGGGGGCACATGCTAAGCTGGTGAGTGGCGTAACGGACTGCAAATGGCCACAAAAAATGGGGTGCATCGACATGGATAATGGAGGTACGAGCCACCTCCTTGACCAAATCGATGCTTCCTACAGCAATCCCATTCTGCTGTGGGGAGTCTGGGAGTGTGTACGACCGTGTGACGCCCTCCATATGACAGAACTGGCCAAGTTGACCGGAGGCGAACTCGCAGCCACGGTTGGAGTGGAGACGGAGCGTAGGCTAGACTCGGGCAGCTTACAAGCCACGGGATAAGAACGTCAGGCACGTCGGCCTTCCGCTCCAGGGGAAACGCTGTTGTGTAGCGCGAGTAGTCCTCCACGAGCACTTGGAAGTAGCACTCGCGTCGCGGCCCACGGATCGGGGCTGGGCCCAAGACGTCTAGGTGCAGGGTCTGGGGGGAAATGAGAAGGAGTGAGGAGCAGCGTGTTGCCGCCCCTCAACGCAAGGCATGCACGGAGGCGCGAGCGAGGGAGAGAGGACAGGGAGCGACACACGGAGACCTAGGACAAGACCGTGCTACAACATGTGACGGAGATGCGGGAGAGCGGGGTGACCTAAACGGTGGTGCCACATTTGGGACGAGTGAGTGAGCAATCGACAAGAGCAAGCTGCAGCGACCTGCGTAGACGCAGCCACATGGGGGGACACATGCACTTGGGGGGACGCGGCGTGCAGCGTGAACAGGCCAGTTACAGGGTTCCGGGGAAACGTGGTGAGTGGAGCACCAGTTGCGGCCTCTGTATAGATTGCATACTGCTCGTGTCTAGGGAACGTGGTGGTGACTCCGAGGTCTTGAAGATGGCCTACACCAACCAGGTTCCTGGAAAATGAGGGGATGTGCAGAGAGAGCCAGAGCCAGAGGAAACCGCCGAACAGAGAAGTGCGGTGGAGCTGCGTGCAACTACCTGACCTGAGCAGGGGTCTGCAAGGGAGTCTGCTGCCAGTGCAGGAAGCGGCGTAAGAGTGGTGTGGTAGCGGAAGAAGTAGGCGGATGCACCAAAGTCCAACGTGAAGGAGAGCACAGCGGTAGCGTCAGTCGGCGGGCGCGAGGGTGGAACCAAGGCTACACAAGACAGAAGGCTAGCTGCCAAGGCTGCCTCCGCGGCCACCACCAGCGAATTCGCCTGGCCCCCACGGTGGTGGGGGCCCCCAATGCTGTTGTTGCTGCTGCTACTACTACTGCTGCGGCCGCTGCTGCTGCCTCAGCTGCTACTGCTGCTGCTGCTCCTACTGCTGCCACTACTCCCCTGGGGCTTCAGCCCCCACCCCTTCATCCACACCCCCAACACTCCCACCACCCCCATCACCCCCACCACCCCCAGCATTCCTCCTCCTCCCCCCATGCCGCCCCCTATGGTGATAGGGGCCTCTACCCTAAAGAGGCAGCACCGAGGCTCGGCGACACTAGCCGTCTTAGCGACCGAGTAAGTGCACTTGGAGGGGGCACAACCCTGGAAGATAGGGTCCGCCGCAGTACCGCGAGACTGAGTGATAGTGCGCTAGCGAGTCCCTATCGCCGACAGGGTGGCGACTAAAGCGTCAAGGTTGAGGTCAGCGGGGTGGAGACTAAGGAAGGTGTCACAGGAGGTGACTAGGCGGGCAGGGAGGCACGTGGCTAGGAAGAAAAGGGTAGCGCCATGGGGAGGGGGGAGTACAGTGAGCTGAGCCTCAATGCTAGCATGTCAGGGAAGAGCAAGGGCAGGAGGAGACTGCCAGTAGAGGCGGAGGAGGGAGTGGAATAGCGAGCGATAATATCGGCTAGATACTCTTGCGCAGTGTCTATGGCCTGAAAGTGGGGACGCTTGGTAAGCAGGAGGACATGGCTGATAGCTGGTTGCACACTGGCGTCATGCGACTCCCAGACAGAGCGAGCGAGCTCAGCAGCCGCGAAAGCCTCAAGCACAGCAAGCGCGACGTCAGCAGCGAGGGCAGCAGGCATGGGAGGGCAGGGCAGCTTACTGTCGACATGGACGGCCTGAGTCTGGCCGTCTTGGCGCTGACCCTTCAGCTGGCGGTGCATGTCGGCTGGCCACGCCTCGTAAGCCACCGCATGACCCTCGGCGTCCAGGCGGAGGACGGCGTCCGCCATCACGTATGCTTGTCAGCAGAGGCGGCTGCGTCTCATCAGCAGCGGCCGCACGACAGCACATCTGCGGCAGCTGACGGACACAAAAGGAGGAGCCGGGAGCAAGAAAGTGTAGTGTAGTGCGATGTGGAGCAGTGTAGTGCGGTAGAGAGCGGTTGAGTGCGGAGTAGGCGGTGGAGTGCAGTAGAGCGCACACAGCCGGTGAGGACGCCAGCTGAGTAGACGAATCAGGACCGACGACGAGTTGGGATCGGGGCAAGCAGAGGCTAGCGTGGCTTCGAGCAAGGGCCGACGTGGCGACGAGCAGGGGCTGGCACGGCGGCGAGCAAGGGCCGGCGCGGTGGTGATCTGGGGCCGGTGTCGAGCCACGGCCTGCTCGAGCAGGGGCCGGCGCGGCGAGCTGGGGCCAGCGGCGAGCAAGGGCCGGCGGCGAGCTGGGATTGACGGCGAGCTGGGGCGGCGCTGCGGGCTGGGGCGGCACGACGGGCTGGGGCCGGCGGCGAGCTGGGGCCGGCGCGACGAGCAGGGGCTGGCGGCGAGCTGGGGTGGCGCGACGGGCTGGGGCCGGCGGCGAGCTGGGTCGGCGCGGCGGGCTGGGGCTGGCGTGGCGAGCTAGGGCCGGCGCGGCGAGCTAGGGCCGGCGCGGGGAGCTAGGGCCGGCGCGGCGAGCTAGGGCCGGCGCCTGAGGGGAGGGGAGGAGGGGGGAGGGGGGGTGGGGCGCTAAGGGCGACGCGACGCGAGACTAGGGCGGCGCTCTAAGGGCTGCGCGACGAGCTTGGCTAGGGTGGGTGCGTGGGCGGGTGGGACCTACCTAGCGTGATGCCATGTTAGAATAGCGAATTGAGTTCTAACAAGGCATACAGGGGAGTAAATGATTGGGTGTTGTACTCTCTAAGAGTACTTACCTGTCTAGCCTATAACTATACATGTACCGTAATCCCCCGTATAAAACACCCGCTGGAATTAAGCTCCCCCGGGTAGCTTGAGCGGGTATGGGTGTTTAATTTTTCTGGATATACACAACACCCTACTCTCGGACGTGAAAACTTTTGAACACCCCCCTGCCACTAGAATCTCCATTTCTAGCACGAAACGTCAGAATTTCGTATTGCGTCGTTCCGCGGCTCAATCGCAAAAAACTTCTCGCGCCGAAAATTTACTGTACAGATTCCCGCGTGTCGGAAACAATGTCGCCTGAACAGAGGTTTTGAAACATGCCCATGAATCTCGGCAGGCTGAACCTGACGTTGCACCTTATGGAACAGCACTAAAACATTCCGCGTCAGAATTCGTGACACTGTAGCTCGCGAGTCTGGGAAGGTTCCCTGGGAAGAGGCTCGTAGAAACACGCTCTTAGGTAGGAGACGAATCTGCCCGAACGAAAACAAAATCAACGAGAACATTGAAATCCGAAAGTTTGAGACTGTACTCGACATTCGCGCGTCCCGCCAAATTAAACGTGTGCTCATTGGTTGTTCTGACAGCATCCTCCCTGACACTGCATGCTCACTGCGAATGTGGCATGCAGATCGGGAATATCGTCCAGTATGCAACGAGATGACCAAAAGTGGGTATCTGACTCAAATGAATGTGGTGAAACAGGCTCAAAAGTGTGCCTGAAAAAAAAAACCACAGTATACACCATATGCACATTCCATAACTCCTGGGTGTTTTTATTTTTTTTGGCATACACCTAGTGAGCCGTTCATCAGGCACTCTGACCCAATAAAAAAACCATATGCACATTCCATAACTCATGGGTGTTTTATTTTTTTGGCCTTTAAATACACCCAGCCCAAAATTTTGCTGCATTCTTATTAACACCATAGGGTGCTTTATACGGGGGATTACGGTATGACTGTATAAGTTGACTCTACATTCCTTGCCTGCTTTTGCGGACACACCAGCCAGCTCTTGAATCCAGGCCAGCCACTGTTAACACGTGAAAGTCAGCTTGCAGAAAGCATTGCCCAAGGCAGAAGCGTCTCGAGACTTAGACATCCCTACAACCACAGCATACACCTAGTGAGCCGTTCATCTGGCGCTACCACTTGCTTATTTCTGCTCATGAGATCATTAAGCTGCCCGTCACTGCTGCCGGCTGAAATAGCCATCGATGCGGTACATCTCCTTTGCTCTTGGTGCTGTGTGTGGCCTGGCTTTCACTGGCTTGCGCTTGGCTGATGGTGTGGCTCGTGAAGGCTGGAGGAGAGAGGGTGGGAGCACAGGGACGAAATTGGGGAGGAGAAAAGAAGGAAAAGGCTGAGTGCAGCACAAATATCCAATGCACAAGCATGTCGGCTGAAAATGGGCATGTGCACGTTCACATGCACTCGTATAACACAGCTACGGCACATGCTGCACATGTCCAGATGTTCATGCACAACGCACCGATGGTGCCAGCACTTTGGATGACAGTATCATTCTCATTTAACCCACTCACCTCGCTGCCACTTGGCTTGAGCACCCGTTGCACTCCTCCCCTGCCGTCAGGCCCGATGGCCACGAGTGGAGTAGCGGAGAGGGATGGAGGGGGAGAGGCAGAGGATGCCAATGAGGCACGACCTGATGACAGGGGTTTGCCGTGCAGGCTGCTGCTGGAGGGTCCTGCTTGTATCCCTGCTCCTGGTTCAACCCCTGGTTCCATCCCTGCTCCTGCCACTGTGCTTGTGTCAAGCTCTGCGTCGGTCCCTGTGCCTGCCCCTGCTCTCGGCTCTGCTGCACAGGTGGAGCTGTTGCTGGGCCTGGCTATTGCACCTGATGCCGTGTTCGCTGCTGCACCGCTCTCACCACCACCACCACTAGGACTGGTACCAGCAGCGATGCCAGAACGAGCAGCATTGGTAGCAGTAGCGGCGGCAGCAGCAGCAGCAGCAGCAGCCATCCCACCAGTATTCTTCCTGTTGCCTGCAAGTTTGGAGGTGCAACACTCAGCAGCAGCAGCAGCAGCAGCAGCAGAAGCAGCAGCAGAAGCAGCAGCAGCAGCATGCACGGAAGGCTCATGCAAGCCAGGCAGGTGCTTGGGAGCGAGCACAAAAGCAGCCTTGCGTCCCGACACATGCACATGCACCTTGGAAGATGAATCCCCCCCCTGCTGCTGCTGAGAATTATGATGATCTAGGTGGAGGTATTGGGAGGAAGTTGAGAGGACGAACGAGCGGGCTGAGGGGGAGAAGGTTGGCCGTGGCTTGTGGCGAGTGAGATAAGGGAGGGAAGAGTGTGCGAGGAGCCGAGAGAACTGTGGGGTTGGGAGGGCTGGGGTGGAGGGAAAAGAGGCAGGGTTGAGAGGTGGGGAGAGAGAGAGAGAGAGAGAGAGAGAGAGAGAGAGAGAGAGAGAGAGAGAGAGAGAGAGAGAGAGAGAGAGAGAGAGAGAGAGAGAGAGAGAGAGAGAGAAGAGCAAAGCGTTCACGGCAAAGCGTGCACGGCTCGGGCGAAGAGCGTGCTCCCCCCCCATCGTCGAACGCCCGCAGCCCGCCTCCGAGGGACGGGACGCAACTGGCAGAGACGACCGCCACACATGGGATCGGCAGGGGCAGGGGTAGAACGCGCGGGAGAGGACGGGGCCGAGCCCGACAGACGAATCTGATGGCTGGAGGCGGCCCAGTCAATGGCTTCCAGAGAGCTGTGGGGAGGGCTTTAAGGGGACAAGCTCGGGAACAAACAACTGATGAGGAGGAAAGACGAGACGCCACTTATACGGCGGACGAGGACGTCAACTCAGAGTCGCCCACAGACAACTCTGAAGAGAGTGACGGGGAAGAAGCTGGAGCGAGGCGAGGCGGGGGGAGGGCGCGAAATGCTCCCAACCTTGGGCCACGAAACCTGCGAACTGCGCGTAACACCCGCGCCAGCAACGCACAAACGAACCAGTCCCAGAGGCAGTTCTCGCCGGAGGAGCTATTGTCCAACGAATCATTGTTCGCGGGGGTGGCGGGATGGGATATCGATCTGCTGTGCGACAGTCGCCAACCCCCGATTTCCCGCAGGATCCCCCCCAAACTTCGCCAGCTCTTCGCACTGGCCCTTCTGACACCCCTCCTCCGTATCACACAAAAGCCAACTAGCCTCGCTGGATGGCATCTGTTACTCTTCGTCCCCCGGTTAACCCTTTGCCTGAATTCGCCCAAACACCCTGATTGGGCCACAGTGGAAAAACGACTGCAGCAATTCCTGGCGGGCGAATGGCATCTGCTGTACCTGTTAGCAATCGACGCCGTGAACAACCCCCCCACGCCCCGCCACGCTGCAGATTCCCTCGGCAAAATATCAAGGGCGGAGGGGCTTGTTCGCCGTGGCAGTCTCAGGCGCGTGTCGCACACAGCTCTCTCTTCGGGTATCCTGCCACCCAACTAGCCGGGCTCTCCTGGTGGCTGCCTCCGCTTGTATGTTATGAGGCTCTTTGTATGTTATATGAAAGCCCGAGGCGAAATCTCTCAGCCAAAGATTTGCTCGCTACCCCTCAGTTTGGTCTCCCTTCATGGATCTGGTTTAGCTCAGAAAAATGTATTCACTAGCAAGAGCCATACAACCTTCCCAATGTTACGAGAGAACAAACAGAGTAGCTGACATACGACGAACAAGCTCCTTTACGCTACTCCTAGCCGAAGGCACTCCGTCACCCAGGTCCCGCACTCCCTCGAGGTTAGCCTTTTTACCTGCACTAATGATTACGCCTCCTCGCTGTCCCCCTGAATCCGGCCCCTTACCTCCCTCACTCTTCTGCATGTCGACCTAACCAGCCGCTCCTGTCCCCACTGAGCTGGACACTGTCTCCCATTCGCCACCTCCAGCTGTCTCGCCCGCTCAATCCCATGAGCTTTTCGACCCATCACTGTACTTCCCCACATTACCCCGCATAACAATCCTCTTTACGTATTTTCCTTACACTTTCTACACCTCTTCCCTTCCGCGCTGTCCCATATATCTCATGACACTTTTCCGTTCATGCGATTTATGCGACACGCGCACTGCTGGCGCTTGATTCAACACCAGTCAGCGATTCAACTCCCGAAGTCTTGGAGTCGCTGAAATCAAAACACCCCGCCCCGTTGACCGAGTCAATCGCCTGGCCAGTCATCGACGAGTCAGAGGCGCGACCCACAATTTCGCATGCTGAGTTCGTCCGGTTACTCAGCCGTTGCGAGAATGGGGTCGACGCTGGCCCTTCAGGAATGTGTTTCAAACACATTGCGAAGCTGCCCTCACCAATGGAACAGTCGCCTGTAAGCTGCACGAACTGGCGATCCGCCTGCTGAAAGGGAACTCAACTGCTGAAATTGCAGCACTCCTCACTGCTAGCCGCCTCATCGCGTTCCCCAAGCCCGGGGGAGGCACGCGCCCAATCGCCATTGGGGAGTGCATCCACCGCCTCGTGGCGAAGGCGGGCCTTACCACTATGACGGAGCAGGCACGGACCCACTTCCTACCGCTGCAGTTCGGGGTAGCACTACGAGCGGGCGGCGAAGCGATCATCCATGGAGCGCGCACATACGCATCAGAATTCCCTTCCGCCCTCATACTCCAAGTCGACCTGTCGAACGCTTTCAACAGCGCCGACCAAGCCGCGATCGTCGCAGGGCTCTACAACTCGCCCCTCCGACCGCTACTCCCCTTTGTCCAGCTCTCATACGGGGCCCCCTCACGCCTCTACCTCGACGCGGGCTTCAGCAGCGGGCCACTCCTTAGCGCCCGGGGAGTTCGGCAGGGGGACCCAATGGGCCCCCTGCTCTTCGCGGCCGCCATGCACCCAGCACTCCAGGCGACGGCCTCAGCGTTCCCCAACGTCCTCTGCCTGGCGTACGCCGACGACATCACACTGCTAGGAGAACCCTCGGCGTGCACAGCAGCGTTCACGCACCTCACAGAGGCCCTGCGCCCCTTGGGTCTCACGCACAACCCCTCCAAGTGCGCGGGTTGGTCTTCCTCCCAGCCCCCCGCCTCCCTCCTCCCCCCCGGCATCCCCTTCTGCTCCGATGGGCTGCGCGTCCTCGGGAGCCATATCGGCCCACCCGAGGCAACAACCGCCTTCCTTCGAGAGCAGCTGGCCGACATGGCCAGACCACTCCCCATCCTGGCAACCATGGACCCCCAATCCGCCGCCCTCCTCCTCCACCGCTGTGTCTCGCGGGGGGTGTCCTACCTCACCCGCACCACCCCCGTCAACCTATTGCCCGCAGAGGAATGGTCCCAGTGGGGCCAGGAGCTCTTCCACACCTTACTCCGCTCGTGCAAACTCCAGCTTCCACAGGGAGAGCGGGAATTGTCGCGCACGTGGCAACAAGCCTCCCTGCCCCCCTCTCTGGGCGGCCTTGGCCTCCCGGACCCCGCGGTGGAGGGCCCCCATGCCTTCCTCACTAGCATCACCCAGGCCCACCAGCTCCTGGTTTCCCTGCCCTCGGACCCGACCGGCCCACTCGCAGCGGCAGCATGCTCCCTGGCTCCTCCCTTCACCAGCCCAACCCCTCTACATACCTGGCTGGCAGAGTGCGAGGAGGCTCTCCCAGCCCCAGCCATGAAGCTCCTGCAGACCGAGCGGGCCGAATCCACTGACGAACCACTCCAGCACCGTCTGGCTCTGGAGGTGCACGCAGCCCGCTTCGCCAGCCAGCTGGCCGCATTAAGGGAGATGGAGCTCAATCCCCTTAGCGGCCACACCCAGAGACTCCTCTCCCTCACCGGGTACGGCGCCGGCGATTGGCTCCTCGCCATCCCCCTGTTTCCCTCGCTCCAGCTGGCGCCCCCCACACTATGCCATAGCCCTGGCATTCCGTATGGGCCTCCCCTTCCCTGCACCCAAAGTCTGCAACTGTGCCAAGCGGGTGGCAATCGAGGACCCACGACTCCCAAACCACCTCTTCCGCTGCGGGACAGGGCACAGCCGCACCGACACCCACAATGCCCTCCGTGATGAATGCATTCGCATGGGCCGGGATGCCCAACTCATAGTCACGAAACAGACTGCGTTACAACCCCGTCGACGGCAAGTCCGCCGACTAGGCTGTGCGAGACCGGGACTCGGGGGCGGTCTGGATCTGTGACGTCACCGTAACCGACCCAGTAAGACCCACTGGCCCGCAAGGGCCGCGGCTATATGGCCCGGGAAGAAGCCGACAAAAAGATCGACGACTACCGCCACAGGGAGGCATATGTCGGATTCTTCCCGCTTGCGGTCGAGACGTATGGCTGCCCATGCGCCGAAGTGCCAACCTTCCTCAAACTCCTGGCACACACGGCCACCCGCCACCTTTTCAACAACGACCCCAGCTCCTACCAGGCGGCAAAACTGCTAAGTCAGTTCCGCCAGCGCTGGTCCGTCACCCTCCAGCGGGGACAAGCCCTCACCTACCTCGGGAAGGTGAATGAGGCCTCACCACTTGAGTGGCCACCCCTAGGCGCGCCTGAGGCGGGCATGTCCCTCGGGGACTGCTTCGCTGTCATTGAGCACCCTAGGGAACTGCCGTAGACTAGGAGCCTGGCCAGGATTATCATCCATGCTTCTACTCACCTTATATGCTTCGCCTGTACCCAGGGTCTCCCAGCAATGAAGGACCGTTTGAGAGAGAGAGAGAGAGAGAGAGAGAGAGAGAGAGAGAGAGAGAGAGAGAGAGAGAGAGAGAGAGAGAGAGAGGGAGCCTATGTCCCTTAGTATTTAGAGCCCTCAGTCCTCTCATTCCTCAGTTTTGAGTTGGGTTTCTTATTTTTCTCCTTCCCTTGGTGGCGGCTCGCGCCGGCGGCCTTCGGCCGCGCGTTTGGGGACGGCAAGGACTCTGCAAACCATTCATCAACAACAACCAGCAATGACAGCCTACGCCCCACGGGCCAAGCACACACCCTAGCAACTACCTATTCCGGCGGCATGGAGAGCCTCATCAGCCGTGCTGAGGGACTCTCGCCGGTGAGAGCGGCGCCCTACCGCACGTACGCGTGGAGGGGGCCGGTCACGCAACTTGGTCTGCTCCCGCTTCCTCGAGAAGGGCCGCCACATAGCCCACCAGGAGCTGGAGCGCTGACAAGGCGCCGCCAACAATGTCTACAGCTGCGGCCGAGTCTATGCTCGCCGACACTGCACGCATCACGACGAGCAGACGTGGGTCCAACACGGTTCCCGGGGCGGGCACGGGCTGCACTCGCGTCGACACGACGGCGAGATCAGCTGCTGCCATCGCACAGCGGTGAAGAGGATCATGAGGCATCCTGCATGGGCTCGCTGAGTTCCGAAGCACGGAGTGTGAGTCCGCCAGCATCTCCACGGCGATCCCCATCGCCCGCCGCGCGTGCCAAAGCCGACGAAGCGTGGCGACTGGGATCGCCGTCTCCGCGTGACGCCCACGCCCCCGAAGCCGCTCCAGCTGCACCCTCAGCGGCATCCGCAAGCCGCTTGACCGGCGCGGCTCCAGCAGCTCCGGGGGGGAGCCCTCGTCGCAGGACTCCGCCCCCCCCATCTCCGCTGCTTCTGCCCCCCCCTCAACCCCAGTTGGGGATGTCAGAGTCCGCCGGGGGGGAACAAACGGCGCTGCAGCCTGCTCGTCAAAGAACAGCGGGGGATGCAGGCCTGCGGGCCAGCCCGCTGCTGATGCCTCCAGCAGCGGCGGCTGCCAGCTCGGCAGCGACCGCACCGTCGGTACTCCCGTCGGCACAGCCACTGGACGCGACGGGTAGTGCAGGCCGGGCTGCTGCAAGGGCTGATACGGGGGGGCAGGGGGATGGGGTGCCTGAAGATGCTGCCGGAAGGGCGGCGCCTGCTGTGCCACAGACGCACGCGGAGGACAGGATGGGGCCGGCATGCGCGGTTGGGCGTCCTGTGAGGGGTACACTTGCCCGGCCGGGAACTGCGGCTGAGGATAACCGGGCGCCGATTGAGGCGCAGCAACCGATCGGAACAGGTTCTCCAGCGTCGCCGCGGCGCGGCCCAGCCGCCTCTCCGCAGCTGACCCGCGACCGTTCCCACCGCCAGCCCGCCACCCGCGGCGTGGACCGGTCTGCCCCCGCTGCCCCTGCGGCGTCCGGTGCTGCTGGGCTGGGGCCGCCTGCGCCCCCCGCTGAGGCGTACCTCGGCGCGACAGCGCCGGCTGAGGCTGCTGCGGCTGCGGTGGCTGCGTTATCCCCGGCCGGTCGCGGTTCGCATGCTCAGGAGCCTTCCGCCCGGGCCGGGCCGGGGACGAGTGGCGGCTGCCCGACAGGCGCTCCGGGGTCTGCTGCCGGCTCGTTGTTGCGACTGGGAGCCCGCGCTCCCAATCGTAGTTCGAGGGCGGTGGGGAGCTCGCCCGATCTCGGAGGGGGGCGCTCTCCCCTGTACTCTCCAAATCGCGGGAGCGCTCATGATGGGGACGCTCGACTCCCACCGCATTCAGGGGGAAATCCATTGACGGCCCGAACACCCCCCACGGCCTCGCCCGCGCGACGGACCGGACGGCGCGCGTCGGCTGGGGAGTTAGCTGGACGCGGTGGAGGCAGGGCCTGGAGAGGTCGGGGGCGCGGGCGAGGTCGGGCGGGAGACCTGTCACGGGATGGCAGCCCGATGAACGACTTCCAACAGGCTGCTAATCGGGCTTTAAGGGGGGGGGTGCAAAGGGAGGCAACTGACGAAGAAGAGAGACAAGATATCACTTATGTACCTGAGAGCCGCCTCGAATCATCCACGGAGGAGTCCGGTGACGCTCTGGAAGACAGGGCACCATTGCGTGGAAGGGGCGGGAACCCATCCCCATCGCCCAGATTTCGCAGTCGAGGGCCAGTTGGCACGCAAACGCTGGGCTCTCCCGCCCAGGCGGCCAGAGGGAGGGCGCGAAACGTGCGAAACTCCCGCGCCAGCGTTACGCATGCGACCCTGCTCCCAAGGCAATTCTCGCCATAGGAGCTGTCATCCAACGAATCGCTATTCGCCGGGGTGGCGGGATGGGACATCGACCTGCTGTGTGACAGTCGCCAACCCCCGATTTCCCGCAGAATCCCCCCCAAACTTCGCCAGCTCTTCGCTCTGGCACTTCTGACACCCCTCCTCCATATCGCACACAGGCCAACCAGCCTCGCAGGCTGGCGTCTGTTACTCTTTGTCCCTCGCCTAACCCTTCGCCTGCATTCGCCCAAGCACCCAGATTGGGCCACAGTGGAAAAACGACTGCAGCAGTTCCTCGCGGGCGAATGGCATTTGCTGTACCTGTCAGCAATCGACGCTGTGCATAACCCCCCCGCACCTCGCCACGCGGCAGACTCCTTCGGCAGGCAAAAGCGAGCAGAGGGGCTTGTCCGCCGTGGCAGTCTCCGACGTGCCCTGCTGGCACTGGACTCGACCCCGGTCAGCGATTCAACCCCCGACGTCCTCGAGGAGTTGAAGTCCAAGCACCCCGCCCCGTTGACTGAGTCAATCGCCTGGCCCATCCTTGACGAGTCCGAGGCGGGTCCCTCGTTTTCGCAGGATGCGTTCATTCGCCTGCTGAGTCGCTGCGAAAACGGAGTGGGCGCAGGGCCCTCAGGAATGTGCTTCGAGCACATTCGCGAAGCTGCCCTCGCTAACAACTCAGCCGCTGGCAAACTGCATGAGCTTGCATTACTTTTGCTCAAAGGGGATTCCACCGCCGAAATCGCCGCCCTACTCACCGCCAGCCGCCTCATAGCATTTCCCAAGCCCGGAGGCGGCACGCGACCCATCGCCATAGGCGAATGCCTGCACCGCCTCGTGGCGAAGGCGGGCCTTCTCACCATGACTGAACAAGCACGGTCTCACTTCCTTCCGCTGCAGTTCGGGGTAGCAGTTCGAGCGGGCGGCGAGGCAATCATCCACGGTGCTCGAGCATACACGGCCGAATTTCCTGCCGCCCTCGTACTCCAGGTCGACCTGTCGAATGCTTTCAACAGCGTCGACCGGGCTGCGATAGTGGCAGGCCTCTTCAACTCGCCCCTACGACCGATCCTCCCCTTCGTCCAGCTCTCCTACGGAGCCCCGTCGCGCCTCTACCTCGACGCAGGCTTCTGCAGTGGGCCACTCCTCAGCGCCCGGGGTGTGCGACAGGGGGACCCCATGGGTCCCCTGCTCTTCGCGGCGGCCATGCATCCGGCCCTCCAAGCGACGGCCTCGGCGTTCCCTAACGTCCTCTGCCTCGCATACGCCGATGACATTACGCTGCTCGGAGATCCGTCGGCGTGCGCGGCGGCCTTCACACACCTTACGGATGCCCTGCGCCCCTTGGGCCTCACGCACAACCCCTCCAAGTGCGCGGCGTGGTCAGCCTCCCAGCCCCCCAGCTCCATCCTCCCCCCGGGCATCCCCTTCAGCGCTGACGGCCTGCGCGTCCTCGGGAGCCATATCGGCCCCACTGAAGGGACGGCCGCCTTCCTTCGGGAACAGCTGGCCGACATGGCCAGACCGCTGCCCGCCCTGGCGTCCATGGACCCCCAAGCCGCCGGCCTCCTCCTCCACCGCTGTGTCTCGCGGCGAGTGTCCTACCTCACCCGCACCACCCCTCTATCCTCGCTGCCCACCGATGAATGGTCCCGGTGGGGCCAGGAGCTCTTCCACACCCTACTCCGCTCATGTAACCTCCAGCTCCCACGGGGGGAGCAAGAACTGTCGCGCACGTGGCAACAGGCCTCTCTGCCCCCCTCTCTTGGCGGCCTGGGCCTCACGGACCCCGCAGTAGAGGGTCCGCACGCCTTCCTCACTAGCGTTACACAGGCCCAACGGCTGCTGATATCCCTCCCATCGGACCCGACAGGTCCACTCGCTGCCGCGGCATGCTCCCTGGCCCCCCCTTTCAGCAGCCCGACACCCCTCCACACCTGGCTGACGGAGTGCGAGAAGGCCCTCCCAGCCCCAGCCCTGGCGCTCCTGCAGGCCGAGCGGGCCGAACCTTCAGACGATCCCCTCCAGCACCGACTGGCCCTAGAGGTACACGCAGCCCGCTTCGCCCACCAGTTGGCTGCGTCAAGGGAGATGGAACTCAACCCCCTCAGCGGCCACACCCAGAGGCTCCTCTCCCTCACTGGGTACGGCGCTGGCGATTGGCTCCTCGCCATCCCCCTATTCCCCTCACTTCGGTTGGCGCCCCCACACTACGCCATCGCCCTGGCGTTCCGCATGGGCCTCCCTTTCCCGGCACCCAGGGTCTGCAACTGCGCCCAAGGGGTGGTGATCGAGGACCCTCGACTACCAAACCACCTCTTCCGCTGTGGGACAGGGCATGGCCGCACCGACACCCACAACGCCCTCCGGGACGAGTGCATACGCATGGGGCGGGACGCGCAGCTCATAGTCACGAAGGAAACAGCGATCTACAACCCGGTCGATGGCAAGACCGCCGACCTGGCCGTGCGTGACCGGGACTCGGGGGCGGTCTGGATCTGCGACGTCACCGTCACCGACCCAGTAAGCTCTCGGGACCCGCTAGCGCGCAAGGGCCGAGGATACATGGCCCGGGAGCAAGCGGACAAGAAGATCGACGACTACCGCCACAGGGCAGCATACGTCGGTTTCTTCCCGCTCGCGGTCGAGACGTACGGCTGCCCATGCGCCGAAGTGCCAACCTTCCTTAAACTTCTAGCACACACGGCCGCCCGCCGCCTTTTCAACGCCGACCCCAGCTCCTACCAGGCGGCTAAACTGCTTAGCCAGTTCCGCCAGCGCTGGTCTGTCACTCTCCAGCGGGGACAAGCCCTCACCTATCTTGGGAAGGTGAACGACGCCTCACCACTCGAATGGCCTCCCCTCGGCGCTCCTGACGCGGGCATGTCCCTAGGGGATTGCTTCGCTGTCATCGAGCACCTGAGGGAGGCGTGGTAGACTAGGAGTTCGGCCAAAATACCATGCATGATTGTACTCACCTTATATGCCTCGCATGTACCCAGGGTAATCCGAGCAATGAAGGACCGTTCGAGAGAGAGAGAGAGAAAGAGGGAGCATGAGTCCCTCCCTAGCTATTTAAGCTCTCTCCCTAGCTCATTCTTCCTGTTTAGTTTTCAGTTCTCTCTTCTTCTCCTTCCCTTGGTGGCGGCTCGCCTCGGCGGCCTTCGGCCGCCGCCGCTCGCAGCGCTGCCTGCGGCCGCGCGTTAGGGGACGGCAAGGACTCTCCATTCAGCAGGCAACACAAACAAGCAATGACAACCTCTGCCACACACACACTCTAGAGTCTACCTATCCTAGAGGCATGGAGAGCCTCATCCGCCGAGCTGAGAGGCTCTCGCTGGTGGGCACGTCGCCCACGCTCACGTATGCGCGGAGGGCGCCCGTCACGCGACCTGGTCAGCCCCAGCCTCCTCGAGAAGGGCCGCCACATAGCCCACCAGGAGCTGGAGCGCTGACACGGCGCCGCCAACAATGTCTACAGCTGCGGCCGAGTCTATGCTCGCCGACACGGCCCGCATCACGACGAGCAGGCGGGGGTCCAACACGGTTCCCGGGGCGGGCACAGGCTGCACTCGCGTCGACACGACAGCGAGATCAGCTGCTGCCATCGCACAGCGATGCAGGGGGTCGTGAGGCATCCTGCACGGGCTCGCTAAGCTCCGTAGCACGGAGTGTGAGTCCGCCAGCATCTCCACGGCGATCCCCATCGCCTGCCGCGCGTGCCACAGCCGACGAAGCGTGGCGACTGGGACCGCCGTCTCCGCGGGCCGCCCCCGCCCTCGCAGCCGCTCCATCAGCAACCTCGGCGGCATCCGCAAGCCGCCCGTGCGACGCTGCTCCGACTCCTGGCGGGGAGAGCCCTCACCCGGGGAATCCGCCCCCCCCATCTCCGCTGACTCTGCCCCCCCCTCAACTCCAGTCGGCGACGCCAGAGCCCGCCGGGGGGGAACAAACGGCCCAACCGCCCGTGTGTCAAAGGACATCGGGGCCAACGGCGGTTGCTGAAGCGGGCCACCATGCCAGCCGATCGCCGAGGTCTCCGGCGGCGACGGCCGCCAGCTTGGCAGCGTCCCCGCCGTCGGAGCTGCCGTCAGCGCAACCAGCGGACGCGACGGGCGGTGAGGGCAGGATAGCGGCGGGGGCTGGTACTGGGGGACAAGGAGGTGAGGCGGCTGAGGGTGCTGCACCGGGGGCGGGGGCTGCTGCGCTGCGGACACGGGGGGAGGAAGGGACTGAGCCGTCATCTGCGGGGGGACGAACGCCGACGGGTTCGCGTGCACGGGCGGAATTGGCTGCGGAACGCTCGCGGGCGCCAGTTGAGGCGGAGCAACCGAACGGAGGAAACTCTCCAACGTTGCGGCGGCGCGGCCCAGCCGCCTCTCTGCGGCCGTCCCACGACTGCTCCCGCCGCCAGACCTCCACCCGCGGCGCTGCCCGGACTGCCCACGCTGCCTCTGAGGCGTCCGGTGCTGCTGAGGGGGCAGTGCCTGAGCGGCACGCTGGGGCGCCCCTCGGCGCGACAAGGCCGGCTGCGGCGGCTGCTGCTGCAGCTGCGGTGCTGAACCATGCTGGCCACTACCCGCACGCTCAGGGGACTTCCGCTCTCGCCGCTGAGGGGTTGAGTGGCGGCTTCCCGACCGCCCAGGCATGCGCTCCGGGGACTGCTGACGGCTCGCCGGCGGGGCGGCGACACCGCGCTCCCAGTCGTGGTCCGACTGCAGCGGATGGCTCGGCCGACCTCGGCGGGGGACGCTCTCCCCCGTACTCTCCAAATCGCACGACCGCTCGCGGCGGGGACGCTCCTCTCTCCCCGCTTCCGGGGGGGGTTCATCGCGGGCTCAACGGCCTCCTATGGCCTCGCCCGCACGACGGACCGGAAGGCGCGTGTCGTGCGGAGAGACGGAGGGACGCGGCGAAAGCAGGGACGGCAGCCCCGGGGTCCGGGGAGGCCGGAGGCGCGGACGAGGTCGAGGCCGGGCGGGAGCCTTAGCACGGGATGGCGGCCCGATGAACGGATTCCAACTAGCTGTGAACAGGGCTTCAAGGGGAAGGGGGCTCAGAGAAAGAACTGACGAAGATGAGAGGAGAGACAGCACCTATATACCGGAGGTGCTCCACGAATCATCCACAGAGGAGTCCACTGATACACTGGAAGAACGGGCACCACCTCGTCGACGAGGCGGGAATACATCCCCATCTCCCAGATCTCGCGGACGAGGACCTGCTGGCACCCAGACTGCTCAGGCACTGCAGGACTCTCCCGCTCAACCGGCCCGGGGGACCACGCGAAACGACCCCAGCTCTGGGGCGGGAAACCGGCGCGCTGCGCGTAACACCCGTGCCACTGATACGCAGTCAACCCAGACACAGCGGCATTTTTCACCAGAGGAGCTGGCGTCCAACGAAACTCTGTTCGCCGGGGTGGCAGGATGGGACATCGACCTGCTTTGCGACAGTCGCCAACCCCCGATTTCCCTCAGGATCCCCCCCAAACTTCGCCAGCTCTTCGCCCTGGCCCTCCTGACACCCCTCCTTCATATCGCACAACAGCCAACCAGCGCTGCTGGTTGGCGCCTGTTACTCTTCGTACCACGACTCACCCTTCGCCTGAATTCGCCCAGGCGCCCTGATTGGGCCGCGGTGGAGAAACGCCTGCAACAATTCCTGGCTGGCGAATGGCACCAGCTGTACCTGGCAGCAATCGACGCCGTGAACACCCCCCCCCCGCCCCGCCACGTCGCAGACTCCCTCGGCAAAATATCCAGGGCGGAAGGGCTGGTCCGTCGTGGCAGCCTCAGGCGTGCATTGCTCGCGCTGGATTCGACGCCAGTCAGCGAGTCAACCCCCGAGGTCTTAGACGAGCTGAAGTCAAAACACCCCGCACCGTTGACCGAGTCATTCGCCTGGCCAGTCATTGATGAGTCAGAAGCGCGCCCAACAATCTCGCTACCTGCGTTCATCCGGTTACTCAGCCGCTGCGAAAATGGGGTAGGAGCGGGGCCCTCAGGAATGTGTTTCGAACACATTCGCGAAGCCGCCCTCGCCAACGGATCCGTCGCCAGTAAGCTGCACCATGTGGCGCTATGCTTGCTGAAAGGAGACGCAACGGCTGAAATTGCAGCGCTCCTCACTGCCAGCCGTCTACTCGCGTTTCCCAAGCCCGGGGGAGGCACGCGACCAATCGCCATAGGGGAGTGCCTCCATCGCCTGGTGGCGAAGGTGGGCCTCACCACGATGACGGACCATGCCCGAGCTCACTTCCTACCGCTGCAGTTCGGGGTAGCGGTACGAGCGGGCGGCGAGGCGATCATCCACGGGGCAAGGGCGTTCGTTGCAGAATTCCCCTCCGCCCTCTTACTCCAGGTTGATCTCTCCAACGCCTTCAACAGCGCCGAAAGGGCAGCAATCGTGGCCGGCCTATACAACTCGCCCCTCCGACCGCTGCTCCCCTTCGTCCAACTCTCCTACGGCGCCCCGTCCCACCTCTACCTCGACGCGGGCTTCAACAGCGGGCCGCTCCTTAGCGCCCGGGGAGTACGGCAAGGAGACCCAATGGGGCCCCTGCTCTTCGCGGCGGCCCTGCACCCAGCACTCCAGGCGACGGCCGCAGCGTTCCCCAGCGTCCTCTGTCTGGCATACGCCGACGACATCACACTCTTGGGGGAACCCTCTGCGTGCGCAGCGGCGTTCACGCACCTCACGGAAGCCCTGCGCCCCCTGGGCCTAACGCACAACCCCTCCAAATGCGCGGCCTGGTCCTCCTCCCAGCCCCCCGCCTCCCTCCTCCCCCCCGGCATCCCCTTCCACGCCAATGGCCTGCGCGTCCTCGGGAGCCATGTCGGCCCACCCGAGGCCACAACTGCCTTCCTCCGAGAGCAGCTGGCCGTCATGGCCGGCCCGCTCCCCAACCTGGCTACCATGGACCCCCAATCCGCCGCCCTCCTCCTCCACCGCTGTGTCTCGCGGCGGGTATCCTATCTCACACGCACCACCCCACTCAACCTGTTGCCCGCAGAGGAATGGTCCCGGTGGGGCCAAGAGCTCTTCCACACCCTCCTCCGCGCGTGCAAGCTCCAGCCCCCCAGGGGGGAACGAGAATCGTCGCGCACATGGCAGCAAGCATCTCTGCCCCCCTCGCTCGGCGGCTTGGGTCTCACGGACCCCACCGTGGAAGGACCCCATGCCTTCCTCACCAGCGTCACCCAGGCCCACCAGCTCCTGGTCTCCCTGCCCTCGGACCCGACAGGCCCACTCGCAGCCGCCGCCTGCTTCCTGGCTCCCCCCTTCAATGGCCCTACCCCTCTACATACCTGGCTGGCGGAGTGCGAGGCGGCCCTCCCAGCCTCAGCTTTGAAGCTCCTCCAAGCCGAACGGGCTGAGCCCACAGACGACCCGCTCCAGCACCGCCTAGCCCTGGAGGTACACGCCGCCCGCTTCGCCAACCAGCTGACCGCGTCAAGGGAGATGGCCCCTAATCCCCTCAGCGGCCAAACACAGAGACTTCTCTCCCTCACCGGGTACGGCGCCGGCGACTGGCTCCTCGCCATCCCCCTCTTCCCCTCGCTCCGCCTGGCACCCCCACATTTTGCCATAGCCCTGGCCTTCCGTATGGGCCTCCCCTTCCCCGCACCCAGAGTCTGCAACTGCGCCAAGAGGGTAGTAATCGAGGATCCACGCCTCCCAAACCACCTCTTCCGCTGCGGGACAGGGCACGGCCGAACCGACACCCACAACGCCCTCCGCGACGAATGCATTCGCATGGGCCGGGACGCACAGCTCATAGTCACAAAGGAGACTGCGATCTACAACCCCGTTGACGGCAAAACCGCCGACCTCGCTGTACGAGACCGGGACTCGGGGGCGGTCTGGATCTGTGACGTCATCGTCACTGACCCAGTTAGCTCTCGAGACCCCCTGGCCCGGAAGGGTCGAGGTTACATGGCCCGCGAACAGGCTGACAAAAAGATCCACGACTACCGCCACAGGGCAGCGTATGCCGGCTTCTTCCCGCTGGCGGTCGAGTCCTACGGCTGCCCTTGCGCCGAGGTGCCAACCTTCCTCAAACTCCTGGCGCACACGGCCGCCCGCCGCCTCTTCAACGCCGACCCCAGCTCCTACCAAGCGGCAAAACTGCTTAGTCAGTTCCGCCAGCGGTGGTCCGTCACCCTCCAGCGGGGCCAAGCCCTCACCTACCTCGGGAAGGTGAATGAGGCTTCGCCACTCGAGTGGCCGACCCTTGGGTGCTCCTGAGGCGGGCATGTCCCTTGGGGACTGCTTCGCGGTCATTGAGCACCCCAGGGAATAGCCGGGGACTAGGAGCAAGACCAGGAATACCATGCATGCTTGTACCTACCTGCCTGTACCCAGGATCTCCCAGCAATGAAGGACCATTCGAGAGAAAGAGGGAAGTGGGTTAAGGAGGTATGCACAAAAATGGCATGGCAGATGGTGCAGGATATGTCTACACATCAAGAGCTGACACAAATGTGCAACACTTCACATGACAGGACAGGACATGACAGGACATGGCAGGACATGACAGGACATGACAGGACATGGCAGGACATGACAGGACATGACAGGACATGGCAGGACATGGCAGGACAGGACATGACAGGACATGACAGGACATGGCAGGACATGACAGGACATGACAGGACATGGCAGGACATGACAGGACATGACAGGACATGGCAGGACATGACAGGACATGGCAGGACATGACAGGACATGACAGGACATGACAGGACATGACAGGACATGGCAGGACATGGCAGGACAGGACATGACAGGACATGACAGGACATGAGAGGACATGAGAGGACATGGCAGGACATGGCAGGACATGACACGACACCACATGGCATCACATACCTTATACCACGATGTGACATAATGTGATATGATGTGAGAGCGAGGGAGCGTCTCCATAATGCGATGGAGCTTACCTGAATGGGACACCGGCAGCTCCATCTGCTTGTCTTCCTCCTCCTCTTGCGTACAATCTCCTCCCCAATCAATCTCCTGCTCGCTTCTCCTGCCCTCCCAGTCCCTCTCCCCCCATGCTCTCCCCTCCTCCGCTCCAGCAGCAGAGTCTTGCTCCACATGCCTCGCTCCTCCCCCGTTCTGCAGTCCCTCTCTTCCCTCCATCACACCTGCTACACCTGATCTTCTCCCTCCTTCCTCCTCCGCGCCTACAGGACCTGGGAATGCAAACACCCTCACTGCTGCTGCTCCTCTTCCTCCTCTTCCTCCTGCTCCTGCTGCTGCTGCTGCTGCCGCCGCTCCTCCCCTTCCTCCTCCTGCTTCTGCTGTCACTGCTGCTGCTGTCACCTGTGCTCTCGCAGCTGGTGTCTGTCCCTTGGCTATGGCAGCAGGCACTGCCAGCGTTGGCCTATTGGGCTCGTCTATGGCATGCAACAGACCGTCCAGGAAGTCATCCTCGTCGCCCTCACCCGCCTCCTCGTCCCCTCCGCCTTCCTTGCCTGCACCATCCTCTCTTTCCCACTCTGCATCATCCTCCTCACATGCCTCCTCCTCATCATCATCTATCACTATCACATCCTTCTCCTCCCTCTTCCCTCCACCCACTCCTGCTTGCCCCTCTCGCCTCCTGGACAAACCAGGGCATGCTCCAGCCGCGTCGTATTCATCCTCCAAGCCTTCCAAGCCATCGCCACCCATCCCTCCCGCATCACCTCTCTGTGCTCGCTGCTCCTCCGGTTTGCGAGCGTGCACCTGTTTCACCTGTTGCCCCTGTAACGGTTGTTGCATCTGTCGCACCGCCGCTCCCTTTGCTGCCGTCTTCCTTCCTCGCATGGGAAAAGGAGAAAGAACACCACTGCCTTTCTTCCCATCCCCTCCCTCCTCCTGCCCTACCTGCCCTGCCTGCCCTGCGACCCTGTCCTGTCGACCTCCATGCTGCCGTCGCTCCTCAACTCCTACCCTGAAATTATCATGTGCAATTGCAGGAGCAGCACGGGCAGCGGGAGCAGCAGTAACACCACCATCTCTGTCGCTCCCTTTCGCAACAGTACCACTCTTGTCGCCTTCAAATTCCTGCACCCCTCTCTCTCCTCCCCTCTCCTCTCTTTCACCTTCCTTCTCCCCTCTACTCGCTCCTTCCGTCTCCCTTCCCCCCTCCTCTCCCTGCCTAGGCCCAGCTTGCGACCTCTTCCTATGTAGCCCTGGCACACCCCGCAATGCCCCAGTTACAATAACAGGGGGCGCAGGTACGCAGGGAGGGGGACGGCCCGATGCAGCAGCAGCAGCAGCAGCAGCAGCAGCCCCAGTACCAGAGCCAGGGGTAGAGGCAGGGGCAGGGGAGCGGGAGGAGCGAGGCGGGTTGGTGGTAGAGGGAGAGGAGTGGGACTTGAGCTGTGCTAGCTGAGCCTGACGCACACAAGGGACGGGACGGGACGGGACGGGAGAGGAGGGGGAGGAAGGGAGAGGAGAGGTGCTGGCATCGGTTTTGGGCATGACCAATCCAGAAATTTAGAACGAGGTGACTTTTGAGTCGACTCAAAAGTCACCTCGTTTTGGGGATGACCAATCCAGAAATTTATTCTCGGTAGTCCCAATGCTTTGATTGAAATGCTGTCTTCAGGAGGAACAACAATGCAAGAGCACCCGCAACGAGTTCACCGTACGGGAATCTCGGCAGCAAGAGAGCGGAGAGGCGCACAAGCCAGTCTGGGAACATCAATGGTCCGCGCTGCTTTGATCAGCTGCAATGAAGTGAACAAGTAGCAGTGCCCACACAGCACCTGCGATAAACTAGTCGTACCTGCAGCTGATTTTTGAGTCGACTCAAGAATCGCCTTCAGATAGACTAGTCGTACCTGCAGCTTAGCAACAAGGGCGGAGAGGCGTGCGTTGGTGGAGGCTTGAAGGGAGTGGTGCGAGGTGCGGTGAGAGAACTTGGAGAGAAGGTCCTTGTATTGCCTGGGGGGAGGGGAGAGGGAGGGAGAGACGGGGCAGAGAAGGGAGTGAGAAAGAACAGTGGAAGTGAGTGGCAGAGGCCGGAGGGAGAGAGGGGGCAGGGAAATGAAAGGGGCGTGATGAGAAGGGAGGATGGCTGAGGGGATAAGGATGGGGATGGGGATGGGGATGGGGATAGGGACGGCACAGGGACACGAACGGTGTGAGCGGAGAGGCAGAAATACCTGACACATGCAGGAACCATGAGAGGCAGGAAGCAGGGCAGTTGCAGCGAATGAGAGGGGCGAGTGAAGGACGACGCAAGAGGAGACAGCACATGTCGCAGGGCCATGACTGTGATTCACCATTCAACCACAAAATCCGGCCAAATCAATCCACATCAGGCCAAAACAGGCCCAATCAGGCCAACATGCAGCGTATTTGTATTTGTTCCTCTCATTGGAGGTGGGCTGAAGCACCATGTCTTCAGACATAACTCTTAGAGAGCAGCAGACTCTAGTGGGGCCAAAAAAAACCAGGCCGTACTTGTTTCTCTCCATGAGCGTGTGTTGAAGCACGCAAATCACACCCGCATCGCTGCTGCTGCCGCCACCGCCATCGTCACCCCCATCGTCCAGCGTCCACCCCTTCGCCTGCCTGCCCCTGCCACCACTGCCTCCTATGCCAGTGCCAGCACGGCTAGTGGCAGTGGTGGTGGTGGCGTTGGTGGTGGCAGCAGCAGGGGCGGCGGCAGCTGCGCCTGATGCGCCTGCTGCCATGCGGGCCATCTTGAGGAGGCCGTCCTTGTTCAGGTCCACCTGCTGCATGCTGTCATGGGTGAGAGGGGGAGAGAGCAAGAGAGAAAGTAAGAGTTTGTGATAAGAGTCTAGTTTTGAGGTGTCTCAAAGCGGGCCGTCTTGAAGAGACCGTTCTTGTTGAGGTCCACCTGTTGCATGCTGTGATAGTTGAGTGAGAGAGTGTATGTGTGGGAGTGGGTGTGCGTGTGGGTGTGGGTGTGTGCATGTGTTATACGCACACGTGCGAGCGTGCATGCACATGTGTGAGCAAGTGCGATGGGATCAACAAGAGACGCGATGCACATGAGAAGGGAAGAGGCACGGATGCATGCACACCACACCACACCACACCACACCTGGGCAAAGCTGACATAGGGCTGTGAAGAGACATGCACACACAGCATAAAGCACTGACTGTCATCGACACGATACGACACGACACGATACGACACGACACGATACGACACGACACGACACGACACGACGCGATACGACACGACACGATACGACACGACACGACACGACACGACACGACACGACACATCATTGCATGGCACGGACGGAATACGATTGCAAAACATGCCAGAAGATTGCACGGTGGCGTGGCGCGACAGGGCAGGGAAGGAAGCAAAGGGGGCGAGCTAGTGGGTACGGACAGAGCCATGGCTGCGTCGCTGCACTGTGCTTGCTGCAGCTGCGTGTGCAGCGCCTTGCACTCCGAGGTCTTCGCATCCAGCTCCTGCCATGGCGCATGCAGGGCAGAGGAAGAGACGCCACAAAGAGAGAGAAGAGCAGAGAAGGGGACAGAGAGAGAGAGAGAGAGAGAGAGAGAGAGAGAGAGAGAGAGAGAGAGAGAGAGGGACGGCGGATAGAGGCAGAGCGAGCTCGAGTGAACAGCTCTCAGTACATGTACACAACAGACAAAGGCAGAGCAAGAGAACTTGACGAAACAAGTCACCACAGATGTCCAAAATCCTGAAGTACTCCCTCGATCTCACCTCACACGTCTGCCCTATTCCAGTCCCCCTTCACCTTCCTTCCCCTTCCATTCCCTTTCCTCCTGCCTTCCATGTCCTAAACCCTGCCTCTCCTTCGCCCATACTGCTCCTCACGTTACAGACTCCCACGTTCTAACGTGCATCCCCGTTCCCCTACCACAACCCCCACCGTTCCTTCCACCCACTGCCGACCTCTCTCCCCTGCCCCCTTCCCCCACCCTCTTCTTCCCCCTCACCCATCCTCCTTTCCCCCATCCACTTCCCCCTTTTCCGCCATCCCCCTCCCACTCTCCCCACCCCCCATCGCCCATCCGCCTTTCCCTTTCCCCGTTACCCATGGCCCTACCCCGCTGAGCACGTGTGTCGCCATCACCAGCTGCTCCTTCTCTCTCGCATGCGCCTTCCGCGTCCCTTTATGTCCTCTCGCCTGCCCCGCTCACCAACACCCTTTCTCCCCTCTACCCCTTCCCCCTCACTCCCCCCCCTCCACTCCTCCCCTCTCACCCCCCATACCCCTCGCCCTATCCCTCGCCGTACCCCTCTGAGCACGTGCGTGGCCATCACCAGCTGCTCCTTCTCCCTCGCATGCGCCTTCCTTGCTCGCTCCACTGCCGCCCGTGCCTCGTCCCTTTCCCGCTCCGCATCCCCCGCGCGCTGCTTGCTGCGCTCCGCCTGCTCGAAGTTGTGGGCGTGGGTGGGCGTCGGGCGTGGGTGTGGTGTGGGCGGGGGGAAGAAAGGTTGGAAATGAAGGGGGGCGATGGAGGGATGGAAAGCCCTCCTGCTCTTACTCCCCACCGCCCACTGCTTGCTGTGCTCCGCCTGCTCCTCAAGGGTGCGGAGATGGGCGCATGGAGAGGAAATGTCGGAAAAGGGGGGGGCGGGGGGGGGTTGGAGGGATGGGAAGAGAACGAGGTTGTGAACGGCAAGGGGTGAAAGAAAAGTTGTAGGAATGTGGAGAGGGGGGGGGGGGGGGGGGAGAAGGTGGTTGTTCGGTGGAGAGTTGGGGATCAAAAGGTGGTAATCTCAAGTGCCATCATGATTTCTCAAGCTACTCTCCAACCACCAAGCTCACTCACCCATCACACAACCAGTACTTCACCCAACCCATACGCCACCCCCACCCAGCGTGCAACCCCCACCCAACGTGCACCCCCCCCAGCGCGCACCCCCCAGCGCGCTTCCCCCCAGCATACACCCACCTCGGCCTTGAGCTGCGCGAGCGCCACCTGCTCTGCTCGCAGCGATGCCTTCAGCGCCGCCACCTGCGACTCCGCATGCTGGGCGCGCCGCTGGCGCGGGGGGGAGGGGTTGGGGGAGTCAGGTGAACGGGGTGGGGGGGAAGAGGGGCGGGGCGGGGGTGTTGGGGGGTGAGGGGTGCGGGGGGAGGGAAACGGGGAGTCAGGGACACAGGGAAGACGGGGGGAAAGGGGAGAGTCAAGGAGCGGTGGAGAGAGGGGAAGCAAAGAAAGAAAGCAAGGTACACCGAGAGTCCCGGGCCTTGAATAATGAGCCGATCTCACGTGATCAACCACTTGCAGCGCTCGCACTAGGCGCTAGCACTTGCGGTGATGGGATTGAACCCCTTTCTTTAAAATTCACATAAATGTATGGTGATGTGGGAGGAAGGACTAGACAGTGTGAGGGGGGAGAGGTGGGGCGGGAGGGGGGGGGGGGGGGGGGGGGGGGTTTGGGGGTGGGGTAGGGGAAATGTGGCACGATGGGGCGAGAGACAGTAACTGCTGGCACAATAATGCGGAGTTGCTTGCAGGATGTGGGAAAAGTCAGAACGAAAAGATTTACACCGGGAAAGGTTGAGGGAGACATGTGCGGGCATGGAGGGCGTGTGGAGGTTGTAAGCTGCTAGCATCTTCCCTTTTACTCTCTCCCCTCTCCCTCCCACCAATCCTTTTCTCTCCCTGCTCAAAACTTATCCTTACTCTACCTTGTCGTTCGAAATTCCCTGACCTCTTTCAACCTCCCCCTCTCCTTCCCCTTACCCTCTCCGTTTCCTTACCCTTCCCCTCTCCCCGCACCTGCGCCCAGCACTAACCTTCAGCGCCGCGGTCGCAGCTGCGCTCTCACCCCCCCAGTCACCTCGTGCGCCCTCCCCCGCGCCACTCACACCCCCCTCCTCCCCAAACTTTCTCCGTTTCGCTGCGCGGCAGCCGTCCGCTCCCGCGCCGTTTGCGCCATCCGCGCCGTCCCCCCGCTCCGCTTCCGCATCCCCGCTGGAGAGGTCGGAGAGGAACACGTGGAGAACACGCTTCGAGCACGCGCTGCGGCAGAAGGGGCAGCTCCCGCGGGCCTTGCCCTCAAGCCACTGCAGCAGGCTGGCGAAAGGAGAGCGCGGAATGTTGGGAATTTCAGGGGTGCAGGGGAGAAATGGCATAGGATTAAGACGGAACGGGGAGTGGGGGATGGAGCGGAAAGAGAGTGTGTGGACGACTGCTGCGCAAATATGGCGGAATCGTTAGCGCTGATTGCACTACAGCGGCGGGCGTGGGCTGAACAGAGAGGAGCGGCGGCGGGGAGTCTGGACGAGAATGAGAAAGAGGAGGGAAGAAAGAAACGTGTGGGACGGAAAGAGACGGAAATTGCACGCGGTAGCTGCAGCAGGGTGACAGTCGCGGGTGTAGTGCATCCCAAAAACGAGGGGGGCTGAAGAAGGCTGGGAGAGCGGAGGCAGTGTGCGGAATAGAGGATCCGAGGTGCGGAGCATTCTCCGCATGGAGCAGGCGGATGGATGAAGGAGGAAGTAGAGAGAAAGGCAGGCGCGGAACGAAGGGGATGGGGACAAAGCAGCACCGACCAATGGGTGTGGAACACGTGGCCGCATTCCACGACGACTTGCAGCGAGTCCTCCGCGACGAACTCCTCGTAGCAGATGGAGCAGCCCGGAGCCATGATGCCGTCTGGTAACTTACTAGCTATCACCACACGGCGTCGTACAGCACGCAATGAAGTTGGGCCATTCCTGGCGTCGCAGCGCGGCGGACGTGAAACCTACAACAGGCGTTTCTAGCGATCAAGGGCTTCGCAGAGAACTCCTGGCGGAATTTCTGGCAAAACCGGTTGTTCGGCTCGTGATTTGCTTCGCCTCGTCCAGGGAATGGTCACTCTAGTAGCTAGTTGTTGAGGCGTCAGGCATTCTCTTGAACGTCCACAGATACAAGAGGGCGAGCGTGGTCTGTCCGACTGCCAACCTCGTGATGGTGTACAACTCTCGCAGTTCAAATGTTCAAACATCTCCAGTAAAAGGCAGCTCATTTCTCACAACAGTCTCGTGTCGTAAATTGTAATATACTATGAGCAAACGTGATCAACGGTACAGACAGACATTAAAATTTTCTTCATAGCATAAATATTTTGGAGAAACACATTATTATTGCAGGCCCATATGAAATTCAATTCTATTTTCGGTGTTCTCATACATAAAGCACACGTACATATTTGTGTTACACGGAGGTTTGAGAATGCAGGCAGCTATGCAACATCCGCACATAGGCAGCTGGTTGTGAAACCTGGCAAGCCGCGCTTCCACAGTTGCCTTGCAGCAGCACCGCCCCAGAAGGGCAAATGGCGGTGCGTGTGCGCACTGCGCATGTTGCACCAAGTGAGGCAGCGCACTGCGGAACCATTGCCAAGTCAACGAGGCCTACAACTGCTCAATTGCTGTGGAGCTCGCCCCGCCTCGCCGGTTCCACATGCATGGGAACCGCGCCTCGATTTTGCTCCCCCATTCGTGTGCATGTGTTGGCATATTTGTGGGGGTGGGACTTATTGGACCTGAAACTTTGGGCTAAACTTCTATAAAAATGATGTCCCCATGATTTGAGCGCGATCTTTCATCATGCTTGGTGACGAATGGGAAAACCCTGGAAAATCACAGCCAGAATATGCAGTCGTTGGTTTGCAAGTGTCCATATATTTCGGGACATCCTAGAAACCTTACGATAAATTCTTCAACACTGCTGCCCCTGCCACTGCCCTTCCAGCAGAAAGGCCAGACAGGCGTTCAGTACAGACTGTAAAGGCTGCCGAAAAGACGAGAGCCTTCTCCTGCTAGAGGCGACTCCACCATACCATTCATCGGCAAGTAAACAGATTGTGCTTTCGAGAGACGCCTATGCTTTGCCTCTTAGTTTCTGGGCTGCTATGGATGCCCCGTTACACTCTTGGAATATCCACTCATCGAGTTCCTTGGTCGATGCACGGACGCGCACCTGCAATTTCCCTGTCCCGACTTGTTCCCCCGTTTTTCCTCCATTGCACCCTGCGCCTTGCCGGCTCGTCCCATCGCGGACGGAGCGTGTACCAATAAGCAACATGGAATGGAATGGGCGAGAATCACGAGGCGCAAGCGTCGCAGACTCGGCAGACTCCTTAGCAGAATGGGTCGCGCGTTCGTGCATTGCAGATGACTGCGACGATGAACTCCAGCCGTTGGATCTTGACATGCCGGACCGCCGCTCCCGATGCCCCGGATTCCCCTACGCCATAGGCCTCGACCGCCCTCCCTCCCCGTTCCTGCGCGATTTGCCGTCGCTTCGCGGCATTCATTCGGACGCGGCGGCGCGCGACGCGGATGAGAGCAGCAGCAGCGGCAGCGGCGGCAGCAGCAGTAGCGGCAGCGAGTGCAGCAGCGGAAGCTCGTCGCGTTCCTCGTCGCCTCCAACGTACGGCGCTCGACAGTGTCCAACGGGCGGCACCTCAGCGTGTTCCCCGGGGACCGCGTGGTCCGAGGAACGGCCTTCTCTAGTGATAGTATCCTCCCCTTCTCCAGCGGCGGAGCGTGCTTCCATTCTAGGTGCTCCCTCTTTCCACGACGCACACCATATGCGACGAGACGTGGAAGCGTGGGAGTTGCCGTCCACCGCTGCCGGCAAGATTCCGCCGCTGTCGCCGCATCAACACTGTTGGCAACAACACCTGCCGCAGCCAAAGCCGCCGCCGCCGCTGTCGCCGCGGCACGTCCATCAAGGACCAGTCGTCCTGCGACGCGGCTACCACGTGATGGCTCCTCCTCCTCCAGCGGTGGCGGCGAGTCTGATGTCCCCGCCGCCTCCGCGCCCGTGTTTTCCGCCCGCGCCGGGGCCAGTGGCCGCCGCGCAGCGGGTCAACATGCTGCAGCCGCCGCCGCTGTTCCCTCATGCTAGCCCGACGATACTAGTGCCGGAAATTCCGCCGCCGGCTACGAACGCACCAGCGCCGCGGCAACACGTGCCACGGTACTACCCACATCCTGCGCCGCCGTATGGCAATTCGCCACGTGGCCATCCAGGGCCCTTCCCGATGGCTGGCCACGTCGGCAATTTCCACGCAGGCGCGGGGTTCCTGCCGTCGCCGCCCGGACAGGCGTGCCTTGCGGCGCCTTGTGCTGCACCGCGAGGGCTTCCCAGCTCCCCGCCCGCTGCTTCTCGCCCTGGACGGGGACTTGTGATGATAGGGCATCATGGTATGGGACACGAGGTGTTGCAGGGAGTGGCGTGTGGGACGGCGCAAGGGACGTCGCACGGGGCAGCGCAAGGGACTTCGACGGCGCAAGGGACAACGCAAGGGGCAGCGCACGGGGCAGCGCAAGGGGCGGCGCACGGGGCAGCGCAAGGGGCGGCGCACGGGACAGCGCAAGGGGCAGAACAAGGACCTCTGATGCACGGGATGGTGGCGCACGGGACGGGCGTGTTTCACCCTCGAGTGGCAGCAGCAGCACCGCAGCACTGCATGGCGGCAGCGGTGCGCTTCGTGATGCCGCAGCCTGCTAACCTGATCTGCGCGGCAGGGCAGAGCGGCGCGGCCATGTACCTGCCTGCGCGCCTGGTGCATCTGTTCGGCCTGCGCGCCGATGCACACAACAACGTGCTTGTCGGCCGCCCCACCCCGGCTGCTGCTGCTGCTGCTGCTGGCGGCGGCGGCGGTGGTGGCAGTGGCATTGCTGCCTGTTGTGATGCTTCTCAGGATGCCAGTGCTAGAAAGGAGGGGTGTGAGTGTGACGAGGCTGGCGCATTGAGTGGATCAGAGGGAGCGCGGGGACGCGTTGGGGAAGGAGGAAAGTGGAGGACTAGCAGTGGTGTGGCAGATGGTGCTCTCCCTGGAGAGTGGACATATTAACGATCAGAGGGGCCAGACCTGAGCCTGGTTCTGGAGAATAAACGCTTGGAATGGGACCATGTGTAAGCTGTGCTGGTTGCATGCCTGCTGTTGATGGAGGTGGATGAAAGACGTGTGGCCGGCCAGCTAGGTGTCCTTACTTAGACTTGCATTGCATAGGATGCCAATCAATTTAGTAGCATCTCGTGTAGATGCATGGTTGATTATTTCTGTGCATTAATAATGGCAGAGTGCAATGCAGTTTCCAAAACTTGGTTTGCCATTATCCAGAGTGTACTTGTGCCTTCACAATGCGAGTAGAAGACAAGTACCGGTGCCACCATACTACAGTGTAATGTGACATTCTACCAGCCCTGCAATGCAACCTTCAGGTACGTTTGAAATTCAGCCATGAAGGGGAGGGAGGGGAGGGAGGTTTGTGCAAGCCTGGCTCTTGACCAAGCTGGGGTAAAAGGCTGCTATATGAAACACCTGAGGGGAGCATGGGGTGGGTGGGCTACACTACACCACCTTGCATCCAACAGGCTGCAACTCAACTGATCACCTCAGCTGCAGGGCTGTGAGCATGCATGATGCACAGCAGGTAGGTGGTACTGGTAGTGCCATGCACTTGCCACCATGTCTAGCAGTCACGAACAACACTGCCACATTGAGGAAAGTCTGTGGTGGTAGGGGTCTGTGGGGCACAACCAAGACAAGTGGCTCCCAGCATGGCATCCCACGTCCCGGGAGCCCCAGAACCGCGCCATCCCTCACCATCCCTCGCCCACCGCCCATGAAACATGGCCCATGGCCCATGGCATGTGCCCCATCCCCACCATAGATGCGCACCGGCTTCAGTCCAGAGCCATCCAGCTGTCACGCTTTTCGAGCCGCTTCAGAGGTGTCTCCACTCCACACGCTGGACACCGCCCCGCCGCCGCCACGCCACGCCACGTCCATGCTGACGTACACGCGGGAGGATGACGATGCCACGTGGCGACCATGGATCGTTTTTATCAGCAGCGAGAGCAGAAGTCAAGGCGACCGCTAGCTGCGCGAAAGGCCATTAACGCGCTTATCGCGAACACCTCTCCCCACCAACGCCCGCATCCGCCGCATCCGCCGCCGCGGCTTTAGAGACGTCGGCGGCGGCGACGGCGCGCTCGTCGCGCGAGAAGCGGTGCACGACGAGGCCGAGCGGGCCCGGGAGCAGCACGTCCGCCAGCACCGAGTCCAGCTGGCGCTCCGCCGCGCGCACCATGGGCGCAACGATGCGCGCAACGATGGGCGCAGCGGTGGAAAGGACGAAGGGGAGGCACTTGCGCGCGGGGAAACGAGCCATCTGGCGGAAAAGACGGGAGGCTGGAAATGGGGATGAAGTTGAGTGGAATTCAACAGAACAAATACTGTAGGCGGATGGGACAATTGATTTCCAGAGATTTCGGTGCAGCATGTAACTTCTGTAACAGGCGCTTTCGCTACTGTCGAATCTTGCTCTCAGCAGGCGAGCTAGTGGGGGACGGCCAACCAACCACGTGGTCGAGTTTGCCAACGGCCACGTCACTGCGCAAGAGACTCTTCGCATCGATTTGTGTCGAGAAACTAATAACCAGGAAACCAGGTCAATTCCGGCTCGTCGACCTTCGCCATGCATGTCGCCTTTCCCTTCCCTGCAACTGGGTTTTTCTACCCCCCGGCCCTTCTTCCGTTTTCCACAGCTTCTCTACCATTACCCTGCTAAACGCGCCTCTCGCAAATGTAGTGGCACCATAACCCTGGCTCATTCGCAAGGCAATTCGAATCTGCCTTTCAGCCATCCGCGATCAGCCGGCCTGCTGTTCTAACAGTAGAGATTCGCGGGATCCTCTCGCCAAGAGGCTTCTTGATCGCAGTGAGGATTCGTGGTTCGCAGCTTCTCTTGGTTCTTCTTCTTGATAAGGCTCGGCGCGCGCTGGTCATCGGGCAGCCATCATCCATCGCGTGCGGCAATGGTCGCCGTCGCATGCTCCGTCCGGCCGCTGCCTTTCTTGGCCACTGCCGCCACCGCACGAACGCACCGCAGACCTGCCCTCCCCTCTACCCCGCACACTCCCAGCGCGCCATCCCTTGCGCGCTCTCCCCCTCCCCTCGCCGCATCCTCCTCCTACTCCCGCCGCACACACCTCCTCCCCTCTCTCCCCCCTCGTCCCTCCCCCTCCGCCTCTCGTTCTCTCCACCCCTCCGCCACCATGCACCCGAACGCGAATCACCCCGGGTACGCGCAGCGCATTCCGCCCGGGCGGGGGCAGGAGTCGGTGTGGGACTACCCGCGGCCGCCGCGCGTGGAGCGCGTGGGGAAGCGCGTGCAGGTGGAGGTGGGGGGCGTCGTGATCGCGGACAGCGAGAACGCGTGGCGCGTGCTGGAGACCAGCCACCCTCCCGTGTACTACATTCCGCAGGTCAGCACTCCCCCTCTGTGCCTCTCTCACGCTCTGTTCTTCCTCTCGCCTCTCTCTCTGTCTACCCCTCTCGTCGTCTAAATATAAGTATATTCTCCATCCCTCTCTAACCCCTCCTCTGCATACCTCTCACCGGCACTTCCTCCCTCCTCCCCGTCTCTTCCCGTCACAGGCGGATATTAAAATGCAGTACGTGCACCGTGAGGCAGCAGTCTTCGAGGCGCCTTAAAAATACTCTCTGTGCTCCGCCCCCTTTCCCTCCGCCCCCCTCCTCTCCCCCACGGGCGGACATTCAGATGCAGTAAGTGCAGTGCGAGGCAGCAGCTTTTGAGGCGCCTAAAACACAAGATACACTCTTGCTCGTTCCCGTCCCTCCTCCTCCCCCCTCCCCCCCCCCCCCCCGCCCCCCCCCCCCCCTTTCTGACAGGCGGACATTCAGATGCAGTACGTGCAGCGGGAGGCAGCAGCGTCGTCCTTCTGCGAGTGGAAGGGTGCTGCAACGTACTGGACCGTCACCGTTCCCCAGGTCACTCTCCCGCCCGCCTTCACCTGCCTCGCCCACACTGAGGCAGGCGCGTCTTCAAGCACGAGCACGAGCATAAGCACAAAGGCACTGAAATTACTGTCCTCTGCTTCCGGTTGTTCTTGCTGATGGCCTCTGCTTCTCATCCGTGCGCCCTTCACATGGTCATGATGAGCCCAAGTGTGCTTGTTGCATGCTCCTTGCACTGGCGCACCTCATGTGTCGTGCTCGCCACTACCTGAACTGTGCTCACACTGCCAACACTCATCCTGCCCCTCCCGCTCCGCTGGATCCCCACTCCGCCACCCTCACTCCTCCCCCCAGGCGTCCAAGCACCTGCCGCGCTGTGCGTGGAGCTACGAGCGCCCCACGCCCGCCTTCCAGCCCATAGCGTCTCACATTGCCTTCTACTGCGCGCCCATGGACGCCTGCCGCGTGGGCGGGGAGAAAGCCAAGCCCCAGCCGGGAGGCTTCTACGGCGGCTGGGTGACCAAGGGCATTGTGGGGCCTTTCAAAGGGGGGCCAGGGTCGTGGGGGTGGTGAGGTGACTTCTCGGTCCACTTCACCGACTCAGCCCTAGCCAGAAAGCGTTGTATGGCAGCTGTGTCAACTTATACATACTATCTCTGTAGAAGTTATAGGCTAGACTGAGGTATGCTTCTAGTGAGTACAACCAACTAGTATTTGTTCTAGGTTTCCACCTCTAGTCATTATTCGTTCTCACTTTGACATGGTATCACGCGTAGGTTAGCATCCCCCACCTACCGCTTCCGCCCGTACCCTAGCTAGGCCACGTCGCGCCTCCTAACCCCGTCGCGCCTCCTAGCCACGTCGCCCCCCCCCCCCCCCCTCCTGGGCCACGTCGCGCCACCCTAGCCCCGTCGCGCCACCCTAGCCCCGTCGCGCCCCTCCTGGGCCCCGTCGCGCCTCCTAGCCCCGTCGCGCCCCTCCTGGGCCCCGTCGCGCCACCCTCACCCCGTCGCGCCCGCTCGGCCCCGTCGCGCCCTGCCTGGCTCCGTCGCGCCCGCCTGGCCCCGTCGCGCCCTGCCTAGCCCCGTCGCGCCCTGCCTGGCCCCGTCGCGCCCGCTCGGCCCCGTCGCGCCCTGCCTGGCCCCGCCGCTTGGCCCCGTCGCGCCCTGCCTGGCTCCGTCGCGCCCGCCTGGCCCCGTCGCGCCCTGCCTAGCCCCGTCGCGCCCTGCCTGGCCCCGTCACGCTTGCCTGGCCCCGCCGCGCCTCCCTGGCCCTGCCGCGCCTGCCTGGCCCCGCCGCGCCTGCCTGGCTCCGTCGCGCCCTGCCTGGCCCCGTCGCGCCTGCCTGGCCCCGTCGCGCCTGCCTGGCCCCGCCGCACCTGCCTGGCCCTGCCGCGCCTGCCTGGCCCCCGCCGCGCCTCCCTGGCCCCGCCGCGCCTGCCTGGCCCCGCCGCGCCTCCCTGGCCCCGCCGCGCCTGCCTGGCCCCGCCGCGCCTGCCTGGCCCTGCCGCGCCAGCCTGGCCCCGCCGCGCCTGCCTGGCCCCGCCGCGCCTGCCTGGCCCCGCCGTGCCTTCCTGGCCTCGCCAGCACCTGCCTGGCCCCACCGCACCTGCCTGACCCCTTCGCCCCGGCTCGTCTTGCCGTGCCGCCTCGGGCTCCGTCTCCTCTGCTCGCCCGTGCTGAGGCGCTTCGCGGCCGCCGTGCTGGAGGGGGCTGTCGCTGTGTTCCTGTGGAGCTGTGCCGCTGACCCTGCACGATGGCGGACTTCGTGCTCCGACTGGACGCGGAGGGCCATGCTGTTGACTTCGCCGCCTGGCTCTCCGATCTCCGCCGCCACCTTACAGGTCAGCGCCAGGATGGCCACTCTTTGGTTGTCCATGTCGACGGCTTGCTCCCCCGTCCCTCCGCACCTGCTCCCCTCCCTGCTGATCCCTCCTCTGATGACCGTGAGACCTTCTCTACTGCTGCGCTTGCCCGTGCGGTCTGGGACTCCCGCGATGCAGTCGCTCAGGTTGCCATTAGCCACGCCCTCCCTGTCTCTGAGCGCTCGCGTTTTGCTACTATTGAGACGGCCAAAGCTTACTTAGACGCTGTTATTGCCCGCTATTCCACACCCGCGTCTGCTTCTGCTGGTCGCCTGCTCTTCCCTATGCTTTTCCCAGACCTTGCAGCTTTCCCTACCGTCGCAGACTTTGCCACTCACCTGCGTGCCCTAGAGACCCGCTATCGCACTGCCAGCACTGCTGCCCAGCTCACTGCGCTCCCCCCCCCTTTCTGCATGACGCTCTATTTTATCGCCATGCGCCTGCCAGACCGCCTCGCTAGTGCTCGCGATCACTTTCTTAGCCAGCACCCGGGTGACCTCACTCTCACTGCCTTTGTCGACACCCTCACCGAGATCGAGACTCGCCAGCGCACTATCGCTCAGTCGAGCGGTGCGCCGGCAGTTTCTATCTTTCACGGTTGTGCCCCCTCCCAGTGTGCGTTCACTGACGTTTCGGCTGCGGTCGCCTCGGCGGCCCCTCTCACCGAGTCGGCTGGTGCGGTCCACCCGCAGCAGCGCTCGCGCCGCGGTGGCCGTGGTCGCCAGGGGGGTAGGGGTGGTGGTGGCAGTAGTGGTGGTGACGGTAATCCGCCTGCGGGGACTACCACTGGTGGGCAGGAGCAGCAGCCCCAGCCGCAGCAGGAGCAGCCCCAGCCGCAGCCGCCGCCCCAGCAGCAGTTACCGTCCCAGCAGCAGTCGCCGCAGCAGTGGGCCCGTCTCCCGCCTGGTTGGCCTGGCACCTCCGGAGGTAGTGGCCGTGGTGGCGGCCCGCGCAGCTTGGCGTCTACCGGCGGCTCCGGTGCTGTCACCTGCCAGTACCAGCTTCAGACCGGGCCTCTTCGCGGCACTCTGTGCCGCCGCCCGCACCCGACCGCCCGCTGTTTCCGCCGCCTCGACGATCTCTTTCGTCGTCGCTTTGGCCCGGCCCCGGACCTCCCCGACTGGCACAGCCTGCTCCGCCAGGGCGTGCCGATCTTTGAGTTAGACATGGATCAGCTAGGTGTTGCTTTGCATGCTTTGTATTCTGACACTTCTAGTTTTGCTGGATCTTATTACCCTGTGTACTCTAGTTTAGGTGTTGCACCACTGTGTAGCTTAGCCTCCCCTGCTGCGTCAGGCGTAGGACTGCCTAGGTTGCCTAGTCTAGTCGCTGCACCGGCTCCGTCCCCGGCCTCCGCCACTGCGTCGCTGTCCTTCACTCTCGACTCTGGTGCTTCTGCCTGCTTCTTCCGCGACCGTTCCACGCTCACGCCGCTTGCTGCACCTGCTGTTGTCTCTCTCGCTGACCCCTCTGCGGGTCCGGTCGTCGCGCGCAGTTCTACGTCCCTTCCGAGTCCGGCAGTTCCCTCAGGCTCCCTTACTGGCCTCCACGTTCCCTCGTTCTCCAGGAACCTGGTTGGTGTCGGCTGTCTCCAGGACCTCGGCGTCACCACCACGTTCCCCGGGCACGAGCGGTTCGCTGTCTGTTCTGAGGCTGTCTCAGGTTCCCCCCTTGCGACGTTCCCCCGGGACCCGATGTCCGGTCTGTTTACCCTAGACACCGCTTCCCCCCCGGTTGGTGCGTCCTCCCAAGTCTCTGCAGCTTGCTCGTGTCGGTCCCTCGCTCACCCCTCCCTTCTCTGGCACCACCGCTTAGGTCACCCTGCTCTCCCGCGTCTGCGTCACATGTCCCAGCACGGTCTTGTCTTAGGTCTCCCTGCGTCGCTCCCTGCCCTTCCTCCCTCGACTGCGCCACCGTGCACGCCTTGCGTCGAGGGTCGGCTTCGCCGTGCTCCTCACTCCTCCTCGCTGCGTCCTGCTACTGCCCCCCTTCAGACCCTGCACTTGGACGTTTGGGGCCCTGCCCCTGTCACCGGACCGCGAGGTGAGCGCTACTTCCTTGTGCTCGTCGACGACTACACGCGCTACACCACGGTGTTTCCCCTGGAGCGGAAGGCCGACGTGCCCGACGTTCTTCTCCCGTGGGTTGTGGCTGCGCGTCTCCACCGCGGTCTCCCCGTGTTGTGTCTCCACTCCGACCGTGGCGGCGAGTTCGCCTCTGGTCGGCTTGGACAGTTCTGTCGTGCGGAGGGCATCACCCAGTCGTACACCTTGCCGGACTCGCCACAGCAGAATGGGGTTGCTGAGCGCCGCATCGGCTTGGTCATGGAGGTCGCCCGTACCTCCATGATCCATGCCGATGCCCCCCATTTTTTGTGGCCGTTCGCTGTTCGCTACGCTGCTCACCAGCTTAACCTGTGGCCACGCTCCCAGCGGCCGCAGGTTTCGCCGACCCTCCTTTGGACCGGGTCCCCTGGTGACACGTCTGCGTTCCACGTCTGGGGCTGCCTTGCTCACGTTCGTGCCTCTGGCACGGACAAGCTCACTGCCCGCACTGTCCCCTGTGTCTTCCTCGGTTTCCCCCTGGACTCGTCTGACTGGCTTTTCTACCACCCGCCGTCTCACCGCTTCCTCCACTCTCGTGACGTCACCTTTGACGAGTCCGTCTCCTTCTACCGCCGCTTCCCTCACCGAGGTCTCCCAGTTGCCCCCCCCCTGTTCCTTGCTCCCTCTCCCCCGGTAGCCCCTGCCCCTCTCCCGCCTCGTCCTGCCCCGTCTGGTGTCTCCCACGTCACTCCCCTCCCGTCGGTTGTCCCCGTTGAGGAGTCTGCTGACTCTGGTGGTACCCCCGGTCCGTCCTTGCCGCGTCCCCCTTTCCCGGTGCCTCCGCCCCCACTGTCGCAGTCGCCGACCCCGCTGCCGCCGCCGTCGCCGTCGCTGCCGCAGCCGTCGCCGCTGTCGTCACCGCCGCAGCCGTCGCCGCCGCCGCCGCTGTCGCTGCCGCAGCCGTCGCCGCTGTCGCCGCCGCCGCAGCCGTTGCCGCCACTGCCGCCGCCGCTCTTGGCCCCTGGGGGTGCTGGTGTGGAGGAGGGTGTTCGTCCTGCGGCTTCTGGGGGTGCCGCTGGTGTTGGAGGGGGTTCTCGCTCTGGGGGTGTTGGTTCTGGGGGTGCTGCTGTTGAGAGTTCTGCCGACGGTCGTTCTGCCTCTGCTGGTCCGAGAGTTCCGGCCCAGCCGTCGACGCCGCCGCAGCAGCCGTCGCCGCCGGTTTCCGCTCTCCGCCTGCTCGGCCTTCCCTCACCGGACCGCGCGCCGGTGTCTCCCCCACCGCCTGCTGACCTCCCTGTCTACGGTCCTGTGTTCCCGCCACCGGACTCGTCTCCGGCCCGTCTTCCTCCTCGTTCCCCTCCTGTGTCTCCTCCGCTGTCCCCTGACCCTACCCCTCCGTCTCACGTTTGGGCTCGCCGTCCCCCCCGTGCTCGTCCCGTCTCTCCTGTCCTGCCCAACCACCCTATGTTGCTCCGTTCCCGCTCGTCTCGTCCTCCCCTCCTCCCGTCCCCTCCTCCCTCGTCCCTTGCTGTTGCACCTCCTCCGTTCTCTGACTACCTCCGTGCTTCTCGTCCCCTTGTCCCTCGGGTCCTTGCCTCTCTTGTTACCGACCCTGCTGTTCCTGTCTCGCGCCTTGACGCGCTTGTCGCCGCTGTCGCTGACTTCGCTTCTACCCGCCGCCTTGACTACGCTACCGCTCTGGTCTCTGACCCTGCCCGTCCTCTGTCCGTCGGGGGTGCTCCTGCCCTTGGCAATGACGTCCTAGAGGACAGGCAGTACGAGCTGGCTTTCCTTTCCGAGGCTGCTCCCCATCTCTGCTCCATGCTCCTAGTCCCTGAGGGTGACCCAGACGCCTTCGACATCCCGACCCCTCGCACCTAAGCTGAGGCCACCTCGGGACCTTGGGCCTCTCAGTGGATAGCTGCCATGGAGCAGGAGATGGCATCTTGGAGGTCCACCGGCACTTACGTCGACGCAGTTCCCCCTCCTGGGGTGAACGTAGTCGATGGTCGGTGGCTCTTCAAGGTGAAGCGCCCCCTTGGAGAGCCGCCTGTCTTCAAGGCGCGCTACGTGGCCAGAGGTTTCAGTCAGCGCGAGGGGGTTGACTTCTTTCAGACCTTCGCCCCGACCCCGAAGATGACCACTCTTCGGGCGCTGCTACACGTAGCAGCACAGCGTGACTACGAGCTTCACTCCCTCGACTTCTCTACTGCCTTTCTTCAGGGCAGCCTACACGAGCAGGTCTACCTGCACCGACCACAGGGCTTCACTGGTACCTTCCCTCCTGGGACCCAGTGGCTTCTCAGGCGCCCGGTCTACGGCCTGCGTCAGGCTCCCCGCGAGTGGCACGACACGCTACGTGCCACGTTAGCAGACATGCAGTTCTTTCCGTCCTCTGCTGACCCTTCACTGTTTGTGCGTTCCGGCCAGACTCCGTTCTACATCCTTGTCTACGTAGACGACCTGGTCTTCGCTACTCCTGACAGGGATGCACTGGCCTCTGTGAAGGCTGAGCTGCTGAAGAGACACACCTGCACTGACCTTGGAGAGCTGCGTCGCTATCTTGGCCTGCAGATCTCCAGGGACAGAGCAGCACGCACCATCACTCTGACCCAGTCACACTTGGTGCGTCAGGTCCTTCAGAGGTTCGGTCTTCAGTTTTCCTCCGCACAGCCCACACCTCTACCCGTAGACCATGGGCTCTCTGCTCCCGTTCCTGAGGAGCCAGTAGAGCCCAGTGGCCCCTACGCAGAGCTGGTGGGTTGCCTCATGTACCTGATGACTTGCACGTGCCCAGATCTCGCATACCCTCTCAGCATCCTGGCTCGCTTTGTGGCTACAGGCAGACACCGACCTCAGCACTGGTCTGCCGCTAAGAGGGTTTTGCGTTATCTTGCTAGTACATCAGGCATGGGGTTAGTGCTAGGAGGACGCAGGCCAGTGGTCCTTACTGGGCACACAGACGCTTCTTGGGCAGACGACGCTGAGACGCTCAGGTCGTCACAGGGCTACTGTTTCAGCCTTGGTTCGGGTGCTATCTCTTGGAGATCCACTCGCTCATCGTCTGTGGCTCAGTCTAGCTGTGAGGCTGAGATCTACGCTGGTGCCATGGCGGCACAGGAGCTCCGCTGGCTGACCTTCTTGCTCACAGACTTAGGTGAGCGGCCTAGCTCTGCCCCGGTCCTGTACGCTGACAACAGGGCCATGATACTCCTGTGTCAGGAGCCTCGGCTTGAGGGCAGAGCGAAGCATATCCAGCTGCGGTACTTTCTCCTGCGTGAGCTACAGCAGCGCCGCCAGGCCCGCGTAGTTCACTTGGCCTCAGGTGCCAACACAGCTGATATCTTTACTAAGGCGCTTGCGCCTAAAGATCATCAGCGGCACTGTGTACAGCTTGGTCTTGTTCGTGTAGCTGCTCCCCTGTTAGGATCCTGATTGTGTACTCTCTATTATATATGCTTGTCAGACTGGCCTTGTGGCCTTACCTCCAGTGGCTGGACTAGTAGTGCCACCCTGGCTTGCTTCAGTTTTGGTTGTATTCTTGCTGACTGGTCTCCAGACCCCTGCCTCAGTGGTTGGACTAGTAGTGCCGCCCTGAGCTGTTTGTTTCTTGTTTAGTTTCACCCCTTGTCTAGCCTAGGGGGTGTGTCAACTTATACATATTATCTATGTAGAAGTTATAGGCTAGACTGAGGTATGCTTCTAGTGAGTACAACCAACTAGTATTTGTTCTAGGTTTCCACCTCTAGTCATTATTCGTTCTCACTTTGACAAGCTGCCCCATCCGGGAGGCTTCTACGGTGGCTGGGTAACCAAGGATATAGTGGGGCCATTCAAAGAGGCCCCAGGTTGTGGGGGTGGTGACGTGGCACGTGGTGGGTGTGTGTAGAGTTGTTAGGGGATGCACCGTGGGGGATTTTGTGTTCAGGGTTAGTATAGCTAAGGGACTGAAAGCGTGGTTGTTCCGCTTTCAGTCCCTTAGCGTGGTTTGTGGCTTAGCGGACTGTCTCGGACTGGGTTGGGGAGGGAAAGGTGTGATAGCGGCAGTGGTGGTTGAATTGCAACTGGGAAGTGGCATAACGTACCGTAAAAGCCCGGATATAAGACCCCCTAGTAATAGAAGACCTTGGGTCTTCTTGTTGTGATATAATTGATACTTAGCATTTCTGTAAGTCGATTATGTGTAGTTAGTGTCGAATCATACTGTAGAAGATAAGTCCGTAGGATGACGTCAGCAAATAGCGCTCGTCATAGGACAGTCGTTTCAGTCACGCGAACAGTCGCACCCCTTCATTATCATCTAGGGCGCATAGCGCGATAGTGACGAACAGGTCCATTAGCGAATAGGTACTTTTCGTAGAACTATAAATCTCTGTTAGGTCTTTTTCATTATTACCTTTGATTACTCACAAGTTCACGTACTCAGGTTATTCAACCTTGACCTTTACATTTTACAAGACTTCCGCTGTCTTACTAGTCTACCATTCCAGCAAAGATCCTGGACCAACACTTGAGGATTTGCCAAGTGTTATACGTAGTCTCTTACAACATCAGACGATTTATTTCATGGTATGAGAGCTATTTGGAATTAAGACTACCGTCAACTATGGCTGGTTCATCACCAGCACCATCTGCCGGATCAGTTACCGGAACTACTGGAGCACATGTCTTCACTACCGCTGCTGGTCTCTCAGCCTTTGGGCATTTTCCACCAGCCTACGCTAATATCGGTATGCAACAACAGAATCCGCCTTCTGTGAATACTCCAGGTGCTCCATCGACTGCACCTGCAACGCAACAGCAACAATCACAGACGACAACACAGCAACAAGCGTCAGTACAGCCACCAGTTTCAACGCAATCGATTTCATCTGCGTTCAGTGGAATGAGCCTTGACGGCTCAAGTTACATGCGTGGAGCTACAGCCCCAAGTACTGGTTCGTTCGCTTTCTCACCTTTCGTACAGCAGCCGCAGTCGCAGCAGTTTCAGCATCCTTTTTATATCTTCGGTCGTTCCCCTGCTCAGCAACAACAACAGCAGTATCAGCAACCACAACAAGTACAGCAACAGCAACAGCAACAGCAACAGCCATGCGTTGTTTTTCAGCCTCCAAATTTACTTAACAATACTCAAATCAAGACGACCATACCTTTTAACGGAGTCGACTTCTACTCCTCGAGCTTTGAGTTTGAGCTTCTGGCGCAGTCCGCTGGGCTATGGCCGTTCTTCACTGGCGAGTTCACGTACCCTGTCGTGGGAACACAACTAGAGCAGCAGAGTGTCTTGCACGCCTCTCTCGGGGCGTATACAGTTCTTGTACGGAACTTGTCACCGAAGGAGCAGCTCGGCGTTCCATCATTTCACTCAAGTTTCACCCCAACCGAAACTGCATGGAACCATCTGAAAGGGGTATACATGGCAAAAGATACGATAACAGTGAGTAAAATACTTTCGCAGCTGACAAGTGTGCAGATGATGACAAATGAAAACGTCATGGACTACGTTAATCGCGTCCGTACATTACGTGACCAACTGGAGAAAAGCGGAGGATACTTCCCTCGTGAGATGTATCTCACTGTCCTTCTTGCTGGTCTTGGACCCGAATGGCGACAGACGCGCGCCTTTCTGCGCATGAATCCCAACCTCTCCGAAGCTGAAATTTCTTCTTATCTTCAAGCAGAGCAGCAAGATCTTGACCTGCAGTCACAACGCAACCAGAAAAGGGCAGTTCATTTAAGTTTTTACTCTAATCCAGAAACACAACATCGACATCCACCGAAGTACCCGTTTTGCCATTTCTGTAAGAAACCAGGACATACTTACCAAAACTGTCGCAGCCGTCATCAAAATCGTCGCAATACTTCGCAGCCGTATCAACGATCGCAGCAGTTACCGAAGACACAACTGCTACAGCAGCAGTTAACGTCTCAGCAGCAGCAGATACCGAAACCGCAACCAAATCCATCTACATCGCAGCATCGTCCGCCGGTCTTCGCATCTGCCACATCAGGAAAAGGGGTTTTTGGCTGCATCACCACAGTTGATGTTTCAGAAACAGATTTCGAAACACGACTTGAAGAAACAACAAGTGCTGAAGGCATTCCTTTACCTCAAGTTTACGCTAACCTTGCTCGCATAATTTCAGGACCAAATACCTGGTATCTCGACAGCTGCTGCGGATGGCATATGTGTTCTGCCGAAACAAGCTTTATCCCTAATCAGCGTCCACTTCGTCGTCCGATACCTGTCAGAGTCGCAAATAGACAAACGATAATGGCACGATCAGTTGGCAGTGTCATGCTCGAATCTATCGACACGGGATACTCACTTCATGTTACGAATGTTCTTATCGTCGCTGGACTTGGCTTCAACCATCTTTCTACGGCTCAACTCCTGGCACACAAAATCCGTACACAAGGAAATTGTGAGACGATGGATCAAGAGCTCTGGCACAGTACAACTAATACATACCTTGGTCGTGCCGCCACTCAACATGGCGTGTCAGTTCTTCAGTTCGCAGCACAGGGAACTTCTGGTGATTCTGAATACGTGCTTACACTTGGTCCATGGGATCACCCAGAAGAAACAGATTATCAACATGTGGACATTGATTTTCGCGCAACTAGTGTACCAACAGCTTCTCAAACAGCAGCCGCCGTACTTACCGCGTTGGATACCTGGGAGTTCAATACCGCCGATGAAAGCGCCACCGCATGGTGAACGTTTTATAATACCCGTGCAGCCTTCCAAGGAACTCCAGCACCACTTTGGGGAGAAATAAGTGGTCTTGCCGCTGATGAACCTGACGTTGTTGAAGAAGCCGAAGAGGAAGCCGTAGCTGAGCAGCCGAGTCCAACCGTAGCTGTCGCCGAAACACCTGCCACGACATCAACAGAAGCAGTATCAGGGGTTATACTCGCACCTGCAGCAGCAACATCACAAGTTACGTTACCTCTTCACCGTTTCGTCGAAGGAGAAATTGACAAGTCACCAGCCCTTTCTCCTTTCATTCTTTCTTCCTTTTATACTAACTCTGAATTCTACCTGCGATCATCAGGACACAAAGCCACGGAAGATATATGGCATCAGCGGCTAGGACATCCATCACAAGGGATTCTTAATCATTCAATCTGAGCAGCAGTTCTTGATAAAAATAGTTTACTTTTACCTGATGGCACGGAGATGAAGCCGCAGTCTCGTCATACGGTTTGCACCACTTGTCTAGTTGCCAACCTTACCCACGATCTGTTTCCAAGCCACTTTCCTGGTTCAACTCGTTACAAACTGACGCAGAAAGTCTACAGCGACCTACTAAACTTACCTGAAGCAGGACCTCAAGACGAGAAGTATATCATAACATTTATCGAAGCATCTACACGTTATGTCTGGACAGCAAATCTTCCCGCGCGTTATCTCGCGCACTCCGTTTTCGTCGCGTGGCTCGCTGTCGCTGAAAGAGAGTCTGGCGTGAAACTGCAAGAATTCCAGAGCGACGGTGCAGGGGAGTACACCAGCAACACTTTCGCAGAATACCTTCAGACCCTCGGCATCAAACGGAAGCAGTCTCTGCCGCATGCACACCAACAGATGGGGGTAGCAGAAAGGATGAACAGGACTCTGCGGGAGAAGATGCGTGCTCTGCTAACGCAAGCAGCACTTCCACCGCGTTTTTGGCCGTATGCGATGGACCACGCCGTACTGTTACACAATCTTATTTCTTCAACGTCTCTGCCCGAGTTTTCTTCTCCGCACCTGCAGTGGACACGTACATTGGGAAACACCAAACTTTTACGAGTTTTTGGGTGTGTTGTACAATTTCCTCCTCCAACTGCCGCCCTCGGCAAATTTTCCGAACGAGCAAAATGGGGGGTTCATCTCGGCATGGAAAAAAAGTATCACGCATGGAAGATTTTGGATCTTCGCTCCAACCAAGTCGTCCCATCCCGTGATTGTCTTTTTTACAAACGACTCACCTTGCCCGTTTTTCGTGCCCACCAGGCAGCAGCTGCCAACCCCGCCAGGCTGTTCGAAGGCTCGCGTACATTTGCAACTGACGAGGCCGAAGCTGATGTATAGGACGAAGCAGTTTCTGAAGCTTCCGAAGCTGCCGCAACTGACATGCCCGAAACTGTAACCTCGATTGGCATACCAGAGTTTATTCCGCTTGCAGATGCTGACCCGGATGACGTTCGCGAAGTCCGTCTCAGTTACGAACGCGATCGCCAACAGCAGCCGATGCCCGCCGTCTCCGACGAAGCAGTTCGTGTTACACCTGACGAAATTGGGGGGGAAGAAGGAGCAGAAGAAGAAGAAAATCTCGCAGGTGCAAAGGAAGAACGTCCGCGTTTTACAGAAACAGGATTACAGATACTGGGATTTGCAGTAGCAGTACAGTGCAACAACAGTAAGATACCTGAACTGAAAACCGTCCGACAAGCTCTTACGCGCCCTTACCGAGAGAAATGGCGCGAAGCCATGGACAGAGAGCTAGCAGCTCTCAAGAATCGCGGAACATGGGATTTAATACCGACTTCAGAAGTAAAAGGGAAGAAGGTACTTACCGGAAAATGGGTCTTCCGCGTCAAGACTAATGCAGATGGGTCGTTTGAAAAGTTCAAAGCGCGATGGGTCGTCCGCGGATTCGAGCAGACTTACGGCATCGACTATGAACTAACCTTTGCTCCTGTCAGGCGACATACAAGCGTTCGGATTCTTCTTTGTGTCGCCGCCTACCGTAATATACGTCTTCGCCAAATCGACGTCTCGAATGCGTTTCTCTAAGCGCCTGTCGACGCACTCATCCTGGTAGAGTACCCGCATTCTTGTACTACTAACCCACTGAGCGTTTGCCGTCTCCGAAAATCTCTATACGGCATTAAACAGGCACCACGGCTTTGGCAGCAGTATCTTCACTCGCAGCTGATCATTGCTGGATTTCGACAGTTACCGCATGATCAGGGGATGTATCTACTGACCGACGGCAGCAACTACATTTTACTCGTCGCCTACGTCGATGACATCCTATACGTCAGTACTACCGATTCCCTTGCCGAGACCTTCATACTGAAATTACAAGAAAATCTACAGCTTACCGTCTCCAAATCAGTCTCACAGTTTCTCGGACTGAACATTACCTGTTCACCGACAACTATTCATCTCACCGCTTCGAAGTATGCAGCAACACTCGCTGCCCGCTTCAACCTCACACCTACTGCAGTCTCTACACCGTACCGCTCACTACCGATTGACCACAAACCGAACACCGCACTGTTAACTTCAACCGGTTTACAGATCTATCAACAGCAGCTAGGCTGTCTACTTTTCGCCGCTGTCACTTGTCGTCCTGATCTAACCTATGCGGCCAGTCAGCTCGCACAGTTCCTACGCCGTCCTGAGGAGGAGCATCAGCTTGATCTTCTCCGCGCACTTCAATATTTTATCTCGACACCTGACGTCAGACTAGTCTACAACGTCATCGATTGTAAAACACTCTATCTACACGGTTTTGTCGACGCCGATCACGCTGCTGATTCTACTAATCGACGGTCACGCACTGGGTTCATCTATCGACTGGAACCTGTCGGACCTATCGCTTGGAATTCTACGAAGCAGGAGCTGATTGCACTCTCCTCTGCTGAAGCTGAGTTTATTGCTGTCTGCACAGCAACACGCGAAGGACTTTACTTACAGGAACTATTGGAAGAAGCGAAGTTGACGACAACTACTCAGTTTACCCTACAGTGCGACAATCAAAGTGCAATTCGCATCGCACATCAGCCTGGTTTCGTCAACGGAACGAAGCGTATTTCGCTTCGTTATTTTTTTGTCAAAGATGAAGTCGAGAAGGGGAGGATGCGATTGGTCTACTATTCGACCAACGAAATGGCTGCCGATTTTCTTACGAAGAAGCTGAGACAACAGAAGTTTCAGTACTGTAACAAGCTTTGCGGAATCTTCAAGAAGTGACACTATCGAACTTCCAGAAATGAAGGGGAGTGTTGTGATATAATTGATACTTAGCATTTCTGTAAGTCGATTATGTGTAGTTAGTGTCGAATCATACTGTAGAAGATAAGTCCGTAGGATGACGTCAGCAAATAGCGCTCGTCATAGGACAGTCGTTTTAGTCACGCGAACAGTCGCACCCCTTCATTATCATCTAGGGCGCATAGCGCGATAGTGACGAACAGGTACATTAGCGAATAGGTACTTTTCGTAGAACTATAAATCTCTGTTAGGTCTTTTTCATTATTACCTTTGATTACTCACAAGTTCACGTACTCAGGTTATTCAACCTTGACCTTTACATTTTACAAGACTTCCGCTGTCTTACTAGTCTACCATTCCAGCAAAGATCATGGACCATTGCTTGAGGATTTGCCAAGTGTTCGCATTTATAGTTTTATACTTAGTCTCTTACAACATCAGACGATTTATTTCACTTCTATTAGGTGCTTATCGCGTGGTAACCCGATTTTTTGCCCCTGGGTTAAGGACCATTTGGATTATTTCTCAACGGTATGTGATAAGACCCATGGGTCTTATATCCGGGCTAATACGGGAACTTCATTCTGTAGCATGGAATCTTAAAACCACAGGCTAAAATAGCAAAGGGGGGCTTCAAGTGAGCCCCTCTTGAAGTGGGCACTTTTGAAAAAGTTGGGTTGCTAGAGCGAAATTGACAGGGAACTTTTTGGGCAACTGGGCAGGAACGAACCCACCATAATCCACGCCTGCGGGAGGTTGGGCGAATTCAGAACGCGTGCGACGAGGTCCCGAAATCCACGCGCGACAGTTCTGACTGAGAATGAAAGAGATCACTGGGGCGTGTTCTTTTTGTTGAAGTACACCTATTCAACCCACTCGAAAATATAAGCGTACGTGGTTCTGCCCATGGTTCTCTTTTGGAAAAAAACGTGTCTGAGGAATCAGAGAAGTAGGAAAAAGTTGTATGTTTTTTCAGAGAAATCTAGAACGAATGTCTGAAATTTCAGAGAAACGTATTTGCATAGTCTCTTTGCATGAGATGATGAGACTTGAATAATTAGCGGTTGCGGGTTACAAACGAGCATAACCGTTAAGCGTCCAAACCGGGGACACTGGTAGGATTTTTGGCCATCTGAAAATCAGACTTGGCTTTGAACTTTCATCTGACCGTCATACGAAGACTTAGAGCATGTCCAGCGAGTTCATTTTGCCCTAACACGCGCTTTTTACGTCTTCTGTACATGCTCGGAAAAATGTTACGGGGAATGTAGATGTCGCGAGGTTCACCTTTCGACCACAAAGAGCATGTTTGCCTCGGCCTTGTGTCCGGCCTTTGACACGACAAATTCACTTGACGAAAAGATATTGGCGAAAGAAATGGAGTTACGGTAGTAGGAGGCCTCGCTGTTTTTGCCACGGCATTGAGGAATCTGCCCAAATAGGACGAAGTCGTGTATTTACTTTTCGTCAGCCATGATTTGTCGTTTCTGGCGGGAGTTCATTTCGGGCACGATTTCCAGCCGATTTCGAAACGTGCGCAATAGGACTGCTGGCACGCTTCGAGAGCGTCCGCTAAAAACACACACTTTTCGAGCGGGTCCTAAGGGCAACGAGACTCACGTGACGGGTCACGTGCAGGCAGTCCTCTCTTTTGGCCCTGTCGTTTCAGGGTTTGCCCCTGCCCCCAAGTGGTATGGGGAGGAATGTCTCTGATGTGGGGGGGGGGGGGGGGGACTTAGTGGATTTTTTTGGGGTGCGAGGGGTGTGGGTGTGGGTGTGGGTGTGGGTGGGGAGGAATGTCTCTGGTGTGGGGAACTTCGCCGATTTTTTTGGGGTGCGAGGGGTGTGGGGAGGAAGGAATGTCTCTGGTGTGGGGAACTTCGCCGAAATCTTTGGGGTGTGAGGGGTGTGCCTGGAGCAGGTACACATGTATGCCTGTTTCAGAGAAACTCGATTCACTTGTCAAAAAATCAGAGACACTGGTACACCTAGTCCGAGAAATTCAGAGAAATCTTAAAAGCTTGTCTAGGCCAATCATAGTATTTTGAAACCGTTGTCTGAAAAATCAGAGAAACCCCTAAATACCAGTCTGAAAATCAGATAATCAGAAAAAAAAAGTCTGCTATTTAGGACCCTGGTTATGACGCAACTTGGATCAAAATGAGCTGCAAACACAGGGTAGTGCGCCAAGCGCGAACACGCTGCAACCAGGAGTTGCAAGAGGCCAACGGTACACGCCAAAAGACCCGAATCCAAAACAGCATAACTCACCCTATGGAAAATGTTGATAAACACGTATGCAACTGTATTATTCATAGTATTGGTCATGAGAATAACAACGTTGAGCATGTTAGGAGCAAGGAGTATACGGAAGTACTTATTGTTGTCCTAATTTGCACTGCTAGTTTTCACTGTAGGATGCAGCATAATAAAACTGACTTTTGACTAAAAACGACTTGCACTTGCACTCTCTTAGCTACCTGACCCAGGTACCCTGAGTTCCAGAACTGCGAAGGACGGGTGCCATTATGGGTTGGAAAAGGGGGGAGTTAAGGATAGGGGGTTAGTGGTGGGTGACGAGTAGAAGCATAGGGCCATGGGAGAGCACCTGAGCAAGGGTGTGAACAATACGGTTGAAGGGGAAGTGATTGACAAATGGGGAGAAGGGATGGCAAGACCGGCGACCTAAAGAGGAACCAAAGTCCGGCCATAAGTGTAAGGGGTAGCGGATGGGGGAAAGGCTTGACAGGGTGGGAGAAATGGGGGGGAGGATGGGGGGAAAAGGATGGGAGAGGGTAGCGAGGTAGGGAAAGGAGGTCTTTGCCTCGACGACAATGGGACGCTTGACAGGAGAGAGCAGGGGTACAGCAGAGAGCAGGGGTACAGCAGAGAGCGGGGGGACAGCAGATACCGGGGGGACAGGAGAGAGGGGAGGAACAGCAGAGAGGCGGGGAACGGCAGAGAGCAGGGGAACAGCAGAGAGGGGGGGAACAGCAGAGAGGGGGGGAACTGCAGAGAGAGGGGGAACAGCAAAGAGCAGGGAAGCAGTAGAGAGGGGGGAACAGCAGAGAGCAGGGAAGCAGCTGAGAGGGGGGGAACAGCAGAGAGCAAGGGAGCAGCAGAGAGGGGGGGAACAGCAGAGAGCAGGGAAGCAGCGGAGAGGGGGGGAACGAGACCCACCTGTACACAGTGCCGCTGATGATCTTTAGGCGCAAGCGCCTTTGTAAAGATATCAGCTGTGTTGGCACCGGAGGCCAAGTGTACTACGCGCGCCTGGCGACGCTGCTGCAGCTCACGCAGGAGGAAGTACCGCAGCGGAATGTGCTTCGCTCTGCCCTTCAGTCGAGGCTCCTGACATAGGAGGATCATGGCCCTGTTGTCAGCGTACAGGTCCGGGGCAGAGCTAGGCTGCTCACCTAAGTCAGTGAGCAAGAAGGTCAGCCAGCGGAGTTCCTATGCCGCCATGGCACCGGCGTAGATCTCGGCCTCACAGCTGGACTGGGCAACAGACGAGGAGCGGGTAGCTCTCCACGAGATGGCACCTGAACCAAGGCTGAAGTAGTAGCCCTATGAGGACCTGAGGGTCTCGGCGTCATCTGCCCAAGAAGCGTCTGTGTGTCCAGTAAGGACCACTGGCCTACGTCCTCCTAGCACTAACCCCATGCCCGACGTACTTGCAAGATAACGCAAAACCCTTTTAGCGGCAGACCAGTGCTGAGGTCGGTGTCTGCCTGTAGCCACAAAGCGAGCCAGGATGCTGAGAGGGAATGCGAGATCTGGGCGAGTGCAAGTCTTCAGGAACATGAGGCAACCCACCAGCTCTGCGTAAGGACCACTGGGCTCTGCTGGCTCCTCAGGAACTGGAGCGGAGAGCCTGTGGTCTAGAGGCAGAGGAGTAGGTTGTGCGGAGGAGAACTAAAGGCCGAACCTCAGAAGGACCTGGCGCACCAAGTGTGACTGAGTCAAAGTGATGGTGCGCGCTGCTCTGTCCCTGGAGATCTGCAAGCCAAGGTAGTGGCGCAGTTCTCCAAGGTCAGTGCAAGTGTGTCTCTTCAGCAGCTCTGCCTTCACGGAGGCCAGTGCGTCCATGTCTGCCGTGGCGTAGACCAGGTCGTCGACGTAAACAAGGATGTAGAACGGAGTCTGGCCAGCACGAACGACGAGCGAGGGGTCGGCAGTGGACGGAAAGAGCTGCAGGTCAGCAAACGTAGCACGCAGCGTGTCGTGCCACTCATGGGGAGCCTGCCGCAGGCCGTAGACGGGGTGCCGGAGGAGCCACTGGGTCCCAGGAGGGAAGGTACCAGTGAAGCCCTGAGGGCAACGCAGGTAGACCTGCTTGTGTAGACTGCCATGAAGAAACGCAGTGGAGAAGTCGAGAGAGTGAAGCTCGTAGTCACGCTGCGCTGCTACGTGTAGTAGCACCTGAAGAGTAGTCATCTTCGGGGTCGGAGCGAAGGTCTAGAAGAAGTCCACCCCCTCACGCTGACTGAAACCTCTAGCCACGTAGCGCGCCTTGAACACAGGCGGCTCTCCAGGGGGGAGCTTCACCAGGAAGAGCCAGCGGCCATCGACTACGTTCACCCCAGGTGGGGGAACTGCGTCGACGTAGGTGCCGGTGGATCTCCAAGATGCCATCTCCTGCTCCATGGCAGCTATCCATTGAGAGGCCCAGGGTCCCGAAACCGCCTCAGCGTAAGTGCGACGGATCGGGATGTCGAAAGCGTCGGGGTCACCCTTAGGGACTAGAAGCATGGAACAGAGATGGGGAGCAGCCTCGGACAGGAAAGCAAGCTCGTACTGGCGGTCCTCCAGGACGTCACTGCCAAGGGCAGGAGCACCCCCGACAGACTGAGGACAGGCAGGGTCAGAGACCAGAGCGGTGGCGTAGTCAAGGCGGCGGGTAGAGGCGAAGTCAGCGACCGCAGCGACAAGGGCGTCAAGGCTGGAAACCGGAACAGACGGGTCGGTAAAGAGAGAGGCAAGGACCCGAGGAACAAGAGGATGAGTGGCACGCAGGTAGTCAGACAGAGGGGGGGGAGCAACGACAAGGGAGGATGGAGGGGGCGACGGGAGAAGGGGAGGACGAGACGTGTGGGAAACGAAGCAACAAAGGGTGAGAGCGCGAGACAGGGGAGCCATGTCGAGCACGGGAGGGACGGCAAGACCAGACGTGAGACGGGGGAGTCGGGTCAGGAGACAGAGGAGGGGACTTAGGAGGGGAATGAGGGGGGAAACGGGCCGGAGACGCGTCCAAACGAGGGAACACAGGGCCGTAGACAGGAGGAGGAGGAGGCACGGGCACTGGGTCAGGGGACGGAAGGCCGAGCAGGCGAAGAGCAGACACCGGCGGGGACTGCTATGACGGCGGTGTGATGCCGACATCGGGACCGCAAGCTGCTGGGCGGCTACCTCCAGAACACTCCACACCAGCACCCCCAGAAGAAACACCCCCAAAGCTGAGAACCCCTCGAGCACCGGTACCACCCCCAGTCCCACCGAGACAAGCCACCACTAGTGCCCACCCCAACTCTAGCACCCCCAGAGGCAACCAACTGCTGCGGCGACGGCTGCGGCCGCGGCGGTCGCAACGACGGCTGCTGCGACGGCGGCGGTGGTGACGACGGCAGCGACAGCGGTGGCGACTGCGGCTGCAGAGGCGGCGGAGGAGGAGACATTTGAGAAGAGGCAGGCAGCGAGGACTGCGCCGCAGGACTACCAGAGTCAGTAGACTCCTCAACCGGCACAACCGACGTAAGTGGGGTAACGTGGGACACACCAGAGGGGGCAGGGAGGGGAGGGGGAGGAGGAGGGGCGGCGACGACCGGGGAAGGGGTGACCAGGAACAAGGGGGGGGTAACCAGTGGACCTCGGTACGGGAAGCGGCGGAAGAAGGAGACGGACTCGTCAAGGTGACGTCACGGGAGTGAAAGAATCTGTGAGACGGCGGGTGGTAGAAGTGCCAGTCAGATGAGTCAAGGGGGAAGCTGAGGAAGACACAGGGAAGGGTGCGGGCAGTGAGCTTGTCCGTGCCAGAGGCACGAACGTGAGCAAGACAGCGCAGACGTGGAACGCAGACGCGTCACCAGGTGACCCAGACCAAAGGAGGGTCGGCGAAACCTGAGGCTGCTGGGGGTGCGGCCACAGGTTAAGCTGGTGAGCGGCGTAGCGAACAGCGAACGGCCACAGAACATGGGGTGCACCGGCATGGATCATGGAGGTGCGAGCCACCTCCATGACCAAACCGATGCGTCGCTCAGCGACCCCATTCTGCTGCGGGGAGTCCGGCAAGGTGAACGTCTGGGTGATGCCCTCCGCACGACAGAAACGACCAAGGACACCAGAGGCAAACTCGCCACCACGGTCGGAGTGGAGGCGCAAGTTTGGGAGACCGCGACGGACACGCGCAACGACAAGCCACGGGATAAGAATGGCAGACACGTCTGCCTTCCGCTCCAGGGGGAACACAGTGGTGTAGCGTGCGTAGTCGTCGACAAGCACTAGGAAGTAGCGCTCTCGACGCGGCCCATGGACGGGGGCGGGACCCCAGACGTCCATGTGCAAAGTCTTAGCGGTGCGGCGGTAGGGGGAAACGAGGAGTGAGGAGCACGGCGAAGCCGGCCCTCGACACAAGGCGTGCAAGGTGGGGCAGGGGAGGAGGGAAACTCCGAGAACGACCCAGGGAGGCCTAGGACGAGACCGTGCTGTGACATGTGACGCAGACGCGGGAGTGCAGGGTGACCTAGACGGTGGTGCCACAGGAGAGTCGGGTGGGTGAGTGACCGACAGGAGCAGGCAGCAGCAACCTGGGTAGACGCAGCCACCTGAGGGGGGTCCCCATCCGGGGGGGTCACGGTGTCCAGAGTGAACAGGCCGGACACCGGGTCCCGGGGGAATGTGGTAAGGGGGGCACCAGAGGCGGCCTCGGTACAGACAGCGTACCGCTCGTGACCAGGGAACGTAGTGGTGACGCCAAGGTCCTGGAGGCAGCCGACACCAACTAGGTTCCTGGAGAACAAGGGGATGTGCAGGCCTGTAAGAGAGCCCGAAGGAACCGCCGGGCAGGGGAGGGTCGTGGAACTGCGGGCGACTACAGGGCCAGAGGGGTCAGCCAGGGAGGCGACGGCAGGGACAGGAAGCGGTGTCAACGTGGTGGAGTCGTGGAAGAAGCACCGGGAAGCGCCAGAGTCCAGGGTGAAGGAGAGCGCGGCAATGGCGGTCGGAGGCAAAGTAGCGACGGAAGCACCAAGGCTAGACAAAGCAGGGGATCCTACGCCTGATGCTCAGCAGGGGAGTCTAAGGAAGGCACACCTACACTAGGCAACAAGGGGTAATAAGACGGAAGCACACTAGAGTCATCAGCATACATCACATGCAGGGCAGCAACAATCTCATCCATGTCGAGATCAAAATCTGAACCCTACGACTAAGCAAGTTGTGCCAGTCTGGGAGCTCGGGCGACGGGCCGAAATGCTGACGAAACAAGTCGTCCAGGCGACGAAAACAGCGGACGGAGGTATGACCGATCTTACTGCAAACGAAGCCACGGTGATGACCGGTCTGAAGCAGGTACTGACAACGCGTGGCACCCGAACCACCACTCAGCAGCCCACCACGCGCACCACCACCTCGTCCAGCGCTGCCACCAGCGCCGGGCCACCCAGGCGGAAGACGACTCGTCCGCCTCTGCGGGTGATGCGGCTGGCGCGGGTCCGGATGCAACATCGACGACTGCTGAGACGGCTGCTCGGCTGCACGTGTCAGGGTTCCCGCGTCAGCACCACCACTCGGTGACCCAACTCCAACACCACCTACACCCACACCCCCACCCCCGTCGCCACGTCCAGCCTTGGGGCGGCGACCCTTCACTGGACGAACATGTGCGGCAGCGGCAGTCTCAGCTACAGCAGCAGAACTGTCGGAGAAGGTGCACTGAGCGGGGGCACAACCCTGAAAGATAGGGACCGGCACAGTACCGCTGGTCAGAGCGATAGAGCGGTGGCGGGCCTCTATAGCGGACAGGGTGTCAACAAAGTCAATGAGGGTAAGGTCTGCTGGGTGGACGCTAAGAAAGCGGTCACGGGCAATGGCAAGACGGTCAGGGAGGCGGGTGGCTAGCAGGTAGAGAGTAGAGGTGAGGGGCGGCTGGTGGGCTAGAAGCTGTGTGGGGGTGCAGGCAGCACGCTAGGTCTCGTCTATGGTGCGCAGGTGAGCGGCCAGGTCGGCAACAGTGGGGAACGACGCAAGGTCAGTAAAGAGCATGGGGAGGATCAGACGGCCAACCGAGGCAGCAGGCGGGATGGAATAGCGCTGGACAACAGCATCTAGGAAAGCCTGGGCAGTGGTGATAGTCCTGAAGCGAGGTCGCTCGGACAGGGGGAGGGCATTGCTAATAGCATGCTGTGCAACAGCGTCACGGGACAGCCAGACAGAGCGAGCAAGGGCAGCGGCTGCAGCGGACTCACGCTCAGCGGACGAGGGGTCAGGAAACAGTGCAGGGGGGGGGTCAGGGCAGGGGAGGGAACCATCAAGATAGACAGCCAGCGAGTGGCCATCCTGCCGCTGACCAGTGAGATGGCGACGGAGGTCAGCAAGCCATGCATCAAACTCAATCGGCTGGCCCTCATTGTCAAAGCAAAGCACCGCCGCCATGAGCGGCAATAGAGGGCAGTGTAGAGTAGGACAGTGCACTGCCGTGTGGTGCAGTGCGGTGCAGTGCGGTACAGTGTGGTATAGTGCGGTGCAGTGCGGTGCAGTGCGGTGAAATGCAGTACAAAGCGGTGCAGTGCGGTAGAGTGCGGTACAGTGCGGTGCAATGCGGTGCAGTGCGGTGCAGTGCGGTACAAAGCGGTGCAGTGCGGTGCAAAGCGATGCAGTACGGTACCGGGGGGGATTCGAAGGGCGGTGCTGGTTGGGAAGAACGGGCCGAACCCGAGGCAGCGCGAACGGGCGATGGCGCGAATGCAAGGGCCGGCCGGCGGGCGGCGAGTAGACACGGCCGCGACGGCGGCCAGGGACAGCCGCGACGGTGGCCAGGGACAGCCGCAACGGCAGCAAGGGGCAGCCGCGACGGCGGCCAGGGACAGCAACGACAGCGGCGAGGGGCGGCCGCGATGGCAGGAGCGACCGTGAGGCGGCTGGAGACGGCATCGGTGGCGGCTAGGGGCAGCCGCGACGGCGAGGGGCGGCCGGGACGACTAGGGGCGGCCGAGGGACGGCGGGAAGCGGCCGCGACGGCTAGGGGCGGGCGCAAACGGCCAGGGGGCCTGCGAGGAACGGGCGCGAAACGGCCAGGGCGCCGGCTAGGAAGGGCTCAAACGGCCAGGGGGCCGGCTAGGGACGGGCGCGAACGGTCAGGGGGCCGGCTAGGGGCGGGCGCGAATGGTCAGGGGGCCGGCTAGGAGCGATCGCGACGGGCAGGGGGCCGGCTAGGAGCAGGCGCGACGGCCAGGGGGCCAGCTAGAGACGGGCGCGACGGCTAGGGGGCCGGCTAGGGACGAGCGAGACGGCAAGGGGGCCGGCTAGGGGCGGGCGCGAACGGTCAGGGGTCGGCTAGGGATGGGCGCGACGGTCAGGGGGCCGGCTAGGAGCGATCGCGACGGTCAGGGGGCCGGCTAGGAGCGGGCGCGACGGGCAGGGGGCCGGCTAGAGACGAGCGCGACGGCCAGGGGGCCGGCTAGGGACGAGCGAGACGGCAAGGGGGCCGGCTAGGGACGGGCGCGACGGTCAGGGGGCCGGCTAGGAGCGGGCGCGACGGCCAGGGGCCCAGCTAGAGACGGGTGCGATGGCCAGGGGGCCGGCTAGGGACGAGCGCGACGGCCAGGGGGGCGGCTAGGGACAGGCGCGAACGACCAGGGGGCCGGCTAGGGACGAGCACGAACGGCCAGGGGGGCCGGCTAGGGACGGGCGCGAACGGCCAGGGGGCCGGCTAGGGACGGGCGCGAACGACCAGGGGGCCGGCTAGGGACGAGCGCGACGACCAGGGGGCCGCCTAGGAACGTAGGGGCGAAAGCGTGAGCGGGCTAGGGGGGGATCTAACCTACTAGGATACCATATCAGAAAGAGAATCATTGAACTAGAATGTGTGTGTACAAGGATATATAGACTAGGGTGTTGTACCATCTAAGGCACAATCCAGTATAGTCTACAGTAACGACCTAAGTTACATTTGACACCTAGATCTCCTTTCCTCCCACCATTCTATGGCGTCATTCCTAGCTAAGATAGTGTCCTAAATTTAGGAACCTAGACTCCTAAGTTTCTGAGAGGAGCTGCTCTAAGCTAGCGTAGGTGACGGGGTCTTCTACGTTTGGAAAGCAATAGCACACCTGGGGCTCACTTGAAAGTCTGCCTGGTGGCGGATTGTCGCAAGGACTTAGTTTTGGTTGAGCATTGCGACCCTTGAGTTTGTCGCGGGGTGCTAAACAAAGGGGTTACGATCCGCTTCGCCCCGTCATCCAATCACCTCGCGCTGCAAAATCGCAGCATTCATTTTTTCGCGTGGGGGTAGTCTCAAAATGGAATGAATAATGATGAGAGAGAGAGAGTACAGGTGAATATATCTAAGTGTTGTACCCTCTAAGAGGTGACCCTATACAGTCTATGCAAACATAAGAGATACACATGTTTGACACACCCCCTAGACTGCATAGGGGCAGGTCCTGAACAAGCAGCTCAGGGCGGCACTACTAGTCCAGCCACTGAGACAAGGGGCTAAAGACCAGTCAGAAGGAGTACAGGCAAGGCAAGAACAAGACCAGGGAGGCACTACTAGTCCAGCCATTGGTAGAGGACACAAGTCCAATCTGAGTACATATAGATATATAGGACAGTACAAGGTCAAGGTTCTAGCAAGTGAGAGGCTACAGGAACTAAACCGAGCTGTACACAGTGCCGCTGATGATCTTTAAGCGCAAGCGCCTTCGTAAAGATATCAGCTGTGTTGGCACCGGAAGCCATGTGTACTACGCGAGCCTGGCGGCGTTGCTGTAGCTCGCGCAGGAGGAAGTACCGCAGCTGAATATGCTTCGCTCTGCCCTCGAGTCGAGGCTCCTGACACAGGAGGATCATGGCCCTGTTGTCAGCGTACAGGACCGGGGCAGAGCTAGGCCTCTCACCTAACTTAGTGAGCAAGAAAGTCAGCCAGCGGAGCTCCTATGCCGCCATGGCACCAGCGTAGATCTCGGCCTCACAGCTGGACTGGGCAACAAACGAGGAGCGGGTAGCTCTCCACGAGACGGCACCTGAACCAAGGCTGAAGCAGTAGCCCTGGGAAGACCTGAGTGTCTCAACATCGTCCGCCCACAAAGCGTCTGTGTGTTCAGTAAGGACCACTGGCCTGCGTCCTCCTAGCACTAACCCCATGCCCGATGTACTCGCAAGATAACGCAAAACCCTCGTAGCGGCAGACCAGTGCTGCGGTCGGTGTCTGCCAGTGGCCACAAAGTGAGCCACGATGCTCAGAGGGTCTGCGAGATCAGGGCGAGTGCAAGTCATCAGGTACATGAGGCAACCCAACAGCTCTGCGTAAGGACCACTAGGCTCTACTGACTCCTCAGGAACTGGGGCGGAAAGCCTATGGGCTAGAGGCAGAGGGGTGGGCTCTGCAGAGGAGAACTGAAGGCCGAACCTCTGAAGGACCTGGTGCACCAAGTATGACTGAGTCAAGGTGATGGTGCACGCTGCTCTGTCCCTAGAGATCTGCAAGCCAAGGTAACGGCGCAGTTCTCCAAGGTCAGTGCAAGTGTGTCTCTTCAGTAGCTCTACCTTCACGGAGGCCAGTGCGTCCCTGTCTGCTGTGGCAAAGACCAAATCCTCCACGACGGGACGCCGCAGGAGCCACTGGGTCCCAGGAGGGAAGGTGCCAGTAAAGCCCTGAGGGCGACGCAGGTAGACCTGCTCGTGTAGGCTGCCCTGAAGGAAAGCAGTGGAGAAGTCGAGGGAGTGAAGCTCGTAGTTACGTTGAGCTGCTAGGTGTAGCAGAACCCGAAGAGTAGTCATCTTCGGGGTCGGAGCGAAGGTCTGAAAGAAGTCCACCCCCTCACTCTGACTGAAACCTCTAGCCACATAGCGCACCTTGAATACAGGCGGCTCTCCAGGAGGGCGCTTCACCTTGAAGAGCCAGCGGCCATCGACTACGTTCACCCCAGGTGGGGGAACTGCGTCGACGAAGGTGCCGGTGGATCTCCAAGATGCCATCTCCTGCTCCATGGCAGCTATCCACTGGGAGGCCCAGGGTCCCGAGGTCGCCTCAGCGTAAGTGCGAGGGGTCGGGATGTCGAAAGCGTCTGGGTCACCCTCAGGGACTAGCAGCATGGAACATAGATGGGGAGCAGCCTCGGACAGGAAAGCAAGCTCGAACTGGCGGTCCTCCAGGACGTCACTGCCGAGGGCAGGAGCACCCCCGACAGACGGAGGACAGGCAGGGTCAGGGACCAGAGCTGCGGCGTAGTCAAGGCGGCGGGAAGAGGCGAAGTCAGCAACCGCAGCGACAAGGGCGTCCAGACTCGAAACCGGAACGGACGGGTCGGTAACGAGAGAGGCAAGGACCCGAGGAACGAGAGGACGGGCGGCACGAAGGTAGTCAGACAGAGGGGGGGGAGCAACGACAAGGGAGGACGGAGGAGGGGACGGGAGAAGGGGAGGACGAGACACGTGGGAACGAAGCAACATAGGGTGAGAGCGCATGACAGGGGAGACAGGACGAGCACGGGAGGGGCGGCGAGACCAAACGTGAGACGGAGGAGTCAGGTCAGGAGACAGAGGAGGGGACACAAGGGGAGAGCGAGGGGGAAGACGAGCCGGGGACGAGTCTGGCGGAGGGAACACAGGGCCGTAAACGGGAAGAGGAGGAGACAGGAGGAGAGGAATGGACGCACGGTCAGGGCCCCCCCATTCAAAAGGAATACCCAGAAGGAACACTCCTAGGGCCCGAAACCCCTCGGGCACCGGCACCACCCCCAGGGCCATCGGGGCTAGGACCCACTCCAACGCCAGCACCCCCAGAGGCAACGAACGGCGGCTGCGACGGCGGCGCAGCTGCGGGGACGACGGCGGCTGCAGACGCAGAGGCGACGGTGGCTGCAGAGGTGACGGAGGAGGAGGCACCTGGGGAGGGGCAGACGGCGAGGACTGCGCCGCAGGACCACCAGAGTCAGAGGACTCCTCGACCGGGACAACCGACGGGAGAGGGGTAACGTGGGACACACCGGAGGGGGCAGGACGGGGAGGGGGAGGGGGGGGGGGGGAACCACCGGGGAAGGAGTGACCAGGAACAGGGGGGGGGTGACAGGGGGACCGCGGTGGGGGGAGCGGCGGAAGAAGGAGACGGACACGTCAAAAGTGACGTCGCGGGAGTGAAAGAACCGGTGAGACGGCGGGTGGTAGAAGTGCCAGTCGGACTCGTCAAGGGGAAAACCTAGGAAGACACAGGGAAGGGTGCGGGCAGTAAGCTTGTCCGTGCCGGAGGCACGAACGTGGGCAAGGCAGCCCCAGAAGTGGAACGCAGATGCGTCACCAGGTGACCCAGTCCAAAGACGGGTCGGCAAAACCTGTGGCTGCTAGGGGTGCGGCCACAGGTTAAGCTGGTGAGAAGCGTAGCGCACGGCAAACGGCCACAAAAAATGGGGTCCACCGGCATGGATCATGGAGGTGCGAGCAACCTCCATGACCAAGCCGATGCGTCGCTCAGCGACCCCATTTCGCTGTGGGGAGTCCGGCAGGGTGAACGTCTGGGTGATGCCCTCCGCATGACAGAAACGACCAAGGATGTGAGAGTACGACCCTGTTACACCACTTGTCCCTTTTCTTATTTCATTCCTCTTTTTATCTCATCTCATTTGGTTTCCTATTCTCCATTTTCCATTAACCTTTGGTTTATCCTGCTATTATAGTTATATCACCGACCAGGCTTGGGATGTACTGGTGTGCTATTTGGCGTAATCCTGCCGTAATCCCTTAAAGCCAATAGCCTCGCGTGGCTATACGCAGGGTGATTCTATCTTCTAGAAGGGTCTATTCCCTTAGGATAAGATAAACCTGGTTACCTGATGTACTTTGGAAGTATAAAAGCGCCTTGTACTGATCGATAGTGCAACCTTTCCTCGACACATTTGATCCTGTAACACTTGGTAATGAGAGCTTTTCTCACTCGACCGCGCTCAGCTAAGCAGCAGCAGCAGGGATCCTGCCTCGAAAAACCGCCGGGGGCGACCAATTGGACGCCGATTCCGGTAAGCACCAGCTCCGCGTTTTTTCGAATTACCCCCTCTGCGCGTGTTTTTGAACAGCATGGCGAACCTCAACAACGCCGACGTTACCCAGCAGCTCTTCGCACGCATCGCAGCCCTTCAGGAGGAGATGCGAGCGGACCGCGAAGCGTGGCGAAACGAGTTCGAGCGAGTAACTCGACTCGCCGGAGCGCAACACGAAACGACAACGGCGACGACGCAGCAGTTGCAACAGTTTCTCGAGGCTCCTAAACCGCGCCCACCTGAGCCGTTTGATCCGAGCGATCGAAACTCCGACGTCCGCAGATGGATCGCCGGGATGGAGATCTACTTCGCAGCCGTCGGATGGAGCTTGCCAGTCTGGGACGGTCAACGCGTACGACTCGCGGCGACACTGATGCGAGGGCCGGCACTCGAGTGGATTGGCGGCAACAGTACCTTCATCCATGGTGAAGCCACGTGGCAGCAGTTCCGCGCCGACCTGCTGAAACGATTCGAGCCGATAAATTCCAGTTTCCTTGCCCGGGAAAAAATTCATCGACACCGACAGTTCGGGAGTGTAGCGCAGTACACGCAGCAGATGGAGGAGTTTTATAACCGCATTCCCGACCTGACCGAAGGGGAAAAAGTGCAGTCGTACCTCGCCGGGCTGAAGACCGAAGTCAAACGACAGGTGGCAGCGTCAAACTACGCGAGCTACAGTGACGTCGTATCGGCTGCGCAGCGCTTCGACATGGTCAACGCCGGAACACGACGGACGCACGTCGGCAGTACGCGACAGGGCGACCGCTCGGCTCACTCCACGTTCGCCGACCCGATGGAAGTCGACAGATTCGAAGGGCGGCCACGTCCGAAAAACACCAACTATACGTGTGATTTTTGCGGGGTGCCGGGTCATCGAATCTTCGACTGCAACAAAATGAAAACCGCACGCGCAGAGTATCGGGCACGCAACAGTGGCGGAATTCCTTCGGCCAATCAGAAGCCAAAAAACGGGACTCGCCAGTGATTGCGGATCTAGCTGGCGAAAATAAAAAGATCCAGAAGCGGCCACGGGATTCCTGGAAAATCAACTTCGACGAAGCTGATTCAACGCGAGAAGGAGGAAATGATGGGGGAAAATCTCCACCCCACGACCAGTCTTCGCCAGGGAAAATCGCCGAAGAAAAATACGACTCCGCGAAAAAAGACTCTGCCGAGACAGGGAAACTCCTTGAAGACCCAAGAAATTATAAGGATTCGTTAAAGTTATCTTACAAACATGCTTTAATGAAAACTTATGATTTTCGAGGAGCTAGAGCCTTGGAGAAATTTCGGGAGGGACTCCAAAAGAAGCAGACAACTGTGGAGATTATACCGGTACCGGACAACTTGGGGACCAAATTAAGGAGTGTGGAAAGAAGCCGACCTTTCCACGGAGTCAACGTCCTCTCCCGACACCAGCCCACAACGACTACCCGTTCCCCAGGGAAGACGTCGGTGGAGCTGAAGCAGCTCAAGAGGAAGCTGGGGGTTTATAAGAAGCTGCACAAACCCCAAAAACCTCCTCCGGATGCATCCAGTTCTTCGGCATCAGTGACTCGCACAGTCGTCAGGGAAACTCCGGGCCCTGGAGAAGAGCCGTTCTCCAAGCAGCCTCGGCCAGCTGCCAGCTCAGGAGTAGATAGCAACACAAAGGTGTGTACGGAATATTGGGATGTACCGTATGACCCAATCAATGAGACTATCTTTGGGTACTCCGAGCAACGCCTGCTCCACGTGCTCGAGGTCATCTGCAAAGGACGACGCCTCCAAGCACTCGTGGACAGCGGAGCATCATACACCGTTTGCAAAAAAACAGTAATCGACCTACTTCGGGAAGAGTACAAGCCATCAGGATTCTCTGCAACGATGGTGGACAGCAGCAAGTTACCAGTATACGGCGAAGCAGTGCTACACCTACAAATCGGGCCACTGCGCTGGAGACCTGCTCTCCCCATCACCAACATATAAGGGCTTGACCTGATCTTCGGGCGAGACTTCCTGAAAAGATTCAACCTCGAGATCAACTAGGTGAACCGCACCTCAAGCATCTACAACAATGGACGGAGAGTACAGCTACCCAACTGGGACGATACAGGAGATATCCCAGTGGAGACACTCGCCAGATTCGAGAAGGACGTGAAGCGAACCGACACCGGGTTCTTGGCGATAGCAACAGCAGTGGAGAACGACGGAGAGAAAGCCTCGGAACCTCCAGATAAAATCAAGGACTTACTGAAGGAGTTCCAAGACATTCTTCCTGACGATCTTCCGAACGAGCTACCGCCATACCGAACGCATCAACACGAGATCGTGGAGGAACCGGGATCGAAGCCGACCTTCCGAGCACCATACCGGCTCAGCCCTACGGAGCTGACCGACATAAAAAAACAGATCGAGTATCTCCTAGCCAAAGGACTCATCCGGCCATCCACTTCGCCGTACGGTGCCCCAGTACTCTTCACACCGAAACCGGACGGAAGCCTGCGCATGTGCATCGACTACCGAGCTCTTAACAAGCAGACCATTAAGAATAAATATCCGATACCACGAATCGATGACCTGCTTGACCAGCTTCGGGGAGCTACGGTATTTTCCAAACTGGATCTGCGGTCCGGATACTGGCAGATACGGATGGCGGACAACTCTATCCACAAAACTGCTTTCTGAACTCGGTACGGATCGTACGAGTATTTGGTAATGCCGTTCGGACTCACCAACGCACCGGCAACGTTTCAATCCGAAATGAACCACATTCTACGACCACTTTTGGACGAGTGCGTGGTGGTGTGCGTAGACGACATCCTCATCTACTCGCGCGACATGAAGCAGCACGTCGAGCACCTACGACGCGTCTTCGAAATTCTTCGACGAGAATGGTTCTACGTCAAACTGTCCAAGAGCGAATTCGCCCTTGAGAAGGTCCAGTCCCTAGGACACCTGGTGAGCGCTCAAGGAGTTCACGTCGACCCCAAGAAAATCGAAGCCGTACGTACGTGGAAGACACCCGAGAACATGAAGGAGTTGCAGCAGTTCCTATGCTTCGCTAATTATTACAACAGGTTCGTGCCACAGTATGCGAAACTTGCAGCACCCCTCACGAATCTGCTGAAGAAGAACACGCCCTATAAATGGGAACCAAAGCACCAGGAAGCCGTGGAGCAGCTGAAACAAGCACTCATGTCCGCACCGGTACTCATCTTGCCAGATCCCGAACGCGACTACGTAATCGAAGCTGACGCCAGCGACCAGGCAGTGGGAGCACTCTTGATGCAAGACCAGGGGAATGGACTGCAACCAATCGCCTACCTCAGCAAGAAACTACATGGAGCAGAACTAAACTACCCGATACACGACAAAGAGGCCCTTGCCATCGTCAACGCCTTCAAAGCGTGGAGATGTTACCTCGAAGGGCGAAGAACAACCGTCTACACTGACCACTGCAGCCTGAAATACTTGAAGACACAACCCAACCTTTCCAGGCGGCAGGTCCGGTGGATCGACTTCCTCGAGACACACTTCCACTACGACATCGTGTACAAGCCCGGCCACAAAAACAAAGCAGACGCTCTTAGCCGACCTGCACACGTTGTCGCCATTCAGATTGAAGGGATGAATCCACTACTCAAGGGACTCTTCACACACGGGTACGCCATCGACCCCGAAATCTCCTTGGCGGAAAAGCGACATTTGCTACAGTGGGACAGTGACATCGCATACCGGAAAGGATCAACGAAAATTTGGGTACCCAATTACCCTCCTTTGCGCCAGTTACTATTCGAAGAATACCACGACGTCCTATATGCCGGACACTTCGGTAGCAACAAGACGCTCACCGGTATCGCCAAACACTACTACTGGCCCCACATGGCAGATGACGTACAGAAATTCGTCACCTCGTGTGATACATGTCAGCGGATGAAGAGCAGCAAGCAGAAAAAGGCGGGACTACTGCAGCCTCTTCCTGTCCCAGAACAGCCATGGCAAGTGGTTAGCCTGGACTTCATCACCGGGTTACCACCTACCACCAGCAGTCATGAAGCAATCCTTGTCATCATCGACAAGTTCTCCAAAATGGGACACTTCATCCCGACACACACGACGGCACGCACCGAAGAGACAGCACAACTCTTCGTTCGTCACATCATCTCACAGCATGGCATTCCAACCACACTCATTTCCAACCGAGACCCCAAGTTCACCAGCAGGTTCTGGAAGGAACTTATGTCTCTTCTCGGAACCAAACTCGCCATGTCATCCGCATACCATCCGCAAACAGACGGAAAGACTGAGCGCCTCAACCAAATTGTTGAGCAACTCCTCCGCGCAGCCTGCAAGGACGACATCTCCAAGTGGGACTTGCATCTGCCCGTCCTGGAGTTTGCCTACAACAATGCCACACATGCCGCTACTGGACAGACGCCGTTCTTCCTCTGCTACGGACGCCACCCACTCACACCACAGAAACCGACCACATGATTGCGAGTGCATCAAAAGAAGTACTTGGAGGCCTTGGCTGCAAACTTTGGGAAGAGTGAAGGTCATGTGGCTACTCCTCTTCCCTCAGGGTTCAAGTGTGTGAAAGGACCAGCGGAGGAAAGTGTTGGTGAAGAGGAGAGGCGCCGTTTTCACTCCTTGGTGGGCAACCTCATGTATGCGGCCGTTCACACAAGGCCGGATGCAGCCTTTGCTACCGGGCAGCTGGCTAGGGTTGTCCAATGCCCTAATGAAGAGCAGGTAGCAGCTGGAGAGAGTGTGGCCAAGTACCTTGGCCAAACAGCAACTGTTGGACTGCAATACTCCGCGGCGGCACAAAGGCGTCAAAAGGGGGCGGATGGAGTCGAACCCGGGAGGCTCTTTCTCACCGCCTTCTCTGATGCATCTTGGGCATCAGAACCAGAGGATATGACAAGTGTGGGAGGCTTCATCTGCTGTGTTGGTGGAGGGCCAACAGCTTGGGAGAGCAAGAAGCAGGTGGACCAAGCATTGAGCTCAGTGGAGTCCGAGTACATGGCACTCTTCCGTGCCATAAGAGAGGTTGTGTGGCAGCGGCGTTTGCTAGCTGAATTGGGGGAGGAGCAGCAAGGACCTACCCCACTCTACTGTGATAGCCAAGGTGCTATTGCATTGGCAAAGAACCCCGTTCTTCATGGCCTTACCAAGCACATGAAGGTGAAGTGGCATTGGGTGAGGAGCATGGTAACCGCGGGTGAAGTGGAGTTGCACTACGTGAAGACGACGGCGCAGCCAGCTGATATGATGACCAAGAGGCTGGTTGAGCAGCAGCATTGGGAGTGTTGCAAGCTTGCTGGGATGGCTCTGAACTAAGGGGAGCAGATTCTAAGGCCAACAATCCGAGGGGGAGTTTGTTGGTGCAACCCTATGGCTTGCACTCGGCTTGTCGTCCTTGTTTGTGTGTGTGCATGCATGGCATGGAATGAATTGTGAGTCTATGTCATTGCTATCCAGTGCTTGTGTGTGTGTTTGAATGGTGTATCACAATGTGGTTTGTGTCGGTCAAGACATTAGCGAGTTTCTACAACTCGCATGTCAAGTCGTTGTTTGTGTGTCGCATGTGTTTTTTCTATTTTGTCGAGTGTGAAGTGTCCATCGCGTCGCAGGTGTGTGCAGCAAGCCCCCATCAACTCAAGAAGAATTTATCTTGCAGATCCAAGAACAAGAGCTCAAGATTTCAAGCCCAAGGGACGCGGATAAATATTAAATAGTGAAAATAGTAACGTTACTTCGTGTAGTGTTACATTTCACTTGGTGTAGCCCCTTGGAGGGTTGGTTTCGAGACTCTTCATGGTTGGGGACTCTGTGGTGGTGTACCACCAACCTGGACCTCGGCTCTTGGGGTATGTAGAGGCTGGGAACCGTCTCACTCTCGAACTCTTCTTGCTAAGTTTGTACTCCTAGGACTATAGTGGCTGCTTTACCTTCTGCCAGTCAAACCGCCATAGCGTCGTCAAATCTTCATGGAATTTCATGATTCAACTTGCTGCTAATAGAGGACACCAACGCGCTCCAGATCCAATTTACAGATCACCATTTAATTCAGTGACCAGATCGTTATCAGTATTTGAAGCCGTCTGACGGAAATCCGACTGTGCTCTCTATCTCTCATTATAGGCACATCTAAGCCTATTGTGATTATAACAAGTGGTATCAGAGCCCCTTGGAGCCGTCTCGACCATGCCTAGACCTGAGGAAGGGGTTGGTAGAGGTGCTGGAGGTAGAGAAGACGCCCAAGCACAAGGTCAACACCAAGATCCACCCGTTGCTCCGGTGCAACCTAGCCTTGGACCCTCTAGGGATGAGCCTAGAGTGTTTGGCCTTGACAAGTTCAACGGTGACAACTTTGCTGAGTGGTCCTTCAAGATGGAGAACATCTTTGACCACTATGATCTGCTGGAGGTGATGGAAGGAACGGAGAAGCGCCCCGAGAACGACCCGGAGAAGAGCCCGTGGGTGCGGAAGAGCGCACAAGGCTACCTTCTACTTGGGCAAGCGTTGGGGAGCAGCCAAATCCGTCACATCAAGCCTTTTCAGCGTGAACCAGCAAAGGGACCAAAGGCATGGGCTGCTCTCAAGGGTGTACACGCTCCTGCAACAGCGGCGGTGGCTGTGGTTTTGGAGCGGCAAATGGCGGCACTTCGAATTGACGAAGGCGAACCGGTGGAGGAAGGAGTGCAGAAATTCTTCGACTTGTTGACACGGCTCGAAGGAGCTGACCTGAACTACAGTGACCTTCAAAAGAAGACCAAGCTGCTAGCCTTACTTCCGGACTCATGGTCCTCGCTCATCATCAACCTTAATCGAGATCTGCCCCGTCTCTCACTCGAAGATGTGAAGCGGGAAATCTTCCAAGAAGATTTCCGCCGTCGCGAATTGGCGGGTCCCGATGGTGCCGGAGTTGCAAGCATGGGCCGTGGGCACGGCCGTGGAAGGGGCAGAGGGCGAGGAGGAAGATTTGGCAGCGGTAACTTCAGTGGAGGCCGTGGTAATGGAGGATATGGCAGCAACAACAACAATGGCTACGGGCGTGGGCGCGGTCGATTTGATGGCGAATGCCACTTTTGTCACAAGACCGGCCACATGTGGAGAGATTGCTTCAGATTGCCTGATGGATGGACCCCTTCTCAAGGCCAAGAGGGAAGAGGAGCAAGGGGAGGAAGAGGCAGAGGTCGTGGAGGCCGTGGTGGCCGTGGAGGCGAAGCGGCAAGCATGAAAGGTGGAGACTACGACAAGGACTCGAGTGAAGATCGATACCCGGGCCAATTCTTCTTTGTCTCCACGCAAGCGGCAGCTGCAGCAGGAGGTGTGGAAGGCTTTGAGGAGCCAGCAACTGTGGGAAAGGTCACCCTTCACTCTCTGGACTTTTGGGTGATCGATAGCGGCGCCACCTACAGCATGACACCTCGTGCGGACTTGCTCACCGAACTCGAACCGTCGCCGGTCAAGCATGTTACATCGGCTTTGGGGCAGCGAGCAGAGGTGAAAGGCATGGGCAAGGCCATGTTCAAGGGTGCTGATGGGAAGATGGTGGGCCTCAAGAACGTGCTTTTGGTGCCCAAGCTAGCAGCCAACCTGATTTCCGTTCGGCGTTTGCAAAAGGCCGGCATGGACACATCTTCCAAGGGTTCGTACGACCGAGCGAGCCTTGAATCGTTCGATGGAGCCGTCCGCATTAGTCTTGATGCGGTACACCCACTTTCCCGAGAGTATGTTCTTTCCGTTGATGTTTGTTGCAGGTACCAGCTTCCATGTATTTCTGTCTTGCAGAGCTTTCAGTTCCTTTTCCATTGCCTCCTTCCATTTTGCCTTATGTTCCCCCCTCAGAGCCTGCGACAGAGTCGGTGGCTCGCGCGGAGACGGCGGCGGCGGGTGCTGGACGGAGACCCATAGTCCGAGTATCTGCAGGCCCGTGGGTGTGGGTCGAGGGGAATTTTCATTCCCGTAATAGGCTGCTTTGTCACCATCTTCTGGATCAGGTAAAAGGTTTGGGCCGATGCGTTCTGAGACATTCGTGTCAACAGGTTGAGGTGTAACGTAACCTTGGTCAGCGAAGTGGTAATGGGTGTCGCGGTTATTACTATCGAGAGGATTGTTGTCGTCGAGTGGAACAGGCACGGAGCAGTAAGGGAGTGGTCCGGCAGCTTCCGAAGCTCCAGGTACGTCTTCTTCTGCTGCGTCAGCCTCGGCAGCACGGTTGGCGAAGGACCGAAGGCCCTCGAAGCCGTTCGCGGGGTCTTCTGTGTTTGCAATGTTGTCTAGGTAATGCTGCAGCGTCAGTCGTTCGTAGAAAATCACATCACGTAAGGCCACGGTGTTTTTGTCTTGTATGTCGAGAAGTTTCCATGCTTGGAAATGTTTTGCCATGCCGAGGTGTAGTCCCCATCGTGCTCGTTGAGAGAATCGTTCTGCCCGTGCTGTGTGGGGTATGTACTGTACCATGCAGCTGAAGACTCGAAGTAATTTTGTGCTGCCCTGTTTTCCCGTCCACAGCAAGTGCGATGATGCGTTTTTGGGAAGTGATGACGAGGACAACAAATTGTGCAGGTGAACTGCATGGGTCATCGCGTCAGGCCAAAGCCTGTTGGGCAGTCTCATCCCCAGGAGCAGCTTCCGCATCGTCGTCTGCAAGGTCCGGTTCATTCTTTCTGCGACCCCTTGCTGCTGGTGAGCGTAGGGCAGAGACACCAGGCGTTTGATTCCTCTTTCCGCCAAGTAATTCCTGAATCATTGTGACTGGTATTCCAGTGCGCCGTCCGACTGGAAGCTCTTGAGTTGAGTTCCTGATTCTCGTTCAGCGATGGGGAGCCACGTCGTGAAGGCTTCGAATGCTTGATCGCGTGTCTTGAGGTTGTAGTGCCAGACGTATCTTGTTGCTGCGTCGATGAACGTGGTGACATAGTTGAAGTCTGCTTCACTGTCGTCTCGTGGCATATTTAAGATGTCGCTGTAAACCTTTTCCATCGGTGCGTATGCAGGTGCACTTGGATTGTGATGCGACGGAAAGGGTTGGTGTGGAAGATCGGCTTCAGGACACGTGAAGCATCTGGCGCGAGGTCGTCGAAGCTCTTGTCCGCTCGTTGTGAGGAGAGCGTCCTTTTCTAATACTCCAGCTTGGATTGTTTGTAGAACTGTATTGTTTGCAGGGTGACCGAGGCGTTGGTGCCAGATATCGTCGGGAGCGCGATGGCCGGGGGAGCACTGATACAAGCTGGTGTTGGAGAAGAACGCGACGACTGTTGCGGGACTGCGGCAAACTCCTCTAGCGTTTGGCATGAGTTGGTCTGCTTCGATTGGTGGCCCTCGAACTGCTGGTGATGGCACACGACTAGGTCCTGCTTCTGGTACTGCAGGTGATGTTGCGGGTGAGACACTTGTTGGTACGTGTCTTTCTTGTCGTATGACTGCTAACGCTTGGGTCCTTTCTGCTGCAGGTATTGTGTTGAAGTACCAAAAACCATCTGGGGTAAAGTCAGTGTCAAGATCCGGCGGGTGCGTCCATGCGGCGAACGACACGATGCCATCGCTGTCGGCAGTACCGCGGTCGGGGACGAAATCCAACACGAAGACGCCCGACTTCAGGAGAGCGCGACCGATGAAAAGGCCGCCCTTCCCGTGGTAAAGGCGAAATTTGTTGGAGTCCGAGTCGCATTCCAGGTGAATCCCTTATGCCATTAACTGGCTGACGCTGAGTAAGTTGTATCCCAAGTTGTCGACGATTAGAACCTGTGCGGGTGCGCGGTTGTCGATGTGTACCATGCAATTGATGATGTTCGGTGTGCTTTGTGCAGATGTGGAGGAACGCCTCGGCGGGCTTTCTTGAGTGGAAGCGACTTGTGGGTCTACTGGACGATAAGCTCGGGGGCGTGTGCAGTTGACTTTGGAGTGTCCGGAGGTTTGACAGTTGTGGCAGAACGGCGGCACGATGGTGAGTCCTCTGTTGTCGCGTTGGTCTTGCTTGCCGCGTCGGTTGTAGTTGTTGTCGTTTCTTCGTTGAGTGTAGAAGACTAACGGTTGCTGTTTCCTTGGTTGTCTTTCTTCAAACAGGTCCATTTCCTGTTGTTCAGCATGAAGCTCAGTGCAGAGGTGCATCTCCGAGATTCGTCCGTGGGCGCGAAGAAGCGAGCGGGTGGTTCTCCCTTATGGCCCGAGCCCAGCGAGGACAAGTGTCACGAAGCTTTCTTCAGTGATTGTACCTCCGCACCGAAGCAGGCGGTCACGGAGTGTCTGGCAGCGACTCATATACTGCATCGCCTTTTCCCCGGTCTTCATCTGTGTTGTTGTCAGCTGCTGCATGAGTCTGCTTTGTGTCACGCTGTCGTTTGCTTGATAGTAACACTTGAGATGATGCCATGCGAGTTCCGCGGAGTTTCCATAGCTTCGATACGTTCTGATGCTTTGCTGTTCCGCAGGAGAACTGTGTACGTCAGCAGCGACTGATACGTAAAAATTTCTTGCTCTTTTGCAGTGCCATTGCTTGGAAATGGCAGGGACCCGTTGAAGTATCCCAAGAGGTGCACGGCCTCCATCAGCAGCTCGAACTCAAAACTCCAGGTAAAGAAGTCGTGTCCGTTGAACGGTGAGGATGTCTGCAGTTTGATCATGTGTGAAAATTGCGCTTGGAGACTCAATATCTCGCTTGGTGTCTGTTGTGATGCAGCTGCTGTTGGTTGGGCACGGGGCGGCATGAACTCGAACGTCCCCGGTGAGGAGTGATAAGGCGCAAAGGTAGGCGCTTGATTGTGTCGCCCGAACGATGAGTTGTCGAAGCTCATCGGCGCTAATCCCATGTTTCCTCCGTTGCTCTGTGTTGAATGCGCAGGTGTCCTTGTCTGCTGCTGCTGGTCGAAGTGTGACATGAAGCTGAAGAACCTTTCCATAAGGTTCGGGTCCACGCTTGAAGAGACTGACGGGGTCACCATCTCTGGTGCTCTTCCTGTTGTTTCTTGAGCACCGCCACTCTCGGTTTGCAGTCCAGAGTTACCGGGTTGAGTGTCTTGGGCACTGGGTGAGCCCGTAGAGGTTTTCTTGCCCTTGTTGTCCATGACTTGTAATCAATGAAGTCGTTGGTGTGCTGATTGTAGATAGAGCGTAGTTGCTGGGAGTTTGGTCTCTGACCAGCTCTCATACCATGTTGGGCTGAGAAAAAGCCCTTAGGATCTTTCAGAGAGTAAGTCCCAGTTGTACAAGATACTTGAGTAGTGCAGCGGAAGTTGAGTAGTTGAACCCTTGCACTGGTATGTGAGAGCAAGTGATTGATTAAGAGAACAAGCATACAGCAATATATAGAACGTAGGAAAGTAAAGCAGTTGTAGAATACAGTTGAGAGAGCGGTTGTCGAGTCGCACAGCGACTCGATTGTCGCTTCGGTTACCATCCTTGCAGTTGTAACAGTCAGTCGCAACCTCCGGTTGCGACCCTTTCGAGTCCTTTCGTGTTCTTTGTCCACCCCCTCGTGTAACCTCTGTTGACTCGCGTACCCGTCAGGGCTGACTTTATCAGACTATTTACTCTGATTAGTCTGAAATCTCAGACCTGTTTTT